>JALIGW010000008.1:15275833-15885000 GCA_023053685.1 Diadophis punctatus similis
CAGGGTGAAGAACAGAAGTAAACATGTAGACATTAAGTATTGTAATGTCAGGGAAGCAGTAAAAGAAAAAGTGATTAGTTTGCATCATTGTTCTTCAGAGAATAATTTGGCAGACATGATGACCAAGCCATTGGGTGGTGTTCACCATGGAAAGTGTATAAGGTCAATAGGTCTGATGTCTCTTCCAGTCATGAAGGGAGGAGTGTTGGAATATTCATGAACTGGAAGAGTCATGTGGTAACTCAGTCAGCCAATATGAGTAAAGTGCTACTGAGCATGTGCAAAGAATTAAGCTAGGAGCTGGACGTGTTCTCCAGTCTCGGTCTGCCTCTGTATCTCTCTGTGTAAAGTCTTCATTGTGCTATGATGTCTGTAAGAAGTATGCTTTCTACTTGCTGTAAAGAAGAATGTATGGTACTGTAAATATTTTGATATGATTATAAAGAAGTTATTTAATTCAGCTAAAGGCGGTCAACTGTGTGAGCTTCTGATTTATTTTCTTCAACAGAGAATCAAAATTCGCTGATAGTTACAAATACCTAGGCATATTGGAAGCAGATAACATCTTGAATGGAAAAGTTAAAAAGTCAACGCAAAAGGAATACATCAGGAGGGTCCGCAAAATATTAAAATCAAAACTGAATGCTGAAACATAATTAAAGCCATTAATACATGGGCAGTTCCATGTATACGCTACTCAGCTGGAATCATCAACTGGACTTTGGCTGAACTGGAAAATTTGGACAGGAAAACACGCAAACTTTTGAATATGTACCATGCTTTACATCCACGAAGTGACATCGATAGGTTTTACCAGCCAAGAGAAATAGGGGGCAGAGGGCTATTGCAAATCCATCAAACTGTAGAAGAAGAAAAACAAAGTTTGAATGATTATGTGAATCAAAGTACAGAAAAATTGCTGCAGGCTGTGAAAATAGAGAACATTATTAAAACAACAGAAACAAAGGCAGAATATAAGGAAAAACAACTGGCTGACAGATTAAATAGATGGAAAACCAAAGCTTTGCATGGACAGCACTTGAAAAACGTTGAAGGAAAATGTGATGACAACTTTATAGGGGCATGGCTTAAGATGGGAACCATCAAGAAAGAAACGGAAGGTTTAATATTCACTGCTCAAGAACAAGCACTACAAACTAATGCCGTGAAAGCAAAGATACAAAAATCCACTGACAATTCAAATTGCCAACTTTGGAACAACAAAGTTGAAACTGTTTCACATTTAATATGTGAATGCAGCAAAATTGCACACACTTATTACAAGGTTAGACCAGTGGTGGGTTCCTACCGGTGCGGTCTACTCTATAGCACCAGTAGCAGCCCACTGGTGACGTCACAGTACTAGTGCAGTTGGTTGCCGGTGCCTGGGCGCCGCCATTTTTTTAAGATGAAAGAACGGGCGGCAGGAGCTATCTCAGTTCCCCTCCCTTCAGCAGTCCGAGAAGCCACGAACGCGCGGTGATGATCCCAGGCATTTTCGCACGTTTGAGGCTTCTCGAGCTGCTGAGGGGAGGGGGAACGGGCGGCAGGAGCCTAGGATCATCGAATGGGGAGAAGCATTCAGGCCGAACGGAGCCTCCTAGAAGAACCGCTGCCGCGGTCATGCTGGTCCCAATGCAGGGGGCTGCGTTGCGGGTGGGCAATGCCCCCCTGCTTCTCCGGCTGCTACCAAGCTCCCGAGGCCCACGCCCACCCGGTCACATGGCTGGCAAGCCACACCCACAAAATAAGCCACGCCCACAGAGTGGTAGTAAAAAAATTAGGAACCCGCCCCTGGGTTAGACACGACTGAGTTGCTAAATTAATCCACTGGTCATTATGTAAAAAATACGACTTACCCTTATCCAAAAAGTCATGGGAACATAAAGTGGAAAAAGTTATCGAAAATGAGGTGACGATCTTGTGGGACTTTCGAATACAGATGGATCGTCATTTGGAACACAACATGCCAGATATCACAACTGTTGAAAACCAAAGCGTACAATTTATTGATATCGCGGTACCAGGAGACGCCAGAGTCTGGAAAACTGGAAAAAAATCACAAAATATTGCTACCTGGCCATCGAAACTATGCGATTATGGATGAAACATGTAACAGTCATACCCATTGTCATTGGGGCACTTGGTATCATGTCCAAGAATTTTATAAAATACATCAAGAAATTGCAGCTTCCTGCAATAACACCAGTGGAACTGCAAAAAACTGCACTACTTGGAACATCGTACACCTTAAGAAAGTACTTGGTTGATACCTAGGATGCTGGCAGCAACCCGTATCAACCATTAGCACCAGTCAATGGTATTTGTGATGCATTTTTGAATGTTCAGTTGACTGATTTTCATGTTTAATGAATATAGTATAACAACAACAAAAACAACAACAACAACTATTATTATTATTATTATTATTATTATTATTATTATTATTATTATTATTATTATTATTATTATTATTATTATTATTATTATTATTATTATTATTATTATTATTATTTCACAAGTGTTTTCAATAAAGAAAAGCAACATTTAGAAAGTAACAATGCTGTGATTATATAGTGTAGCTGTAGGAAAATAAAGGAAAATAAAAGAAATAAGCACACAGACATGCAATTTACCACTTTAGAACATGTACATGTGGATCTCACCTATCATCTCTGATTCACTTGGAATTAATACTCATTATTTATCCATTATATTTACCCACATATGAAGATTGCTATAATATGATTTAGGATATCTTTGCCTATTTGAAATATGCCTTCAGCTACAGTAGATGGTGGTTATGATAAAAATATGTTTAGAAAAATGAAAAATAAATTCATGTAATTATTCATTGTAGTGTTTTTTTCTTCTTCTGATTGTTATTTAAAGCAAAATGGCTTTCACCTTTTTACTGACTAAAACTGAATTAATGGGCATGGGTTTGCTTACAATATATGTTCTTTCAAGTGAATTCAATTTAATTTGAAAAAGTTTCAGTCCATGATATTACAAACAGCAGTAATTAATGTTATTGAAAAAGTTGTTAGAGCACTGGTGCAATTCTTACTGGAAACTATGGTGTTTGTATTACTTAGACTCCTTCTTTCTTGATCCAGTGACAGGATCTCAAAATCGGATGAGTGGATTCTGAAATGGAATACTTAAACAATGAATGAAGAGCAGAAAGTCAAGGAATATTAACAAGAAGAGAAAATCACTAAGGATCAAAATGGAATGAACCGGGCATTGCTTTTAAGATGTGATTTCATTTCTCTTGCCTATCTATCATGGGGCAGAATAAGGATTTAAAAAGAAAAAAGGAAAGGAAAAGAAATGAAAAGAAAAGAAAGCAAAAAGCACAGATACTAGAATCAAACCCACAGTGCACTATTTAGTCTCTAGGGTTGACTTAAAAGATATGGCAATAGGCCAAAAAGCAGAGCAGCACATGCACATAAACTGGAAAAAATAGTAAAATAGAAAATAGAGAAAGAATTGTGGCTTTGATACATCTTGGGTAGCAAAATCTTGCCTGTGCAATAAACAGATTTTCATCTGAAGTGGATTCTGAGATGTATGTGGGGGGGGGGATAAATACTCCCTCACTCACCACAATAATATATACAATTTCATAATACACATTCATATATTTTCCCTTGAAAGGGGGCTAGAGAGATAGATGGAAACTCTACATGAGTGCCCGCTGCCAAGATGGGAATATCTGTTTTCTATCATTCCAGAGTGGCACCACCCCAGCTTTTGTCCTTCAAAGCTGCGAACGCCCATGCTTTAATGCCTGCAGGTTGATCGTGCATTGTTATTATCCAGTCTTCATGTTCACATCATGTGTCATCTGACCAAAGGAGAGTCTACAAAGTGAAAGCCTCATGCAAAATTTATGCTTATATGGCTGCTTCAGTCAGTGGAAAAATCAATACTGCAGGCTTGATGCACTGAAATGACGGAGTGCTCTCTGACTGACACTAAAAGCACTGGGAGATTGAGGGCCTGTATTTCCCATTCCAGGGAATTGAGTGTATTAAAGCTCTCATAATAGTCTGCTCACCTTATATTAGCTTTTCCTTGGGATTATTTTTTGATAACAATTATGATTGTGGGGTTTAAGGCAATTACACCATTACAAAGAAAAAGCTGCTTCTTATGCCCTGTAAAGCTGTCATATATTTCACACTACAACTGCCTTCCAATTATTTTTGCTACAGAGCACTTCAGAAGTAAACTCCTAACTGTTATATATTAGTCCTTTATGTTTTATAAATAAAAATCAAAGTCATAATGTAATCCCTCAAAAGAAGCATCTCACTTGCTTGGATGTGATTTTTAAAAGAGTAAAAACAACACATTCCACCATTCAAAAAGAGAGTGTATATCTGTGACTCCTTCGTGTGCTAGTAGCATATAGAAAGGAAACTGAAACTCTGATGACAGCATAACAGTGAAACCTGCATTTTAAAAAATTAAGAAATTTAATTAAAAAGAAATAATAAAGTATAATTAATTTAAATATTAATTATGATTGGTATCCAACATTGTAAATAAAGCAAGAGTAAATCTGTACACTTTCAATAAATATCTTAAATGATTTCTTGATCAGTGTCAGATTTAGCCCTGCAAATATGTGGTGCTAATGCTTGAAAGTTAACATAGATACATTAAAATCTAGAAAATAGTTCTGCATTTAAGCAATAAGGCTATGGTACCTATTCACTGATTAATATTTTTACTTTAATAGTAAACTTTTTAATAGAACTTATCAAATATATGTTATACAATCTGCTCTTCTCAGGCTCTTGTTATTTCACCTATTATATTAAAAAAAACACCTTTCTACCCAATCCCACATTTTCAAGGCATTATCACACATTATTTGCCAGCAGACCCAACTATGCTATTGATAGTTTGCCTGAATCCTGACTTGGTGTATCTCTTCTTTGAAAAATATTGATTTAATAAAAGACCACAACTTTGTTGAAACATATTGAAATCTGCCATGACAAATAAATTTTATCATACCACCTAAATTCCACTTTAATAGTGTGATTTTCTTAATGCTCATCCATGTTTTCTTTTTGCATGCCCATTTTAAAGGTTTTTGACAGTTTCGTTTGCTCTCAATTTGGTGCTAGCTTTGTTCCTTCAAGATCCTAACTCTTACCGCTAATGTATGGCATTGGGAACAAATAATAACCAAATTTCTGCAGCCAGGATCACATATATTAATAGACAATTTATGCTGTTGATTCTGGCAATGTGGTTACCTATCATATGGATCAGTTTAAGTTACCTGTGTTGATCAGTAGGTTACTCTATTCCATCTACAGAAATCAAATGGACTGAGACTTGATCTTATTTTGACTTTGATCATGAGACATCATTCTAGAAAAAACAAGCTCTGTCCTTTAATCCTCTTTATTGAACAGGATCTGTTGGTGCTTTCTTAACACACAATATGGCATGTACTTGATTCAACTTTCCAATGTTATATTCTAATCTAGTCCTCTGAAGCACTGAATAATCCATCCATCCATCCATCCATCATCAAATGTCCAAAATGTCCCAAAGGAATTATACAAGAAAACTTAAAAAGGAAAGGAAAAAAATATAGCACACTTACAAACATAAATGTAGAAATATTTAAAGATCTAGATAGAGCCTTTAAAAATCAGCTACTAGTATTGTAAAAAGCCCTTTCTTCCTTACCAATATGCATTTTTACTACAAGAGATGAAAACTGCATAAAGGGAGCTGGAGGAGTGATATCCATAAGTCCCATCTTCAACTGATTCTCAACCATCCTATTTAGTTAGAGAAGCCCAAATCAGACTGCAAACTTTCATTTGCAGAAAATACGACTTCAGCAACAGAGTGATCAATGCCTGGAATGCACTACCTGACTCTGTGGTTTTTCCGCAAACCTCCAAAACTTTAACCTTAGACTGTCTACTGTCAACCTCGCCCCATTCCTAACAGGTCTGTAAGGGGCATGCATAAGTGCACCATTGTGCCTACCGTCCCTGTCTTACTGTCCTATTGTCCTCATTTATCTGTACTTACTCTGTATATGTTTATGTTTATACCTATACCTGCTATCTTGTACATGTTTGACAAACAAATAAAAAAAATTGAGTCTGCACAAAAACTGGTTTATGCAATAGTAGTTCGACAAATATATCATATTAATATATTTGTATTTTTTGTGTTTTAATTCTAGCAATTACTTATTCAGACCATTTATGCAACATTCTGAAAGTTGTTAGACTGAGAGAGTATATTCCAGAGCAGAGTAAATTCTCTCAACTCCTGAAAAATAAATACATTTTAAGATGGCCTTTGCTGCTGATTTCAGTGCCAAGACAGATTTATAATAATAATTGTCGTTTATAATAATTCTAAAGCTATATAGTGCTTTAAAATTTAAAACTAATATTTTGTACATGGAAAATAATTGGTGATCATTCAAGTCTTTCAGCACAGCTATAAAATGTTTCTGTTATGATATATCCATTAGCAGCCTGACTGTAATATTTTCTACTAAAGAGTAGCTTTCAGATTCTCCTTCAAAGATTACCTACCATGTAAGGTACTGTGTACCTACCGAAAATAAGACCCTGTCTTATATTTTTTGCCACCAAAAAAGGCACCAGATCTTATTTTCGGAGTGTGTGTGTCGTCCACTGACTCACCTCACTTGTGCGCATTGCCTGCAGCCTCTTTTTCGCTGTCAGAGGCCTTCAGGAACTTCTTCATCCAGCAAGGCCAGCAAGGCCAGCAAGGCTTTCCTGAAGGCCTCTGTAGCCGATAACATCTCTGGATAGATCTGGAGCTCTGTTATTGGCTACAGAGGCCTTCAGGAAAGCTTTGCCGGCTGTAGCAAAAGAAATGGGCCAAGGTATGCGAGGCCTGGCTGCAACTATCCGAAGATAAGTAGTAGGGCAGCTCCACCCCCACCCTCCATCCCAACCCCAACTTAATTTTTATCTATGCACCCTGGAGTAGGCGGGGTCTTAATTAGGGCTCATTTTCTGGGTAGGGCTTATTTTGGGCGCATGTGTAAAAATCAAGCTAGGACTTACTTTCTGAGTAGGTCGTATTTTGGGGGAAACACGGGTATGTGCAATGGATTGCAAGTCAGGTTGCACTAAAAGCAGGAGTAATTGTTTCCGGATCCAATTACTGATGAACATTGAAATAGGGACACTGAATACACCAATAGAAGAAAATATCTATTTTCAGGATTGAACTATGGGGTGCTCTCTGAGGTTGGTTGTTTTCTTGTAGATGTTTGTTTACCAAATTACTGTAGCTAACAGCATGAGTGCTAGAAGAGAGTAGGATAGAAATACATTAGAAACAATTTTTCAAATTTTTCAAACAGAACAATCCAAACCATGTCCCTTTTTCAAAATATGGCACGTGATACATTTCATCAACCACAACTATAAAAAAATAAATGCCTGCTTGTTACACATACTATGTTTCTACAAAAAGTTGACTCACCTTGAAAAGAATCACATTTGATTCTTGATCACATTTTTGAGCGCATGTGACCAAATTAAGCCCCACCCATAAAATTAGCCCTAATTAAGACCCCGCATACCCAGGGGCACAGGGGTTGGGGCGAGGCACACAGGTAAAAAATAAGCTAGGGTGGGGATGGGGGTGGTGGAGCTGCCCTACTTACCAGGCCTCGCACACCCCAACACCTGCCTCGTCTTCTTCTGTGGCCGCTTCTTCTGCAGTCGCTTGCCACCACTGGCCTCCGTTTCGCCTTCAAATGCCTGCCAGAAGGCATCTGCAGCCGATCGATTATCGGCTGCAGAGGGCTTTCTGGAAGGCATCTCCAGCCGATAATAGAGCTCCGGATCGATCCAGAGTTCTGTTATCGGCTGCAGATGCCTTCTGGAAAGCTCTCTGCAGCCGATAATAGATTGGATGGCAGATGCCTTCTGGCAGGCATCTGAAGGTAAAAGCTTCCAGCAGGATCTGAAGGCGAAACGGAGGCCAGGGCGATGCGTGTGAGTGGCGGCAAGCGGCAGCAGAAGATGTGGGACAGCAGCGGGTTCCTGCTGGGCGGGGCTGTCGGTGCCACCACCACGAGGTGAGTCAATAATTAGAACCCTCCAAAAAGAAGGCCTACCCGTTTTTTCGGGGGTCAAAAGAAAATAAGACCTGGTCTTCTTTTTGGAGAAACACGGTATATAGGTATAAAAAATAAATGCTACATTCACAAAATACTGTAAAGTTAGAATGTAATATTTATAAATCAGATTTTCACATGGATGAAATTTAAAATGTCTGAATGTTATCCTAGTTTTAGTAGATTTGATAAAATATATTTTATATACAAACTAATTTCCTCTGTTGTGATTATTCCTTTGTATCCTACTTTTATGAGAAGTTATTTTCAGATTATTATGAACAATTCAATGTATAAAATTAAACTATTCTGAGTAATATTGTCTGAATATATACAGAAAGTTGACAGGTCAACAATGAAAATTTTCTCATGTTTTAACTTTAAAAACATAATGAAATTGAGGACAAAGTATGTGTGAGTTTGTGCAACAGAGTAAGTTTTTTAAAAAGTGACAGAATTTTTACATAGCAAGATGTAGTCTTTTGTAAAAAAAAAGATAGATATTATACATACATAAAAATACAAGAACGTGGACAATTACAAAAAGTGATATTGTTGATTATAACAAAAATTAAAATAGTTGACGATTAAATGTATTTCCTTTCTTTCCACCAACATAGGTATAAAAATTTATGAATTATTTTAGTTTCAATTGAATTAGGTCTTTTGTTGTCAGTTTTGTATAACAATAATATTTTAATCTATAATAATCTGTACTATATAATATAAACAATATTGAATGCACAAAGACTGTAATCTGCCATTGTAGGATATATCACATTTGTGCTTTATTTCAAAATCCAATTTATCTATTTATAAACCTAATATTTTTACATCACACAAATCTGTTTTATCCTCAGTCACAAAACCAACATAATTTTCATTTATGTTTAATAGTATGCAGTTACCAAAGCTATAAAATAAAATAAAAGGCATAAGCCGTGAGTAATTTTTGTTACAATGATATTCTTATTTATTATAAATGGATACTCTATCTATAGAGCCCTTCCTATTCCAAGCTGATTTGTACAATGCAGAATGCAGAATTATATATAAGATATTTGAGTGTCTAAAATGATGTATGATAAATGAAGTACCATGCCACTTATACGCTTATCATGTTCTCTGACTAGCAACAGGTTCAACAAAGGGCACAGCCAGTAAATGAAATTTTCCACCAGGACAATATATCATCACAAGAAATGTATGCACTGGAAACTTACAAGCTTGCTCGAGATGTGGACAAGGTGTGAAATGGTATAAAATGAAAAGAAACAGCATGCACTAAATTTCAAATTCAGTTGGATTTCCATATTGGCTGTCTTTTTAACTATTTAAAGTCATGTGGTTTCTATGCATATGTAAACTATAGGTGCATTGAACATGCATACAGTGCTTAACCTCTTAGCTGAAGTGAGCTTAAATCTAGATGGAATAATATAGTGTATATGGTGTGTGCCTGTGTGTGTGTGTAGATATACAACATATACCAACTGTTACTGATCCAGAAAACTTAATAAAGCAGACTATACTGTAAATAAAAATAAATCAAACAAATGAATCAATGAATTATAGTAATAGTAAATCATAGTGGTTGAAAGGCACCTTAGAAACTTACATGCAGAAAAATTCATATGACTGAAAAGAGTTTTTCTCAAATCTCTTTTTACTTTTAATACAATATTTATTCAAAGGTCAATTGCAGATTGATTCAGCAAAAGTATTGACGAGCATTCCAATTATTTTCTCACATTCAAAATATCTTTCATTAAATATACCTAACATATAATATCAAAATATAACTATAGCTAAAAACCTCTTCTTCCTTAAAACTGGTGACATGAAGAAGAAGAAGAAAAAATTCTGGGTATAATGGCAGAATAAGGGTCACTAGATCATTTTGCCATACAGTGTTTCTGCAATTTCATAATAAATATTCATATTTATAATCACATTAATGTTTTTAAATGTCCTATGACTGTAGCTTTTTCTCAATATTTTAAGCTTGATGTTATTCCATAAAATTAATAATACAAATAAGATTTAAGTTGTTTTGAAGTTAAATCAGTGAAATGTTCATATTAAGTAATCCCTTAAGTAAATCTCCACAAATATATGTACACACATACTGGATGTATCTTTATAATTCTTTATGAATCTGCATGTTGTATTTGTACATTATATTTGTATCAATGTGAAGAAGGGTAGATTGGCAGCTTTGCTTATCTGTATAACTATAGTTTACTATAAATTCATCTTTTTATTACTAGATTAAGCCTCTTTCCAAGGAAGCAATTTCTTTTTAAGTTTTAAAAGAAGTGATTGTAGTCTTCCAGGTGCTAAGGTAATAGAATTTCCAGCATCTATTAGTTCAAGCTCCTGGGAGTTGTAGTTCAGCACATTTGGGATGTAGAGGTTCTCCACTCTGTTAGAGGATGACATGTCATCCAATCCTGAGTAAAGTATTTGAGCTCTATCATTCAATATGAGCTCAAATCAATGAATATATATATATATATATATATATATATATATATATATATATATATATATATATATATATATATATATATATATATATATATATATATATATATATATATATATATATATATATATATATAAACTGCATTTCTCACTTAATACATGAGGGAATAAATGTAGATTGTCCCTAATGCTGGTTTAATCCAAAACTCTATTTGACAAGGAAGAGAACAGGAGAAGGAGAAATAAATTTGTATCATGACAAAAAACAGTTGGTGTATTTAAAGCATTGAGCTTTTAAGTGAAGCTGTTCTTTCCAGACAATGTGAGGCAGATGTAATAGATCTTTTCACTCAGTATCACCTAACCATGGTCCACAATTTTGTGGTCTATAAAAAAGTTATTTGATTCCAGAGTGCTGTTCCTGTGGCTTAGTGAAAGTAGGCTTTAAATCTTTAAATCTGGCCCCTAAGGTCCTTTTACCTTTTTGACATATTTGGCAATGCTACTAAAAATACACACAACAGAACACTAGTTATTAACTCACACATGAGCACAGGTCAAAGTCTGAATTACACAGCTATTAATTAGGATAATTATTCCCCAGACTACAATTACAAACCACGAGATCCACTTAGCAGCTACTCTCAGATTTTCCCTTCCTGCTCTTCTAATACTTCTGAAAGGTTCATTTACTACCATTTACCAAATGCATTCACTGTAGTTTGCTGTTTCAGATGAACAGGATGGAAAGCCAATACTTAATACTGACCTTTACAATATATGGTAATTAAAAAGATTGCTCCCCCATCATTAGCTATACATGTTTACTGAAAAACATCACATGTGATATTTCCTTTTTTTAGATCTGTAGACAAAGTAAAACATGATAGGAAAAACTCAAGTAGGTTTAAGAAAATAATTACATTACAAGCCTGCAGGAATTATTTTATGTTCAAATTATGTACAATGATCACTACTTCTTAAGATTTCCAGAAGGAGCAATGGCCATTTCACTTCCCAAAATTATTAATACTATGATGAATCTGTTCTATGTCTTACAGAATTCAAGTCCAATCTAAAAATGAGATATTTCCCTCAATTCAAGCCTGTTACTTAATTCAAACCCTTGTTATGTGTCATTGCCATCATCTCACTTTCAGTGAGGAAAACAAATCTTGGGTATCAAGCAAAAAATGGTAAGACAATCTTACATTTGCATTATATGAATGATCTGACACTTTATGGGAAACCACAAAGTATCAAGATATGAAATGGTATAATAGAGTAGCAACAATGGTGCATTGGAATATCTTCCTGAAATATTATTTGCCTGCAAGCAAGAATGGTATGATCATTAGACAAAGTAATAGAAGCTAAAATGCTCTCAGATGGACAACGTTAGGACCTGGATAGGGAGAAACAGACTCAAATTCAACCCCGACAAGACTGAGTGGCTCTGGATATTGCCTCCTAAGGACCATGACAACTGTCCCTCCTTGGTTCTTGAGGGAGGAAAATTAACTCCCTCGGAACAGGTTCGCAATTTGGGAGTCCTCCTAGATCCACAGCTAAAATTAGACCAACATCTTACAGCTGTGGCTAGGGGGCTTTTGCACAGGTTCGCCTGGTGCACCAATTGCGACCATACTTGGAGAAGGAGGCTCTGCTCACAGTCACTCATGCCCTTGTCACCTCTCGATTGGACTACTGCAATGCACTCTACATGGGGCTACCCTTGAAGAGTATTCGGAGACTCCAGCTGGTGCAAAATGCGGCTGCGCGTGCTGTGGTGGGTGTGTCAAGATACACCCACGTAACACCTATACTCCGCCAGCTGCATTGGCTGCCCATTGGTCTCCGGGTACAATTCAAGGTGTTGATCATCATCTTTAAAGCCCTATATGGCTTAGGACCAGGTTACCTCTGGGACCGCATTCTGCCTCATACTTCCCTCTGACCGGTTAGGGCCCACAGAGTTGGCCTCCTCCAGGTCCCGTCAGCCCAAAAATGCCGGCTGGCGGGCCCTAGGGGGAGGGCCTTCTCTGTGGGGGGCCCCGTGCTCTGGAACCAACTTCCCCCAGAGATCCGAATTATCCCCACCCTGCTGGCCTTCCGGAAAGCCATCAAGACATGGCTCTTCCGGCAGGCAGGGGTTTGTGACCAGTTTTTACCGGAGATCTCCCCCAGTATGTATGTTGTTGAATGTTTTTTAACTTTTTAATGTTTTAAAATTATTTTTTTAAATGAATGTTTATTGTTTAGTATTCTTTTAAAATGTTGTACGCCGCCCTGAGTCCTTAGGGAGTAGGGCGGCATAGAAGAACCTAAAAATAAATAAATAAAATAAATAAATTTTAGAATTCAAACAGATATAAGCACCTGCCACATAATATCCTAGACTTAATGATTGGATAACAAAGACAAAAAAGTTTGGATAGAGCACATTGCAATACCTGAAGAAAGCACAATAGAAGAGAAAGAATTGGAGAAAATTGCAAAATATGAAAGCTTGCAAAACAAAATAGAATGACTGTGGCAACTCTCCCCCGCCCCACCAAAAATAGTACCAATAGTACTAGGCACCTTGGGTGTACTCAAAATCATTTGGAGCAATACTTGAGCTCCATTGGCATTGACAAAGTCATAAATCAATCAATTTCAAAAATGAAGCTTATGTGAAGCAGTTACCCTGTTTTCCCCAAAATAAGACATCCCCTGATAATAAGGCCAATCGGGCTTTTGAATTCATGGCAATAAGGCCAAGCGCTTATTTCAGGGTTCAAAAAAATATAAGACAGGTTCTTATTTTCGGGGAAACACGGTAACATGCAACAATAGTTTGAACACCATGAAACAGTAACTCCTGCCTAACCCAGGTTCTTGGGAAGGATTCAATAGACCCAAAATGCTAAATCCAGTCTGAACATCTCACTGTGTGAGCAACCATATTATAAAAAATTACATTTATATATTGCCCGACTTCCAGCAACTTTGGATGGTTTACAATTATTAAAACTTTTTTTTAAAAAAAAAACCAAGTTCAGTTGCAGCCCAATTCATGTTTTGAAATGCTTTGTTCTGGAGCAACATCCTGAAGGGGAATGGATTCCCTCACAAAACTGGACAGGTTAAGTGAGACCTATTCATGTAGCGATGGAAGCAGGTAAAAAAAGGCTTATTACCATATAGCACAACATTAGCAATTGATTTATATGTCTTGCTTGCTGTTCCTTGGGAAGAAAGCTCAACTAGACATATAGAAGCTGAATTGATTTGAACAAGTTGGGCCATGACAGAATTAAAGTGATAAGGTGGACATTTGCTTCTTCCATATATATTATGGACAATCTTTTGCAGACTGCTGCTTAATGAATTCATGCCACGGTGTATATTAATACCAGACAAATACACAGGAGAAAAGACATTCAAACAATTATCCAAAAATATAGCTATAGATGTGGTTGCAAGTATGTTGAACATATCTCAGTAGCAAATAAGAAGCCAGTGCAGCTCCTACAAAACAAGCTAAAGTAATCCTTGACAATCTGCTCATTTAGCTACAACTCAGCTGTTATGTTTTGTAGAAACCAGTGGCAGAGTATAAAGTTGGAAATGTTCACAAAGCAAGAGGAACATTCTGCTTAGAACTAACATTATTATGTAGGTTAGTTCCAATTTTGTATTTTCTGTCTCTCTCTTTGGGATGCTGTCAGCCCTCCCACATAAACCAGACAGGAAAGACTAGATAAGTTAATTCTATTTTATTGTCAGGGCTACCTTAACAGAATATAAAGTCTAAAGGTACAAATTTCTATTTGTAAGGGTCTGGTCAATTAGGACAGATCCTTTGTGATTTTTTCTCTCTCTGATTATTAAGCCATTGAGTGTCTCTTGTCTGATTGTTTCCTAGCCAGCATCTCTTGTAATTCCCTAAGGCAATTCACTCATTCCATTACAGATGTGGACATTTGACACACATGGATGTTTCATGTAAGCCATCCCTTTTCCTTCTAATATTGTTGTAATGGAAGAATATAATAATGCTTTTAATTCATTTAACTATGAATGCTAATTTTTTGCCCTGGTAAGTAGGATTCCAGTCTTACAATACAATTCTGTAAATGTCTATTTAGAACTCAGTTCTAGACTGCAATAGGCTATGTTTTCAATAAATAGTCGCTAATTTGTGTACCATTCACCTCCCAAAATTTTTAGCCAAATAGCCAAATTCTGGGAATTAAAAACCACATTGGAAGAGAGCTGGAGTGAAAAATGGTGAACTATAGACAGGCAATTATGACAGCTTAAGACCATCCCAAACACTGTACTTCTTGTCCAACCAATTCCATTGCAAGTCACTTGTGGCTGTTGTTATTACTATTAAAAACAATATGTATGAGGTTTACATAGGATAGAAAAACAGGTCACTTCTCTAAAAAAAAGTTACGTTTTGAAAATGGCAGAGGAGACATAGCAACTGAAAAGGGGGAAAAAAGCAGCTGCAGGAATCAATAGCCTGAGAAGCAATATTTATTTATTTATTTGGCAGTTTTTCTATGCCGCCCTACTCCCTCAGGACTCAGGGCGGCGTACAACATTTTATAAAAAAACTCCAAACAAATCATTAAAAGACAGCTTAAAAACAGTTAGAAAAATATATATATACACACCATACATACATGGGGGAGACATCAGATATAGAATCGTCTCAAACTCACCCCACCTGCAGGAAGAGCCATGTCTTAATGGCTTTTCGGAAGGCCAGCAAGGTGGGGATGATTCGGATCTCTGGGGGAAGTTGGTTCCAGAGAGCAGGGGCCCCTAGAGAGAAGGCCCTCCCCCTAGGCCCGCCAGTCGGCATTGTTTGGCTGATGGGACCTGGAGGAGACCCACTCTGTGGGACCTGACTGGTCGGAGGGAGGAATGCGGCAGAATGCGGTCCCGGAGATAGCCTGGTCCTAAGCCATGCAGGGCTTTAAAGATGAGCACCTTGAATTGTACCTGGAGACCAATGGGCAGCCAATGCAGCTGGCGGAGTATAGGTGTTACGTGTGTGTACCTTGAAACACCCACCACAGCACGCGCAGCTGCATTTTGCACCAGTTGAAGTCTCCGAATATACTTCAAGGGCAGCCCCATGTAGAGCACATTGCAGTAGTCCAGTCGAGAGGTGACAAGGGCATGAGTGATCATGAGTAGAGCCTCCTTCTCCAAGTATGGTCGCAATTGGTGCACCAGGTGAACCTGTGCAAAAGCTCCCCTAGCCACAGCTGCAAAGTGTTGGTCTAATTTTAGCTGTGGATCTAGGAAGACTCCCAAATTGCGAACCCGTTCTGAGGGAGTTAATTTTTCTCCCTCAAGAACCAAGGAGGGACAGTCGATATAGTCCTTCGGAGGCAATATCCAGAGCCACTCAGTCTTGTCGGGGTTGAGTCTGAGTCTGTTCCTCCCCATCCAGGTCCTAATGTCGTCCAGGCACTGGCACATCACATCAACTGCCTCCCTGAATTTAGATGGGGTGGTGATGCACAGCTGGGTGTCGTCAGCGTACTGTTGGAAACTCACCCCATGTCTACGGATGATCTCCCCCAGCGGTTTCATGTAAATGTTAAACAGGATGGGTGAGAGGACCAAACCCTGAGGCACCCCATAAGTCAGGGGCCTAGGAGACAACCTCTGTCCACCTGCTAACACTGACTGCATCCTGTCAGCGAGATAAGAGGAGAACCACCACAAAACGGTGCCTCCCACTCCCAACTCACTGAGACGATGCAGAAGGATACCATGGTCGATGGTATCGAAAGCCGCTGAGAGGTCAAGTAGCATCAGGATGGAGGAATTACCCCCATCCCGGGCTCACCAGAGATCATCCATCAGGGCGACCAAGGTGGTTTCTGTGCTATAACTGCGCCTGAAACCCGACTGATAGGAATCTAGATGATCAGTTTCCTCCAATAACTGAAGGAGCTGAGAAGCTACCACCTTCTCCACAACTTTACCTATAATAGGCAAGTTGGAGACCAGACGAAAGTTCTTCAAATCCGCTGGATCCATGGAAGGCTTCTTGAGGAGGGGTCTCACCACCGCAACTTTTAACGGTTGCGGTACAGAACCCTCCCTCAAAGAAGCGTTGACAACCGCCTGGATCCAGCCACGTGCCACCTCTCTGCTGGCCGAGACCAACCAGGAGGGGCACGGGTCCAATAAACAGGTGGCAGAGCTCATTGCCCCACAGCCTTGTCCACATCCTCAGGAGAAACAGGCTCAAACTCCTCCCACAATGCCGGACCAAGACTTGCCTCTGTCAACTCAATGGACTATGCCCAGCTAGAGTCCAGGTTCGACCAAATCCGAGCAACTTTATCCGTCAGAAACTGCAAGTATTCCTCAGCTCTACCTTGTAAGTGTTCCTGGCTCCCCCCTTTTGCAAGGAGGGCGCGAGTCACCCTAAACAAGGCGGCTGGACGAGAATCTGCGGATGCAATAAGAGCGGAAAAATGAGATCGTTTTGCCGCCCTTATCGCCACTAAATAAGACTTAATAAAAGTTCTTAAAAGTGTTCGATCAGACTCAGTTTTACTGGCTCTCCAGCGTTGCTCCAGACGTCTCTTGTGGTGTTTCATCTCTCGGAGCTCCTCGGTAAACCAGGGAGCTTTCCGGGATCCACTGCCACAGAGAGGTCGCAAAGGCGCAATCCGATCTAATGCCCCTGCTGCCGCGGTGTTCCAGGCAGCCACCAGGGCATCAGACAAATTGTGTACCAGGGTATCAGGTATTTCCCCAAGTTCCCTCTGGAATCCTTCCGGCTCCATTAGGCACCTGGGGCGGAACCACCTAGTCGGTCCCGCCTCCCTACGGAGGAGGAGTGGGGCTGTGAAATCCAACCTCAGTAGGAAATGGTCTGACCATGACAACGGGGTGATGGCTATATCCCCTACATTCAGATCATCTCTCCACTGCCCCGAAAGAAACACTAGGTCGAGCATGTGACCTCCCTCATGAGTCGGACCCTGGATTACTTAGGTCAGGTCCATGGTTGTCATGGAATCTATGAACTCCTGAGCTGCACCAGAGGTTTCGCCCGATGAAGGCAGGTTAAAGTCCCCCAGCACCATAAGCCTGGGGAACTCCACCGCCAGGCTAGCTATCACCTCGAGCAGCTCGGGCAGGGCCTTAGCAATGTAGCTGGGAGGCAGGTACGCTAAGAAAAGGCCCACCTGGACCCCTAAGTCCAACTTCAGAAGGAGTGTCTCACACCCGACAATCTCCGGGGCAGGGATCCTACGAGGATGTAGATTCTGGCGCGTTATAATAGCCACTCCTCCCCCCATTCCCTGGGGTTGTGAATGATGCTGCACTGAGAACCTGTCTGGGCATATCTTGGAGAGAGCTACTCCTCCCTCCTGGCCCAGCCAGGTCTCAGTTATACATACCAGGTCCATGGTTCTCTTATGGTTATTTTTTTATCAATCTAGGAACATACTGTATAAGATGGCTATCATGCTTGCTTGCAGATGAAACTCATTTATCCCAATCAACACTTTTAGAACAACTATAACAATTACAAAGATAGCCACACATATCCTTTTGCAATGTACATATTGGTTAACAAAAATGGTTTCTTCCCATGAGCTTCCCAACCATTGTTCCATGCACTATGAAAGTGGCTATATCAGACAGAGTAACTTCATAAGCAAATTGTTCCATGGTGGTTAAATCCTTTATGCTAGTAGTTCTCGCATTTGTTGTGACACACACTCTAGAGATGGCCTTTACAAAGTGTTCCTGAAAGCTCATGCAGAAGATTTTTTTTAAAAAAGCACATAAAATTGTATTTGTGAGCATTTTATGTTCTTTAATAACTTCAAGAATAAGGCTGAATCACTTCAACAAAATAGCTAAAAATGCAATGACTCATATTATAAGAAAATGGAGAAAAAGATACAGGACTGAACACAATCCACTGAACACAATCCTATACTGTAGGCAATCTTTGATAACGCCCTTTCATTTCAGCTCAGTCCCATAAAATTACCATGAACATTACAACTCATGCAGAACATAGATAAATGTAAAAATGTCACCAAATTCTTCCAGATGGGACTTTTAGTTCCACTAGATCAACATCTACTTTTTTACTTGTCTAATATTTCATTACAACCTTCCATAAGTTAATTTTCTTTCCAATGACCATGTAAATCACAAATCAATTCTCATTTAAAATGCCTGACTACAGATTGCTCCTGAAAGCTCAAGGCATATGCTTCACTGAACTCCCCAACGTTCTTAATGCATATTAGAAAAAAAAATGTTGTAGGGGCTTTTTGGTTTAAAAAATCTTTTTAAGGGAATTAATTTTACATTAAAAACATGAGATTTTGAGGGCCTTGTTCCTTGTTCACTCTTCTTTTCAATTAAACGCAATTGCTCTTAAAAATATGACAACACACACACACACAATTTTGCTCAAAAAAATCAGAATCATAGGAATAAATTATTGTTCTGATTATGCTATAATTATATACAGTATGTACAGTACATAGTCATTACCACACATAACTCCAGATATGTTGGATCTCAACTCCTATAATTTATATTCAAGACAGGTGCATATTCACAGAATCTATAATTGAAACAAGTAGAAGACACAAGGCTGGGAAATAACTGCCCTACGATAATTTCTGCAGTTGCTTTAAATTTAGCATTTGACCTTTTTTAAAAAAGTTGGGTCAGTCAACCAAGTATTTCTGTGAAACAGTAATCAATTATTTAAATGTATAGCAGCAGTAACAAAGGGAACATTATGTTAATTCTTAGCATTAATGTCACCTAGAATTCCCCAGAGACAAATACTGTCCAGATTACATTGAGAGACCTCCTTCCCATATCTATGCTATAGAAGCAATGATAATTAGTTCTGTGCTGAAATTCATTTGCATTTTTCATAACTGTTTCCCTTGTATGTGATAGAGGGAAGCTGATTTTAATTTTTTCAGAGAGAGAGAGAGAGAGAGAGAGAGAGAGAGAGAGAGAGAGAGAGAGAGAGAGAGAGAGAGAGAGAGAGAGAGACTCATAGGTGACACTTATTTTAATGATAAAGTATATGAGGATAGTATATGGATATTCTCTCATTTACTGTACTATCGTTTCATTGGCATCTCATGACTCAGCTTTTGATCCTTCAATTACACCATAAGGGAACCTTTCTTCTGCGCATTTTTAGTCAAAAATATTGGGCAACAAGAAAAGTATAGAATGATTTAAAAATAGATACAACAAAAATCAACTACAAGCTCTTTCTGCTGCAATGAAATAAATCTAATGAAATTACCCAAAGAAATTAAATGATTAAATTAAATAAATTTAATCATCATCCCCATGATATTCAATATACTAACTCCTTTATTAAACTAAAAATAGCAAAAACTGGGTATTGGGAAACAAGCTATTGGCAGTTTCAGAGAACCAAAAGCATGCAGATATAGGAAGAGCTTGTACGGGAAAATAACATAAAAATGACATCTCTTCTCCCCACCAATGAAAACCATCCAATGAAAATTGGAAAGTTTAAAAAATGCTAAATGATGGCTATAAAGGACACAGAAAAATGCCATCCATGATGGTTGCAATACAAAACAGAAATGATTTACACAATGAAAATATGTGGTTAAAAGAATTAAAATTGAAATTTTGTTATGATCTCAAAGAGAATTCTTATAAAATGATGTATCTTTGGTACATGATGCAAGAGAAATTATCTAGTGTATAAAGGCATTTAAAATGTATGTTGGAAATGTGAATAATATAAATTTTATCATGCTTGGTGGACCTATAAAAAGCTAAAAATTGGATTCAAATATATGCTTTGATACATAGGATTTTAAAGATTAATATTCAATTGAAATCATAATTTTTCCTTTTGGAACTAATGGTTACAGTTTCCTTTTGGGATTAATGGGACAAACAGTTAGAAAAAAGCCATGGAAGATTATTTCAGTATATAATCAAAGCAGTGAGATTATTGAATGTACAGAGATGGAAAGATTAAAGATTGACATGGAGGAATGGTTTGTGAAGTTGACAGTTTTTGCTAAATTCTAAAATAAATTCACTTCTTTGATGAGAAAAAAACCCCTATCTAGATTTATTGTTGACTGGAAGTCCCTTATGGACTTTTTGTGTAAAAATTAAAAAGAACTTGTGACTTATGACAATTAGACAGGATATATTATAGAAAGAAGAGTAATATAATGTAACTTTAGAGACAGAGACATTATAATTTGTAATTATAATTGCTGTGAAGAATATCAGAAGCCACTTTATATTTTTTCTTTTCCATTTTTTAAACTTTTCTTTTTTTACATTTTTTGTTTTTCCTTTGATTTATTTTTCTTATACCATGCTTACTACCTATTAGTTTGTGTTTAGTTTTTATTTACCTGTTTAAAAGTATTAATAAAAATTATTAAAAGGAACAATTTACACTGCAATATTTGACAGTATTTGAATTAAAAGGTAAAGGTCAGTTGGGAATATATTGATTCACCAACTTCTCAATTTTAAATTCCATATGTCTGAAAAGAAATGAAGACACTGAGTCTAAAGATCTTTACAGATATTTTTGCAGTAGGAAAATCAAGGTTTCCTCTCACATTTGGATTGTGTAATGAAAATCTTTTTAGAGGCAAAGCTACATTAAAAGATCCAGTAGTTGTAGTGTCAGAGAAAAGATTTACAGCAGACTGCAGTGCACCCTAAAGGCTTGGAATCAGAAGGTACATAAAAACAAGGTGGTGTTATTTTTAAGCCTGTCATACAGTAGGAATGGTTGACTTACGATGTCTGAACGCTTGTGGTTGGCAATTGCATGCATTCCTATTCCTGCTTTGGAACCCATGGCATGAGAAATGCCAGCCAGGAAAAAAAAAGACTATGATACTTCACAAGAATAGGCATCAATTACTGGGCTAAAGAAATATACAAGTGCCCTTTGAGATGATATTATAGCTGCGATTTTCATCTGCCGCCCTTCCTGAAGTGAGCAAGAACTATAGGGTCAAGGGACTCATCTCCACCCACTGGCATACTTCCACATAAAATCAGTCATAAGCAAAGGATTTATTATGCACCTCAGGCCTCCAGATGCTGACAAAGGCCTATTTAATCCTTGTTGTCCCTGATGAAGCACCACTCACTGGTCATCACTCCTGGGTGTAAGCCAATTCAGATTCTATTCCTATCATTGCTAATGCTACAGGTGAGATGTTTTGAAAAGCCTTGGCTTATGTTTCTGCTTCCCCAGAGGAAAACATCTGAATTATATAATGGTGGGGAAAGCATAGTTGGGTTGGAATCTCTGCTAGAAGCCTTTAAAACCTGCCTTTAAACCTGTGGTTATCAATTGCTCAACAATGGCACACATTTCTCACTTCCTTCTCACCCTTCTTGTAAATTTATTTGGAATTCTGCAACACGAAAGCCAATATATCATCCAAAGTAGTGCAATCCAAAGAATTTAGGATATCCTAGGAAGTGCTGCAATTTATAGCTGGTTCTCTACACCAAGTAACTCATTCATCCCAATGAGTTCCAGATACCAATGTGCAAACCCAACTTATGTGAGGACTGCTAGAGAAGAGATGGATTCAGGCACAATGAGAAGTGTCCTTTTTCCACTTTTGTCAAATTTCCTCTTCCAAAAGTGTTAGTCCCTAAACTGCTGCACATCAGACTAGATCAGAAGCAGCCGTTTATTTTAATTAAATAAATTTACTGCTAGAATGCATATATAAAATCTTTCATAGGACCCAACAACTTCTTCAAAAGAGATGCTATGAAGGTTTTTACTTTCCTCTCTTTCCTCTCGAAGGAGGCGAAGGTAGCGGCCTTCTGCCGCCAGAGCAGCGGAACCGGGGCCTCTTGGCTACTATGGCGACTGGTTTGTGACTGCTTCGGCCTTCAATAGACCGGCCCCCACTTTAAGTCTCTCAATCACCCGGCTACGCTAGTTGGCAGTGTTCGTGACTGGATCCGTCCCTTTCCGCTGAAAGGATTGTCGCTATGGCCTCACGCAGTGCTGGGACCCTTCTGACTCAAAACAACGCAGTCTATGTGCCGCCGGGGCTCATGCCTGGATACCGTGGCCATGTCCCTAATGTAGCTTTTTCCTTTGGTGACACCTATGGAAATACTACCATGAAATATTTTCAAGACTTCCGAAATGCCGCAATGGAAACCAGCTGTAGTCCCTACAGCAAAGGGGGCCAGTTCCCAACTCTTTTCTCCCGCGACCCATCTCTTGTGATTGGGGAAAGGTCAAGAAGCTCGGATCGATGGCTACATACCCCTAATTACTCTCGTTTCAATTTGGATATGAACCGCTCAGGAGAACTGCAAGAGTTCTACAAGCTTTCTCAGATGCATCGTGAACATTACAGAGATAAGACAGGGACATTGCACCTGGTTCCATACTTTGTGCTGCCTGTGAAGGAAAGAGACAAGTACCCTCATCCTCTTGATCTGTGAGTCTAGTGGGCAAAAAAAAGTGGTGTAGGGGAGGAAATCAGGTATGATATTGAGACTATTTTATGGAAGTGTTATAGAAACTCATCAATTTCCTTATTATAGAAGATTTATGAAGAGATTGGACAACCAGGACATGGTATAGGGTCTCCTGCTTGAGCAAGACGTTGGACTAGAAGACCTCCAAAGTCCCTTCCAATGCTCTTATTCTGTTACAGGCTCGCAGTACTCAACTTATGACCACAGTTGGGACCAAAATTTCTCTTCCTAAGCAAGGCGATTGTTAAGTGAGCCATGCCATCAAAAATGTATGCCCATTGCCAAGCACCCAGATTTTGATCACATGGCCGTGGGAATGCGGTGATAGTTGTAAGTATGAGGACTGATTGTAAATACTGATTGTAGCAGTGTTCCAATATCTCAGGGGCTGCCACAAAGAAGAGGGAGTCAGGCTATTCTCCAAAGCACCCGAGGGCAGGACAAGAAGCAATGGGTGGAAACTAATCAAGGAGAGAAGCAACCTAGAACTAAGGAGAAATTTCCTGACTGTTAGACCAGAAGTTGAGAATGCTCCAACACTGGAAGTTTTTAAGATGTTGGATAACCATTTGTCTGAAGTAGTGTAGGGTTTCCTGCCTAAGCAGGGAGTTGGACTAGAAGACCTCCAAGGTCCCTTCCAACTCTGTTATTCTATTCTATTCCCTTTATTAAACTCAAAAATACCCCTGCAAGTATAAGTTTCAATGTATTTCTGATACTACATAGCTATAGCATCTAAATTAAGAATATAATAGCTAGTACTTACACTTATATACTGCTCCATAGTGTTTTACAGCACTCAGCAGTTTACAATGTATAAGGTGACCAGACGTCCCGATTTTGGCGGGACAGACCCGCTTTTTCACCATTTGTCCCATGTCCCGCCCGCCTTCTAAAAAGTCCCGATTTTTTCAAAGTTTGCCCGACTAGGGCATTCTTTCAAAAAATCGGCCTGAAAGGCAGCAGGCCTCTCAGCTCGGGCCAGCCGTGGGCGGCGTTGGCGGCGGGCGGGCGTCCCGCGTTGTTGACTCTTCCGGCGGCGGCTGGAAGCTGGGGGGAGGGGGAAGGGAGGCTGCTCCTCCTCTCCTTCCCCCGCCCCATCCCTAGCCCCACCCTCGGAGGCGCCGCTGCGGTTGGGAGGGGTGAGGGACGAGGAGCCGTCGCCGCTTTGAGTTTACGAGCGGCGCAAACAGCCCTTCCTCGTCCCCCTCCCTTTTCTCCCCCCCGTCGCCTCGCTGCCGCCGTTGCCCTGGGGCCGGGCGGGCGACCGGGAGACCACGGCGCTTGGATGCTTGGAGCAGGTAAGCTGCCGGCTGCCTCCTTTCCCCGTCTCCCGCCTCCCGTTTGTTGCTTGCCAGCCCGGCCGAAGGGAAGGCGGGAGGCGAGGAAAGGCCTCCCGAAAGGAGGGGAGGCTTCGGGAGCCCGCCTCCCTTTCGGGAGGCCTTTCCTCACCTCCCGCCTTCCCTTCAGCCAGGCTGGCAAGCAACGAACGGGAGGCGGGAGACGGGGAAAGGAGGCAGCCGGCAGCTTACCTGTCGCGAGCTGCAGGCATCCAAGCGCCCTCCTGCTTCCCCCCTCCCCCCCACCTCACCTGGATGCCGACATTTGCTGTTTTGCCCTCTGCGCATGCGCAGCGTTCTGCGCATGCGCAGAGGGCAAAACAAATGGCGGCGCCCAGGCGGCCCCCCCATCCCGCTTAAAAAAAAATATCTGGTCACTTTAACAATGTAGCATATTGCCCCCAACAATCTGAATCCTCATTTTACCGACCTCAGAAGGGTGGAAGGCTGCTGAGTCAACCTCGAGCCCGTCCGGATCAAATTCCAAGCTGTGGACAGAGTTTACCTGCAATACTGCATTCCAATCACTGCGCCACTCATCTCTGTGACAGCATGATTCAGAAGTTTATTGCTTAAAGATGCTAATTACTTATCCATTTTTAGGCAATCTACAGAACATAGTACTTTAAAAAAAATTAAATATGATGGAAGCGAGATTCATATGCATGACCTTGCATAGAAAGAATTTTCCAAAATTGGAGTGTTACATTTAGAAGGCTTTCAAGAAAAAAGGGTATGTTAATAATGCTATTAATATAGCAGCAAAATAAAAGTTCAGTATTCAGGAATATTGTAGTATGATGCTGTAGCAGTACAGAAGATGTTAGAATATGAACACCAAAGAATATCTTCAAGCTTGAAACCCTGTTACAGGTTTCCCATAAAGTTTTTCCCCTCCTTTTTCTGCCTTTGACTCAGGCCTGGATAAATTCCTACAGTTTTCATGACAAGATTTTGGAAGTGGTTTGCCTCCTCCTATGGCAAAGAGAACTCACTTTGTGCCTAAAGGGAACTAGAAGTCATTATTTCCCAGTTTATAGCTTGATGCCAGACTACTAGAGCAATCACTGGCTTTTTCCTAAAATTATCACCCACTTTTAGAAACACAGCTTTTGGACTAGAACTAGGTTTTCCATACAGTCTTTTATAACATTTTCCCTTGTTTCAATAGCTATGAGTCAAATTCAGTATTTTGTTCTGATTTTTTTTCCTGTATTCAAATTACTGGTATATGTACCATAGATTTAAATGTGAATCTACAAAAGAAAATCTAAGCCATGCAAGTTTAACCCAGTAATTTTGAATGGACGGATTTGTTCAATCTTGCAACATCCAGCTTCAATTTTCTGGATCCACTATTTCCAATTTCTTGACTGCTGTTTACCTTTTAGGTAACCCTCATGTTTCCCTACTGCTGTGCTGTAGAAAATGTTGTATCTGCTCAAAATCTAAACCAAACGAAGGACTATGTTGAAGCAGTAAACTCCTAGTAAACTATTCATAGAATGGCACAAATGGGTGTTCCAGAGGGATTCATTAACCCTCTAAACTAGAAATAAGTACTTGATAAGCAGCAGTCTGTAAAAGGGGATTTTTTAAAAAGAGAAAGAGAAAGCCAGGGGGAAAGATTAAGATACTTTTGCTTTTGACAGTATATCTGCATTAACTTCAATGTCAAACTATACTGCATTGTTCAAGTATCTGATATAAACTTCTATTTTGCTCTTCTCCATGCAAGCACTTCTTTTATTTGAAAAGTTGCGTATCTTTCATAGTTATATATTAAACTGCAAGTGAGTAACAGTACAATATCAAAGGAAATAAAACTCCAGTTGCAATTGCTGCTGGGGTTGCCTTCTGAATGTAACTTCTACAATATTTCATCTGTTCTGACACCTTTCACTCTCAATTATTTGGCTGCTGTCAAAATGAATCAATCAAATTACAGCACTGTATGTCTTCATGTTACCAGTCTATTATATGTTGGTTGCATTATCTTTGAAATATATGGGAGTATACATTTTTATTCCTTATTATTTAATACAACTTCCCATCCCCCTTTTGGATATAAGTTCACAAGCACAGAAAACTCAAATTAGCTCAAATCAGGTCAGATGCTTAATATACGTACATATCTATGTAAGAGGTATACAAATGAAGGACTGTTGAGATACTTTAAAATATTAATAAAACATCATTATTGCTCTGAAAACACCAGATAAGTTGATGTGCCTAAATTACCTACAAGCATATAAATAATGCAATACAATATTATATAAACTAATAAGAAAGAGACTGAAGTAAATATAATTAGAAATTGCTGATAACTATCATTTAGATTTCAGAGATTAAAAACAAAGTAAATAGTGCAATTTTTATTAATAATAAGTACAAATGTAAAAAAGAACAATTCAAAGGTTTACTATCAGCAATGCTAACAGATCATTTTGGTAAACTGGTATCAGGAAACAAAATTCCTAAAGGCACTCTAACTAGACACATTTTAGTACCCCGCCACTACAAATTCATATTTATGTATGTATCTGTGTTTTATTCCAGTTTAGCTAGTATGGTTTCTCTTTAATGATCTATCCATGGGAATGCAGTTTTGTGACAATACTGGTGCTTTTCATTCAAATATTGCCTAGATAAGGAAGTTGGCCTAAAAGCAGTTATTTATCATTCAATTGTCAGAACGGTATGCATACTTTAGTACCCTTCAATTAAACAGTATCATCTTATTGGTCCCAGGAACCTGTTGAGGCAATTGTCCTATGAAACAACATAGCTCCTGAAATTTTGATGGCCCTGCTTCTTCTAGGTTTGTAGGACATTGAAGATGTCATTGAACATTGGTTCTTCCCCTAAGAACAGGAAATTAATCTTGGTACTTTTAATCTGGTGTATTTTGTCTTTTGATTTGTTTTTAATAACCTACTCACAGATGAAGATGAGTGCAAAGCATTTAAAATGAATGAATGAATGAATGTGATATATATTTAATATACCATATTATCTACCTACCTACCTACCTATCTATTATCTATCATCTTGGACTTCCTTTCTGTCTTGCAGTTGGTTATCCACTAACTTGACAGTTAAGGAACACAGAATGTATGATCAATATCTGTATGTTTTTGATTTTGCTTGTGTACCAACTCTGACAATTTATTCACCCAGTTTTATTCCACTTATCCATTAGACTTTAAATTCTACATAGGTTTACTTAAAATATATAAGCAAGGCTATGTGTAGTAAAAAGTGATTTTCATGTTTTATTCAACATCTCTTTTCATTTTGGAACTTTAAAATAGGTGGGAAAGTGGAAATTCAAGGACCTTGTACAATTTTTTGATTCTCTATATGAGTAACTGTTTGGATTAAAAGATACATCTCATCAAAAAGAGGAAATGTTGTTTATGTATAATGCCAAACATAACTATTATTATATTTAGACTGATCTCAAACATTTTATGCCACACCATAATTGTTAAGTCCTTGTACTTATGATGATGCCAAAATACCCAAGCTGGCTGCAGGTCGAAGCCTGATTGGCTAAGACGCGAGCAGCCGGCTAGCGGGAAATTTATTTATTTATTTATTTATTTATTTATTTATTTATTTATTTATTTATTTATTTGTTTATTTATTTATTTGTCAACAAGTACAAGGAAACAGGACACATGAAAAAATGGCACAAATAAATGGATATAAAGAAGCAAAACATAGCCATAAACACATAAAATGAGTACATACAAATGGGTACAGTAGGACAGGGTCAGTAGGCATGTTGGTGCGCTTATGCATACCCCCTTAGGGATCTCTTAAGAAACGTGTAAGGTCCACGGTAGACAGTTTAAGGTAAAAGGTATGGGGGTTAGAGAAACTAACAACAGGATCAGGTAAAGTGTTCCAGACATTTACTACTCTATTGCAGAAGTCATATTTTCTCCAATCAAGATTAGAGCGGAATACATTTAGTTTGTATCTATTGATAGCCCTAGTGTTATTGCAGTTGAAATTAAAATAGTCGTTAACAGGTAGGACATTAAGGTAGATGATCTTGTGTACTAAGCTTAGGTCGGAATGTAGACGGCATAGTTCAAGGTTATCCAGGCCTAAAATTTCAAGTCTACTGGAATAAGGAATTTTATTGCGAGCAGAGGAGTTGAGTACTCTTCTTGTAAAATACCTCTGGACTCTCTCTAATGTATTAATGTCCGAAATACAGTGTGGGTTCCAGGCAGGTGAGCAGTATTCAAGGATAGGTCTGGCAAAGGTTTTGTATGCCTTAATTAGAAGTATAATGTTACCAGAGAGAAAACGTCATAAAATAAGGTTGACAACTCTTAATGCCATTTTAGCAATGTTGTTACAGTGAGCTCTGGGGCTTAGATCTTTTGAAATTAGTACACCAAGGTCCTTGACAAAGTGTGGGTCATCTTTTAGATCATTTCCGTCCAGTATTTGATATTCTGATTTTTATTGCCAATGTGCAGGACTGAACATTTGTTAGCAGAAATTTGGAGTTGCCAATTGTTTGACCCTTCAGATACATAATCTAGGTCGTTTTGTAGGGTAGTAGAATTGTCTGTGGTGTTAAATAGTTTTACATCATCGGCAAAGAGGACACAGCTGCTTACAATATGATCACAAAGGTCGTTTATATATAGCAGAAAGAGTGTTGGTCCTAGAATGCTGCTTTGGGGAACACCCAGGGGTGAGTTCCTACCGGTATGGTCCACTCTACCACACCAGTAGCAGCCGGCCGATGACGTAATTTGCGCATGACACCGGTCCATCGTCTTCACCGGTCCATCGCGCATTGCCATATTTTTTCAGAATTTTTTGGCTTTTTTTGCTTCCTGCGCATGCGTAGAAGCCAAATCACACGAGGGGCGGGCATGTGTTGCATGCGCGCATGCACACAAAATGTGGAGATGCGCGCGCAGTGCACCGGTAGCAACTTCAAGAGGAAACCACCCCTGGGAACACCACTATTAACTGGTGCTGGGTTTGATATAGCACTTCCAATTTTAACTATTTGTTGCCTGTTTGATAGGAATGCAGCTATCCATTTGTGCAAGGATCCAGAAATGCTGTAAGAACTTAGTTTTAACAGAAGTTTGTCATGTACCACAGAATCAAAGGCTTTGCAGAAGTCTATGTAGATTGCATCTATTGCTTTACCCTGGTCAAGTTGAGAGGTCCAAATGTTGTTGCAATGTATGAGTTGCAGATTACATGACAAAATTTTCCTGAAACCAAATTGCTTATTAGAGAGTAGGTTATCTGTCACTAAGTGGAGGGTGATGGATTGGTTTATGATGGCTTCCATGATTTTACAGGTGACGCAGCAAAGAGAGATTGGTCTATAATTCTCAACAAGGCCGGGGTCACTTTTTTTGAAGATAGGTATAACTGTTGCTAATGACCATAGGATAGGCAAGGAGCTCATTCTAAAAGATACTTCATAGATGGTGCTTAGAGGTTCAGCTATGGCAGATGAGGCATAATGTGAGGGAGATGGGAACTGTGGCTTGGTTCCCCCTTTGCTGAGTGTACAAACAGAAGCAGAGGGGGTCCGGGCCTTTTTACCCAGCTCAGTATGTATGGTATGGATGGCCTGCAGGATGAGAGGGGGACCAGCGGGGGAGGGGAGGGGGTCTCTGGTAGGGATGAGAGCCGGAACATCTCGGTCATAATGGGAAGAGGCAGGTATGGCGGGAGCAGAGGGGTGGGCCGCTCTCGGGGAATAAGACCTCGCTGTGTACAAGCGATCCCTTGTTCCGGCCCCTCTGATGTGGTTCCATCTTGCTCACCCCAGGTACCTGGTAACCAGGTTGTTCAGGGCCCTGGGCTCAGGATGCTGCTGCTTAACGCCAGGTCAATCATCAACAAAGCCCCCTTGATACGTGATTTAATCACAGAAGAGGGGGCTGACCTGGTTTGTGTAACTGAGACCTGGCTGGGCCAAGAGGGGGGAGTTGCCCTCTCTGAGATATGCCCAGACGGGTTCTCAGTGCAGCATCATTCCCGACCCCAGGGAAGGGGGGGAGGAGTGGCAATAATAACGCGCGAGAACCTGCATCCTCGTAGGATCCCTGCCCCGGAGATTGTTGGGTGTGAGACGCTCCTTCTGAAGTTGGACTTAGGGGTACAGGTGGGCCTTTTCTTAACGTACCTGCCTCCCAGCTACGTAAGTAAGGCCCTGCCTGAGCTGCTCGAGGCAGTAGCCGGCTTGGCGGTTGAGTTCCCTAGGCTTATGGTGCTGGGGGACTTCAACTTGCCTTCTGCTGGCGAAACCTCTGGGATAGCTCAGGAGTTCATGGATTCCATGACAACCATGGACCTGACCCAAGTAATCCAGGGTCCGACTCATGAGGGCGGTCACATGCTCGACCTAGTGTTTCTCTCGGGGCAGTGGAGAGACGATCTGAAGATAAGGGACATAGTCATCACCCCTCTGTCATGGTCAGATCATTTCCTACTGAGGTTGGATTTCGCTGCCCCACTCCTCCCCCGCAGGGAGGCGGGACCGACTAGGTGGTTCCGCCCCAGGCGCCTGATGGAGCCAGACGGATTCCAGAGGGAACTTGGGGAAATACCTGAAACCCTGGTACACAGTTCGGCTGACTCCCTGGTGGCTGCTTGGAACATCGCAGCATCAGGGGCGTTAGACCGAATTGCGCCTAAGCGACCTCTCCGTGGCAGTAGATCCCGGAAAGCTCCCTGGTTCACCGAGGAGCTCCGGGAGATGAAACGCCAGAAGAGACGTCTGGAGCGCCGCTGGAGGTCCAGCAAGACCGAATCCGATCGAACACTATTAAGAATTTACATCAGATCTTATTTAGTGGCGATAAGGGCGGCAAAACGATCCCATTTTTCCGCTCTTATTGCGTCCGCAGATTCTCGCCCAGCCGCCTTGTTTAGGGTGACTCGCTCCCTCCTTGCTAAAGGGGGGAGCGAGGAACACTTGCAAGATAGAGCTGAGGAATTTGCAGAGTTTCTGTCGGATAAAGTCGCTCGGATCCGGTCGAACCTGGACTCTGGCTGGGCAGAGTCCATGGAGTTGACTGGGGCAAGTCTTAGTCCACCGTTGTGGGAGGAGTTTGGGCCTGTTTCTCCTGATGATGTGGACAGAGCCGTGGGGGCGATGGGGGCCTCCACCTGTTTATTGGACCCGTGCCCCTCCTGGTTGGTCTCGGCCAGCAGGGAGGTGACACGCGGCTGGATCCGGGTGGTGGTCATCGCTTCTTTGGGGGAGGGATCCGTACCGCAGTCGTTAAAAACTGCGGTGGTGAGACCCCTCCTGAAGAAGCCTTCCCTGGATCCAGCTGATTTGAAGAACTATCGTCCGGTCTCCAACTTACCTTTTTTAGGGAAAGTTGTGGAGAAGGTGGTGGCTACTCAACTTCTGCGACTTCTGGATGAAACAGAGCATCTAGATGCCTATCAGTCGGGTTTCAGGCGCGGGTACAGTACAGAAACTGCCTTGGTCGCTCTGATAGATGATCTCTGGCGGGCCCGGGATGGGGGAAACTCCTCTATCCTGGTGCTACTTGACCTCTCAGCGGCTTTCGATACCATCGACCATGGTATCCTTCTGCATCGTCTCAGTGAGTTGGGAGTGGGAGGCACCGTTTTACGGTGGTTCTCCTCTTATCTCGCAGATAGGATGCAGTCGGTGTTAACAGGAGGGCAGAGATCCTCCCCTAGGCCCCTGTTATGCGGGGTGCCTCAGGGGTCGGTTCTCTCGCCCATCCTATTTAACATTTACATGAAACCGCTGGGTGAGATCATCCGCAGACATGGGGTGCGTTACCACCAGTACGCTGATGACACCCAGCTGTACATCACCACCCCGTCTGACTTCAGTGTGGCAGTTGATGTAATGTGCCGGTGCCTGGACGACGTTAGGATCTGGATGGGGAGGAACAGACTCAGACTCAACCCCGACAAGACTGAGTGGCTTTGGGTATTGCCTCCTAAGGACTACGACAACTGTCCCTCCTTGGTTTTAGAGGGAACGAAACTGATTCCCTCGGACCAGGTCCGCAACTTGGGGGTCCTCCTAGATCCACAGCTAAAATTGGAGCATCATCTTACTGCTGTGGCTAGGGGGGCCTTTGCACAGGTTCGCCTTGTGCACCAGTTGCGGCCATACTTGGAGAAGGAGGCTCTACTCACGGTCACTCACGCCCTTGTCACCTCCCGTTTGGACTACTGCAATGCGCTCTACATGGGGCTACCCTTGAAGAGTATCCGGAGACTCCAACTGGTACAAAATGCGGCTGCGCGTGCTGTGGTGGGTGTACCAAGGTACACCCACGTGACACCTTTACTCCGCCAGCTGCATTGGTTACCCATTTGTCTCTGGGTCCAATTCAAGGTGTTGATCACCATCTTTAAAGCCCTTCATGGCTTAGGGCCGGGTTATCTCCGGGACCGCATTCTGCCTCATACTTCCCTTCGACCGGTTAGGGCCCACAGAGTTGGCCTCCTCCAGGTCCCATCGGCTAAGCAATGCCGGCTGGCGGGTCCTAGGGGGAGGGCCTTCTCTGTGGCAGGCCCCGCGCTCTGGAACCAACTTCCTCCAGAGACCCGAACCATCCCCACCCTGCTGGCCTTCCGAAAAGCCGTGAAGACGTGGCTTTTCCTGCAGGCAGGGGGCAGAGCTTAACTCCAGCTGAACTCTCCCCCGGGTATGCTTGGTTGTTGCATGGTTGTTTTTATATTGCATTTTTAATTTTTATATTATGTTTTTAAATTTTGTTTATTGGTTTCTTGTATTTTCCTATGCTGTACGCCGCCCTGAGTCCTTCGGGAGTTGGGCGGCATATAAGAAAGCCGAATAAATAAATAAATAAATAAATAAATGAGAGCTTTTTTAGAAAGTAGGCACATATTCCATCAGGACCAATAGATAGAGATGGCTTTAGTTTGTGTAGTGCCCTTTTGACGGTATCTTCAGTAAAATCAATGTGGATTAGATCATTGCAATTGACTAGGAAATGAGGGGGAGATGCCATTGCTGTTGACAAAGACTGAACTGAAAAAAGTGTTGAAGAGATTAGCCTTAACGGCATCATCGTTACAATCTTCACCATTTTGCCCTTTTAGAGGTGGGATGGTTTTTGAGTCTTTAAGTTTGGTGTTTACAAAATTATAGAAAGCACGATTGGATTTTGTGTGTAACAGCTCTTCTTCCTGTTTGCAGTGGTAATTGGTACATTCTGTTTTTATTTGGTGGCATAAGGTTTTGTATTGGTTTTTGAAGTTAGCTACATAGCCAGTTTTATTTTTCCGCCAAAGGGAGTTTTTTTTTTTTTTTGGATTGGAGTTTCCTTATTGATAAGGGTAATTTGTTCTTTTTGGCTTTGGGAGTTACTAAAGGTACATATAGATTAATGACTGTTTGAACTTCAAGTAGAAAAGTGTTATAATAGTCTTCTGCAGAGTTGCAGTCATTGAATAGGATTTGCAAATCTAGAGATGAGAGGTCAGCAGTTATGAGATCGTAGTTTGCTTTTTTGAAGTTGTATTTAGGAGTCCTATTATGAGATTCTTGGATGTATGGATGTAAATTTAGACAAAAGTCAATCATGCTGTAGTTACTGTTGGAAAAAGGTTCTTTGATATGAAGGTTATAAATTGTGTTTAAACTGTTGCAGAAGATTAGATCGAGGCAGTTGTTTAATCTAATGTTGATAGTTACCAATTGATCGAGTCCTAAAGTAGTGATGGCATTATACAGGGTCAAATGTATTGTTTCAGTTGAGCACTCATTTAGGGTCCAATTAATAAGAGGTAAATTGAGGTCACCAAGAAAGATAATGGGATATGGGCATGAAGCTGCCCACGTTAGTAATGTAGTTAGTTTGCTCGCATGATCAAGGTCATAATCAGGGGCTCTGTAACATAATAGGAAGCGAATTGTGGTATTTAGAGATAGATCACAGATAATGGTCTCAGCTCTTGTGTTACTTGAATATTTTTCAGATCTAGGGACTTTTTGTAGAAGATAGCAACACCACCTCCTCTTCAGATTTCACGGTCAGATCGATGAACATGGTAGTCACTTGTATTGATAATGGAGTCAGGAAAGGATTTGTTTAACCATGTTTCACAGGCAAATATTAGGTTAAATTGAGCCGTATTTAGTAGAAGAAGAAATTCCAGCATTTTGTTTGCGAGGCTTCTTGCGTTGAGTAATTTGCATTTAAGGTCAGTTGCGGTGAACCTAGATAATCTTGGGGGCATGCATACCTAGTATTGGATGTTGGGTTGTTGGGATTGTTGATTGTTGATTATTGGGTTGTTGTGGTTGTAGGGACGTGAATCGTTTATCTTGTGTTTGATACATTTGGCACGGTAGTCGATGTATAGGTCAGTCTCTCCACAATCCAGGTGTCTTTTGAGCTCTGCGCGGAGCTCACGGGAGCGTGCACATTGTAATATGGATAGGTCGGGTTGCGAACGTAGTTTATTATGGTTAGTGTGGTTTCTAGCAAGTGTGTTTATTGAGTGGATAAATTTGCATTTACTGGCCTCACTATTGCAAATGACTCTGCAGAAGCAAGGAGCCATTGTGCCATCATTGTTTTTGTATTCCGGGCCGTCACGGGAGATGTTAATAATTTCCTCAGGAGAGATGGTCGATGCTGGAAAGTTGCTGCTGCTGCTGCGAACCATAGTGATGTCATCTATTTCATTGTTGTACTCAAGTCCAAATAAGATGGCATTTGGACGCTTCTTTTCATGTTTAAGTGCATCTTTGATGAGGATTGAGATGTCAGTAGTAGTGTAGCTGGTTCCATGAGGTTGTGGTTGAGGCTGAGGTTGTTGAGATGGGGTAGGTTTTTGAGATGATGGATCTTCACTTTTCTGCTTTATATCATCTTTTTTTGAAGGATGCTGCAATGGTGTTAAGGGACTTTAATTGTGCTTCAATGGTGTTGAGGGATGTTAAATGAGATTCAGTAGAGTTTACCCTTTCTTGCAGGACATTGACATTGTCTAGTTTTGGTCTGCAAGATGGGCAGAGAAGTGGGAGTGCGAAATGGGAGGATGGGAGTGAGGTCTCTTGTATGAATTGGGCCATGGCTTTGGTTAATTTCATGCATTTGTGGTAAGCATACAAGCCACATAGGGAGCACTTTATTGAATTCACGTCTTCCTCAATGGGATCTAAACAGATGAAGCAGCATGAGCTGGAATTATATTGGTCTTTAGTAGAGATTTCATTCATTTTGAGTGTAGGTTTGGCGGTGGAGTGCTTGCTAGGCGTGGTAGTTTAGTATTTGCAATACAAGCCTTTCCAATTAAGTATTCTATGTAGCTGATTAGATTTCCCAATTACAAAATCAATAATCGATAATCGATAAACAAAGTCTTACTAGTTAGACAGACAATTTAACACTGGAATATTAATTATTAATGAATGTTAAACTATTTAGTTAATAGTGCCTGGTCAATTAATTAATTAATCAGTTATTATATAATCAAAAATATCAGTAAATCAATTAAACGGTCAATAATCCAGTCAATTAAACTAAGCAAAAAATTAATTGCCCAACCAATAAATCAAAAGTTAAACAACGACCAAGTATTCAAATTGTTCAATTGATAATCAATTAAAATCCTAACTAATTATTCTATCAATTAATAATCATTACATGCTCAACTATCTAATCAATCAGTTACCAATCTCTCAATATTATATTAAGAAATTAAGCATCAATAATTAATTAATTAGGAAATTAAGATATTATAGATGAATCAACGTGATCAGTTGCAGTAGCCTCATTGGGAATTGGTTGGAGTGGTAGCCTCAGTGATAGCCTTGGAAGGGCTCCATACAGAGGGCTCCTTACAGATGAAGTGCAAAGGTAGCAGTGCAGCACAGATGCGGTGGACTCACGTTAGGTCTCCTCGGATCTCTCTCCTCACTTCCGTCAATCTCCTGGTCTTTGCTGAAGGATTGGGCTGCAGAAGATGGTTGTTACTTGCTATTCAAGATGGCAGTAGCTGATCACCTCTGGTTTCACTCCTTGCCTTCTTCAATCTCTTGGGCTATGCCGATGGATAAGGGCTGCAGAGGGAGGTTGTTACTTGCTATTCAAGATGGCGGTAGCATATCACCTCTGGTTTCACTGCTCGACTTCTTCGATCTCCTGGCCTATGCCGATGGATCTGGGCTGCGGAGGGCAGCTGTTTAACTCAGTTCAGGGCGGTGCGCTTGAAGTTTCTCTCGGGAATTTGACCACTCGGATCTTTCTCTACTTTCCTCACAGGCCTCTTTCTCTACTTTCCTCTCAGGCCTCTTTCACAACCTTTCCTCTTAGGCCTCTTGGCTTTTAAGAGGTCTCTTGGCTTGTAAAATGTAGCTAAAAACAAATTGGTAGCCTCACTATATGTGCTCGTGTAAAAAATCAGATATGGATTAGAAATGGGTCAAAAGTGAATTAAAAATGTAAAGGAAAAAGAAAAACCTCTCTAAATTATGGAAGAGTCCATTACAGCTGTTGCAGCCTGTCCACCATCTTGGATTCAAAATTGGGGCGTCCTGATTGGTTGCCAGTTTGACAGCTCGACTATAAAATGAACTGTCAAACGCTGAGTTGCTGTTCTGTTCACTCGTGTTGCCTGTGGTGCTGCAGTTAGAAATAAAGCATTCCTGTTCAGAATTTCATCTTGCCTCCATTCCTGTCAGCCCGGTAACCTCCTATCTAACACTGGCGACGAAGGACTGGGACTTCTGACAAGAACGGCTGGCCAAAAGCCGGAGAGAGCTCGATCGTGTAGTGCAGCCCTCACAGCGAAGTCACTCCGAGCTGAATCAACTCAGAGCTGGTCACTAGCTGGAGCGACGAGAGGTCGCTGGGCGCCTACCACTCAAATCTGTCCTTCTCAGGACGACCGCTTTACTGGCTTTCTCTCCCTTCGAGCCTGCTACAGAAACGTGGGATGACTATCTCACATGCTTCGAGTGTGTTCTACACGCCAACGACTTTGCGAAGCTCTCCAGCACCAGGAAGCTCGGCTATTTTCTCAGCTCTTGCGGCAGAGAAATGTTTACCACTGCACGAGCTTTGACAGCTCCTCAACCTGTCTATGAGGTGCTTTGGGAGACACTCCTGGAGAAGCTTCCCAACCACTACGCTCCAACACCATCCCACATCGCTCGACGGCATGCCTTTCGCCATCGGTTCCAGAAAGAAGGAGAATCCATTAATAACTATATGGCTGCTCTTCGCACAGCCTCCCTAAACTGTCAATTTTCAGACCTGGAAGATCTCTTGCTAGATCAACTGGTCTGTGTTGTCAGGCTCCAACGTCAACTTTTAGCCTGCCCTGAACTAACCCTATAGACTGCGTTAGATGAAGCCAGGGCTTCTGAGCTCTCTGAGCAATCAGCCTTTGAATTGCAGATATACGCTCCTTCCAGCTTGCAGCCCAGCAGAAGCCTCTCTGTCTATCATGAGGACTCTGACCTCGAGAACTTTTCTGAGGGGGAGGAGGAGGACGTCTGCCACCTCATGGCAAGAAACAAAAGAGCTCCTATAGCAAAGTCACACCAGCCGTCCTGCCTGGGCTGTGGAGGGAACCCCAACAGGGCTGAATGTAGGTTCCACTCCACCACCTGCCGGCATTGTGGCAAGAAGGGTCACCTGTCCAAGGTCTGCCGGGCTGTTTTGCCACCCATGGAAGCGCTCCCAGACCTCACCAACCAACGCAGACCCTATCGCAAACCGCCTAACCATCGGGAGGACTGTTTTTCTGTCACCAGAGTTCACAGTCCTCCAGCTGAGGATGTCAACCATGCCTCTGCAGCAACATCATCCTCCAAATTGTACCTCTCAATCCTGCTGCAGGGCGAGCCTTGCAAGATGGAGGTAGACACCGGCTCCTCCAAGTCCCTCATCTCGTGGGCCACAATAATTAGATTGTTGCTCCATTTCTCCAAACAGCATCTTCAACCTTGCCCCATTGCTCTCAGGGATTACCAGGGCAAGTTGATCCTGACTGTTGTCTGCGGCTCCTTCGAAGTCACTCACAAGGCCTTTTCAGGCCTACTGCCACTCATTGTGGTGAATGGACAATTGCCATCCCTCCTGGGCCTCGACTGGTTCTCCACCCTAGAGCTCATGGTGTCAGCCATCTACTCAACGACTCCAGATGTGCTTACCAACATCACCACTGAATTTGCAGATGTATTCGATGGCGGCCTGGGTAATTACCGTATTTTTCGGAGTATAAGACACACCTTTTTACCCCCCAAAAGAGAATGAAAACTTGGGTGCATCTGATACACCGAATGCAGCCCCACCCACCCACCCCCACCCTTTGGCCTCTGTCTTCCAGCAATTTACCTGCTTGCAGGAAAGAGGGAAGACCCTGTAAAGCCAAGCAAGTCAGTAGCAGTTTCCCGATCTACAGCTGATTAGGTTTGCCACGTGGGAAAATGAAAATGAAACTAACTACAAAGAGGCAAATAGCTGGGAGAGACAGCAGATTTTTATTTTTTGCTGAACTGGATGGAAGGGGGTAAGTGAATAATTATAAATGTCTGTAGAATGTTCAAATTATTAGACTTATTTTTTAAAGACTGCTTTATTGTTGTTCTAGAGCCAGGGGTCTCCAACCTTGGCAACTTTAAGACTTGTGGACTTCAACTCCCAGAATTCCACAGCCAGCTTTGTTAGCTTTGCTGGCTGTGGAATTCTGGGAGTTGAAGTCCACAAGTCTTAAAGTTGCCAAGGTTGGAGATCCCTGTAAATCTAGACAACTTTATTATTTGCTTTGCTGACTGCTTTATTATTTGCTTTGCTGGCTGTGGAATTCTGGGAGTTGAAGTCCACAAGTCTTAAAGTTGCCAAGGTTGGAGACCCCTGTTCTAGACAACTTAACAAAATAAAGAAGCTTTTTAAAATAAATGCTTGCTCTGAAGAGGCCCAGTGCTATTGTATCTTCTTTTAAATAATAGAGAATAATGTATACTTCCAGAAATTTTAATTAATTTTAACAGCTCTGTACAAGTATAGTCTGAAATGTAAGTGTCCTGTTTAGTATTAGAGTTTAGTTACCTTGGAGTAGATCTATTTAAATAATTGGGAAGAGTTAGTGTGACTACATTTAAGAAAACTTTCTGGCATAATGTACATTTCTCCAATTCTTTGCTATTTCTATGGGTCAGGCACACATGCACAGAAATACACAGCAAACAGTGTATATCATCTGTGCTGTTTGCTGTTTGCTGTTTGGCAAATTGCTTGGCGGCAGATGCCTTTTTCCCTTGTTTTCCTCCCCCAAAACTAAGGTGCGTCTTATACTTCGGTGCGTCTTATACTCCGAAAAATACGGTATACGGGGAGCCCCATTTCATTTAATTTGGACCCCAGGTGAGCCCTGTCCATTTAAAGCCTAGGAGGGTGCCCCAAAGTAGATTTAGAGTTGGATAAGTTGATAGCCCAGGGGGTGTTGGAAGCAGTAGACCAAATGGGAGACCCCCATTGTTATTCCCCTAAAGCACGATGGATCCATTAGGATCTGTGCAGACTATAGGACTACCATTAACAAGGCCCTTCAGGCTAATCCTTACCCTGTGCCAGTAGTGCAGCACCTCCTGCATTCCTTGGGACAGGGGTCTATAGTCACCAAGCTGGATCTCGCCCAAGCTTATCAGCAGCTCCCGGTGGATGAGGCCACTGCTTGGCCCAAACCATTGTTACCCACCGGGGCACTTTTAAGTGCAAGCTGCTCCAGTTTGGGGTTAGTGTGGCCCCTGGCATCTTTCTTTTTTTTTTTATTTATTGAAAAGTTTTACAAGTACAAAGTACATACAGTTTTTATCTTTTCTACCCCCCCATACCCTTCTCCCCTCCCTCACCCTCCCCCCTCCCCCCTCCCAGACTTCACAGAGAAAAACACAAGGTATAAATTCAAGACAAAAAGTATAAAATTATCTAATACTAAAACAGATTGTTAATTCAAAAATATCTTATCCTTTCTTAACTCTTTGTTATCCATAAGCTTGAAAGTATAATCTATTATTTCTTCAAGCAGCAAACAAAATATACTATTTAAATTATATTAATCTGAAACTTTTTCTGAATATATTCCGTCCACTTACTCCATTCCAACACATATTTTTCATTAGAATGGTCCTTAAGATAAGATGAAACCTTAGCCATTTCGGCCAGATGTGTCACTTTCAATGTCCATTCTTCAATTGTAGGTATATCTTCCTTCTTCCAATATTGTGCCACCAGCAATCTGGCAGCCGTTATAAAATTCAAAATCAGCATAGTCTCTATAGGTGTACAATCCGTTGTTATTCCCAGTAGAAAAAACTGTGGTGTAAATTTAATTTTTTTCTTTAAAATATTTTGTATAATCCACCAGATTTTTATCCAGAAAGCCTTAATTTTTTTACAAGTCCACCATACATGGAAATATGTAGCATCATCACATTCACATCTCCAGCATTTAGGCTGTAAGTTAGGATACATACATGCCAATTTTTTTGGGTCTAAATGCCATCTGTAAAACATTTTATAAAAATTTTCCCTCAAATTTTGAGCCTGCGTAAATTTAACATTTGTAACCCATATCTTTTCCCATATGTCCATCGTTATGGGTTCTCCAAAGTTTTGAGCCCATTTTATCATGCAATCTTTAACCAATTCTGATTCTGAATCCAGTTCCAATAAAATATTATATAATCTTTTTATATGCATTGAACCATTATCTTTAATTTGTACAATCAAGTTGTCTTCATTTTGCACAATACCAATTTTTCTATCATCTCTCCATCTGGCCTGTAATTGTCTATATTGGAACCAGGTCCTAACTATTCCTTCCTCCTTTAATTTCTCAAATGATTTTAATTGAGATAGTGTTCCATCTTCAAGGAGAAGTTCTTTATATGTAATCTTATCTATGTTTTGTTCCAAGTTTATATTTTCTATCGCGTGTCTGGGTACCGTCCACCAAGGTATTTTATCACTTAGCTTACATTGGTACTTTTTCCAGACACGCAATAAAGCATTTCTCAATATATGACTCTTAAAAACTTTGTCTATCTTTTTATCATATATTAAATAGGCATGCCACCCATAGAGCAAACCATATCCCTCAATATTTAATACACTTTCTTCCGTTAGGTTAATCCAATCTGTAATTGCCGAGAGAGCTGCTGCTTCATAATACAATTTTAAGTTTGGCATTTTTAAGCCCCCTCTTTCACGTGTATCCTGCATTATCTTCTGATTTACCCGCGGCTTCTTCCCTGCCCAAATGAATTTATTTATACCCTTTTGCCACTCCCTTAAGGTTCCATCTTTTTTAAGTATTGGTATCATTTGAAAAAGGAATAGAAACCTTGGTAAAACATTCATTTTAACAGCAGCTATCCTTCCCAGCAGTGACAGTTGCAGTTTTTCCCAATTTTCCATATCTTTCTGTATTTTTAACCATAATGGTTCATAATTATGTTGGTATAGTTTTGTATTTGTGGACATAATATAAACCCCTAAATATTTGATCTTTTGAAATACTTCAAAACCTGTTGCCTTTTCTATTTCTTCTTTTTGACTTCTTGTCACATTTTTAACTATTATTTTTGTTTTGGCTGTATTTATCTTAAAACCAGATACTTGTCCATATAAGTTGATTGTATCCATCAAATTTTTTATAGATTGTAGTGGTTGGGTCAGAGTAACAACCAGGTCATCCGCAAAAGCTCGTAACTTATATTCTTCCTGTCTGATCTTAATCCCCTTTATTGTGTCAAGTTCTCTTATTTTGCTGAGTAATATTTCCAAACTCAAGATAAACAACAAGGGAGATAAAGGACACCCTTGTCTTGTTCCTTTTTCTATATTGAAATTATCTGTTAACCCACCATTGATTATTATTTGCGCTGTTTGTTTTTGGTATATTGCCTGAATAGATTGTACAAAATAATCTCCAAGTTGTAATTTTTCTATTAACTTTAATAAAAATCGCCAATTCAATCTATCAAAGGCTTTCTCAGCATCCAAAAATATCAATGTTGCAGGGACCTGGTTGTTCTTTCCCAAATACTCTAATAAGTTAACAACTTGTCTAACATTAGTTTTCATTTGTCTACCTGTTAGAAACCCAGTTTGATCATGATGTATTGTCTGTTGTAAAACTATCATTAGTCTATTTGCTAAAATTTTTGCAAAAATTTTATAATCTAAGTTTAGAAGTGAAATCGGCCTGTAATTTTTTGGGTCTGTAAGATCTTGACCCTCTTTTGGGATCAGAGAGATAAAAGCAGTTTTCCAAGATGGAGGTACAGTGCCTCCCTTTTGGATATAGTTAAACAAATCTTTAAGTGGTTCCACCATTTCCTCCTGCAATTTTTTATAATAAACAGCGGTTAATCCATCTGTCCCCGGGGCCTTGCCCACTTTTAATTGTTTAATTGCCAATGCAATCTCTTCTGAAGTTATCAATTGATTTAAGGTATCCCTCTGAATCTCAGTAACTGTATGAATATTTTGTTGCTGTAAGTACCTGTCTATCTCTTCTTCCCTAACTTTATCCCCACTATATAATCCTGAGTAGAAATCTAAGAATGATTTTTTAATGAATTCTTGTTCATAAGTTTCTTTACCCTTATATCTAATTTTTTCAATAGTTCTTGATTTTTGCTTCTTTCTTAACATGTATGCCAGCCACCTCCCTGGTTTGTTTGCGTTACTAAAAATATTAAATTTTGCATACTGTAAGTTAGTTGCCACTTGGTCTGCCATTAACATGTTGAACTGACCCCTTAATAAGTTAATTACCTCTTTAATTTTCCTATCCATTGGATTAGAAATTAAGGCCCTTTCCTGTCTTTTAATCTCTTCTTCCAATTCTTTCCTCTTTTCCTCTTTTTTTCTTCTAAATTTATTATTCAGATAAATCAAAATACCTCTCATGTAAGCTTTACTGGCATCCCAAACCATTTCCAAAGATGTACCCTTCTGCATATTATTAACAAAAAATTCTTTCATTAATTTTTTACATTCCCTCACATTATTCTCATATCTAAATAAATTATCATTTAACTTCCATAACCTTCTGTGTCCATTGTTATCTTGCAATTCCAGCCAGACCGGACTATGATCCGTTAATACTCTTGAACATATCTTCGTCTTCTTTACCCTAGAAAAAAGATTATTAGTAATCAAAATAAAATCAATCCTTGAAAAGGATTGATGTCTATCGGAGAAAAAGGTAAAGTCCTTTTCTTCCATATTTCTTTCACGCCAGACATCCCTCAACTCCCAATCTTCCATCATTTCAAAAAAAGACTTTGGCAATTTGGCTCTTGAAAAAGTATTTTGGCTTGGACCCTTCTTGTCCTTTTTAACGTCTGGTACACCATTCCAATCTCCCAGAAGGATACAGGTATTATAATCCCATTGTATTAACTTTGTATGTAAAAAATCATAAAATTTCTCTTGTTGTTGGTTCGGGGCATATACACCAATCACCAATGTTCTTTCTCCTTTAATTAAAAGTTCTATAGCTAAAAATCTTCCTTGATCGTCTGCTTCAATCAATTTGGCAATCAGGTTTTTTTTAACGTATATTATAATACCATTTCTTTTTTCTGATGCTGATGATACAAATTGTAGTCCTAATTTTGAATTTAGCAAATATTTTTGGTCTTGTTTTCTAATGTGTGTTTCTTGAAGGCAGACCACATCATTGTTAAATTGTTTAAGATAATGAAATATTTTCCTTCTTTTCTGTGGTGAGTTTAATCCATTAACGTTCCAAGTTAAAAATCTACTTCCCATCTGCGGGCTTCTGAAGCTTCTGGAACATTGACTGATGATCTAAGAACTGCCGTTCCTTTCGTCTTGCTCCTCCCACTGCTTCAGATTTAGTAGTTTCTTTGACCGCAAGCTGAGATTGTTGTTGTGCCATTTCCTGCATACGTTTAGTTGCCGCTCTGGTCTGTCTCTGTTCTTTTATCTGTTGTTCTCCAAATAGATCCAAACTTTGGTCCCGAGTTGTAACAGTATCACCTTGACCAGATGGGGCCTCTATTTGCTGGACTTCCTGTTGTCTTGCTCCGTCATTCTCTTTTCTCCTTCCCTCTGATGAGCTCGGTGTCCCAGCCTTTCAAATATATGTAAAGAAATCTCTTGCTTTTTGGACCGTGTTAAGTCGATGTCTTTCTCCAGCATAGATCAAAGAGATACCATTTGGAACTTCCCATCTAAATGATAATTGTTGTCTTTTAAGCTCCTCAACCAAAAAGGAAAAATCTCTTCTAGCCCTCAGCATTCTTGGGGGAATCTCTTTCAGTATGATCAATTCCTGTCCTCCCACCTGTAATTTATTTAGGTACGTTGCTTGAAGAATTTCATTACGCAATGCTCTGTTATTAAAATATATCACAATATCTCTTGGAAGGTTCCTTACTCTGGCAGCTCGAGAATTGACCCTGTAAACCTTATCGATCTGGCCCATCAGCTCTTCCTTATTGATATCCAACACTTGGGCAAGGGCATCTCCCAACAACACTCTTAGGTCCTCACTTTTCTCTTCCCGCAGTCCACGAATTCTGATTGCGAATTCCATATTGCGAAAATGGATCAATGTAATTTCATCTGTAGTTTTTTCTTCAACTTCGTCTATCCTCTCTCTTAGGGAAGCAGTAATATCTTTGATTAATTGAACTTGCTCATCCAAATATTCCACATTATTTGCCAATCCTTTAAATGCCTCCAAAATGTCAGCTCTAATTTCATTGTTGCAGATTTCCATTTTATTGGACACAACTTGTATCTGATCATTTATCAACTCCTTAATTGTCTCATTAGATTCATCAATTTTTTTGTTAAAATTGGTAGATATTTGAATCTGCATAGCTTTAAGGCTTTCTTGCAGCATTGCAAGAGTTAATGGCTGGGGCTGGGGTTGAGATTGTGTTACAAGTGTTTGCAGCTTGGTAGTAGTGGGGGTTGGGGAGCTCTCCGCACTTTTGGAAGAAACCGTCTTTACAGATTTAGAAGCCATCAGGATTAACGTAAATCTTTAGTCAGATATTCCCAATTATTTTAATCTGGTGCCAAAAAGAAGAAAAGTCTCAAACGTAAGTGCAAATTTAAATCAAATCCAGCAGCTCTCTTGCCATTGCTATCAGCAAAGATAAAACTTTTCTCTTTGTTCTCATTCCACTTCCTCCCCCTTTCAAGCTTCCAACGCCATTTTAAAAAGCCAACTTGTTTCTTTGTAGTTCAAATGAGAGTCGTTAAGAGTTAATTATAGGTTACTGTAATTTGATTTTACCTCCTGGTTTTCTCCGCTGCTGAATATAATCTTCAATCAGAGTCTGTTGTTTACAGCAGTGTTTGGTAACAGCCTTCTCGCTCTGCAAAAGCAGAGATATCCAAGGTCCGGAGCAGCAACTGGTTACCAGGGAGCTTTCTCCTTACGCCCCCCCTAGATCTTTCCTGGGGGGGTTGGGAGAGCTCTACCTGTGCCTGCGCGTTCTTCGCCCTTCCCTTTGCCTGGGAAGAGGCTTTTCTGCCGCCAGTCAGCTATTTTTAAGCTTTCTGGCAGCTTAAACGATGCCGAGGATCTACACACCAAAAAGGGAGTGCCCACGAAGACCGGAACCAAAACAGGAAGTCCGCCCCTGGCATCTTTCAAAGCCTCATATTTCGATGATGTTCTCATCTCGGCATCATCTCTGCCAGACCTGCTCTCTAAAATCAGGGCTGTTCTCCTCCACTTAAGGCATCTGGCCTTAAGCTTAGAAAAGACAAGTGTATTTATTATTTATTTATTTATTAGACACTCTTATAGGCCGCCCAATCCCGTGGGACTCAGGGCGGCGTATGATTGGGGTGCCTCAGGTGGAGTTTTTAGGATTTCTTATTGATGCCTCCGGCATCCATCCAACCCCATCCAAACTAGAAGCTATCAAGAATGCTCCTGCTCATGTGTCTAGGGCTCAGCTGCAGGCTTTCCTGGGCCTGCTTAACTTTTACGCCATATTCTTGCCTCACAAGGCTTCTGTGGCTGAGCCATTACACAGGCTTCTAGACACTAAGGCTGTTGGCGCTGGGGGCCAGCCAAGGCCAGGGCTTTCCAGGCTGTTAAGGACATGTTAACCTCACAGACCATCCTTGTCCAATACAGTGACCACTTGCCACTGCTTTTGGCATGCAATGCCTCTTCCTATGGGGTAGGGGCAGTGCTTAGCCACATATTGCCCAACAGATCTGAGGCCCCCATAGCATATTACTCTAGAACCCTGTCTCAAACTGAACGCAACTACAGCCAACTAGACAGGGAGGCACTTACGTGTGTGGCTGGAGTACGTCGCTTCCATAATTACCTCTATGGTCACCACTTTCATTTAGTGACCGGCCATAAGCCTCTCCTAGGCTTACTCGCAGGGGACCGACAAAGCCCCCAGATGCTGTCTCCCTGCATGTCTCAGTGGTCAAAGTTCTTAGCTGGGTACAACTACCAACTTCAATATAGGCCTGGCAAGCTATTAGGGCACGCCAACACCCTAAGCCACTGTCCATTGCCCAAAACCATATTGGACTCAGCTCTTGCTACCTCTGTTCTTCTCATTGAAGAACTACTAAGCCCCATTTCTGCTAGACAGATAGCTTCCCTCACGAATACTGACCCTAATTTGTCACAAGTCCTGGATTGGGCATGCAGGGGGTGGCCCCAAGGGCCTGTCCCTTCCCCATTGTAACCCTTCGTGGCTAGGCAATACAAGATCTCTATTCAGCAGGGATGCCTACTGTGGGGACATAGGGTTATAATACCTCCAGGGGTTAGGCAAGCCATACTTACGTGCCTGCACTCCACCCACCCTGGCATTGGGCCGCAGCTATGTCTGGTGGCCCAGGATGGACCAGGAGATAGAGGCCTGGGTATCCCAATGCCACACTTGCCAGCAATCCAGGCCTGCACCACCTTCTGCTCCGATTCATGAGTGGGAATCCCCTAGAGCACCCTGGGCCAGGCTCCACATGGACTTAGCTGGGCCAGTCCATGGACGCACATTCCTTGAGGTCGTGGATGCATATTCAAAGTGGGTCGAGCTGGCATCACTGGCTACCACCACTTCTGAGGCTATTATTAAGGTTTTAGACAAACTGTTCCCCACGCATGGGCTCCCTGACACAGTGGTAACAAACAATGGGCCCCAATTCACTGCAGCCTCATTCCAAGTGTTTCTGGCCAAACTGGGAATCCGCCATGCCCCCACAGTGCCCGCTCATCCTGCGGCCAATGGCCTAGCTGAAAGAGCAGTTAGCAAAAGAGGCTTTAGGGCACCTGGGGTATGATAACTGGCATCACAGTATGTGCACCTATCTGACCACCCAGCACACTACCCCTTGCCAGGCCACCAGGGTTAGCCCTGCTGAGTTACTCATGGGCTGCTGTCTCCAAACCACCTTGGACTGTCTGCACCCCAGCTTCGACTATGGACAACCTCCAGTTCCTGACCGAAGGCCCAGGGAATTCTCAGTGGGGGATCCCATATTCGCCCTTAATTTTGGTGCTGGCCAAAAATAGCTACCAGGATATGTGACTCATCTAACTGGACCCTGCTCTTATAGGGTCCAGCTCCCCGATGGCTGGCTGTGGTACCGGCACATCAACCAACTATGATGTCGGGCTCCCTGTTTAGAGCCTGCTCAACCGGACCAGGCCCAAGCCTTCCCAGCAGTTTCCACCTGCTCCCGGACCCTGGTCTACCATCCCAATCTTCCACCATCTCCAACTTGCAAGTGTCGTTCATCTCCTACCAGGCCTGCCGAGTGCCCTGCTCCAGCGATGCCTTCCGTTCCAGACGACTCCACAGCCGGGTTGCAGGGAGTTCCGGAGGACCCACAACCAGCTCCTCACTCTTCAGCCGCCAGCCCTGAACTAAGGCGATCAGGGCGGAGCCGACGTCGCCCGGCATACCTCGCCAACTACGCCGGCGCGACCTGGGGGGTGAGGGGTGTTAAGTCTTTGGACTTACGCCGCCGCCAAAATACTCAAGCCAGCTGCAAGTCGAAGTCTGATTGGCTGGGACGTGAGCAGCCGGCTAGTAGGAAATTGGGGTGTCCTGATTGGTTGCCAGTTTGACAGCTCGACTATAAAAGGAGCTGTCAAACGCCGAGTTGCTGTTCTGTTCACTCGTGTTGCCTGTGGTGCTGAAGTTAGAAATAAAGCGTTCAGAATTTCGTCTTGCCTCCGTTCTTGTCAGCCCAGTAACCTCCTATCTAACAATAATCTTGTATGGCAGAGAGCGCTGTAATTTAAATACGTCCTTATTGACATCTTTTTAAAGACAAGTGCTGATGAACGGATGTATTTTGGATGTATTTTTGTTGGGCTTATAAGCATTCCTTTGAGTCAAGTTTATCTTTTCTCAACTGGGGAGTCTGATTAGATGAGTCATCTCCAAAGCAGATTGCCTATATATTTTTCCTCTAAATCTATAGGAAGAACATATCCTAAACTTTATATTAGCTAGTATAGCTTTAATAAAGTTTGCAAGTGCATTTTATTGTGTGCATCAACATTCCACAAATGTTTATAGGATTCATACATAATTCCTAAGCTTTCTAAGTGCCTAAGCACATATTGTTCCTCAGCATACGTTCTTGGTTCCTAAATTACAATCTTCCTGTTAAAGTCTGTATTTGATGGACAATTGCTAGGAAATCCTGTTTAAATTAATGCTTACAATAAATTTTCTTAGAATAGAGAATAATTACTTTTATATTATTAAAATAATATACAAACTGTTCCCAAAGCCTGTAAGTGACTTAGGAATATTAAATATTATGCAACATCTTGATAAAAGAAATAAGTTAAGAAATCCAATTTGAGATCCAGTTATATTAAATTAATTCTATGAGCATAAAGAGCTTTTGATATATATTTTCCTGAGCCGAACCCTTTAATATCAGTCCTGATGGATAGTATATAAATTTCTAAGAATTGCATTATACAGCATAGAGTTCAGCTTTTCAAAGAAAAATGTCAAATAGTTACGTGAACTAATAAAGCACCATCCCATAAGCCTTAGTAGACTTTGGATCTCTAATTAAATATGTCAAGATCTGGGATGTCATGGCAATTCAGTAAGCTGGAGCCTTACTGAAGGCAGAGTACAAATGTTTAGATAAATAAAATATTTGGTTCAATACAGACAGAATATTGACACTTAATATTATTGATAATTTTTTAACTTCTGAACATATTCAGACAAAAGGGTGTGTATCGTGTCTTGATGGATAAAATGTAAAAATGTTTTTCTGTGGCAGACTTCACCCTATGCAACAGTTCTCACCCCAAGATTTGGCTGGAACCTGTCATGACACATTTTCAGAGCAATAAATTGTCAAAGCAGATTTTTTGTTTATTGTATCGCTTTGTATCATTGTTATTAAAATTCAACTTAGTACCAGCGTTTGACTATTTTTAATTGCTTTAAAATGAATATTGTGGGTATTTATTTTTATTGCAATTCACTGCAAGTTGAGTCTTGGTTATGATACTGAGAATATAATTTAATTAATTAAACTTCTCCAACACAGAGAAATGTTAACATTGTAGTTTCTTAGAGCAAATTTACCTTTTAACATTTCATTTCCTTATCTAATATCCTGAACCTGCAACTTAAGACTTATGTCATATAGTGCTATCAGAATATTTTAGTGGGAAAATATACTATTTTTCACTAAAATATAATAATCTTCCTTTTGCTTTCATATATGATATCAATGGAGCTGACGTAGCGCAGTGGTTAAAAGCAGCACTGTAAGTTCAGCTGACTGCAAGTTCAGCAGTTCAGCTGTTCAAATCTCACCGGCTCAAGGTTGACTCAGCCTTCCATCCTTCTGAGGTCGGTACAATGAGGACCCAGATTGTTGGGGGCAATATGCTGAACTCTGTAAACCGCTTAGAGAGGGCTGTAAAGCACTATGAAGCGGTATATAAGTCTAAGTGCTATTGCTATTGCTATAATGTGGTATAGAGACCAAGCTATTGAGATAGGAGAAGGGAAGGGTGCAATTCAAATCAAACCACTGAAGTTCATTAAGGATTCTCTGTCTTTCAACCTTTACTGAGATCTTATTCAAGAAGGGTTTATATACTGCTTTGAGCTCCTGAGCAAATAATGGGATACAGGATATAAAATGTATGTATATATTTATATGTGTAAGTATATAAAACTGAAGTAATATAACGTTATTAGATTAAATCTTTTTATTTTTCTGGTCCAAATTCTAAATGTTTGAATAATCTGTATTGGGCTATTTTTAGCTATTGACTTTATATTACATTTTTAGCTATATAATTAAATGCATGAAAAATGATGAAGTATTTAATATCCATAGAAATCCATATCAGAAACATTACTGAGTAGCCTATTGTTTACTATTGTCATTATTGTTCCTTTTGATAATACTAGTACATGCAAAAGTATCTGAAAATAAACTATTCCATTAAGTAAAATATCATTTTGATTATTACTGACATTGCTGCTCATTAAAAAACAGTTTTTCTGTAGGGCCTGAAAGCTACTCCATGTAAATGGACAGTAAATACTGTATTTTTCTGAGTATAAGACACACCTTTTTCCTCCCTAAAAGTGGCTGAAAATTTGGGTGCATCTTATACTTTGAATGTAGCTTTTTTTCCCCCAGCCCTAACTAGGTGCTAACAGATCTTCCCAGCTTTTACCTTGCAGGCTTTTTCATTGTTACTCTCTCCAAAGAATGTTTTTCCAGCCTTAAGTCTTTGCAGGGTTTTTTTTTCATTGCTCTACTTGCTCCAAAGAAGGTTTTTTCCAGCCCTAACCAGGTGCTAACAATCTTCCCAGCTCTTACCGGCTTGCAGGCTTTTTCATTGTTACTCTCTCAGAAGAATATTTTTCCAATCCTAAGTCTTTGCAGGTTTTTTTTTCATTGCTCTACTTGCTCCAAAGAAGTTTTTTCTAGCTCTAACCAGGTACTAACGATCTTCCCAGCTCTTACCGGCTTGCAGGCTCTTTCATTGTTACTCTCTCAGAAGAATGTTTTTCCAACCCTAAGTCTTTGCAGGTTTTTTTTTCATTGCTCTACTTGCTCCAAAGAAGTTTTTTTCTAGCTCTAACCAGGTGCTAACGATCTTCCCAGCTCTTACTGGCTTGCAGGCTCTTTCATTGTTACTCTCTCAGAAGAAGGTTTTTTTAAGTCCTAAGCAGGGGATAAAATAATGTGCTGAAGCTGACCAGACTAAGGATGCTAGCCAGATAAATACCTGGTAGGCAGATTGTTTTCCCCTATTTTCCTCCCCAAAAACTAAGGTGTGTCTTATACTCCGGTGCGTCTTATACTCCGAAAAATACGGTATATATGAATAGGACTGCATACTGTAACTTTAGTTAAAAAAAGGATTTCGAGGGGAGAACTCTGGGTTTTAGATCAGTAAGCCATTGTGGTAGAACTTGTTTTATTATTTTCTCTTTTTACATATCAAATCTAAATTTTAAATTAAACTTACAAAAAGAATGAAAGCATCTCATACAGCTTTTAGGTATCTTTTCCAATTAGGATTGCATGAGCTCTATCAATTACATTAAATTTATTTTGTTTTCCTTATTTATAAAGAGGCCAATTATATGGATAAGTATAAGTCTGAAGACTGAACACTCATCTTCCAGCTCCCATTTCTCATAATAATAAATGCATTACATTAATTCACACAGACCCACATAGGCATAAAACAAACATGTTTTCAGGAAAATAAACTTCAATTTTTTCTTCCAGCACTGTGCATTTCTCTAATGATGAGAAAAGATATCTGATTCCTACTGACTTCAGGAACCAAAGATTCATAAATGTATTGGTGTCATAAAACATTTTAGTTTTGGAATAGAACCTCCTCTCATATTTAAACTTTTAGATGATAGAAAATTTATCCTAAAACTTACTACTTTAGAAGCATAAATATCACTTAAGCTGTTTTACACCTCCAGTAATGCCTCAAAATTTTCTGGCTTAGGTCTTACATGACGTAGTTCAAATATATTAATCATGTCAAATGATAATTATCAATTCCTTTTCCTCCATTCAATCAATCAATTAAACCAGAGAATAAGCATGCAGATGCTGTATGGAAGTCTTTCTATGATATGGCTTATATATCTGCCATAGTAGTGAGACCCAATCTGGTGTAGTAGTTAAGGTGCTGGTCTAGAAACCAGGAGACTATGAGTTCCAATTTCACACATAGGCATGCAGGCTGGCTGGGTGACTTTGGGCCAATCACACTCTCTCTCAGCCCAACCCACCTAACAGGGTTGTTGTTGTGGGAAAAATAGAAGAAAGAAGGAATATTAGATATGTTCACTGACTTGAATTACTTATAAAATAACAAAGGCAGGATAAAAATCTAAAAAATAAAAGTAAAATAAAATAGTAGTGGCTTGATGGTTGATGTGCAGCTATACCGGGGGTCTCAGCATTCTACTTCCCAGTGCAAAACTAGTTTTATTTGGGAGGAGTATAAATAATTTAACTTAGAAAAACACTGAAAAGCTCATTTCCATGGATACAGCAAAACTGTACATGTGTGAATCTCTCCAGTGAGCTGGAACCTGTACCCTATAAATATAATGTTTAAATAGACCTTGTTTATGGTGACATTTAGAATATATTACTCAATGATTTATGAAGAATCTAGTTTTTGTTTCTTTGATATATTTCAAGTAAGATGCAGATTTAATGGTGGCATCTTCCTTTCTGATCCGGACAATGGATGGCAATAAAAGAAAAATCAAGATAGGGTTCACTTTGTCCCTATAATTAAAAAATGTGATTTGGAAGGAGGTCACAGAGTTGTGGACTTACTGCTACTGTGATAGGTGGAGAGCTTCTCTGCCATTAATGGGACCAGGAGCTCTTTTATAACACATTAAAAATAGAGTAGAGTAGAGTAGAGTAGAGTAGAGTAGAGTAGAGTAGAGTAGAGTAGAGTAGAGTAGAGTAGAGTAGAATAGTGCTCCCCTCCCCCACTGAGCGCTGAGCACCTCAGCCCAGCAGTGGTAGGGAGAGATGGCCCGGCAGAATCGGTCCCATTGGCGAATTGGACAGCAGAGAGGCCTGGCACGGCTCTCGCAGCAGAAAGCTGTTCACTGCCTTTGAAACGCGGCGCTTTCTGTTTCCTGTTCCTTCCCCAGGCAGCGATGGCTGGGGCTGTGGGGAGGGAAGCAGAGGCATCAGGGCTGCTCTCCCCTCAGCAAGCCGGGCCTGGAGGAGCACAGAGAGTTGTGGGCGAGCACTGGAGGGTCAAAAGATGCACTCTGACATTGCCCCAACATGCATTTCCAGCGTGTGCTCCTCTGTCCTGAAGTAGGATTGAGTGGGGAGAAGAGAAGGGGGAAGGGTAGGAGGGAAGGAGAAGCCATGCTGGCTTTCCTTTGGTGTGGGGTATGGGAAAGACCCAATACCCCCTCCATGGCCTACCCGCTGCTCTCGCAGCACCTTGCGGAGCACAGTGAAAGCTAGTGCGCTTCACAATGGGGGAGACTGGGTCCCCTCCTCCTCCTGGAATCCATTCTGGAGAGAGAGAGAAAAGACCCTCACCCGTCAGCCAGTCTCCCCCCCCCTCTCTCTGTGTGTGTATGTGTGTGTGTGTGTGTGTGTGTGTCTCCCTGTCTCTGTGTCTCTTCTCACTCTCTCGGAAAGCCCTGCCTGCTCTCAGGCTCTTCGCTACCCATTTTTCTTTCTTCCTTTTGAAAATCCAGGCTGGTTGAGGAATGAGCGCAACCCGTGGCGGAGGCTTCCCTCCTTCTCTCGCGACCCCTGGCCAGTTGTGGTGGGGCCAGGAGGGTGTGCACAAGAGGAGGAGGGGGAGGAGGAGGGAAGGCTCCATCATGGGTTGCACTCATTCCTCAGCCAGCCCAGATTTCCAAAAGAAAGAAAGAAAAACGGGTAGCGAAAAACCTCAAGGAGAGCACGCAGGGCTTTCTGAGAGAGTGAGAAGAGACAGAGAGTGAGATACACACACACACACACACACACACACACACACACACACACACACAGAGAGAGAGAGAGAGAGAGAGAGAGAGAGACAGACAGACAGACAGACAGACAGACAGACAGACAGACAGACAGACAGAGAGAGACAGAGAGAGAGACAGAGAGAGAGACAGAGAGAGAGACAGAGAGAGAGAGGGAGGGAGGGAGGGAGAGAGGGAGAGAGAGATACAGAGAGGGGAGACAGAGAAAAAGAGAAATATGAGAGAGAGAGAGACAGAGAGAGAGAGAAAGAGAAATGAGAGAGAGGGTGTAGAAAGGGAGATAGAAAAAAAGACAGAGATGAGAGAAAGAGAAAGATGAGAGGGAAGAAGGGAGATGGAGATAGAGAAAAAGAGAGAGACAAGAGAAAGAGAGATGAGAGAGAGGGCGATAGAGAGGGAGAAAGAGAGATGAGAGGGAGGGAGAGAGATGAGAGAGGGAGAGAGACAGAGAGAGGGAGATACTTATTTCCCATAGAAAACAAAACACGGGGAGCCACAAAACCTGGGTAGGCGTGGCTGGGGGTGGTCATGAGACTGGGTGGGAGTGAGTGATGTCAAGTTGGCCACGCCCACCCAGGTTTTGTGGCTCCCGTTGTTTTGTTTTCTGTGGGAAATGGGCCCAAGTGAGCATTTAAGGTTGCAGACCCCTGACCTATACCATTTCAGATAAGTGACTAGTCTCTTCTTAAAAGCCTCCAGTGATGGTGCACCCACGATTTTTGAAGGCAAGCTGTTCCACTGGTTAATTGTCCTCACTGTTAGGAAGTTTCTCCTTAATTCCAGGTTGCTTCTCTCTTTGATTAGTTTCCAACCATTGTTTCTTGTCCTGTCCTTTGGTGCTTTGGAGAATAATTTAGCCACCTCTTCTTTGGTAGAGATGCAGCCCCTCAAATACTAGAATACTGCTACCGTATCATGTCACCCCTTATTCTTCTTTTCTTTAGACTAGCCAGACCCAACACCTGCAGCCATTCTTTATATGGTTTAGCCTCCAGGCCTTTGATCATCTTAGTTGCTCTTCTCTGAACTTTTTCCAAAGTCTCATCATCTTTTTTGTAGTATTGTGACCAAAATTGGTTGCAGTATTCCAGGTATGTTCTTAGTAGGGTTTCATAAAACAACACTAATACTTCACGTGATCTTGATTATATGCCTCTGTTTATGTAACCCAGGATTGTATTAGCTTTTTTGGCTGCTGCTACACAATGCTGGCACATATTCAAGTGGTCATCCACTAGGACTCCAAGGTCCCTCTCGCAGTTACTGTTTTTGAGCCAGATCTCACCTAATCTGTACTTATACATTTGATTTTTCTTGCCTAAATGTAAAGCTTTGCTTTTCTCCACATTGAATTTCATTTTGTTGGATAGGGCCCATTGTTCAAGTTTGTCAAGATCCTTTTGGATCCTGAGCTTGTCTTCTGGGGTGTTGGCTATTCCTGCCAGTTTAGTATCATCTGCAAATTTCATGAGTTCCCCTTCTATTCCCTCATCTAAGTCATTTATAAAGATATTGAAGAGTACTGGGTATAAGGCGGAGCCTTGTGGTACCCCACTCTTCTCTCCATGTGGACTCCATATGGACTACATTAAGGACTACTCATTGTGTATGGTTTGTCAACCACCTACAAATCCATCTGGTGGTGATGTCTATTCCACATTTTTCTAGCTTACCAAGAAGTAGATTGTGGTCTACTTTGTCAAATGCCATACTGAAATCTAAGTATACTATGTCCACAGCATTTTGCTGGTCTACTAATTTAGTCACTTTATGGAAAATTGAAATTAAATAAGATTGGTTTGGTGTGATGATCTGTTTTTAACAAACCCATGCTGGCTACTAGTTGTAACTTTATTAGAATAGAATAGAATAGAATAGAATAGAATAGAATAGAATAGAATAGAATAGAATAGAATAGAATAGAATAGAATAGAATAGAATAGAATAGAATAGAATAATAGCAGAGTTGGAAGGGACCTTGAAGTTCTTCTAGTCCAACCCCCTGTTTAGGCAGGAAACCCTACACCGCTTCAGACAAATGGTTATCCAACATCATCTTAAAAACTTCCAGTATTGGAGCATTCACAACTTCTGGAGGCAAGTTGTTCCACTGATTAATTGTTCTAACTGTCAGGAAATTTCTCCTTAGTTCTAAGTTGCTTCTCTCCTTGATTTGTTTCCACCCATGCTGCTTGTCCTACTCTCAGGTGCTTTGGAGAATAGCTTGACTCCCTCTTCTTTGTGGCAGCCCTTAGATATTGGAACACTGCTATCATGTCTCCCCTAGTCCTTCTTTTCATTAAACTAGACATACCCAGTTCCTGAAACCGTTCTTCATATGTTTTAGTCTCCAGTCTCCTAATCATCTTTGTTTGTATTTGTATTTGTTTATTTGTCAAGCATATATGATTATAAGCAAAGTATAAACAGTAAAACATGATTGAATATATATGTAATAGTACAAGCATGAATAAGAGTAAAGGAGGTATGAATATATGGGTACATTAGGACAGGAAAGGTAGGCACGATTGTGCACTTATGCACGCCCCTTACCGACCTCTTAGGAAAGGGGTGAGGTCGATGGTAGATAATCCGAGGTTGAAGTTTTTGGGGTTAGGGGAAGAAACTACTGAGTCAGGTAAAGTGTTCCAGGCATTAACCACTCTGTTGTTGAAGTCGATTTTTTTGCAATCAAGTTTGGAGCGGTTTACATTAAGTTTGTATCTATTGTGAGCTCGTGTATTATTGCGGTTGAAGCTGAAGTAGTCGTTAACAGGTAGGACATTATGGCAGATAATTTTGTGAGCTACACTTAGGTCAGATCGAAGGCGGCGTAGTTCTAAATTTCAAGTCCCAAAATTTCAAGTCTGGTTTCGTAAGGTATTCTGTTGTGAACAGAGGAATGTAATACTCTTCTTGTGAAGTATCTCTGGACATTCTCAATTGTGTTAATGTCTGATATGTAGTGTGGGTACCAGACAGATGAGCTGTAATCAAGGATTGGTCTAGCAAATGTTTTGTATGCTCTGGTTAAGAGTACAATGTTACCAGAGAAGAAGCTATGCAAGATTAGATTAACCACTCTTAATGCCTTCTTAGCTATGTTGTTGCAGTGGGCTCTGGCACTTAGATCGTTAGAGATGAGTACTCCAAGGTCCTTTACTGAGTGAGGATCATCATCAAAGTCATGATAATCAAGTTTGTATTTTGTGTTTTGATTATTTTTGCCAATGTGTAAAACTGAGCATTTGTTGATAGAGATAGGTAGTTGCCACTTGTTTGACCATTCAGAAACATAGTCAAGGTCTTTTTGAAGGGTTGTAGTATTGTCGGTGGTGTTAGTTTAACATCATCTGCGAAGAGGACGCAGTTGCTTTGTATATTATCACAAATGTCATTTATGTAAAGAATGAAGAGAGTAGGTCCTAAAACGCTTCCTTGGGGAACACCACTGTTAACAGGTACAGGGTTTGATAGAGGTGATCCTATTTTGACGACTTGTTGTCTGTTTGCAAGGAATGCAGTTATCCATTTGTGTAGGGGGCCAGAGATGCCATAAGATTTTAGTTTATGGAGTAGTTTGTCGTGTACTACAGAGTCAAAGGCTTTACAAAAGTCTATGTAGATTGCGTCTATTGCTTTGCCCTGGTCGAGTTTTGTAGTCCATATGTTTTTACAATGTAGAAGTTGCAGATTGCAGGATAACTTTTTTCTGAAACCAAATTGTTTGTGAGAGAATAGGTTGTTAGTCTCCAAGTGGAGGGTAATGGATTGGTTGATGATTGATTCCATGACTCTGCAGGTGGCGCAACATAAGGAGATTGGTCTATAATTTTCAACTAGGTTGGGGTCTCCCTTTTTGAAGACAGGGATAACCGTGGCTAGTGACCATAGGTTTGGTAGGATGCTGGTTCTGAAAGATATGTCAAAAATAATGCTTAGAGGTTCTGATAGGACAGTGGAAAGTTTTTTAAAGAAGTAAGCACAAAGTCCATCTGGTCCTATGGATAGGGATGGTTTTAGGTTGTGTAAAGCCTTTCTAACATTGTCTTCTGTAAAGTCAGTTTGTAATAGATCATTGTAATTGTTTGTGGTTTGTTTGGGGAATATAGGACATGAGTTGTTGCTGTTTATGAAGACTGAGCCGAAGAATGTGTTGAAGAGGTTGGCTTTGTCGGATTCATCATTACAGTCTTTATTGTTGGAGCCTTTAAGGTGTGGGATAGTTCTCATCACTTTGAGTTTGTTGTTTACGAATTTGTAGAATGCTTGGTTGGAATTTGTGCGCAGGAGTTTTTCCTCTTGATTGATATGATAATTTGTGCATTCAGTCTTTATTTGTTTGCATAAGTTTTTGTATCGGCTTTTGTAGTTGGTTATGTGGCCCATTTTGTTTTTACGCCAGAGATATTTTTTTTTACTTGGAGCTTCCTTATTGTTGTGGGTAGTTTGTTCTTCCTGTTTATGGGAATGATTAGTGGTATGTATAGTTTTATGACTCTTTGGACTTGACGTAAGAAAATGTTGTGGTGGTCTTCAGCAGAGTTGCAGTCCGTGAATAGGGTTTGCCAATCAAGAGAAGAGAGGTCAGTGTTTATGAGATCAGAGTTGGCTTTTTTGAAATTGTAACTGGGGATTTTGTCATATTGTTGATCTTTGTAAGGGTGTATATTGAGATTGAAGTCAATCATACTGTGATCACTGTTGGAGAAGGGTTCTTTTGTTTGTAATCCATAAATTGAGTTTGGACTGTTACAGAAGATGAGATCAAGGCAGTTATTGAATCTAGTGTTGTTGGATACTAGTTGATCCAGCCCCAGATTGGTTACAGCATTGTACAGGGTAGAGTGTATAGGTTCTGTGGAACATTCATTGAGGGACCATTTTATAAGAGGTAGATTTAGGTCGCCAAGAAAGATGAGAGGGTGTGGGCTGGAGGCTGCCCACGTTAGGAGTGAAGTTAACTTATTTGCATGTTCAGTGTCGTAGTCTGGGGCTCTGTAGCATAGTAGAAATCGTAATGTGGTGTTTAAAGATAGCTCACAGATGATGGTCTCGGGAAGAGCAAGTTCGTGTGTTACTTGGATGTTTTTGAGATTTAAGGACTTTTTGTAAAAGATGGCAACACCGCCTCTCCTTTTCTACATCGTGGCGACCAAAACTGGATGCAGTATTCCAAGTGTGGCCTTACCAAGGTATTATAAAGTGGTATTAACACTTCATGTGATCTTGATTCTATCCCTCTGTTTAAGCAGCCTAGAACTGTGTTGGCTTTTTTGGCAGGTGCTGCACACTGCTGGCTCATATTTAAATGGTTGTCCACTAGGACTCCTAGATCCCTCTCACTACTATTGAGCAAGGTACCACATATACTGTACCTGTACATTTTGTTTTTCTTGCCTAAATGTAGAACCTTACTTTTTTCACCATTGAATTTCATTTTGTTAAATAGCACCCAATGTTAAAGTCTGTCAAGATCCTTCTGTATCTTAAGCCTATCTTCTGGAGTGTTGGCTATTCCTGCCAGCTTGGTGTCATCTGCAAAGTTGATGAGTTCCCCATCTATCCCCTCATCCAAGTCATTGATGAAGATGTTGAAGAGTACTGGGCCTAAAACAGAACCTTGGGGTACTCCACTGCATACTTCCTTCCATGTAGATGCAGTTCCATTGAGGACTACACGTTGAGTGCGGTTGGTCAGCCAGTTATGAATCCATCTGATGGTGATGCTGTCTAACCCACATTTTTCTACTTTATCTAGTAATAGGTTATGGTCTACTTTATCAAATGCCTTACTGAACTCCAAGTAAATTATATTGACAGTATTTCTCTGGTCCACTAATTTTGTCACTTTGTCAAAGAATGCAATAAGATTAGTCTGGCATGATCTGTTTTTGAGAAATCCATGTTGGCTTTTGGTTGTTACTTTAATTGCTTCTAGGTGTTCGCTGATTCGTTGCTTGATTATCTTTTCCAGAATCTTCCCTGGTATTGAGGTCAGGCTGGTAGGTCTGTAGTTTCCTGGATCTATTTTCCCCTTTTTTGAAGGTGGGAACTACATCAGCTCTTTTCCAGTCCTCTGGCAGTTTCCTGGTGCTTCAGGATCTTTGAAAGATATAGTTCAGTGGTTCTGAGATCTCATCTGCCAGTTCCTTCAGAACCTTGGGGTGTAATCCATCTGGTCCTGGTGATTTGAACTCGTCTAGGGTAGACAGGTGTTCACTTACCATTTTCTTCCCTATTTTAATTTGTGTTCCTAATCTGTTTTTTGTGGTGCTGTTATTGATAGGTTGGACCGTTTTTCCCTTTGTGTAAAGACAGATGCAAAAAATGATTTAAGTAGTTCTGCTTTCTCCCTGTTGCTTGTCACCTTCTTGCCACTTTCTCCCAGCAATGGACCAATTGTTTCCTTGACTTTTTTTTGTTTTTAACATGTTGGAAGAAGTTTTTTTGTTATTTTTTTTACTTTTGTCGCAAGCCTTTGTTCATTGTGAGCCTTAGCTTTCCTCACTTCATCTTTACAGGCTCAGGCTATTTGCTGATATTCTGCCTTAGTTATTTCCCCCTTTTTCCACTTTTTATACTTATCCTTTTTGTCAGAGAGTTCTTTATGCAGTCATGCTGGTTTCTTTTGAGAGCTGTTATTTCTCTCCTTTATTGGTACTGTGCTAGACTGGGCTTTTATAATCTCACTTTTCAAAATTTCCCAAGCTTCTTGAGTTGTTTTCCCCTTGAGGATTCTCATCCATGGAATCCTTCCCAAGCTCTCTTTAAGTTTATTGAAATTAGCTGTCTTAAAGTCCAAGACTCTAGTTTGACTTTGTTCTACTACGTGTGCTTGCAATTTGCTTCTAGTTGTTTGCAGATCTATTTTTTAATTATCTTTTCCAGGATCTTCCCAGGTATTGATGTTACACTGATTGGTCTATAGTTTCCTGGGTCTGGTCCCCCCTTTCTTGAAGATGGGAACCACATCAGCCCTTTCCCAATCCTCAGGTATTTCACTTGTGCTCCATGATTTTTGAAAGATATGGTACAATGATTCTGAGATAACATCTGCCAGCTCCTTCAGAACTCTGTGATGTAATCTGCCAGGTCCCGGTGATTTATATTCAACAAGGTCAGATAGGTGTTGTCTTATCGTTTTCTTGCTTATTTTGATTTTTATTTCTAGTTTGTCTTTTACAGTAGGTGCTTTTGGTACGTTGAGCTATAATTTCTTTTTGCATGAAGACTGATGCAAAGAATGAATTAAGCAGCTCTGCTTTCTCCCTACTGTCTGTTACTTCCTTGCCATCTTCTCTCTTTAGTAGACTTACTGTTTCCTTGACTTTTTCTTGTTATTAATATGTTGAAAGAAACTTTTTTAAAATTATATTTGACTTTTATAGCAAGTCTTAGTTCATTCTGAGCCTTTGCTTTCCTGACTTCATCTTTGTATGTTCTGGCTATTTGCTGGTAATCAGCCTTAGTTATGTGTCCCTCTTTCCATTTTCTGTGCTTGTCCTTTTTGTCTTTCAGTTTGTCAAAGAGATCTTTGTGCAGCCATGCTGGTTTCTTCTTGAATTTCTTGTTTTTCTTTTTCAACGATATTGTACTAGACTGGGCTTTTATGATTGCATTTTTCAGAGTTTCCCATGCTTCTTGAGTTGTTTTCCTCTTTAGGATTTTCATCCATGGAATCTTTCCTAGGCTCTCTCTCAGTTTGTTAAAATCAGCTTTTTTAAAGTTTAAGACACTGGTTGGATTATTTTCTATTGCTTTTGTTTGCATTATATTGAATTCCAGTATGACATATTCCCTTTCACCCAAAATTCTGGCAACTTCAACTCCCTGTATCACTTCTTCTCTATTAGTAAGAATTAGGTCCAGTATAGCTTTACTTCTAGTTCCCTCCTCTATCTTTTGGATGACAAAGTTGTCGGCTAGGTTCATTAGGAATCTGTTTGATCTCCCACTCGCTACAGAGTTGGTCTTCCAGTTGATACCTGGATATTTAGAGACTCCCCTTAGTAGTTTGGTATGCTTCCTATATACATTTGTTAACTGGTTGACAAAGAGTTCAACAACAGAGTTGTCAACGCCTGGAACACTTTACCTGACTCAGTAGTTTCTTCCCCAAACCCCAAAAACTTCAACCTCTTATTATCTACCATTGACCTCACCCCATTCCTAAGAGGTCAGTAAGGGGTGTGCATAAGCGCACAATCGTGCCTACCGTTCCTGTCCTAATGTACCCATATATTCATACCTCTTTTACTCTTATTCATGCTTGTAATATTACATATATATTCAATCATGTTTTACTGTTTGTACTTTGCTTATAATCATTTATGCTTGACAAATAAACAAATACAAATATATTTCTTCTGATTGGTTGGGTGGCCTGTAATATACACCTATGGCAATTGTCACTCCCCCCCCTTTATATTGACCCATATACATTCTGGAGGGTTTTTATCTTGGATCATGTGCATTTCTGTAGATATATAGTGATCTCTCACATATAATGCAACTCCACCTTCTCTTTTTGTAGATCTGTTTCTTTTGAATCCATCAGTACATTCCAGTCATGGGTTTCATCCCACCAGGTTTCTATAATGGCAACTATGTCATCCTATCATTGTGTGCTATTGCTTCTAATTCACCCTGTTTGTTCCCCAAGCTTTGAGCATTTGTATATAAGCATTTAAGACTTTAAAAGTTTCTACATATTCCAATAGATATGTACAGGAATCTTCCAACCAATATGCATTCTAGGATATTTATCTTTACTGCATGGAGAATATTTACCTGTACTTAGGGATGTTTTAAGTATAATTAAAATTTGGAGCAATCAGAAACCACAACTCCTTTCCTTTCCTCCCCCCCCCCTTTTTAGTACATAGAATAACTGTTGCGGCCATTCTAAGTTCAACTGGAAATACGGCAGTGTTTTTATCTTCCAGGATGAAAGCCATGCTTCAAAAAATGTTCCCAGAGGAAAGAACAGAAAAGAAGCTATGGGAAGGGGGGGAATATCTTTTGGAATCAGATGGTGAAAAACTGGGGCTTACTACTGGGTCTGAGAGATTTTGACTGTCTAAAATCAGTGTTGCCAAACTTTTTTGATTATTTTCATATGTATCTCAAGTATATCTTGCCTTTCCATTCTAGTAAGTACTGAAGAAATTATGGTAGATAATCTGCCTTCCTCAATTATTCTCCATTTGTAATTAAATGGAAGATGACGATCCCTCCACCCAAACATAACACAAACTTCACTTCCTTATTAGGTATAGTAGATGAAAAGATTTTAAAAGACTGCTCCATTTTTTATTTCCCCCATCAATCAAAGTAGGCATGCAGAGGCCCAGTGTCTTATTATTAGATTTGTTTCCATTGTGTAAAGTGTTCATGTCTCCTGACTTGGAACATACTCCAGCACTTTGAGAATATTTTGCCATGTTCCTGCTTTCTCATTCCCTTGATACAAATAGATATTGCAACTTTCTAGAAAAAAAGTATAAGATCATATTGTATATTGTAGAGTCAATGTAATTTGTAGAAAAATTCTTATTGTTACTATGAATACATTGGAAATGGTTTTCCATTATGGACATTTCCATTAATCGTAATATTTGACATTCAGGAATTTATTCCATAGATTCCTAAATTACCATGGAACAGGCTGAACAAATCTTATTTACTTTATTGTTAATAATAGTAACATGGGCTTCCCCTGCAACACTTCCCTAAATGAAGATTGCTCAGAAACACCATTTGGTTCCAAATACTATTTTTTTTTAGCCAAAATGTTGCACAGAAGCTAAGCAAAGAATACAATTTAGTAAAGTAGAATGAATTCATGATGAAAATATATATCATCTTATGTTTATTTATAATATAATACCTGCAGTAAATACAAGCTGGAACATGAAGGAATCAAGAGTTGTACTTTTAAAATGCTATGTCCTCATTAAGATTTCATCATCCACCTACACTAAAAAGCCTCTTCCTTCCATTTTCTTTCATCATGACCCTTTTCCTCCATTCTTTTTTTATTCTGCAATTCCCTACTTTACATGCACTCTCAAATTTTAAACAAGCAAAATTTGTGCATTAGTATGTCCTTTTCATTTATGATTTATGAATGACAGGTTCATCTGTGCAGCGTAATGGTATGAGAGAAAGACATTATTTTAAACATTAAAGTAAAAACCATTTGCAGCTATGATAAGAAAAGTCTATTGACATTAAAGTTTAAAATCTGCCCAAGGTAGAGGTGAGTCACTGAGCTAACAGGTGAGGGCATCATGTATGCAATTGGTAGATAGTTCAGCACATTAGTTGTCTTCCTTTCTCAATCTTTGGCAACCGTTTAGTTTTGGTGCATCAAACAATCCATCAAATTATTATTACTGCAGTTTAATGACTTAAAAAGTAATTAGAATGCTAGTCAGAGCATTCACCTAATAAAAGTCCCATTTGATTTGTGAGAAAGTTTTGCCTGTCTTTAAGTCAGCAAAATATGCAAATACAAAACATACAAAATGGAAAGTTTCAAGGTGGATCTAATTCTTTCACACATGCTTCAACGTTTTTCCATTACATATTCTTCTAGATTGTGTTTTGGAATACATAGCTATAGAGCATGCATTAGGAAATAGAAAATATGAAGTTGAATAATAACTGAAAATGTGTCGAAATGAATCTTATGTTCTGTATTATAGTATAGATTGGTAATTACAATTCCTGTTCTTATTTCCTCAGTGGTAAAAAGAATATGTCAAGAAAGAAGACTAAGGAGGAAAGTTTCCTCTTAATGAGTTTTATGCCAAAAATAATACAATAATCAACACCTGTTTTTTCTTTATAACAGTCATTTTTTAAATACTGAATTTTCACATTTCAATGATGCATCATTTCATAAAAACTTGTTATAACAGTTTTATATTTCTGCTGTAATATCTATCATATGTCTATTACATTTATAAGCAGCTCAACTCAGGATACACAATTAAAAACAGAATACCTAAAAGATAGAAAAACAAGGAGGCAGTAAACTGATATGTAAGAAGTATGAGAGTAAAAAATTCCCCCAAGGCTTATATTTTTAACCCAGTCGCAATGGATTGGCCCATTTGAAAGATGGAGGGATAGTATTCAATATATTCAAGAGAATACTATTTGTAGTAAAAACTAAGAAAACAAGAGATGGATGAGAAAGCAAAAGGAAAAGAATGAACACAAGAAATTTATTTGGTAATTGTTAGATAGGGTGAACGGATGAGGCAGACATCAGGATCAGTGACAACAACAGCTCTTTATTAAGGCAACTATGTATAATCCAGCAGCTCTCCGTCTGACAGCTTCCTCTTTTATAGGGAGCTGTCACACTGCTCGACCAATCAGCTTCTAGTATTTTCCCGCCAGAATGGAGGACCTGACTGGAGCCTATTTGCTCTAGTTTCAGTATGTAACAGTAATGACATAAAACATGTTTGTTGCAGCTTCTAACCAAGGCTTTATTTTTTCAATGCAAGAAACCTTCATGGTAAAGTGAAAGGCAAACTGACTTGAAGAAAAGAGGTAATTTAAAGTCCAAATCCAGTTTTATGCTCTGCATGAGAAGTGCTCTATGCAGATTATCCTCCACAGTATCCTGGATGGTTACTAATTCTAACTGTAGAATTATTATCACATTTGTTTTCATTATATTACTGTCACTATCCTCAATATCTAACTAACCCAACATTATTTCCAGGAATATCTTACAGATATTGATGGGAGCTCATAGACAGGAGGACATGGAGATGTGGCCTTCCCATTATCTCTATCTTTTGATACCTAAGAAATATCATTTCTCTAACAAATGCTTCTCTGTTGGAAGTATTTTCTATGTTTTTTTAATTCTACTTAAAATTCTGCTATAAGATTACTTAAACCAGTAGATATTATATGGCAATTCATTATCATTATATAAATCAATTGCATATTATTCCTATTGTCTTTTATCAGTCCTCCATCCATTTCAGTGGAAGGCTAATGAAATCTTAAGTGTCACTGGATGACCCATTGATGGTCCTGACTGCAGCTATTACATCATTTATGGGTATAATGACAGAAAAGTGACTGGGGATTGCTTTTCTAACAAAAATATTTTGATCTAAACTCTGCCTGTATCTTACACAATAGTTATAATAAGCATTACCATTTAATACATTTTTAACAGATTCTTATTCTCCAATTCATCTGTCTGAAGACAGATAATTTCTTGCATTATTAGCATATGACTGAATCCTTATGGGTTTACAAATAGAGTATAAATGCACATGCTACTATGCGAGTCAGACATAATAACATTGGATCATCACTGAATATTCTTGCTGTATGTTATACTGCTTCATTAAGTGTAATATGCATTAGGAGAAGAAATTTGCAAGTCTAAATTAACCAATCATAGTGCCTTTATACCAATCATTGTATTATATTTATTAAGTATTCAAAAATCTGCACCACAATTTCCTCGCATCATCATCTGATTATAAAATAAATTTGTAACAAATATCATTCCACAGATTAATGCAGTATCTCTTTAATCTACCCTGAACATTTTCACCAATGTCAGCCTTCCTCAGTGTGCCTCCAGTTGCAACTACCGGCGGTATCCATATCTACAACAATGCTATATTTGACCCTAACCCTAACCTCAACATCAGGTTGAGAAGCCTGTACTATTACAAGTATTGCATGTGTTTTCAAACACAGAAAGAATGAAACCATGGATAGAGGAAAATACGAGAGAAGGAATCAGGAAACTGAAAGTGCTGGCAATTTTCTTTGTAATAACCCTTGCTGTGGAATATTGTCTCTCCTTGCTGTAATTCCATAAACAAATCAAAGTCCCCCCCCCCAAAATATACTTCAGATTTGAGACTAGGCCATAAACATAGCTTGTTGGCAGAACTAGAAAATTATACCTATAGGCAGATAGCATAATGATGCTGGCCATCTCTAGAAGGAGAAAAGAAATTTGGCAAGGGCATATCATCCACAGGAAATAGAGTTGCTGCCACAATGGGCAAACAATCTGACAAAAGCCTATTCCTGGCTTAGTTTTTGCATGACACATTCCTTGAATCCACACAATGAAATATTAAACTTTCCTAATAAAATAAAAAGCATTTGGAAGAAAGCCTGATTGTGGATATTTCTCCACAAGTAGACAAGGGAATCTACTGAAAACTTCCACAGGTTAGCACATTATGTAGCACATGCTTTCTTCAAACTAGATTTCATATTTCCATAATTCTAGCTATTTCAGTCATTGCCAAAGATGACAAAGGTTGAAGTTCATACATAAGTATATACACAAGAACCAAATTAGGCATGAATTTTACCATCCAGGCTTTTAAAAAGTATAAACTATATCAAAGAGATAACCATCAAGGAACAAGCATGTGAATCTGCATCAAAGAAAGTAACTTTTCAAAATATGGTTTTGCATTTACAGATGATGTTATTAATAAATCAATATGATGAAGATCCAATAATTTTTTACCTTGTAGATTTTGCAGTGGCAATGTCATGATGCCTCCTGCTGCAGCTGCTGCTACAAGCCCTTGGATGTTGGTGAGGTTAGCAGTAGGTAAAGTCAGGACAAGACCTTGCTGACCACCCAATTGTCCAGCCATGTTGAAGGGAATCAGAATAGGTTGATTCAGTGCTGGAGGGGCTCCTGGCATCACTCCAGCTACAGCTGAGGTTAACTGCTGAGCTGTCAACAATGGCTGCAACAAAACATAGTGATCACAGATTATCATATAACAAAATAAAGTGGGAAGCAATTATTTCACTGGAGCCTCAGATTCTTCCAATGCATCTGATCTTATGACTCATTTAAGATACCCTGTCCAAAGATGAGACATAACATTAAACTAATCAATATTTTTAAAAGTGTAACTGTTTCAGAAATTGTCCCCAATTACGGTAACCAGGCTGGTTATCCAGACTGCTGAAATACAAATGGAAAGAGGCATCTTAAAGGGCTAAATTCTATTCATTATCTTAAAAAAATTAAATATACTTCTTGATTAATTAATTATGCAACTTGGGGAAATGTAACTGATAAAACATAATTTAAAAGTTTAAAATGTATAAAAATGTAACTTATTATTTAATTATGTTGCAACTTTAGTTGGAGCCATGGCGGCACAGTGGTTAGAATGCAGTATTGCAGGCTAATTCTGCTTATTGTCAAGAATTCGATCCTGACCGGCTCAAGTTTGACTCAGCCTTCCACCCTTCCAAGATTGGTAAAATGAAGTCCCAGATTGTTGGAGGAAATATGCTGACTCTGTAAACAACTTAGAGAGAGCTGTAAAGCACTGTGAAGCGGTATAAAAGTCTAAGTGCTATTGCTATTTAATTCAGCAATGTTTATAGGAACACCCATTACCCCTCCAAGCAATCCGATTTATCCATACAATCAGTGGTGGGTTGCTCCCGGTTCAGCCTGGTTCTGCGCACTGGTAGTGGCGGTGGGAGGCTCCGCCCACCCACCCGGGACACTTCTGTGCATGCGCAGAAGTGTCAAACACAAGCGCGCACGCGAACCAGTAGCAACAGGTTCTAGAACCCACTACTACATACAATGTATATTTATGAGTAGTTATGTTGGGACTAGCTGGATGCAAGGACAGTAATTGTACCAAATTACAATTTGGTACAATTGGGTTTAAAGAGAAACTGTATTTTTAGAGACAGAATTAAGTGCAAAAATTGGAAACTTTTAAACACATTCTTCACTTTCTGGAGTGCTTTTCCAATTCACTACCTCTCCAGAAACCCTACGTGAAAGAAGAAAAATATAATCCTCTGTTAATACAGTTAGTCCTCAACTTACATTTCTGTTGCTAAGCAAGGTAGTTGTTAAGTGAGTTTTGTCCCATTTTACAACCTTTTTTGTTCAGTGAATCAGTGCACTTGTTAAATTAGTAACACAGTTGTTAAGTTGATTCTGGTTTCTCCATTGACTTTGCTTGTTAGAAAGTCACAAAAGCTGAACACATGACCCTGGGACACTGCAACCATCAAAAATATGAGTCAATTGCCAAGCATCTGAATGTTGATCAAGTGTCCATGGGGATGCTCTAAGGCTGTGAAAAACAATCTTAAGTCACTTTTTTCAGACTGTTGTAACTTTGAATGGTCACTAAATGAACTGCTGTAAGTTGAGGAATACCTTGTAGTTGCAGATGCAACCATTGTTAAACTTACAGCTACAGTGCATTAAACAACTATACTTGGCAACTCTCCTTGTGATTACAAAATATCAGACCAATTAGGAAAAATCCACAGCTAAAATTAGATCAACACCTTACAGCTGTGGCTAGGGGGGCTTTTGCACAGGTTCGCCTGGTGCACCAATTGCGACCATACTTGGAGAAGGAGGCTCTGCTCACAGTCACTCATGCCCTTGTCACCTCCCGATTGGACTACTGTAATGCGCTCTACATGGGGCTACCCTTGAAGAGTATTCGGAGACTTCAATTGGTGCAAAATGCGGCTGCGCGTGCTGTGGTGGGTATTTCAAGATACACCCGCGTAACACCCATACTCCGTCAGTTGCATTGGTTGCCCATTGGTCTCCGGGTACAATTCAAGGTGTTGATGATCATCTTTAAAGCCCTACATGGCTTAGGACCAGGTTACCTCCGGGACCGCATTCTACCTCATACTTCCCTTCAACCGGTTAGGTCCCACAGAGTGGGTCTCCTCCAGGTCCCGTCAGCCAAACAATGCCGACTGGTGGGCCCTAGGGGGAGGGCCTTCTCTGTGGGGACCCCTGCTCTCTGGAACTAACTTCCCCCAGAGATACGAATTATCCCCACCCTGCTGGCCTTCCGAAAAGCCATTAAGACATGACTCTTCCTGCAGGCAGGGGTCTGAGACAATTTTACATCTGAGGTCTCCCCCATGTATGTATGTTTGTTGTATGCCCTTTTTTAACTTTTTAAAAACTGTCTTTTAAATGATTTTATTGGTTGCTGTTCTTTAAAATGTTGTACGCCGTCCTGAGTCCTTAGGGAGTAGGGCAGCATAGAAGAACCTCCAAATAAAATAAATAAATAAATGAAATGAAATGAAACACTGGCATATTTATTCATTAATAGAAGAAACAAACCAAAAGTTAATGTGGAAAATTCTGTCTTATTCATAGATCAATACTGGTGCTAAAGACTGGGAGTGTAATTGCTGGATAATCTTTTTCAGTTGGGTGTAGCATAACTATGCATTCACATCAAAAATTAATAGCTACTTTCCATTCATAACTCCTTAGTTTTTCTACATTTATTTCATTTTTATTTTTATACATTTCTTTCATTTTTATTTTATACATTTATTTCATGTAAGTTTTTAATATCTTTCATATGAATGACACAGCATAAAATATATTGACTTTTTGAACATGATGGTTAACTAAGCACAAATGTTAATTGCAATGTTTGTATACAGGAAAAACATGAATAACTCCTGTTTGGAAACACTAATGCAAACACTTTCCCCTGATTGCTAGCAGGGAAAGAAATTAAAAATCATAATTAAACAGATGAAACCAATTTCCCCTTCAGCTTTAAAAGCTGCACTCAACTTTTCTTTGAGATGAATAATTTCAGCTCCTTTAAATTTACAGCAGACGATGTATTTTCTAAATTCAAGATAATGCTTTATTGTTGTTTTCTGAAATCTTACCATCTTCTTCATATCTTATTATGGTTATACCAACTCAAACTGACTACAATATTCCCAATATTTCCTGAACAGTGTTTGTCTCCCTTTTTTTCCCTTGAGATAAAACTAGGCGACATGCAATATCTAATTATTTCCTTAAAAATAAAGTTGGAGTCCCAACCAATAAACATTTCTACACTATAAAGATTTAACTTTCCAATCTACAAAAAATTCCACTAACTATTCAATTTATTAAAAAAAGGATAATACAAAGCGTCAATTGAATATGGAATTTTTTCTATGTATAGTATATATCAGGGATGTCAAACTCGATTTCATTGAGGGCCACATCAGGGTTGTGGTTGTCCTACCCGTTAATGACTACTTCAGCTTCAACCACAATAATAGACAGGCAAACAATAGATGCAAACTCAAAGTAAACCACTCCAAACTTGATTGCAGAAAATATGACTTCAGCAACAGAGTGGTCAATGCCTGGAATACACTACCTGACTCTGTTGTTACATCCTCAAACCCGCAAAACTTTGACCTAAATCTGTCTACCATGGACCTCACTCCATTCCTAAGAGGTCTGTAAGGGGGCGTGCATAAACGCACCAGTGTGCCTATCATCCCTGTCCTACTGTTCCCATTATTCGTGCTCATTTCTTATGCATATACTGTACTTTACCTGTTTATACTTATATGTTTATATGTTATGTTCATACTTATAATTGTTTTATCACACATGCTTGACAAACTAAATAAATAAAAATAAATAAAATAAAAAAACCTCGGAGGGCCAGGTGAGCATGGATGGGGTGGGTGTGGCCAGCTCGAAATCGCTCAGGACTGGGGGCGCCTGTGATGGCCCAGATGGGGCTGGGGGGATCCATTGTCTCCAGCGGAAGAAGATGAGAGCCAGGGCAAACGCCAAACCCTTGTCTACCAGGCCACGCAGAGGACCCCGCCATATGACAGTGCAGGTTGCCTGAAGCCCTGGGCAATGGAGGGCAAGTGCCCAGCCCAAGGCAAGTGCCCAGCCCAGGCTTTCCCAAGGGGCCGCCCGGCTGCTTTTACCTCTTACTCAAGGCTGCTGCTGCTGTGCTCACTCTACTTGGCCAGTTGCTCATGGTGTGTGCAAGAGGACAAAGTGTGTGGGTAATCCACTCCCTCTCCATTTGAGGAGACCTGGCGTTGTAACTTAAGCATCCTCAGGGATAGGATAGAAGACCACCAGGAGAAGTCAGGAGGAGGGGACAAGGGGATGGCGAAAGGGCAACAGGGCTGCTGATGGCCAAGTGCTAAGGCAGGATTTTCCTCAGACCTGCCCTGCCTCTCATTATAATCTCCCTCCCTCCCTCCCTTCCTTGCCTTCTTTTTTCTTCCCTCTTCATTCTCCTTCTCTTTCTTCTTCCTTCCCCTCTTTCCTTCTTTGCTCTCTTCCCCTCTTTCCTTTTTTTTCCTCTTTCCTTTTCTCCTTTCTGTCCCTTCTTGGATGTTCAAATGCAAAAGGGAAAACATTTCTTGATGCCTCCTCATCTTGTGATCAAATGCCACTTTTGCTAGTAGTTTCAGGCCACTTAAAAGACTGAGAACAAACCAGGCTCAGTTTATCCCATGCTTGAATTTAGTGGGGGCATCCACAGACAACAGTACAGCAAAACTGTCAAAATGTGATAGTTGATCAGAGCTCCTCTATTTTTTATGTGCAACAGCTTTAGTGTTTAGGAACAAAGCTAAGTTAGTTGCTTTTCTATTAGTACATAAGCGCACCATCGTGCCTACTGTCCCTGTCCTACTGTCCTATTGTCCAAATTTACCTATACCTACTGTGCTTTTGTTTATGTTTATACCATACCTGTTAGCTTGTATACGTTTTGACAAATAAAATAAATAAATAAAATAAATAAATAAATAATCCTTAAAAGGGCTCTCCTGTAGGGACCCTGTATGGACTAATTCAGACTGGAAATATAGCAAAGGAAAATATTTTTCCCCACTCTGCTTTGTCCTGTTTTCCCCACTGGAAATGGCTGTTTGCAATACACAAACTTTCCTAAGAGCTCACAGTTCAAGAATATCAATGTTAACTTGGATTGCCAACAAAATCCTGTCTGTGACAAAACAGAACATAAAATTGCTTTCCCCTTTGGGCCCAAGTCTCAATGGTTCCAGGATTGATGCAGACTTCCTTCCTTCCTTCCTTCCTTCCTTCCTTCCTTCCTTCCTTCCTTCCTTCCTTCCTTCCTTCCTTCCTTCCTTCCTTCCTTCCTTCCTGACATTTCTCCTTAGTTCTATGTTGGTTCTCTCCTTCATTACTTGCCATCCGTTGCTTCTTGTCCTGCCTTCAGGTGCTTTGGAGAATAGGTTGACCCCCTCTTCTTTGGGGCAGCCCCTCAAATATTGGAAGATCAACATCTTTTTTATATTGTGGTGACCTTAACAAGATACAATATTCCAAGTGTGGTTTTACCAAGGCATTATAAACACCGTAACATATTTTTTTTTGCTCCGAGCAAGGCAGACACAATACATGCTGGCCACCCCACCCCTTGTGTTGCAGGGGCAGGCAAGGGTTCCTTTTTGGAGAGGAGGGAGACGACCTCTGCCTTGGTTCCCTCGAGCACCACTACCACCCTGCCAGCTGGGCCGGGCCAAGATGCCACGGGCCAGTCCTTTGCTGTTCCCAGGGCGGCTCCACAGGCCACATCTAACCACATCACAGACCGGATCTGTCCTGCGGGCCTTGAGTTTGACATCCCTGGTACACATATTATCACTGATCTACAATTCATCATCACTTATATATAATATTCTCCTTGTATGAGTGTCCTATAATTAATATTCTTGGTTTTCTTCCAGTTTCAAATAGAAATTCTGAAATCTTTTGTCTAACTATAATGCTTAACGTTCATGAAAATGACCAAGATTGTTCAAATGAATACACTAAATTAAATTTAAGTTTATGACCAAAGACTACAGCTCAAAATGTCTGTCAGCTTTTTACTTTTATCTCGCGGTATTCTTTTATATACTCTTCATAATTTTGCTAAGCACTGCAGTTTGCTCATAAATTTGTTGTGTCCAAACTGAATTGAAACAAACTCTGTGGATAACTGTAAAAGTGAAGAAATTAAAAGTGAAGAAGTTGTATTAAAACTGCATCTAGTAGTTCATTTCATATATTTAAATTAGAAAACAGGAGTGCAGCCCTTATTAACTAAATTTAACAGGCAAAATTATTCAACCCAAAGTGAAGCAAAAATCTAAATTTTCCTTGAAAAGTATAGAAATTCATACTTTTTTATTTTTGTAAAAGAACGAGAAACTTCCCACCCTATATATATACAAGCACATATTTTTGTAGTAAAACAAACAAACAACCCATGAATTCTTGTGTATTAAACATCTACAAACATTTGTAACTGAAGCATGTGAACATTTTTATATGGTTCTTGTTGGTATGAAACCTGCTTTCAGAAAAGCTGAGATTCAATGAGAGAAACATACCTGGGATCCAACAGGGAATGTTGTATGGGATTTACTGGATTGGTGCTGGTCAGAAATATTTTTATTGCACAGCGCTGTATTTCCTCTGGCTCCTGGAATTCAAATAAAAAATTCTATCTTAATTTCTAGCTTGAAGACCAGCACATTACATTTTACTGTGATGTCACATAGCATCATAATAAAAATATGTCAAAGCAGTTTATCAATAATTCATGTGCTCAATTCCCTTATCAGATGCATAGATTATCCAACATTCATTCTGTCCAGGCCCATCCTTTGGACTAAAAGAGAAACCTGAAAACGGTGAAACTGCAGCTATCATCACTATTAATGTAGCGTGTACAACCAGTTACATATGGTTTGTACAACCACTTACAGGAAAGCTTTCTTCATAAGTGGAAACTTTTCCAGAATCTTAAAAAGCAAGTAAAAGCTATGTTAATTTCACTGAAGAAAAGAGTCTGTGCCAAAGTCAAGTCATATCTATTTACCTTCCTAGTAATAAAACACATTAGATATACAATATGGGTCCTCCTGTAATCTATGGTTGCAATTTCCCATAGACACAAAGAGTATGTTTGCATAAGAAGTGCTACCAAGTGAATAGAATATGAAATGAATGTGTCAATATTTTAGACTGTATCCTTTCAAACCAAAGGAGGAGCATCATAGTTTTGCATGATCCTCCATAAAACACAAAAAGTGGACATTGCAGATATGAAAGCAAATATGTAAACAACCACACCAAGGACTTTTTTTTTCTGTTGTGCTATTTGATTGCATTTCAAATAAGATGCTCAGGATGAAGCAGTGCCATCCAAAGTTCCACCTCAAACCGACTAAAGAAAGGAATACAGGTAGTCCTCAGATTATGACCATAATGGAGTCTGCCCATCACAGTTGTAACATCTGACAGTCATAAACGATTCATGAACAACCTGATTTTACAATTTTTGTGGCAGTTGCTAAGAAAATATTGTGGTCCTTAAGCAAACCAATGGTTCACAATGGACTGGTTTTGCTGGCAGTAAACACCAGTTTTCAGCAAAAATGTCATAAAATATGTCATGTGGACAATTCATTTGCAGGATAATACAAACAGCCATAAATGCGGTCCAGTTGCCGAGCTCCCAAAGTGTAGTCATGTGACTGTGAGAGTTATTGGAACTTAAAATCTGAATTGTAATTGTCCCCAGGGAAGTCAGTTGTAATTTTGTAAGTTAACCAGTCTGGACAGGCCAAGTGGGGCACATGAAGGTTAGGGTGGATCATAAATAATGCATGGGTCTTGTAGGGGTATGTGAGTGGAGCTGCACTGATTGGAGATGGTCTGTGGAAGAGGGCATGAATCGGGAAGGGCACTTGGGGGTGAGTAAGAGATGCTGTACAGGTCAGGAATGGCATGGGGGGAGGCAGGTTAGGAAGGATGTGTGAGTATGCCCAAGAGGTGTTGCATGGACTGAGGAAGATGTATGGAACATGGGTGCTGGCTTTTTAACACAGTCTGTAAATTAGCCCATTTCAGGTAACTTGGTTCAAAAATTGTCCCTATGATGTAACATTTCACCCACTTAAAGATCATAAAAATGAGTTTTAGTAGTGTATAAATTAAGTAAAAACCTCGCTGTTTCATTTCCTTCCTTGAACAAAATTGTAAAGAATAGGAACAAACAGCAACTATTCGATAGCCTTACTATTGCATTTCTACTTCACTAGAATTAAATGTTTTAATGTTCACTATCTTTATGGATATCTTTAAGTCTAAACTGCAGGTCCACCAGTGTTTAATCTTTTATGATCAGTTAGGTGCTGCCATCTAGCTGGGCATGCAGTTATATAGGTTGCTCTAAGCACATTTGGTTGGTGTTGGCACCGACCTTGTTCAGCATAATGTTTTCAGCCATGCTGTCAGATGCCTTCCAGAACAGTTCCTTGGGAGTTAGCCTCAGATACAGGATCGATGGGAAACTGTTCAACCTTCAGACTCCAGACTGTCACCAAGATGAAGGAGACTGTGCTATGTGACCTCCTCTTTGCTGACGACTGTGCCCTGAATGCTGGATCAGAGCAGGAAATGCAAGCCAGTGTGGACAAATTTGCAGCAGCATGCGACAACTTCGGCCTCCTTATCAACATAAAGAAGACTGAAGTGATGCATCAGCCAGCCCCGAAAGCCAAACAACAAGAGCCCACCATCACAGTGAAGGGACAAAAACTGCAAGCAATGGACCAATTTACATATCTTGGCAGCACCCTCTCCCATGCAGTGACAATTGACATTGAGGTCAACTGCAGAATCGCCAAGGCAAGCTCTGCATTTGGCAGACTACTGACCAATGTGTGGGACCGTCGTGGAATAAGCCTTGCTACAAAGCTCAAAGTCTACTGAGCAGTAGTGCTAACTACCCTAATGTATGACAGTGAGACTTGGACTGTATACAGGAGGCACGCTAGGCAATTGAACCACTTCCACATGACCTGCCTCCATAGAATTCTGAAGATTCAGTGGCAGGACAAGGTGCCAGACACAGAAGTCCTCTCCAGAGCAGGCCTACCATCAGTTCACACCCTGCTGATGAAAGCCGAGACATGCTGGGCAGGCCATGTTGCAAGGATGCCAGACCATCGCATCCCCAAACAGCTCCCCTATGGTGAGTTGTCTCAAGGAAAGTGATCTCATGGAGGACAAAGAAAGTGATACAAAGACATGTTGAAAGCCTCCTTCAAGTCCCTGGATATCGACACAATCTCCTCGGAAACCTGGCACAAGATTGATCAACATGGTGCATGCTGATCCACCAAGGCTGCCAGACATCTGAGGACAGAAGAACAACCATAGCACAAGAGAAGCGAGCACTCCGCAAAGCCAGAGCTGCAAATACTGCAACAATAGTGCCCCATACATGTCTTCCCAACATGTGGCAGAACATTTTGTGCTCGTATAGGCCTTACCAGCCACCTGTGGACACATCGTGGACAGCCCACAACCTGTTATATGTCAAGGTCCTCTTCAAACACAATGGATGAACATCTAAGCACAAAAAGATGGTGACTATGAAAACACTGGATGGCAGCTTTCCATAGGATCCCACAGAATATCTGTCAACCCTGGCCAGGCCATTAACTATCAAAACAGAACGCAGTGTTTCTTTTTACTGATTTTCAATGGGATGCATAGCATGAAAATAAGATACAGTAAATTTAGACTAAGAAAAAAGAAGGCTGAGAAAATCAAAATGGAACGAGTTATCCATCCCTAGTGGCTGACTATAAAACAGCATTACCATCTCCCTCTGAGAAAGCTTAATTCTCCCTGTTAAACGCTTCTGAGATAGCAGTTTCTCTATAGTACTATTAAATGCAATTACTGCAATAATAATTCATTTTTAATTGAATTTACATGGCTAGCTACTTGCAGTATGACTAACAAACAATGGCAATTATCAACAATATAAAAATAGCAATTAAAATATATTGAATCAGAAGAATTTCTTTTTTTTTAATTAAATAATCTTTTTTTTAAATTAAATAATCTTTATTAAATAATAAATAATATTTATTCGGTTTTTAAACTTTAAAAAAACATACATAATAACACACAACATCAAAGAGAAAAAAGAAAAAAGAAAACATTAAGAAAAGGGGGGAAAAGGAAAAAAAATACAAACACTAATACACAAAAAACGGCATTTCATTTTAACAGCTATACCTTTGTGTAACTAAATCCAGTTTTGCAATTTTACTATATTGGTTGCTTTTAACCTTTATCCCTTTTACTATTTAGTTCAAACTAATCTAAAACGTATTTATACATATTTACATTATTTTTCATATTTATATCCTCGAATTATGTGCATCGATAATAATCATTTTTATTGTTATGAAGGAGATGGTAAGGAAAGATTTTTTGGATCAAGTCTTCTTCTGTGTCCATAATTTTAAATTTTTATTTGATTGTAACCAGGAATACCATTTTGCCCATATTTCATAGAAATCAGAGTTGTCTTTTTGATGAATGTCCATCGTTAACTTGCTCATTTCTGAGCATTCTAAAATTTTCCTAATTATCATATTTGAGGAGGGAATAATATCAGATTTCCAATTTTGGGCATATAATAGTCTAGCTGCGGTTGTTATTTGCAAAATTAAATATCTTTCTTCTTTAGTAAATTTGCTCCGGAAGATCCCCAGTAAGAACATTTCTGGTTTTAATTCCATTTTCACATTTAAAATCTGTTCCAACCAAGATCTAATCTTTTTCCAAAATACTTGAACCTTGGGGCACGACCACCACATGTGGTAGTAGCTCCCTGTTTCCTTTTTACACTTCCAACATTTAGGTGATAGCGATGGAAACATCTTTGCCAAGCGATCTGGGGAAAGGTGCCAACGGTATACCATTTTATAGATATTCTCTTTATAGGATGCAGCTAGTGTCAATTTATAATTGATTTTCCAAATAACCTTCCATTCATTCAAATTTATTTCATATCCCAAATTTTGAGCCCAAGCGATCATATAGCCTTTAACTTCGTTCTCTTTTAATTTAGTTTTCAACTGCAGATTATAAAATTTGGAGATCGTTTTTTCATCTGGCCCCATAAATATTTTGTCTAATTCATTACTGTTTTGGAAGCCAAATTGGGAGAGATCTTTCTTATATCGGGTTTGAATCTGAAGGTAGTGCCACCATTCTAAATCTATGCCCTTTGTACTTAGTTCTTGTCTTGACCTAAGGTTATTTTGTTCATCTAAAAACTGTTGATAGGTAATAATTTTGTTCTTGTTTATAAAATTTGGATGTATAATGGCTTCAGATGTTGATAGCCATTTAGGAATTTTTTAATAGTAATCATTTTTTATATTAAACCAGGTTTCTAGTAAGGGACCCCGTATATAATGTCTCTGAAAATATGCATGTGCCTTATGTTTCCCTCCCCACAGGAATGCATGCCAGCCTACTTGAAGATTAAAACCTTCCAGAGTTAAGATCCTTCTGTTTCGTAATAAAACCCATTCCTTAATCCAGCTCAATGCAGCCGCATTGTAATAACTTTCCCAGTCCGGGAGTCCAAAGCCACCATTAATCCTACGGTCGTGTAACGTCTGGAGTTTAATTCTGGCCTTTTTCTTTGACCAAATGAATTTGCGGACGATGTTATTTAATTCCGTGAAAAAGTTCTTTTTAAGTTTTATCGGTGCAATTTGGAATAGAAATAATAACTTGGGTAAAACGTTCATTTTGATAACGGCAATTTTACCTAATAACGATAGTTGCAATTTAGCCCAATTCTGCAACTCTTTTTGTATTTTTTGATTTAATTTTGTATAGTTGTCTTCTTTGATGGTGCTACATTTGGCAGTGAGCCATAACCCTAAATATTTAACTTTTTAAACTATTTTAATTCCCAGTATTGTTTCTAAAGTCCTATTTTGTTTTTCAGTTAAGTTTTTAGTTATTATTTTTGTTTTTTCTTTATTGATTTTTAATCCTGCCACCTTACCAAACTTTTCTATTTCTTCCATTAGTATTGGGCCCAATTTTATGGGATCTTCCAGGATATAAGTCATATCGTCTGCAAAGGCCTGCACCTTATAGTCCTCCTTTTTAATTTTTAAACCTTTTATATTGTGATTTTGTCTTACACACCTCAAAAGAATTTCTAAAGCCAGAATAAATAGTAGTGGAGATAAGGGGCACCCTTGGCGAACTCCTTTCTGAATGTTTACTTTGTCCATCAGATCATTATTCACAAGTACTTTGGCTGATTGTTCTTTGTAGATTGCTTTAATCAGATTTAAAAATTTAACGCCAAAATTCATCATCTCAAGCTGGGTTATGAAAAACCGCCAATCAAGGTTATCAAAAGCTTTCTGGGCGTCAATAAAGATTAATGCCAGCTGTTTTTCTATATGTATGTCGTAATACTCAAGAACATCCAGTATAATTCTTGTATTATGGCTAATTTGTCTATTTGGCAAAAATCCGTTCTGGTCAGAGTGTATTAGTTTATTTAGTATTGGTTTGAGTCTTTCTGCCATAATAGAGGCTAATATCTTATAATCTGTATTTAATAATGAAATGGGTCTGTAGTTTTGGATTTGTAATTTATCTGCTTCTTCTTTCGGGATTAACATTATGTACGCCTCTTTCCAAGACTCGGGAATTTTAGCTTCTTCCATAGCCCCATTATAAACCTCTAACATTAATTTTTCTAATTGTTGTTGAAATTTTTTATAAAATTCTGAAGGTATACCATCTGGGCCTGGCGTTTTATTGTTTTTTTGTTTGGCGATAGCCTTTCTAATTTCTGCGGTTGTTATGTTTTTGTTTAGAACCGTCCTATCCTCTTCAGATAGGACTGGCAATTCTAGTTTCTCCATATATTCCTTAATTTCTTCTAGACTAATATTTTCTTTTTTGTATAGTTCAGTATAAAAATTTCGCACTATATTTTTCTTTTCCTCTGATTTAAGGTAAAACACCCCGTTCTCATCTCTCAATTGGTCAATTTGTCTGTCCATCTTTTCTTGCTTCAATTTATGGGCTAACCATCTCCCCGGTTTATTGGCAAATTCAAAGTAATTTTGTTTTGACATTTTAATTTTCTGCGCCAAATCTTCCTGCGAGATCAGATTTATATTATGTTTGATTGCGTTCACTTTTTCCAAAGTTTCGTCATCTTGTGGTGTAATTGCTAATTTGTTTTCTAAGTCTTTAAGTTTAAGGTTTAATAAGTTTAAATTGTTCCTTCTTTCTTTATTTCGATTGGCAACATAGGCTATCGTCAATCCCCTAATATATGCTTTGGTTGTATCCCATAAATTCGTTAATGAGGTTTGTTCTTTCGTATTAATTTCAAAAAAGTATTCTAATTCTTTTTCTATTTTTTGTCTATAATTTTTCTCCTGGACAACTCTTTGATTAAGAGACCATCTTTTTTTCTTTCCCTGGTTTAATCCTTTCCATTTTATTTTTAATGGGTTGTGATCTCCCCAAGCGTTGGGAAGAATATCTATTTCCATTATTTCATCTAACAATTTGGGGGTCATCCATGCCATGTCTATTCGTGACCATGACTTATGGGGATACGAAAAAAAAGTAAACTGTTTGTTTTCAGGATTTAAGTACCGCCAGCTATCGGTCAGTATAAATTCTTTTCTCATTTCCTCAAAAGAATCAGGTAGCTTCCTTCTTTTTTTCCTCCTATTATTACTTTTACAATCTTTCTTTTGGTCTGCTACCGCGTTAAAATCGCCAATTAAACAAAGATGTTCCCATTGAATTTCCAAGAGTTGTTTATGAATTTTGGAAAAAAAAGGTTTCTGCTTTGTGTTTGGGGCATAAATCATTACTAACAATATTTTCTTATATCCCAACTTTATTTCCACCATTAAAAGTCGCCCTTCGTCATCACAATATATTATTTCTGGGTTTAACCATTTCTTTATGTATACAATCACACCTCTCTTTCTTTCTTTAGCCAAAGCCACAAATAGTTTGCCCAAAGAGGGTTTTTCTAAAATATTAAGTTGGACATTTTTTACATGAACTTCCTGGAGACAACATATATTTAAATTCAATTTCTCTAATCTCGATAGAATTTTCTTTCTTTTATTTGGAGCATTTAATCCATTTATATTCATAGAAATGAGACTTATTTCTTTTTGATCCTTCATTTCGTTGGTTCCCTCTGTCCTCTTTTCCTATACTCTGATTGAGCCCTTGTTCTTGCACCATCTCTTTCCTGATATACTATCCTTTTCGCCTCCTTTCTTTGCTGTACCATCTCATTTACAATTGCATCTTGCTCCTCTCAATCTATTCTTTCTCTCTCCTCTGCAAGTCCCTGCTCTTCTTCTTCCTCAATGTATTCTTTGTAAAAGTCTCTAGCTTCTTCTACTGAGAGAATCTTAAACTTTTTATCTCCCATAGATATCAATATCCCCTCAGGAATCAGCCATCTGTATAATATATTTTGTTTTATCAATTGTGTAGTTAAAAACTGTACCCCTTCCTTTTCTCTCTAATTCTTCTGGGGACTTGTCTCAGTACTATAATTTCTTTCTCTTTAAATATAGGCGTCCTTTCTCTTGCATTGTTATAAATTTCATTTCTAATGTTTTTTTTAATAAATCGAACATGGACCTCTCTAGGTAGCTTATGCCTACGAGAATAATTTGTCTGCAGTCTAAAGACCTCATCCATTTCACCCAGAATCTCTTGTTGAGTTCTATTTCTTAATCCTGCAATAATCTCAGCCATTTTTTCAAAAAGGCATTCGTCTTGTTCTTCTGGCACATTCTGGAATCTCAAGTAAAAAGAAGCCTTATCATTTTCCAGATGTGCTATGGCCTCTTCGAGGTCTCTGTTAATTGTTTCCAGTCTCCTCTCAGTTCCCATTACTCTTTGACCTATTTGTTCAGTTCTGTCTTCTACTGCTTTCATTCTTTTTTCATTATTTATTAGTACTTGTTGTATTGTTCCCATTTTCTCATCAAGATTACCCATTCTCTCCTCCATTTTTCTAATGTCTCCTCTCATTTCACCCATATCCTCCCTCATACTCTCCCAATGCTTGTCCATAGAGTCTTGCATTCTTAACATCATTTCTTGTATCCCTGATAGGGTAACCTGTGAGTTCTCTGGGGGATTATCTATTTGCCGCTGGCCTGCCGGGGATGGGGTGGAGATATTTGGTTTTTTCCCTGTTTTAGACATTGTATTGGGTATGCTTGTCATTATTAGGGTCCCCAGTCAAAAATTTTAAAATTTCTATTGCCAAGTGTTATTACAAATCTACACAAAAGTTGTTTTTCAATATTTCCCAATCAGCAAGAGGGATTTGATAATCACAAGATATCCCAGGTACTTTATCTCTTTACTATTTGGTAGTCAATACTCAAGATATTTCCAAGTTATTAGTTTCACTAAATCTCTAAAACACCTGATTAAGATTTGATATTTAACTATCTAGGCACTTGAATGTTATATGAATCCTGCAGGTAATATTAAGAGTACATTTTTTACCTTCCCACAAATGCAAGAAAGGATGACAGTTATTACATATCACCGGGAATGCTCCTTTTCAAATCAGTTCAGTCCAATTTTAGTTGGAAGCAGTTAATCAAAAGGAGGGTTATCTCTGTGTGTTCTCAAAGAGGGAAGGGAAAGCACAAGGTAGTCCTCTGATATTCACTTCCAAACCCAGTTCTTTAGGCGAAACACAAGTCCAATTTCCACACTCCTTCGATCAATATTTTAGAAAAACAATTCATCCAGCCAGGTTTGCTTCTTAATCCAATGCAGTTTTTATAAAGTTCTTCGATGCAAAACAGGTGTTCCTTCTTACACGATCTCTTTAGTTGCTTTCTTTTTTTTTTTTTAAATGTCTCTTCCAGTTGCTTCCAAATGTTCCGTTACAAACTTCCACCAACTTTCTCACTTCCTTAACCAATCTTCACTTTTGTAGTCCCTTCAAGCTTACTCTTTTCTCCACTCTCTCATTTACTCTCTTTACAGAACGGTCTTTCCGATCCACTCAGATGTTTTTCTTCCTTTTCTTTCAATTGTAACATCCCGGATCTCCGTTCCTGTCATTTCCGCTCTCCATTGATATTCGCTGCCACCAACCTCTTAGAGCAAAGCTTATCGTTCTCAACCCTTCAAAAAAACCCACTAAAAGGGAAGCTCTTTCTTATTCCATCTACACGTTGTTAAAAGTCTGTCTTCAATCCACATTCTTTCTACTCTCCTCAGCTGTTCTCATTTGGAGCTTTTCCTTCTCGTCCCTTTGTCACGCCACCGGATCTGCTCAATGGAGCCGATCTCTTTTGTAGTCGGATCCCGGGGTTTCCTCTCGCTATCAGGGGGGATTGCCTTTCTCTCCTGATGCTCCGAGGTTTCCCCTCTCTGCCACTGGTCTCTTCAAGATCAGTTTCGCCCTGGAGCCTCCGAAAAACCACAAAAATGCGAAAACAGCCTCCAAAGAATCGGCTGCTGCTCCGCTCCGGCGTGACCCCGGAAGTTCTCTCGAATCAGAAGAATTTCATATATCTAAAAATAAATCCTGTAGTCAATTTAACCACATAAATCAGTACAAATAGGCAAAAGTGACTTCTTGCCCAATTGCTGCATATATCATATATTTGAAAAGAGGTAGTCAGATGTCAGCGCTGATTCAGCTTCACCTAACAAGAACTTTATAAATATAGTGGTCATTGACAGAACTACTCCACTCAGAGAATTCTGGTATTCTGCACTGTACAGAGCTGTACAGTATAGCTCTACTTGAATATTCTGATTGCAGCCTGACCCAACTAATAATCAAAAGAGTATACAGTTACCTCATCAAGAGCCGAGGTGGGGCAGTGGGTAGAGTGCAGTACTGCAGCCCACTTTAGCTGACTGTGATCCGCAGGTCAGCGGTTCAAATCTCACCGGCTCAGGGTTGACTCAGCCTTCCATCCTTCCGAGGTAGGTAAAATGAGGACCCAGATTGTTGGGGGCAATATAAATATACATTGCTTATTGGTGTAAACTGCTTAGAGAGTGCTTGCACTGTGAGGCGTTATATAAATCTCACTAATAAAATAAATAAATAAATAAATCTGTGCTTCCAATTCAGCATTATGTATGTCTGTACTGTATGTCTCGGCCCATGGTGAGTTAAGTGATGCCATGTCCTCCCTCTCAATGCCTAGAGGCTGTTAGGGGCTGGATGGGGAGCAACGGGTTGAAACTAAACCCTTGCAAGACCGAGTGGCTCTGGGTTTGGGATTTGTTGGCTCAGGGAGAATTGCCACCTTTGGTCTTGGATGGGGTGTCACTACCCCAAACAGACCCTGTGTGTAATCTAGGGGTTTTCCTGGACTCACAACTCCTGCGCAACTCCTGGGCCTTTGCGCAACTATGGGTTGTGTGCCAGTTACATCCATTCCTGGACCAACAGTCCCTACTCACAGTCACTCATGCCCTAGTCACTTCCCGTCTTGACTATTGCAACATGCTCTATATTGGGCTGCCCTTGAAGAGCATCTGGAAGCTCCAGTTGGTGCAAAATGCAGCGGCCCATATGGGTTTGTGCAGACCCTGGTGTGTACATGTATCACCTCTCCTGCGGGAGCTGCATTGGTTGCCAATTTGCTTCCGGGTTCAATTCAAGGTGCTGGTTGTCACCTTTAAAGCCTGTGATGGCTTGGGACCAGGTTATCTGAGGGACCATCTCTTGCCGGTCACATCTACCCGACCCATCAGAGTGGTGAGGCAGGGAAAGTTGTGGGTCCCATCCCCGAGGGAGATACACCTGGTGGGACCCAGAAGAAGGGCCTTCTCCATGGTGGCTCCCTCTCTCTGGAACATAATTCTACCAGAGATTAGAATGGCCCCCACTCTAATATTCTTCTGGAAGGTGCTGAAGACTTGGTTCTGCCAGCGGACCTGGGGAACCCAGAGCAGGATTGAGCCCATTAAATGGCTCATGTGATCTGCTGTCACGGGGTGGAGGGTGGGAGGTGGGGGGTGATTTTGTTATATTGTACTATATTAATTTATTTTATTCTTTTTGTTAGTTTTTATTGTTTTAAATGTGGTTTTATATTCTGTAAGCCGTCTTGAGTCGACATGGGCGAATAGGCAGCAATATAATTTAAATAAATAAATAAATAAATAAACATAGTGAATGTCTACACACAAGTCTGCTTTCACTTCTGTATGTTTATTAGGTGGATTCAAGTGCCTGAGTTATTCTTTCAAGCAGGATATTGGTAATAAATAAAGCTGCAGCAGGATTGAAAGTCAATCTCCAATAAGCAAAAGGCATATAGATAGCTTAAGAATGACATAACAGTGACATTTTTTAGGATTTTTCCCAGATGGTTTAACTGAGAAGTATAGAAATGAATGTCTAACTCATCTTCACAAAAGTCTTTTCTCCTTAATGTCTGTCCTTTGAATAACAAGCATATTTTTATTTCCACACCATAACCGCCAAGAAAAAATGATTATGATTCTGCCACACTTATAAATTTTAAAGAAGGTATTATCTGCTCATTTGAAACAAATTCTTCTATATATTCTCCAAGGGGACAGACTTATAAATAATGGAAATGTGAATAAAAAACCTCACCGTATTAAGGTTCAAATAAAATAGATTACTACTGTACATATTATTCAATTGACTTTTATCTCTATAGTGATGTGTCAATCTTAACAATATTTTACAAAGAGGTTAAGCAGTACATGGGAAGAATCGTTAAGCAGAAACTACTGCATCTGACTAATTTGTAATTAAAAGAAAAAAGAAAATACGAGATGTACCTTGCATTGGGACTACCATAAGAGTCCCTGAAATTTCTACCCTGACTTGATACAAATTCACTGCTTTTCTTATAAAATTAATTATTCAAAAATGTACTTTCCATATAATAAAAGCTAAGCCTTAATGAAAGTCTTGCTTCATCCCCTGGGTCCACACCAGAAGAAGTGTATCATCTCATCCCCAAAAGAAATGTCATCTGAAACTCTCACATTTTTGCATGCTACAGAAGATAACAACACGTCTCATCAACTGAGCCAAGTGCAGCAAAAACAAAATTATATAATTTTTAAGTTTATGTATTTATTTATTCAATAAAATTCTATGTCACTTGCTTTCAAAATGTATCCCAATGTGGTTTCTAACAAAATATTGTAATAATAATAATAATAATAATAAAAATACTGTAATAAAAACAATAAAATTGGGAGGAGAAACAAAACAAAAGAAAGCAATTCCTCCAACATTCATACAAAGAAAGCCAGGGTGAAGAGAGTAGTCTTCAACTGATACCTAAGAGGTATTGTGATAGGCATCATATTTGCAGCACATGCAAATAAGATGTGTGTCTTGGTACACAGAAGGACCCTCTTTGATAATATTAGCAAAAATCTAAAAAAAGATGCTGTGCTAGAAACTGTGGTGGAATCTGTAGCTAGGGTTGGGGGAGGAGTGAAAAGATTGGCAAGTTGGAGTCCTTTCAGGGAAGGAAGCGACAGTATTTCCCCAGAACATTCATGAAATTCTTTTGCATTTAGCATTCTTTCTGTCACCTATTGCCTACCAATATTTGAAGCATTTGATCAAGTAATTTTCCAAATATAAAACCAGGTTATGTCTGACACACCTTTCAGGCAAGGAATTAGATATTAATACATAGTTTATCTATGGTATGATTATTAAAGGAATTTATCCAATTTACTTAACTATCAGAATAAATGCTAATGTAATGCGCCGAGGTGGCGCAGCAGTTAGAGGCAGTACTGCAGGCCACTTTAGCTGACTGTGATCTGCAGGTCAGCGGTTCAAATCTCACTGGCTCAAGATTGACTCAGCCTTCCATCCTTCCGAGGTAGGTAAAATGAGGACCCAGATTGTTGGGGGCAATATAAATATACTGTACATTGCTTACTGGTGTAAACCGCTTAGAGAGTGCTTGCACTGTGAGGCGGTATATAAATCTCACAAATAAATAAAATAAATAAACTCAGTGCCTAAGAAACTAAGTTACAAGACATTTTATGGATGAATTTACCTCTGATAAGAACTTCTTCGAGCACTTTTCCTGCAATCTTCATATGAAAATGCATAGGGATGGGGAATAGAACTTTTGTGGTTTAATACTACCATATCTAGCCATATCATTATATGAAACCAGATGCTATTCCTGGGGGATTTAAAGAAGCTGTAAGGAGAATTGTAGTGGAGTGGAGCTGGTATCATCTCCCACTGTTCCTGTCTCACAAGCTTCATTGGCTGACAATATGTACGATCTCCTTTTCTGATGTTTTGATACTGAGGATATGTATGAAAAATATATATTGCAGGTTTTTTTTCTCTGTGATAATTTCAAAAAATCAAGTAAGCTTTATTTTGTGAAAGTAACACAAATAAGACCATTCGGATTGTCTAAGCAAAATGTCATTTGTTTGACAAAGATTTGTCAAAGTTTATATTCATCTTCACATGATAAGCTTGATATCTGCTGGTTTGTAGGTATGCATTTAAAAACTCAACCTCTGAGAGTTAAAATAGAATAAGTAATAAATATCCAATGTCACTTTCAAATTGCTAATCTTCCTGTGGAATAAATACATGATTACATAAACTATTCTTGCTGAGAAATAAAGCTGGGTTTCCAGTATTAACTACCACATTCTTTTATAGTTGTCTGAAATCTCTCTTAGCTGACTTTGCTAAACTTGTGCTCATGCAAGACAACATAATTTTTCTATTTCCTACATAACTTGGACTTAGTAAGGCATCAGCAATATTCCCATAATCTACTTTACAGTATATATCAAACTGATGACTTACATGTTATGGTTGGCCGCATAGTCAGCCAAATAAATTAGACTGGATTTGGCATTTCCCCCACATCTACTAAATTTTTCCCAAGGACCTGGGATAAGGTAGATGTTTGATGGTGTTAAAGATATTGCGGGATATAGGCTGTTCCAAGTATAGGCTGTTCTCTTTTGCAATTGACTGATAGTGATTTTCATTATTTATTATTATTATTATTTCTTTTATTCATTAAACATGAAACTCAGTCAACTGAACATTTAAAGATGTGTCACAAATACCATTGATTGGCTCTGATGGTTCATACGTGTTGCTGCCAGCATCCTAGGTATCAACCAAGTATCTTCTTAAAATGTATGTTGTTCCGAGTAGTGCAATATTTTGCAGTTCCGCTGGTGTTATTGCAGGAAGCTGCAATTTCTTGATGTACTTTGTAAAATTCTCGGACATGGTGCCAAGTGCCCCGATGACAATGAGTATGACTGTCACATGTTTCATCCATAATCGCGTAGTTTCGATGGCCAGGTCGCAATATTTTGTGATTTTTTTCCAGTTCTTTTTCTCCCACTCTGGCGTCTCCTGGTATATCAATAAATTGTACACTTTGGTTTTCAACAATTGTGATATCTGGCATGTTGTGTGCCAGATATATCATTTATTTATTTATTTTATTTATTTATTTGAGGTTCTTCTATGCCGCCCAACTCCCTCAGGACTCAGGGCGGCGTACAACATTTTAGGGAACATCAAACAAATCATTAAAAACAATTTAAAACAATTTAAAAAAACCATATAACATCATACATACATGGGGGAGACGTCAGATGGGAGGTCATCTCAAAATCACCCCGCCTGCAGGAAGAGCCATGTCTTAATGGCTTTTCGGAAGGCCAGCAGGGTGGGGATGATTCGGATCTCTGGGGGAAGTTGAGAGCAGGGGCCCCTACAGAGAAGGCCCTCCCCCTAGGCCCCCGCCAGTCGGTACTGTTTGGCTGACGGGACCTGGAGGAGACCCACTCTGTGGGACCTGACTGCTCGAAGGGAAGTATGAGGTAGGATGCGGTCCCGGAGATAGCCTGGTCCTAAGCCATGTAGGGCTTTAAAGATGATGATCAACACCTTGAATTGTACCAGGAGACCAATGGGCAACCAATGCAGTTGGCAGAGTATAGGTGTTACATGGATGTATCTTGAAACACCCACCACAGCATGCGCAGCCACATTTTGCACCAGTTGAAGTCTCAGAATACTCTTCAAGGGCAGCCCCATGTAGAGCGCATTGCAGTAGTCCAATCGGGAGGTGACAAGGGCATGAGTGACCGTGAGTAGAGCCTCCTTCTCCAGGTATGGTCGCAATTGGTGCACCAGGCGAACCTGTGCAAAAGCCCCCCTAGCCACAGCTGCAAGGTGCTGATCTAATTTTAGCTGTGGATCTAGGAGGACTCCCAAATTGCGAACCCGTTCCGAGGGAGTTAATTTTTCTCCCTCAAGAACCAAGGAGGGACAGTCGGTATAGTCCTTCAGAGGCAATATCCAGAGCCACTCAGTCTTTTTTTTAAAATTAATTTTCATATTTTACATATTACAATATTTGTAGACAGATCTGCCACCATTTATATATATCGCTACTATATTTATACAATTTATACATTATTTTATCATATTTTCTAATCCTGTGTCCTCGTCCCACACTGTTTCATCAAATTTCTATTATTAGTCCAGTTGTACCATTTTTCCCAAACGTCATAGTAATCTGAATTTTTTTGTCCTCTGAGTTCAATCGTTAGTTTGTCCATTTCAGCACAGTCGTATATTTTTTTGATTATCGAACTGTCCGTAGGTATATTGGAATTCTTCCAGTTTTGTGCATACACAATTCTGGCCGCCGTAGTGATGTGGAGGATTAGGTATTTGATGCTTTGGCTATATTGTCCTTTGAATATTCCCAGTAGAAAAAGTTCCGCCGTATATTCTACTGATGAGTCCACTATTTCCTGTAACCAGTGGTGTATTTTTATCCAATATTTTTTCACTTTGGGACACAACCACCATATATGAAAGAAGGTGCCCTGCTCTTTTTTGCATTTCCAGCAATTCGAATTCAAATTTGAGTAGATTTTTGCCAATCGTGCTGGTACCAAATGCTATCTATAAAACATTTTATAGTAATTTTCTTTATATGCCGCTGATTTCATTAATTTAAAATTTCTATTCCAGATTTGCTCCCAGTTGGCCAGGTGAATACTATGTCCTATATTCTTCGCCCATGCTGACATTGGTCCCTTCACTATGTCTTTGAATCTATAAAATTTTAATAGATAGTCATATAATTTTGATATTATTTTGTCTTCTGGGCCTGTTAATAATTTGTCTAATGGTTATCATATCTATACCCATTTCTTCAATATCTTTTTTGTAACTTGATTTAATTTGAAGATAGGACCACCACTCTATTTTTATTCCTTGTTTTTCTAATTCTTCTCTACTTTTTAATCTCCCTAATCCATCCAGAATATCTTTATATTTAGCTGTTTTAGATATGTCAATCAGATTTGGGTATGACATACCGTATTTTTCGGAGTATAAGACGCACCTTTTTACCCTCAAAAAGAGGGTGAAAACTTGGGTGCGTCTTATACACCGAATGTAGCCCCACCCAGCCACCCCCACCCTTTGGCCTCTGCCTGCCAGCAATTTACCTCTTTGCACCAAACAGGGCAAAGCACAAGAAGAGCACAAGAAGAGATAAACTGCCTCCCGACCTACAGCTGACGGAGGCTTGCAAGCCACGTGGTAAAATGAAACTAACTACGGTGGCTGTAATGTGACAAATTGCTGGGAGATAAACTGCTGGCAATATTAGATTGCTGAAATTCCAAGAAGGCAAGCTATAGCTGCTATGGCTCAGAGCTAGAGCTCTTGCCTCACAATCAGGAGGTTGTGAGTTCTACCCTAGGTAGAGGCAGATTCTGTTAATATGTTATTTTGTTAAATGTTTGTAGAGTTCAAATTATTAGACTTATTTTTTAAAGACTGCTTTATTATTGTTCTAGACAACTTAACAAAATGAAGAAGCTTTTTAAAATAAATGCTTGCTCTGAAGAGGCCCAGTGCTATTGTATCTTCTTTTAAATAGCAGAGAATACTTCCAGAAAGCCACATCAATTTTAAAGATCTGTAAAAGTATAATCTGAAATGTCCTGTTTTAGTATTAAGTATTAGTATTAAGTATTAGTATTAAAAGAAGGCAGCTGAGAAACCCTGACTTAGTCATGTTTGGAGTAGATCTATTTAAATAATTGGGAGGAGTTAGTGTGATTACATTTAAGAAAACTTTCTGGGATTAATATACTACCATAAATGTACATTTCTCCAATTCTTTGCCATTTCTATGGGTCAGGCACACATGCACAGAAATACACAGCAAACAGTGTATATCATATGTACTGTTTGCTGTTTGCTGTTTGGCAAATTGCTGGGAGGCAGAGGCCTTTTTTCCTTGTTTTCCTCCCCCAAAACTAAGGTGCGTCTTATACTCCAGTGCGTCTTATACTCTGAAAAATACGGTAGCTTCTATTGTCAACAGCCAATTGGGAATTTTCATATAATGTTTTTTCCTAATTTCTTGCCAGATTTTTATTAATGCGTCTCTGATTATATGTCTATGGAAATGTTGTTGTGGCTTTTTTTCCGTATTCCATAGAAATGAGTGCCATCCCTTTTGTAGGTCATGGCCTTCTAATAATAGTCATCTATTTTTCAAATTTATCCATTCTTTTATCTAGACAAGTGAAGTTGATAGATAGTATAGTCGCCAATCAGGTAGTCCAAAGCCACCTCTGCTTTTATTGTCCTGCAAATTGATTAATTTTATCCTTGGCTTTTTGCCTTGCCAAATAAATTTCAGAGTGTTTTTGTTCAAATCTATAAAGAATTTTTTATCTAGTTTTATGGGGATTGTTTGGAGTAGATATAATAGTTTTGGTAAAATATTCATCTTGATTATAGCTATTCGCCCTAACAATGATAGTTGTAGTTTCCCCCATATTTCCAAATCTGTTTTTATTTGAGATACTAATTTCGTGTAATTGTCATCTTTAATTGAAGAGCATCTATTAGTCAAATTGATGCCCAAGTATTTAATTTTTTTAATATTTTGTAGTTCCAATTTTTCTTCCAAATTTTTCTTTTGATTTAATGTCATATTTTTACTTAATAATTTGGTTTTTTGTTTATTAATCTTCAGGCCCGCCAATTCCCCATATTCTTCTATTTCTTTAAGTAACATTGGCCCTGTCTCCAATGGATCTTCCAAGATGAACACGAGGTCATCGGCGAACGCCTGTAATTTGTACTCTTCATTTCTAATTTTAACTCCCTTGACATCTGGATTATTTCTAATTTTATTCAATAGGCCTTCTAAGGTTAAAATAAAGAGCAGAGGTGACAGTGGACATCCCTGCCTGACCCCTTTCATTATTTGGAATTGCTTAGTCATTTCTCCATTTATGATTACCCTGGCCTTCTGGGAGGTGTATATTGTTTCTATCATTTTTTCAAAGTAATTTCCAAATTTCATTTTTTTAATTTGCTCAATCATATAGTGCCAATTTACATTGTCAAACGCCTTTTATGCATCCAGAAAAACAAGTGTTACCTGTTTTTCTGGATGCGCTTCGTAATATTCCAATATATTTAATACCATTCTTATATTATTTCTGATTTGTCTGTGTGGTAAAAACCCATTTTGATCCGAATTTATTATTTTACTTAAAAAAATTTTTGTTCTTTCCACAATTATAGTCATAAAAATTTTATAATTGGCGTTTAACAATGAAATTGGCCTATAATTTTTAATTTGGGTTGCATCGGCACCTTCTTTCATAATTGTGGTGATGTACGCCTCCCTCCACGATTCCGGAACTTTGGCTTTCATCAATACTTCATTATATAGCTCTAACAATAGTGGTTCTAATGCCTCTTCTAAGTTCTTATAGAATTCTCCAGGAAAACCGTCCGGCCCAGGTTATTTATTATTTTTTTGTTTCTTGATTGCATTCTTCATTTCAATAAGTGTGATCTCACTATTTAACATTAACCTATCTTCTTCCTCTATTACTGGGATATTCACATTTTCTAAATATTCCTGTATTTTATCTATTCTTGTTTCCTCCTTTTTGTATAAATCCTCAAAATTTTTTAGAACAATCTCTTTCATTTTGTTTTCATTATTCTGTAATTCCCCTGTTTCGTCTTGCAACTGATGTATTATTCTCCTTGCTTTTTCTTTTTTAATTTTATATGCCACCATCGGCCAGGCTTGTTGGCATTCTCAAAGAATGTTTGCTTGGCAAATTTAACACTTTTCACATATTCCTGTTGTTCTATTATATTTAAATTGTGCTTTAATTTAATTAATGTCTCTTTTATTTGTTCCTTTTCGGGGTTTTTTTGAAATTTATTTTCCAATTGTTTTATTTCCTCTAATATTTTGTTTTGTGATTGCCATTTTTCTTTATTTTTCTTTGCTGTATAGGCTATTGTAATTCCCCTGGTATATGCTTTCAAGGTATCCCACAGATTTTGTATAGTGGTTGGTTGTTTTTTATGCTCTTGAAGGAATAATTTTAATTCTTTGTTGACCATTTGTAAGTATTCATTATCTTGTATTAACTGTGTATTTAATGTCCATCTTCTATTTTTTTGTCTTTTTCCTTTCCATATTACCATTAAAGGGTTATGATCTGCCCATATGTTTGGGGTGATTTCTATGCTATCGATGTTTTTACTTAGATCATTACTTGCCCACATCATATCTATTCTTGAGAGAGATTTATGCGGATTAGAATATAAAGTATATTGGTTTTCCTTGGGGTGCAGTAATCTCCACATGTCTGTTAAATTTAGTTCCTCTGTCATTTCAAAAAATGTTTTTGGTAATATATTTCTTTTTGTTTGTTTTCCTTTTCCAGTGGTGTAGTCTAATTTGGGGTCTATTATTCCATTATAATCTCCTATCACACATACTTTTTGGTGTTCTATTGATAATAGTTTTTTGTGGATCTTCTTATAAAAATCTTTTTGGTTTTTATTCGGGGCATATATATTAACCAATATTACTGTGGTATTACCTATTTTTATTTCAAGTATTAGGAATCTCCCTTTAGGGTCTACATAAATTTCCTTGCTTCTAATATCTGTTTTGACATATATTGCCACTCCTCTTCCCCCCCCCCGCTAGTGATGTATATAGTGAGCCACTCAGTCTTATCGGGGTTGAGTTTGAGCCTGTTTCTCCCCATCCAGGTCCTAATGTCATCCAGGCACTGGCACATTACATCAACTGCCTCCCTGAATTGAGACGGGGTGGTGATGTACAGCTGGGTGTCGTCAGCGTACTGTTGAAAACTCACCCCGTGTCTCCGGATGATCTCCCCCAGCGGTTTCATGTAAATGTTAAACAGGATGGGCGAGAGGACCGAACCCTGCGGCACCCCACAGGTCAGGGGCCTTGTGTTCCAAATGATGATCCGTTTGTATTCGAAAGTCCCACAAGATCTTCACCTTCTTATTTTCAACAACTTTTCCACTTTTTGTTCCCATGACTTTTTGGATACAGGTAAATCGTATTTTTTACATAATGACCAGTGGATTAATTCAGCAACTCAGTCATGTCTAGCTTTGTAATCAGTTCGTGCGATTTTGCTGCACTCACCTATTAAATGTGAAACAGTTTCAACTTTGTTGTTGCAAAGTCTGCAGTTTGGATTGTCAGTGGATTTTTGTATCTTCGGTTTCATGGCATTAGTTTGTAGTGCTTGTTCTTGAGCAGCAAGTATTAAACGTTCTGTTTCTTTCTTGATGGTTCCCATCTTAAGTCATGCCCATGTCAAGTTGTCAACACATTTTCCTTCAATATTTTTCAAGTGCTGTCCATATAAAGCTTTGGTTTTCCATCTATTTAATCTGTCATCTAGCTGTTTTTCTTTATATTCTTTGTTTCTGTTGTTTTCATAATGTTCTCCATTTTCACAGCCTGCAGCAATTTTTCTGTACTTTGGTTCACATAGTCATTCAAACTTTGTTTTTCTTCTTCTACAGTTTGATGGATTTGCAATAGTCCTCTGCCCCCTATTCTTCTTGGCAGGTACAACCTGCCGATGTCACTTCGTGGGTATAAAACAAGATACATATTTAATCATTTATGTGTTTTCCGGTCCATGTTTTCCAGTTCAGCCAAAGTCCAGTTGATGATTTCAGCTGAGTAGCATATCACTGGAACTGCCCATGTATGGCTTTAATTATGTTTCCAGCATTCAGTTTTGATTTTAATATTTTGCAGGCCCTCCTGATGTATTCCTTTTGCATTGACTTTTTAACTTTTCCAATCAAGATGTTATCTGCTTCCAATATGCCTAGGTATTTGTAACCGTCATCCTTTCCTATGCTTTCATGATGCTTCCATTTCCCAGTTCTATTCCTTCTATTTTTTTTCATTTTTGCTTGTTGCATGGATAATAAAGCACATTTTTCAAGTCCAAAGTTCATTCTGATGTCACTTCTGAACAACTGAATTGTGTTGAGTATTGATTTAAATTCAGTGGGGCTTTTCGCATCCATGTTTTAAGTCATCCATGTACAGTAAATGGTTTATCTTGTCATACTGGCTTGAGATTTGGTAACCTAGTTTTGTGTTTCGTAGGATTATTGTCAGTGGAATTCATTATTGCTTAATGAAGAAATCTGAAACTCTCAAAACCTCAACATATATATTATAGTCTTATAAATTGACTATATTTGGGAAATGTCCTTTCTTCGTATTCTTTTTCCTCCTGTAAAGTAGATTTTTTGCAACATGATGAAGATAATTCTGAAAGTATGACAGTAGCAGCAATGAGTGCACCATTGGGAGACTTGAAATAATAGGCTACAGATTGATCATTATGGAGAAAATATAGGTGGATGTTCCTCCAAAATTAATAAAAAACAAGAAGAAAACTGGTTGGAGAGGCTGCCAAGAAGACTAAAGCAGCATTAAAGGAGCTGCAGGAATTTCTGACAAATACTGCTTGTGTACTACATATGACAACAATCTCTTGTATTGTTCATATGTCTGGGCTGTGGAATAGGGTGGCAAGATGGAAGCCTTTAAAAAATCCAAGTCCAGCTACATTTACAAAAATCTACATCAGGTCTAACATAATCATTTGGGAAAATGCTCTGATGAGACTAAGGCTGAACCTTTTGACCATAATTCCAAAAAATATATTTGGCACAAAAACACACTGTGCATCACAAAAAGTACACCATACCCATGTTGGTGGCAGCATTATGGCTTGGGGCTGCTTTTCTTTACCTGAAAGTGGTCTTGGTTAATACAGAGGGAATTCCACTGGTATTTGAACAAATCCAAATATCATTCAATTTGGACTCATAACCTTCAGACCTCTGCTAAAATGAAGAAGATGAGCATGTTCACCTTTCCATACAACAAGGACCCAAAGCATACCTCCAAATCAAAAAAAGAATGGCTTCACCAGAAGAAAATCAAAGTTTTGGAGTGGCCCATCCAGAGCCCGGACCAGAATCCAATAAAAAATATGTAGGATGACTTGAAGGCTTTGCACAGGAGATGCCCTGGCATGCTGACAGATTTGGAACACTTTTGCAAGGAAGAGCGGGCAAAGTTTTCCAAGGCAAGATATGTCATGCTGATAGGTTGCTATTCCAAAAGACTGAATGCTATGACAAAATCAAAATATGTTTCAATAAAATATTAGTTTAAAGATGTGCACACTTATGCAATCATTCCATTGTAAGTGTTTTTATTTTAATTTCCCTCCTAAAAGATTTCAGTTTGTTTTTCAATTGAATTGTACAACTTATATTAAAGGTGGAAAAAAGTCTGAATTGATTTATCTTGATCTGATTTTTTTACATCTAAAAAATCTTTTTAGTAGGGATGCATATACTTTTTATATCCATTATACATAGCTTTGTTTCAGTATTAGAAGATGTCTTTTTTCCCATAGGCTATTCATTGTTACATCCAAATGTTTGCCTTTTGCAAACCTTTTAAGTGATTCAGGATTAAATGTCTAATTTATAAGTAGCACCTAATTTGTCCATATTTTTTCAATCATTTAGCAATGCTTGTGAAATGACACACAATTTCATGTGTATGAGTACTGTGGCTTTATACCATCTTTATATGTGATTATTCATGCTATTTTTTTCAGGATTAAAGAGGAATTTATCATTTATTTCCCTCTTGTCCTTTCTGTAGCCTTGTAGCTTTTTTCTTAATCTAGCTACTGTATAGGGATTGCTCCAGGAAATAAAATAAAATAAAGGGGAGCGAGTTGAAAGCCAGAAAAGAAATTGGTAGATTGTAAGCTGAAAACTGAATAAAGCAGTAAAGCAGCAATTTCAAGCTGGCTGGAAGTACCATTGCACCCCACAGTCCAGTTGAATTTATTCTTTGATTTCTAGTACTGTCACTGAAAGCATAGGTGAAAATACCTAAAAGGAAAAAGGACATCCAGAAAACATTCAAAGGAAAACTTTTGTTGTTCCTTTACTATTTTTTTAACACAACTAATGGATGCAATGGGGCTATTCCGGTTACAACAGTAGTAATAATTTTAAATATTATTTAGAAAGTCCCTAAATAACACAGCAATTAAAGGTAAAGTTTTCCTCTGTCTAGTCGTGTCTGAGTTTAGGGGGCGGTGCTCATCTCTGTTTCTTAACTGAGGGAGCCAATGTTGACATTTCTGTGGTCATATGGCCAACATGATTATATGCTGAGGTGCAGGGGATGCTGTTATCTTCCCACAAAAGTGATACTTACTTATCTACTTGCATTTTCATGCTTTTGAACTGACAGGTGGACAGGAACTGGGGCAAGTAATGGGAGGTCACACCATTGTGCAGTGCTTCGGTCTCAAACCTGGACTATCAGCTTTCCAGCTGACAGATTCAGCGTCATTAACCTCTGAGCCATCACATCCCCAATAACACAGCAATTAATTAACAGTAAAAATTATTATAGAAATTGGAAGGAATCTTAGGCCTCAACACATCCACCTATGTTTGTACTGTACCATGTTTAAATATGGTACAGTACAAATATGGTACAGTGCATAGATAGGTGGGTGTATTGAGGAGAGCTTTTTTAATGAGTAATCCTATTTTAATGGAGCACTTGTTTACAATTTTCCTTGAGGCCTTTCATTTTGATAATAGTAAAAGTTTACAATTTACATAATTATATCACTTCTGCATTGTAACATTCACAAAACCTTTAACAATGTATAAACTCTCAAGCAGCTTGGGTTGGCTGAATTTCTTCCAACCCAAGCTGCTTGAGAGTTTATATACCGGACATACATGTAATCCCCAAATTTTATCCATCAATATATTCTAATGGGTTACTACCAGCGGCGGTACTAACTGCTTGCTTCCTTACTGGTGCCGCTGCGCTGCGTGCGCATCTCCACATTTTGGGCGCGCGTGCTCTCGCTATGCGCACGTGCCCCCTCATGCGATTTTGCTTCTGTGCATGTGCAAAAGCAAAATTGCGCCAAAATCTCTCTCTCACGCGCGTCCCCTTGCGGGATTTCAGTGCGATTTTGCTTCTGCGCATGCGCAGAAGCAAAATCGCCCAAAAATTCACAGAAAAAGATGGTGACACGCACGACAGACCGGCAGAGAGGGCTCCGGAGCGGTCACGCACAAATTGTGCAATCGGCCGCTCCCTACCGGAGCTGCGTAATGGACAGCTCCGGCAGGAACCCACCTCTACTGCACTCAAGATATGGCTATTAAGTTTGGATCCAGACTAGTCTATTTAGCAACATTTTTGCTTCTTTCTCTTTTAGATTTGAATTAGTTATAATTCTTCTATCATCTTAGAAAACAGATACATGTAGGCATATTGGAGCTGTGGTGTCTTTTCCAGCTAAATGAGGGCTGAGTAGCAAAGCCATTACATGAAAAGGATTCATGTAAAAACATGTTCTTTATTAAAAAATAAGCTACCCCCACTTGCTGCTCACAAGTAGTGCACAGATTCCTCTAGTAATGGTGCATGCATCTTTTATAAACTGGACCCTTTTCATTGTAAGTTCTGGTTTCTTTTCTGCATTAGCACACATATACCGTATTTATCGGAGTATAAGACGCACCAGAGTATAAGACACACCTTAGTTTTGGGGGAGGAAAACAAGGAAAAAAGGCCTCTGCCTCCAAGCAATTTGCCAAACAGCAAACAGCACAGATGATATACACTGTTTGCTGTGTATTTCTGTGCATGTGTGCTTGACCCATAGAAATAGCAAAGAATTGGAGAAATGTACATTATGCCAGAAAGTTTTCTTAAATGTAGTCACACTAACTTCTCCCAATTATTTAAATAGATCTACTCCAAGGTAAGTCAGGATTTAACTCTAATACTAAACAGGACACTGTTACATTTCAGACTATACTTGTACAGAGTTGTTAAAATTAATTAAAATTTCTGGAAGTATACATTATTCTCTATTATTTAAAAGAAGATATAATAGCACTGGGCCTCTTCAGAGCAAGCATTTATTTTAAAAAGCTTCTTTATTTTGTTAAGTTGTCTAGAACAGGGGTCTCCAACCTTGGCAACTTTAAGACTTGTGGACTTCAACTCCCAGAATTCCACAGCCAGCAAAGCAAATAATAAAGCAGTCTTTAAAAAATGTCTAATAATTTGAACATTCTACAGACATTTATAGTTATTCACTTACCCCCTTGCATCCAGTTCAGTAGAAAGTAAAAATCTGCATGTCTCTCCCAGCTATTTGCCTCTTTGCAGCTAGTTTCAATTTCATTTTAGCACGTGGCAAATCAGCTGGGGGTCGGGAAGCTGCTAATGATTTGCTTGTCTTAACAGGCTCTTCCCTGTTTGCTGCAAGCAGATAAATTGCTGGAAGACATAGGCCAAAGGGTGGGGGTAGCTGGGTGGGTGGAGCTACATTTGGTGTATAAGACGCATCCAAGTTTTGACCCTCTTTTGGGGGGTAAAAAGGTGCGTCTTATACTCCAAAAAATACGGTAATCACATTAAGATCACAAAGACCCTGTAATGGTGATAAAGGTTGCCTGTTAGAAGATGGGCAGTTGAATGCATTATTGTTTTATGTTGGGCAGCTGATCCTCACAAAACAGATCAGATGATTCTCTAAATTAGACTTCCTTTCCTTCTATTCTGCAAGCTTGCTAAATGCCAAAGGCAAAGCATACTAAAAGAATTTCTATTATTTGGAACCATTGCTACTGTTTGGTTTTTCTTTAAAAATAAAAACTACTTATCACAGTACTATCTTATAATATTTTTTCCACTTTATTTATATATGGTGAGTTTTCTCTATTTGGAAAATGAAACAATTTTATCTGCAAACACAGCATCCAAAATTTTGACTATTCCCAAGACACTGATGTTGTTTATGAGCATAATAGAGATTTTGATTTGACACATGTACTTGATAGACATAATGGTGACTTCCTGTTGGCTCTGCGTTCGACATGGACGCTTCTCTTTAAAGCGCCGATCCTCGGCACCGTAAAAGCCGCCAGAAAGCTTAAAAACAGCTGACTGGCGGCTGAAAAGCCCCTTCCCAGGCAAAGGGAAGGATGAAGAGCACGCAGGTACAGGTAGAGCCCCCCCAAGTCCCCTAGGGAAAGAAAGAGCTCCCTGGGAACCAGCTGCTGCTCCGGACCTTGGATATCTCCGCTGTTTTGCGGAGCAAGAAGATCGCAACCAGCACTGCTCTAATCAATTGATTCTAATTGAAGATTATCTGCAGCAGCAGGAAAAACCAGGAGGCAAAATTGGGCAAGTAGCCTCTACTTAACTCTTAATGACTTTCTTTTGTTAAGCTACAAAGTAGCAAGTTGGCTCTAAAATGGCATTGAAAGCTTGAAAGGGAAAGAAAGCGAAAGTGAGAACAAAGAGAAAAGTTTTTGTTTTGCTGACAGGCTTCCGCAAGAGAGCTGCTGGATTTGATCTGAATTTGCATGTATATTCGAGATTTCTCTTCTTTTTGGTACTAGATTAAATAATTTGGAATATTTGACTAAAGATTTACTTTAATTCTGATGGCTTCTAAACCTGGGAAGATGATTTCCTCCAAAAGTGCGGCGAGCTCTCCCACTCCTACCACTAAACTGCAAACTCTTACAGCACAATCCCAGCCTCAGCCATTAACTCTGGCGATGTTGCAAGAAAGCCTTAAAGCTATGCCGGTCCAAATGTCTACTAATTTTAACAAAAAAATTGATGAATCTAATGAGACAATTAAGGAGATGATAAATGACAAGATACAAGTTGTTTCTGATAAAATTGAAATCTGTAACAATGAAATTAGAGCTGACATTTTGGAGGCACTTAAAGGACTGGTAAATAATGTGGAATATTTGGATGAGCAAGTTCAACAAATCAGAGATATTACAGCAACCTTAAGAGAGAGAATAGATGAGGTTGAAGAGAAAACCACAGATGAGATTACAATGATTCATTACAGGAACATGGAGTTTGCGATTAGAATTCGAGGACTAAAGGAGGAGAAAAGTGAGGATCTGAAAGACTTGCTGGGAGAAACCTTTGCCCAAGTGATGGATATTACCAAGGAAGGGCTGATGTGGCAAATCGACAAGGTATACAGGGTCAACTCTCGAGTGGCTAGATTGAGAAACCTTCCAAGAGATATTGTAATATATTTCAATAATAGAGCAATGCGTAATGACATTCTCCAAGCAACGTACCAAAACAAGTTAAAGGTGGGAGGACAAGAATTGATTACACTGAAAGAGATCCCCCCAAGAATGCTGAGGGCTAGAAGAGATTTTTTCTTTCTTGTGGAGGAGCTTAAAAGACAACAATTACCATTTAGATGGTAGGTACCAACTGGCATTTCCTTGATTTATGCTGGAGAAAGACATCGACTCAACACGGTTCAAAAAGCAAGAGATTTCTATACATATATTTTAAAGGCTGGGACACCAAGATCACCAGAAGGAGGGAGAAAAGAGAATGATAGAGCAAGACAACGAGAAGTTCAGCAAATAGAGGCCTCATCTGGACAAGGCGATATTGTTATAACTCATCCGGACCAAAGCTTGGATTTATTTGGAGAACAACAGATAAAAGAACAGAGACAGACAAGAGCGGCAACTAAACGTATGCAGGAAATGGCACAACATCAATCCCAGCTTGAAGTCAAAGAAACTACCAAATCTGAAGCAGTGGGAGGAGCAAGACAAAAGGAACGGCAGTTCCTAGATCATCAGTCAATGTTCCAGAAGCTTCAGAAGCCCGCAGATGGGAAGTAGATTTCTAACCTGGAATGTTAATGGATTAAATTCACCACAGAAAAGAAAAAAAATATTTCACTACCTTAAACAATTTAACAACGATGTGGTCTGCCTTCAAGAAACACATATTAGAAAACAAGACCAAAAATATTTGATAAATTCAAAATTAGGATTATACTTTGCCTCATTGGCATCAGAAAAGAAAAATGGTATTGTAATATATGTCAAAAAAAATTGATTGCCAAATTGATTGAAGCAGATGATCAAGGAAGATTTTTAGCTATAGAACTTTTAATTAAAGGAGAAAGAATACTGGTGATTGGCGTATATGCCCCGAACCAACAACAAGAGAAATTTTATGATTTTTTACATACAAAGTTAATACAATGGGATTATAATACTTGTATCCTTCTGGGAGATTGGAATGGTGTACCAGACGTTAAAAAGGACAAGAAGGGTCCAAGCCAAAATACTTTTTCAAGAGCCAAATTGCCAAAGTCCTTCTTTAAGATGATGGAAGATTGGGAGCTGAGGGACATTTGGCGTGAAAGAAATATAGAAGAAAATGATTTTACTTTCTTCTCCGATAGACACCAATCTTTTTCAAGGATTGATTTTATTTTGATTTCTAATAATCTTTTTTCTAGAGTAAAGAAGACAAAGATATGTTCAAGAGTATTAACAGATCATAGTCCGGTCTGGTTGGAACTGCAAGACAGCAATGGACCCAGAAGGTCATGGAGGTTAAATGACAATTTATTCAGATATGAGGATAATGTGAGGGAATGTAAAAAATTAATGAAAGAATTTTTTGTTAATAATATGCAGAAGGGCACACCCTTGGAAATGGTTTGGGATGCTAGTAAAGCTTATATGAGAGGTATTTTGATATATTTGAACAATAAATTTAGAAGAAAAAAAGATGAAAAGAGGAAAGAATTGGAAGAAGAGATTAAAAGACAGGAAAGGGCCTTAATCTCTAATCCAATGGATAAGAAAATTAAAGAGGTAATTAATTTATTAAGGGGTCAGTTCAATATGTTAATGGCAGACCAAGTGGCAACCAATTTACAGTATGCAAAATTTAATATTTTTAGTAATGCAAACAAACCGGGGAGGTGGCTGGCATACATGTTAAGAAAGAAGCAAAAATCAAGAACTATTGAAAAAATCAGATATAAGGGTAAAGAAGCTTATGAACAAGAACTTATTAAAAATCATTTTTAGATTTTTATTCAGGATTATATAGTGGGGATATAGTCAGGGAAGAAGAGATAGATAGGTATTTACAGCAACAAAATATTCATATAACTACTGAGATTCAGAGGGATACTTTAAAACAATTGATAACCTCAGAAGAGATTGTATTTGCAATTAAACAATTAAAAGTGGGCAAGGCCCCGGGGACAGATGGATTAACTGCTGTTTATTATAAAAAATTGAAGGAGGAAATGGTGGAACCACTTAAAGAACTGTTTAACAATATTCAAAAGGGAGGTACTGTACCTCCATCTTGGAAAACTGCTTTTATCTCTCTGATCCCAAAAGAGGGTCAAGATCTTACAGATCCAAAAAACTACAGGCCGATCTCACTTTTAAACTTAGATTACAAAATTTTTGCAAAAATCTTAGCAAATAGATTAATGATAGTCTTACAACAGACAATACATCATGATCAAACTGGGTTTTTAACAGGTAGACAAATGAAAACTAATGTTAGACAAGTTGTTAACTTATTAGAGTATTTGGGAAAGAACAACCAGGTCCCTGCAACACTGATATTTTTGGACGCTGAGAAAGCCTTCGATAGACTGAACTGGCGATTTTTATTAAAGCTAATAGAAAAATTACAACTTGGAGATTATTTTGTACAATCTATTCAGGCAATATATCAAAAACAAACAGCGCAAATAATAATTAATGGTGGATTAACAGATAATTTCAATATAGAAAAAGGAACAAGACAAGGATGTCCTTTATCTCCTTTGTTGTTTATCTTGAGTTTGGAAATATTACTTAGCAAAATAAGAGAACTTGACACAATAAAGGGGATTAAGATTAGACAGGAAGAATACAAGTTACGAGCTTTTGCGGACGACCTGGTTGTTACTCTGACCCAACCGTTACAATCTATTAGAATCTTGATGGATACAATTAATCTATATGGACAAGTATCTGGTTTTAAGATAAATATAGCCAAAACAAAAATAATAGTTAAAAATGTGACAAGAAGCCAAAAAGAAGAAATAGAAAAGGTAACAGGTTTTGAAGTAGTTCAAAAGATCAAATACTTAGGGGTTTATATTATGTCCACAAATACAAAACTATACCAACATAATTATGAACCATTATGGTTAAAAATACAGAAAGATATGGAAAATTGGGGGAAATTGCAATTGTCACTGCTGGGAAGGATAGCTGCTGTCAAAATGAATGTTCTACCAAGGTTTCTATTCCTCTTTCAAATGATACCAATATTTTAAAAAGATGGAATTTTAAAGGAGTGGCAAAAGGGTATAAATAAATTTATTTGGGCGGGGAAGAAGCCGCGGGTAAATCAGAAGATAATGCAGGATACAAGTGAAAGAGGGGGCTTAAAAATGCCTAACTTAAAACTGTATTATGAAGCAGCAGTTCTATCAGCAATTACAGATTGGATTAATTTAACGGAAGAGAGTGTATTAAATATTGAGGGATATGGTTTGCTTTATGGGTGGCATGCCTATTTAGTATATGATAAAAAGGTAGACAAAGCTTTTAAGAGTCATATATTAAGAAATGCTTTATTGCGTGTCTGGAAAAAGTACCAATGCAAGTTAAATGATAAAATACCTTGGTGGACAGTACCCAGACACGCGATAGAAAATATAAATTTGGAACAAAATCCAGATAAGATTACATATAAAGAACTTCTTCTTGAAGATGGAACATTATCTCAACTAAAATCGTTTGAGAAATTAAAAGAGGAAGGAATAGTTAGGACATGGTTTCAATACAGACAAATACAGGCCAGATGGAGAGATGATAGAAAAATTGGTATTTTGCAAAATGAAGACAATTTGATTGTACAAATTAAAGATAATGGTCCAATGCATATAAAAAGATTGTATAATATTTTATTGGAATTGGATTCAGAATCAGAATTGGTTAAAGACTGTATGATAAAATGGGCTCAAAACTTTGGAGAACCTATAATGATGGATACATGGGAAAAGATATGGGTCACAAATGTTAAATTTACACAGGCTCAAAACTTGAGGTAAAACTTTTATAAAATGTTTTATAGATGGCACTTAGACCCTAAAAAATTAGCGTGTATGTATCCCAATTTACAGCCTAAATGTTGGAGATGTGAATGTGATGACGCTACATATTTCCATATATGGTGGACTTGTAAAAAAATTAAGGCTTTTTGGATAAAAATTTGGTGGATTATACAAAATATCTTAAAGAAAAAAATTAAATTCACACCACAGTTTTTTCTGTTGGGAATAACAACGGACTGCACTCCTATAGAGACTAAGTTGATTTTGAATTTTATAACTGCTGCCAGATTGCTGGTGGCACAATATTGGAAGAAGGAAGATATACCTACAACTGAAGAATGGACAATGAAAGTGACACATCTGGCCAAAATGGGTAAGGTTTCATCTTATCTTAAGGATCATTCAAATGAAAGATATTTGTTGGAATGGAGTAGGTGGACGGAATATATTCAGAAAAAGTTTCAGATTAATATAATCTAAATAGTATATTACTGTTTGTTGTTTGAGGAAATAATAGATTATACTTTCAAGCTTATGGATAACAAAGAGTTAAGAAAGGAAAAGATATTTTTGAACTAACAGTTTGTTTTAGTATTATGTAGTTTTATATCTTTTGTCTTGAATCTATACCTTGTGTTTTTCTCTGGGAAGTCCAGGAGGGGGGTGAGGGGGAGGGGGAGTGTGGGAGGAAGGGTGGAGGGGGGATAGGGAGGGTAGAAAAGATAAAATTATGTGTACTTTGTACTTGTAAAACTTTTCAATAAAAAAGATAGACATAATTGTGTTACTTGGTTTAATCTGCACTTGAATTTAACTATTAGAAAAGTGTACTTAATGTGATGATTCTAACTGGCAAACACCATCTATAAAATTACACCACTGCTAATTAGAAACCAAAAGAATCTGTTCTTCAGAATGTTTTTTCCCCCTAACATATGGAGGGAGGGAGGGAAGGAAGTTCCCAAAGAAGAAGCTGCAAACAAATCAAGCTTAACAGCCATATTATTAGAGCAAAAAGATAGTGTGTTGTCCTCTAGATATTAAAGTAATGTAATTCTCATCTTTTCTCCCCCCCCCCTGGCCTTATTGGCTAGGTAAAACATGAACTAAGAGTTCAATAATATTTTTTTAAAAGTAGCTCAGAAACACAGTGAATCTCTTAAACTGTTCAGCAACTTATTTTCAGTGCTTAATTGTAGTTGGGAACTGAAAAATTATTTATTCATTTCATTCACTTTTCATCCTTACAAATTATTGCCAGAGTAGGTAACAATTTGGGTATTTGCTGATTTTGCTCTTTCCTTTTTCCTCCCCTACTTTCCCATTTTTAAATTTTTTATTTTTATTTTATATTTTCATAAACTAATAAAATTGATAAAGATGAAGAGATAATATAGTTAATATGTTAATATTAAGAGCCGAGGTGGCGCAGCGGTTAGAGAGCAATACTGCAGGCTACTTTAGTTGTGATCATTTGAGTTCAGCTTTTCAAATCTCACCAGCTCAGGGTTGACTCATCCTTCTATCCTTCCGAGGTAGGTAAAATGAGGACCCAGATTGTTGGGGGCAATGTAAATATATATATACTGTACAATGCTTAATGGTGTAAACAGCTTAGAGAGTGCTTGCACTATGAGGCGGTATATAAATCTCACTAATAAATAAATAAATAATAAATATAACCTGTTTGGGATCAAGTAGCAGAAGTATTAAAAGCAGGAGTATCAGATCTTTTCTTTCTTTTTTATTTGTATCCAACCAGAATTTTATCCAGCCAGAAAGTACAGGATAACGGAGAGCCAGTTTGATTTAGTAGTTAAAGTGCTGGCCAAAAAATTAGGAGAATTTAATTTTGCCTTTAGGCATGAAAGCCAGCTGGGTGACTTTGAGCCAGTCACTCTTTCAGCCCAACCCACCTCACAGGGTTGTTGTTGTGGTGATAATAGGAGGAGAAAGCTGTATGTTTCTCACCTTCAGTTATTTATAAAAATAATAAAGGCAAAATAAAAAAAATAATTCAGTGCATTTTTAAATTGTTCTGAAATACTGAAAAATATGAAACTTCTTAAAACAAGGAACCAAAATATGACATGCACTGATGATTTGGATCACAAAATGTAAAATATACATTCTGGGCAGATAAAACTAATAATTACATGCATTTCTAGGATAGTTCCCTAAAAATGCTTTGTTATCAAATCTGAGATGTTTTGGGATTTCGCCCAAGAAGGCTATTTGTTGTGTTCTGACTGACCTCTAACTGACCTCTAACTTGTTATGTCTAGCTGAACTCTGACTGAACTCTGATTTGTTATGTTCTAGCTGAACTCTAACTGAACTGTATGTTTTCACCCAGGTCCAGCATTTGAATGCTCAAACACTATTGGTTGTTGTGTCTGACAGCCCTCTATAAAAGAGCTAGCTGTCAGACTATGTTTTGCTGGTTGCTTGAGTGAGCTGAATAAAACAGCTGTTCTGAAGTCTGTCTCCTGTGATCCTTGCCCACAATCTAACATTGATACTATTGTAATACTATGTAATACTATTGTATGTAATAATATTACTATGTAATAATACTATGTAATAATATTATTGTAATAATAAATAAATAATATTATTGTAATAATAAAGTATGTAATAATATTATTGTATGTAATAATATTACTATGTAATAATACTATGTAATACTATTGGTACTATCTTTCCTTTCTTTTGCCTTAGTAATTATATTTTTATTTGCACATCTTTGTATTTTGTGATTTTTCTCCAATTCTTTTTGTTCTGCTGTGGTGCCTCCAGGCACTACAATGTCTTTTATCCAAACCTTTTTGGCTTTCTTATGGACAATTATTAAGTCTGAGGTATTATGTGGTATTATTTTGCATAATCTTTCAAGCAAGCCATTTTAAAACATTAATCAGCACTGTTTCCTTGAAAGTAGGCTCTTAATAATATTTAATCTCACAATAGGCTGCATTTACTGCATAATATTTTCAACACATGCATTCATCAACATGTTATCACAATTGAAGGGGATTTTATGCATGTAGTAATGTATATAGACACTAGAGTAAATCCATCTATTCTTAGTTCAGGGCTAACTACATTGAACGGAATAGCAATGCTCCATTGGAAAAAGCCTGAATGATATTAAGTCCTTATACATGGAATACATAGTCACCATAGAACAACTTTTTCAACATCATATATTTGGATGCACTGTATTATAATATCCATCATCTCAAGCATCAAAATGATTAGTCATTATGCTAAGTAATAATTCTTATAGACCTGGCTCTTATTTATCATGCAGTTCTATAGGGTGGAGGTAAGTAAGGACCAGTTCTGGTAAGGACCAGATTGGCAGGTTGGAGCCACCTGAATCTTGAGAGAGTAGGAGGTTGTTCCATAGGACAGAAACTGAAAGGGTGAAGGAATGATGTCTGGCTTCCATCAAATGACCCTATTTAAATCATAGGACCTAAAGCATACCAACTCTTGTAATTTCTTTAATTGCTGTGATGTGAGCTGCATTGGCTGCCGAATTGAACCCAGCTTCTGGGTTCAATTCAAAGTATTGGTCATTACCTTTAAAGCCCTCTAAGACATAGATCCAGGATATCTGAGGAGCCAACCTTCCCCAGTGGGTGTAAGGTCCTGCCTCTCCCTCCTGTTCAAGAAAGCATGGACTCTTGAAACTTTAGCATTTCAAAAGGAAACTTTTATTGAAAGGAAGTGAATGCAAGACAATGCAAAGCAGGGTCTGAGTTCCCCCCAGGCAATTCCATTAGGATAAAGTGGTTAGAAACCCCTCCTCTCAGTTTGATGTTGAATGAGCCAATCCACAGGTGCAAAGATGTTGTGGAAACTGTCGTCCTGAGAAAGAGATAAGGAGTCGTTCCCATGTGCTTCTTCTGTGAGGCTTCCAAACTGAGAGAAAACAGATGGCCCTCCCCCCTTGTACATCCCCCAAGGTAAATCAAAGCACAGGGCAGAATATGTGACAGGGTAAAAGTTATAAACTAGGGAATTACAGGATACATAGGAAAACAGGATGAGAGCAATAAGTGAGTAAAATAATCCGGGGTCCCCCCTCCACTTGAATGGCAGTATCACGATAGGGATCTGACAGTGGAATTAACTTGCTGTATTCATGATGGCAGATGCAGCATACTATGGACTCCATCAGCCAAGGAATTGCAGTTGGTGCACTCCGGGAGAAGAACCTTTACTGCCCTTGGTCTTTGGAACATATTGCTGCAGGTGAGATATAACCCATTTTCTGATCTTTAAGAAATGCCTTAAAACTTGGCATGAGACCTGAAGGAGAAGCTGTTGGCTGGAGGTGGCTAGTGTAGTAACAGAGAAACTCCCACTACTTCTTCAGTCAAACTGTGATTTTTTCAATCTTTTGTAATTTCAATGTTTCTTATATTTATAATTGTTTTTATATTCATATGTTTTATTGTAAGCTGTTCAGAGTCACCTCGAACTGCAAGACAAGGAGCATATAAGTTTAAATAATAAATAAATAAATAACAAAATAAACAAATAAATAAATAACAAAATAAATAAATAACAAAATAAGTAGAGATAATTGGAGACAGATATCTAGGGCCTGTGCAGATATAGAACTTTGTAGATGACCACTCATAATTTGAATTGATAACTGATAACACTGTTGTACAAATTTCCATTTTTTTTTAGTTTCAGAAATGAAATGTGCCATTTCTTAATGAATTTCACATGCTGAATTCAAATATAATAATGAAATTTGTTAGTTGGCTCTAGTTTTCATGCAACTGACATTTTATATTTTCCAACTACAGGTAATAGGCAAATAATGCGCCAAAACTTAATATGTATATATAAACCCGTATATTTTTATTAAAATTAAGTTAATTATATTCACAACAGTGAATACATGAAATAATCTATTGTATATGTTTATCAAGAAAAACTAAATTAGTAAACAAGTGTAAAATGTTCAAAAGTTTAAATTTCTCATTAATCTTGCCTTCAGTTTGTGTCCCTTTTGCTTCTCTTGACTTTTCTTTTGTATTCAAGGAAAGGATTGTCTCTTACAATTGTCCAACAGTAGTCTGCAAGCATTGATGGGTTCCAATTACCTTGATATCTTTTTTCCATAGCTGCAACGTCTTCATGGAAGCGCTCCCCATGCTCGTCACTCACTGCTCCACAATTTGATGGAAAGAAATTCAGATGAGAGTGTAGAAAATGAATTTTTAAGGACATGTTACAACCAAGATTTTTGTAGGCCTGGATGAGTTTTTCAACCACTTCCTTGTAGTTTGCTGCTTTATTGTTTCCAAGAAAATTTGATGTCACTGACATGAATGCTATCCGCGCAGTCTTTTCCTTGCCATGCAACAGAGAAAGAAACTCATCATCATTAATAAGTTCACGGATCTGTGGGCCAACAAAAATTCCTTCATTTATTTTTGCAGCACTAAGCGATGGAAATTTACTTATCAGGTACATGAAAGCGAACATCACTTGCCAGGAGATTCCACTGCTTTAGTCTTGAACCTAAAACCTCTGCCTTGTTTTTCGGAAGATCCAGATCTCTTATTAGGTTATTCAATTCCATTTGTGTTATGTGGTGCAGTTCAGCGGATGTTCAGTGGATTTTAGCACCCCAAAATTATGTACGAACAGCTGTTTTCATGCTCGCAAATTTTTACCTGTAGAACAGTGTAACCAATGCACTTCAGCAGTGGTATTTTATGCATACACCAACTTCAGAGCCATTGTTAAGGGATTGTATGGGTGTTGATTATAGTAGCCAATGCAACTAAATTTTGGGTGGAAAAATATCAGACATCAGTCCTAACACATGATCAAACAAGTGCTTTTCCATAAAACAGTCCCTAGTACATGCACCAAAATACATTGTGGAACTAGTCTAGTTTAATTTGTTTGATGATCTTCTATTGAAAGGGGTGGGTTGGGATGGAAGGAATATGAAATAGGGCAAAACAGAGATCCTTTTGACAATGTTTTATATTATGATAAGCCATGAAGATCCAAAACCAAATGCCCAACTAGGCATTTTTCCTTCTTGTTTGCCCTTTAAGCTATGAAATACTTGTAGTCCTCCAAATAGAACCAAGGAGGTCCATGATACTGCATCACTCTATCGCATAGTTCATTGGCAAAGCCACTATCTACTTTTAATTAGACATTTATTTTTATTCACAAAACATTCTTGTTTGCCTGTTTTATCTCAAAATGATCTTTCATTTTGGCAGTTTTCTGTTGTATAAATCTTAGCGACAGATCATTTTGGATGGATATCAAATATTAGTTTTAATATTTTTTCAATAGAAGGCAAACTTTATTGACTTGCATATTGCCTTCACAACTAGAAAAGAATTAAACATTCTGCTAAAACAAATATTTGCCAAATTCATTTTAGAAAACAGAAACATGCCACAGCATATAATACAGGCAGGGAATGAATTTGAAATATTATTTAAATAAAGAGGGTTAACATTGCATTCTATACACTCCTGTTCAAAAATAAATTCCACTGAGTTCTTCATGAATGGCAATAATTTAACAGTTGCAATCACTGTTCTACAGCTATCATTCTATCTTTACCCTTTCAACTGGAAACAATTTTCATTAAACTTAAAGGAAATCAGCTTATATGGATGCATAGGACTGCACTAACCACACATACTTAAGAGAGAATTAAGGTTTGAATAAACATGCAGAAAGATATGTTATCATGAAGGATAACATACTGTATCTGTACAATTACAATATGTATGAGTTTTTAATAGGGTTTTATGATTTTACTGTTTTTTACATTTTATACTCTTGGATATGTTGTTAAGCCGCCCAGAGTCCCTAGGGAGTTGGGTGGCCTATAAATAAATAAATAAATAAATAAATAAATAAATAAATAAATAAACAAACAAACAAACAAACAAACAAACAAACAAACAAACAAACAAACAAACAAACAAACAAACAAACAAACAAAAATAATTGTAGAGCAGCTTGATAACCAAAAGTACCATTGCTTTTTTATTGCATATTCTATAAGCACCCTGCTTTTCATATATAATTTTATTTCCGAAGAATGTAGGATATCTCAATATATCAAAATAGCATGTGTGACAATTCAAGCAATGTGAAATTTTGTAATTGATGGATGGAAATTTTGTCAATGGACAAAATTTCTAAGTGCCAACCAAGTTTTCTAAGTGCCAATCAAGTTTTCTGATATGGCACCCATTATGTGGATAGCCACTGAGATCACCAAAGCTGCCATAATCTTTCAATTTCAGTTTTCAGATCTTAATATTTTGCAGTATTCTCCAATTTATCAACATTACTTATTATTAATAATAATTATATTAATAAATTACATTGTTACCTTATGCTTTGAAGAGGATCTGTTGACATAACTCACCAAATAATAGCAATGGATAAATATCAGCTTGAGAAATGCAAGTCTATATTACTTATGAAGCTACTCTTACTTATAAAGCTACAATTTTCCTCTAAATAACCCAGTTGTTAAAATTATATATATTGATGTAATTGAGTCTTCCCTATGCAAATAAATAAGACTTTATTGCAATGTCAGAAGCTGGCAGACAATAAAATCAACAACTCACTTTTTCTTGACTACATATCTACCTTTTTCATTTTTTTGTATCTTCTGTTTTTGTTACACATTAACAAAGTGTATGTAGTTCACATGTATTAAATTGCACTAAAAGACAAGTTTAGAAAGAACTTCCTCATCAATTCAATAGATGCTCTAGTTATAATGTTATTTTATCCAAATGTTTAATATGAATGTCAACATGAAGCTCTAACTAAATTAGAACCTTGTTAATATGCTTAATTAAAAGTGCTCTGGGCTTATGTTACATTTTCCCATAATAGCTGACAAAAGAACAATGTCATATTGTAAGATAGTGTTTTTATTCCTACACAGTATTGACATTTCTTATTGTAAATACATTTTTTAATATTCTATTAAATTTTCTGAGATTCTTTAAAAAGTCTTGAAAGGTAAGTAGTTTGTCTTCATTCATGTGTTCTTTTACTAGAACTACCAATGTAAGTTGTTTTTTTAATTTATAAATCATATTTATATGGCATCCTTGTAGAACATTTTACAAAATATACATACACTTGTATTAAGATGCTAGTAACCAGATCCTTAGTAGCCCCGGATTTCAGCTTTTGGATGTCAGATCTTTGTGTAGAAAGGCTGCCTCATCTATAACCTTATCATGGGTGAAGGACTGACCTGGCATCTCTTACCAAAACCCAGTTGGGATGGTAGTGAGAATTCCCCACTTGAAAATGTGCCCACCTAAGTTTTGGCTTTTGCATCAGTTGAAAGCCCATGGAAAAGGAGGTGGCTGTTTTCATCCATGAATTATTATAGGCTTGCAGGTTCTCTGGTTGAAGTTTGCCCAAGGGAACTGTTAGGGTTAGAGTTAGGGCTGCTGATGGACTGTCTTTTCTGCTGTGCAGTGGCATTCCTACATGAGGCATTGGAGTTCACAATAGAGTACCTAAGGCTATTGATGCTTGGGGATTTTAATTTGCCACCTGATGTTTAATCTGGGGCAGCTCAGAAGACTGTGTTGTCTTTATGGCAATGATGACCTGCCCAGTTGTTTACAGAATACTAGCGGCCACGTTGAATCTGTTTCCGTCTTGGGGTAGTTGAGGTGAAACATCATGCCATGGATAGACCACTCTGTGGTGGCCTTCTGACCCCTGCATCACCTCTCCCTCTAGGAAGACACGCCCATTTGATTGGTCTGTGCCAAATGATCGATGACCCAATGGGGTTCCATACAGACTTTGGGGTTTTCCTTGAGGATCTAGTGGGCAATTTGACTGAAGCCTAGTCACTGCCCAGAACAAACAGGTGGCTGGGGCAATGGATTTTATTGCTGCTGATTCTGGTACACTTTGGTAGCAAAAGAGATGCCTGGAATGTTTTTGAAGAAAAATTCGAAGAGAACACAATTAGACATGGGTAAAATCCCAAATTGGGCATTATCTTGTGGCAATAAAGATAGAGAACATCAATATATTCCTTATAATATGTTTGTATAGCTGCCCAGTGGCTGTATATCAGCCTTCCCAAGCAGACCAGACAGGAAATTACTGGATGAGCTATTTTATTATAAAGCTATTCTTAACAGAAGCTTGCAGGTCTGATAATACAAATCTCCCGCCATTTCTTTTACAGCCTGAGAAGTTAGGGAGGGTCCCTTCTGAATCTCTTTCTGTGACCATTGTACAGCTTTGGGCTAGGCTGACTCTTATATCACACTCATTACATATCATTACATCTTATTTAAGATGCCCAATCACAGCTGGCTAGGAGGGCTCCTCAGAACATCTGTTGGGCCTCTGTGAAGATTACTCAGGTTATCTGGCAGATAAAATTGCTCAGATTCACTATGACCTAGATTTTTGATTGGTCAGGGAAGATCAAGATGCTTAGGTCACAGTTTCATGACATATTAAGTAGTCCTCATAAAGGACATGAGGAGAGAAATGTACTTGTAGACTTGCAACATTGCTATTGGCCTGCAGGGCAAACTAGATAGGCAACACAACCAGATTAGCTAACTGTCTTTAATGGTAAAACTATATTACCAGAATCTTGAAAGTCTGAAAGTACATTTCTCCCCTAACTCCTTTTGAGCCTCTTGCCTTGCCCACAATCCAGCTATCTCTTACCTGACCGTTCCCTTGGAAGCACCACTTTGCCCAGCCTCCCAAAGTCATTCTCATACATCATTGCAAGCTAGGTAGTGTTCTGAGAAGAGAAATTTGAGTCCAGGACAGGAATGGATGAAGACAGTATCTCAAAATGTAAAGAGAGGAGAGGGGGGAAAGCACTACCAGATTTGCAAAATTCTGTTACTGTAACCTTATAATAAAGATAGGATTAGTATTTTTGGTTTTGGTTTGCTGGCACAGACAATCTTGAAGGGCTGACAAATTGGCAGTTGTAGCTAGGAAGGTCTTGGCATGAGTCCATCTACTGCACTCATTGTGCCTTTTCCTAGAGCAGGGGACCCTAGAGAGAGGTCACTTTGTAGCTTAACTATTGTAATGTCATATACATATGGCTGCCCTTGAAGACCATCCTGAAGATTAAACTGGTCTAGGATACAGCTACTGGAACATTGGTATGCCCATGTAACAACTCTGCTTTATAAGCTGCACTGGTTGCTATTTCACTTGCAGATGCAATTAATTTAATTGGTCTGTTTTCAGTTGTATGATTTTTTACATTGGACTAGAATAGCTACGATGTTATAATATAAGGGCCCCTTGCCTATAATGGCAATTTGCATAATTTATAGAAAATATGTCAGCTATAAAGATAGTCCTTGCCTATCAACTGTTCATTCTGTTAAAATTGAAAGTTACAACGATGCTGGAAAAGGAGATTTATAACCAGCCCTCAAACGTGCAGCTGTCAACACTTGTCACCCAGTGCACCTTTATGAGGATCAAGTATCTTGGAGTTACATCAGAGTTGGGTTCCTGCCGGTTCGGACTGGTTCTATAGAACTGGTAGTAAAAATAGGGACTGTTCTCTGAACCGGCAGTACCGGCAGCCTGGCCATGCTGCCGAACCGGTCCCCTGGTCACTGCTCATTCACCCACCTGACGCATCCATTGGACAGCAAGCTGACCAGAGCTGAGAAGTGGCTGGCTGGCAAAGAAGCCTCTTAGCTGCCTGGCCGCAGGGCACCGAAAAGTCCTTCAGCCGGTGAGAAGAAAGCTGCGCATGTGAGGTCTTTTCAGTGCCCGGCGCCAGCAGCTATGTGGAAAAGAAGCTTCTCAGCTTCCAAGTTCAGCAGGAGGCTCAGTCCCTTCACAGGGTTACTTTTCTCTGCACCCGAGAAAGATAAAAAGGCATGGAGCAGCCCTTAAGGACAAAGTCGGAGTAGCTGCCTAAAGGTAAGAAAATAAATCATTGAGGGAAGGAGCCCCCTAAAGCTGCTGGTGTTGCAGCTGCCCCCCTCCTGCAGTTTGGAGCTCCAAGCGGAAAAGGTCCTCGGCTGTTGTGAAGAAGGGGCAGCTCTGGTTGTGCCACGCCTGCTTCATTGTCTTTGAGAGCCGCTTTGCAAACAAGTTGCAAAGCGGCTCTCAAAGAGAATGAAGCAGGCGTGGTGCAACCAGAGCTGCCCCTTCTTTGCAACAGCCGAGGACAGAAGAGTTCGTTCAGGAGTGACGCCGGCGAGGAAGGCAGCTGGGTTAGAGGGAGGCATAGCCCGAGCTCTCTGGGACAGGTAAACAAGTGTGGGGAGGCAAAGGGGAGAGAGAAGAGAGATTGCTGGGCAGGAGCCACAGGAGGACGAGGGCAGTGGCTCTTCTTCTTTGCCTGGACTCAGCCCCCATGTGTTGCATCCCCCTCCCAGCCTTCGCCCATGCCTCTGCTGACAGGCCTTCCCCATGGTTGCAGCCAGAGCACCCCACTACTGCTGCCGCGTTGAGCTGGGCCAGCTGGGTCCCGTCCGCGAGATGAGTGTGCTGGAGAAAGGCTTCCCTCTGGTCCGGCTTCACTGAGGACATGCCCAAGCCCCCGGTCAAGAGGGTGACCCTCTTTCCATGGCCCGCCGGCCATGGCTTTTCAACCAGGAAGGGCAATGGAGGGAAAGCACAAAGATGGCGGCAGTTTTCTTCTCGCTGGCTGACTAGAGAACTTTTCGCCCTTGTTATCGGCAAGCTCCTGGAGAGCCATGCTCATGCTGGTGACCTCTGGGGCAGGGGGAATGGCCGCTGTCTCCTAGCTAGGGAGCCAGCCAGGGGCGAGCCGGGCAGGGGCGATGGCAATGGCAGAGTCCGGAACTCAGGGAAGGGAAGGTTAGCACACAGCCAGCCGCATCCTGTGCTGCCTCTGCCGGCTTAGGGCAGCGGGCTCAGCTCCTCGCATGTTGCATCCCCCTCCCAGCCTATGCCCGTGCTTCTGTGCTGCCAGCATCTCCGAAGCACCCTCCCCACCACCACTGCCCTCTCCTGCCGCCACCCTGTTCTTCTGCCGGTGCCCTCTCCTGCATTGCGAAGGGTTGGGCTTGGCTGGTATGAGAGAGAGAGAGAGAGAGAGAGAGAGAGAGAGAGAGAGAGAGAGGGAGGGAGGGAGGGAGGAAGGAAGGAAGGAAGGAAGGAAGAGGAAGAGTGTATGTGTGTGTGTGTGTGTGAGAGAGAGAGAGAGAGAGAGAAAGAGAGAGAGGAAGAAAGAGGAAGTGTGTGTGTGTGTGAGAGAGAGAGAGAGAGAGAGAGAAGAAGGAAGGAAGGAAGAGGAAGAGTGTATGTGTGAGAGAGAAAGAGAAAGAAAGAAAGAAAGAAAGAAAGAAAGAAAGAAAGAAAGAAAGAAAGAAAGAAAGAGGAAGGGAGATAGAGACAAGAAAGAAAGAAAGAAAGACAGAGAGAGAGACAGAGAGAGAAAGAAAGACAGAGATAGATGAGAAAGAGAAAAAGAGAAAAAGAAAGGAAGGGAGGGAGGGAGAGAGAGGAAAAAAACCCCTCTGTGCTATTATTTTTAATTGTTCCATTATTTATCATGTGTTAATATTTTACACTGTCCCTACACCTAGAGTGATTTTACTGCCTTTCTTTTACCCAGGGCTATCACATATTTTTCAGGGATTTACATGCATTCAATATCTATAGTGCAGAGCATAAATACCGTATTTTTCGGAGTATAAGATGCACCTTTTTACCCCCCAAAAGAGGGTGAAAACTTGGATGCATCTTATACACTGAATGTAGCCCCACCTACCCACCCACCCCCACCCTTTGGCCTCTGTCTTCCAGCAATTTACCTGCTTGCAGGAAAGAGGGAAGAGCCTGTAAAGCCAAGCAAGTCAGTAGCAGTTTCCTGACGTACAGCTGATTAGGTTTGCCACGTGGGAAAATGAAAGTGAAACTAACTGCAAAAAGGCAAATAGCTGGGAGAGACACGCACATTTTTATTTTTGCTGAACTGGCTGCAAAGGGGTAAGTGAATAACTATAAATGTCTGTAGAATGTTCAAATTATTAGACTTATTTTTTAAAGACTGCTTTATTATTGTTCTAGAGCCAGGGTCTCCAACCTTGGCAACTTTAAGACTTGTGGACTTCAACTCCCAGAATTCCACAGCCAGCTTTGTTAGCTTTGCTGGCTGTAGAATTCTGGGAGTTGAAGTCCACAAGTCTTAAAGTTGCCAAGGTTGGAGATCCCTGTAAATCTAGACAACTTAACAAAATAAAGAAGCTTTTTAAAATAAATGCTTGCTCTGAAGAGGCCCAGTGCTATTGTATCTTCTTTTAAATAATAGAGAATAATGTATACTTCCAGAAATTTTAATTAATTTTAACAGCTCTGTACAAGTATAGTCTGAAATGTAACAGTGTCCTGTTTAGTATTAGAGTTTAGTTACCTTGGAGTAGATCTATTTAAATAATTGGAAGAGTTAGTGTGACTACATTTAAGAAAACTTTCTGGCATAATGTACATTTCTCCAATTCTTTGCTATTTCTATGGGTCAGGCACACATGCACAGAAATACACAGCAAACAGTGTATATCATCTGTGCTGTTTGCTGTTTGCTGTTTGGCAAATTGCTTGGCGGCAAATGCCTTTTTCCCTTGTTTTCCTTCCCCAAAACTAAGGTGCGTCTTATACTTCGGTGCGTCTTATACTCTGAAAAATACGGTATGTGTGTGTTTATTTTGTACATCAGGTTGCATAAGTCGAGCTTAATATGCTATTCCTGGTATGTGATGTTTTGTATACAGAGAAATAAGCACTCTTGTGATCTTTGACTTTTAGGCTTGCTCTGAAACATCAGCCATAATACTAATTACTGTTTTGAACAATATGCAGGTTGTATTACATGAATGGCTATTTTATATGTGAAATTATGACTGAAATATTTCTGCACCTATATTGGTTCTCACTGTCAGAAAGTTTCTCCTTAGTTTTAGGTTGCTCCTCTCTTTGTTCAGTTTCCATCCATTGCTTCTTGTTTTGCCTTCTGATGCTTTGGAAAATACATTGCCCCCCCTTCTTTCTGGCAGCCCCTTAAAAGCCTGTTGCCTATCACACTCTTGGGCAAAGCATGTGAGCCATTTCCTCCTTTTAGTGGTCTCTGAAAGCAATGGCTGGGACGGGAGGGGCCAGGCAAGGCACCCCTTGACATGAGTGACATTGAGTTGGCCATGCCCACCCACTCACATGACCACCAAGCCTCACCCACCAAGTCACATGACCATGAAGCCATGCCCACCATCACATGACCATCAAGCCACACCTACAAAGCAAGCCACGCCCACAGAACCGGTAGTAAAAAATTTAGAACCCACCCCTGAGTTACATGATACTTGTGATTTTTCAGTTGCTTTCAATAGGCAAAGACAATGTGTAAGCTGGTAATAAGTTGAAAGTTGTGGTCACATGATATCGCACTTATGATTGAATCACTTTATAACTGGATCTGGAAGTGACATTTTTAAGTTGAATGTGATCACATGTTTCACTTTGTGACTGCAATGCCTAGCAACAGAAGGCTGGTTCCAACTGTGGTCAATAACTGAGGACTACCTGTATTATTGGGACTGTGAATATGACTATTTGTTTATCTATCTTGGCGCAACTGCTTCTTTAGGTATTAATAATTTTAAGTTTTGACATTTGAGTGGTTGATGCACTTCAAGAACTGTCACTTATATGAACATGCTCACATGTTGAAATCACTCTTGGAGATCTTTTTCACACATGTATACACACATTCCCCTAGCAGAAGTGAGCTAGGTCAGTAATGAGGACTGTCTTGCTTAAAATTGGAAGTATCGGGTTTTGGCATAGCCATTATAAAACAAAATCATGTCGCCATGGAACACTGCAAAAAGCTGTAAATGCAGCAATGTTGCTGAGCACCCAAAATTCAGTCACATGACTGTGGAGGAATCCCAACCATCAGAATGTCAAATCTGGGTCATAAGTCCCCTTTTTTGGGTCAGTCATAACTTTGAATGGTCACTAAGCGACTGATGGTACATGAAGAACCTCTTGTGAATAATCTGAATCACTTGAACAACTTGTACATTTTTAAAAAATAAACATACTTTCATACTCCATTTTTTCAAAAGCAAGGCATTACATATCTATTCTACGGAGAAGCAATAGGAATGTTTGTTTTTCACATGTGATGCAGTCCAGATAGCCTACCTCAATATTCTTTTATAGATAACGTTAAACATATGCTGCCAATCTTTAGAAAATTCATCTTTTTTTCAATTAACTGAAGTATAGAAATATTTTAAAAGAATTCAAGTTCTATAGATGAAGAGATACATTTAATGTTTTTAACCCCAAATGACAAGTGTAATTCCCATGGTAAATCCAAGCGTATTTTGCATACTTTCTCAAACACGAGGGCAATCAAAGTCTACTGAAAGTAATGGGATGGAACATGAAACTCAGCACACCTAACTTTAATGGAACTTTACTACCTGGTAAATATGTATGCTATAGAGCACTGCACAACAAGACAACTAGACACAAGAACAGTTTTTTCCCCGAATGCCATTACTAAACAATTACTAAACAAATAATTCCTTCACCACTGTCAAACTATTCACTAAGGCTGCATTACTATTACTATTAGTCTTCTCATCGTTCCTATCATCCTTCTCCTCCCACTTATGACTGTATGACTGTAACTTGTTGCTTGTATCCTTACAATTTATATTAATATTATTTCCTGATTGCTTATTTGTACCCTAGACAATCATTAAGGGTTGTACCTCATGATTCTTGACAAATGTATCTTTTATTTTATGTACACTGAGAGCATATGCACCAAAGACAAATTTCTTGTGTGTCCACTTTGGCCAATAAAGAATTCTATTCTATTCTATTCTATTCTATTCTATTCTATTCTATTCTATTCTATTCTATTCTATTCTATTCTATTCTATTCTATGTACAGGGCTGTATTAATACTTACATATAATGTAGCCCTCAAGATTATTTTAGTGACACATATATGTTTATATGATTGTAGCCTAAGTTACACATAGCTTTTGGCATGATCTTGGTCCTGTCCTCCTTTTTTCATTCAGATGCATCCTTTGTTCTTCTGCAATACCTCTCTATCGTCATGGGTACAGCAATTTCTTTTGAATATCTATTGCTTTACCTTAGGTATGGCATGTGGAATTCCAGACATTTGAAAGAATAATTTAGCAGTCATTCAAGTGGTTTGCCAGGGGATTAAAATGCATTGTTTGGCAACAAAAGAACAAAGTTGTGAAAACTTTTCATTTACAAATTAACTGTACCTTTAAATTAATTTCTGTAATCACTGATCATTAATATTTAATATATTCTTATCAAGGAATATATTGCTTCAATTCCCCAAACATCCAACATTTAATAATGTGGAAATAGTTCATTGTCTTACCATCCCTAGGACTGGATTTGCAATAACAAGTAATGTTAAATGTTATTTTTTTATTTAAAAAAATCAATAATAAATAAATACATAAGCACTTCCCAGCAGATTGCTTCTGATGCTATTTACAAAATTAAAAAAACAACAAGGGAGCAACTGGGGATTTTATAACCATTTCATTACTACCTCTTTAATTGTATATGGTGGAACTGCATAATCTGTTTATTGAAAATGAAATCTTTGAAACTGATTCTCCCTATAGGCATTTGCTATAAGCATCCGGTGCAATAGCACAGCATGTAACGTAATATTAACATTATATGCATCAAGCTCTAAACATCCCTGTGGCTTCCCTGCTGGAACCAAACATTTACTAAACCTCTTGTGTTCAGCTACTGCATTAAATTCCATATCTAATTTACAGACTGTAAAATACAATATTCACAGATAACAATAAATAAAGGAAGAGACTTTTTGAAAACACAAACACAATTGGTACTAGGACAAGCAACCAATACCTAATAAAATGGAAATAAATCAAACTCTTTCAGGAAATATGAATGAATATGAGGCTCCACTGGATAGAGAATTGGTTATTTTCTGCTCAAGTTTGCAAGTCTACAAACAGAAGTTATATACTTACCAAAAATACCAAACTATAGTGCTGAGTATTTTATAATTATTATATTATTTGGTAAAACCTAGGTGCTTTATATCTGTGGCGAATAAATTAAACAGAATTAAATAAATTCTACTTCTTATAAAATATACTGGAATCTTGAGAAAAACTATTAAAAGAGATTGGATTTCATTCCCTACCTCTTCTGGGAACACTGTCTAAGTAAAAGTATTGATGTGTTTGCTTGTAGAATCTATCTCAACAAGTTTAATCAAAAGTAAGAAAAGCTCACTTGAAGAACCCTTAACTAATTCTTATTGACTTTAAACATAACCCATAAATAATAATAAAAAAACCCAGTTCATTTAAAGTAGATCAGTGGTGGCTGTTCTTTTTTTGTAGTGCCATTATCACAATAAAGTTTTTAAAACCTCTTAGAATCTGCCATATATAGACAGTAAGAAGAGCTGATAATTTTGCTCCATCAAATATTGCTTCCAAACTGAAGGCTTGAATACGGTTAATATTGTACTGTTAATATTGTACTGAGTCTTTTAATCTGTATTTCGTTTTGTTTTTGTTTCCTTTTCTGTTCCCTTGGTTGCCTTTACTCTTCTACCCTTCCTTGCAGCATTATTTTTAGATTAGAAGTTAACCTTACTACTTAAATAAAGATTCTTGATAGTCTTGGAGCTGTCTTGTAATACATTCAAGATTTTAGCGTAAGGCTTTTACACAATGCCAGGTTGCTTATCACCAGGATGGGCTGGCAACTATTGCCAGATGAAAGGAATGGATTTCACTTGTACTCATTCTTCATCTATTGCAAAGTATCCTCCAGGCCCACTTTTTTACTCTGCTTTCCAAGTGTCATCTTCCTGCTCCTGACCTTAAATTCCATTTAATCTGTAAAGGTAAATGGGAATGACCTTGGGAAATAGGATTCAACATTGGTCAGATCAGAGACAGCTGGCCTTGCAGAAGCAATGGGGGTATGACAAAAATCTCAGAATGGACCCTCCCTACTTTGGACTATAAAGCCAAGGGGGAAGAGTTGTACCTTTAGACTTTAACCTTACAATAAACTAAAGCTAATATTCCTAAATGTGATTCTTGTCTGGATTACCTCAAAAGGCTGATATTAACTGTGATATTAGTTTTTTTTTAAACCAATGCCTAAATTTTGATTGCCTACATTGCAGAGGTAGCAATGCCTCATCAATTAAGACAGCAATTACCATAATCTCTTAATATTTTCTTGAGCCTTCCTTTAGTTCTTCAGTATATGCCTTATATCTAGAATTTTTTTGGCCTGAAACCTTGTTGAAAATGGCTTTACTCTTTTATTTAAGAAAAGGGTTACTTTAATTTACTTTATGACATAGTTGAAGCAATGCAGCATTGGGCTTCTTTAAAAAAAAGTAGAAATATCAAAAGCTCAAGGGAAAAAACCCCCAATAAAAAAGCTTATGCCCACCTCTGAATTAAGAAAATTCTATATGTTAAAACAGTGTTATATTCACCTTGCTATTGCAGGATTATTGGCAATGGTAGTTTTAGAAGACTTTAGAGACCAACAGAGCGCTAAGAAAGCAAATTCATTTTAAAGTTTCTTGTTGAGCCTGCAAGTTTTGATATTTAAAGGTTTAACTCTGTAAAATATATAAAATTATTTTGACTTTGTAAATTTGTCACACACACACACACACACACACACACACACACACACACACACACACACTTTTTTACAAAAAAAAGTGTATGGCAACTGCTTTTTGGGCAGGGGCGGGGGAGAGGAGAGATCAGCCATTGTCCAGTGGAAGGATTTGGTAGTTACAATCTGGTCCGAATACCTTGCAATCTGTTATCAAAGTATCACAGTCCAAACAGGAATTTTTTCAGCTAGCTTAAAATCAAATGATATGAGTGGATTACAGGAGCAGTTTCAGTATGCAATTCAGATATGCTTATATGGTATTCTCCTTCGAATGACTATGGTTTTTTTTTTCTAAAGATGTATTACAAAGGATTTCTTTCAATTTTGAGAATGAAATTTGGAATAATTTATGTGAAAGTTCCTTTACATGAGTATTGTAAAAAATCAATCTGGCATTCTTGCAATCTTCTAAAATGTCCTCTATCAGAGAATCATCTAAGAAAAGAAAAAAGTTAGCTAAGGAATCCCCAAATGGAGAAAAGCCAAAATAAGATTTTATTTCATGACCACATTGCATTGAAAGAGACTTCAAAACTACAATCCTAAACAAACACCTATAAACAACAGATAAATTAATGACATTTTTTGATAACGTTTCACTGATAAGTACTACAGTGCCTGGAAATTCATGACATATTTAATTGCTTTCCAACTGTGTTCTTTATAAGTCAATTGCCAAGGGAGTTAAAATCAATTTATACAGCTTTTAATCACCAACCTGTATATATTTAACACTGTCTAATAAAACTATCTGAATCCAACTGAATTCCAACTATCATATATAAACTAAAATATGAAATAATTACCTAGTGACTTTTCCCTTATTTTTTGTCAGTATTAGGGGAGGGGGAAACTATCTTTTTCCATACTTTTGATCAGAAATATTTCAATAGTGTGGGCATAATATTTATCCTATCTTTCAAAATATTTATTTAGCAAGCATTAATTTGCATTTTTACCATTCATTTTAAAAAACCCATTTTATATACACTCATGGATAAGGTGACTATATCCAGACAAATCTGTTTGTTTCCAATCTCCATGCTCTATGCAGGTTTAACTCAAAGTGTAATTATTTGTTCATCACCTTTGCTGTATTCCTAGCAGTCTGATCTGCTAAATATATTTAAGGATTTTCTTATTTAATCAAAAAACAAACTAAGAAATAATATTTACTTTTTATTTGATTTATAAATTGATTTCCAAACTGCCTTTTTACAACTTAAAATCCTCTATTGGTGACAGAAAATATGAACAACAGCAATTTCTCTTTTTGCCTTGCCACATAATAGTATAACAAAGTGAAATTGCTGATTGTTTCAGAATTTTAGTTCTTTATACAATACCCAGTGTAATGGCTGCTACGTCAACTAGTATAACACAACTGATGGCTGCTTAGTCTATGCACCTGTGTTCTATGTTAACTAAATGTTATCTCTATGTTATATTTCAGGCTGCTGATTTAAGAATCAAAGAATAGGGCTACTCATCAGATTCTTGTCTGTATTATGAGCCCACTGATGTAAATAAAGTATTGAAAGGGGCAGATGATTGGCAGAATCTATAAGAAGTTTAGTGAATATTATCAATGGTGCCTGAACAGTTTTCTGTTGTCACAATAGACCACAAGTTTTGATTTTGCTAAAGTACACCATAATCTACTTCTTGGCTAGATAGTAAAATGTGGGATAGAGAGCACCACCACTAGGTGGGTTTGTAATTGGCTGATAAATTCTATTCAACAGAAGATTCTGTTTTAAGCCCACTACTATTCAAAATCTTCATAAATGATCTAGGCCAAGGAATTGAAGGGAAACTTATAAAATCTGCAAATGACACTAAGATGGCAGGAATAGCCAACACTCCAGAAAAAAGGCTCAAAATACAAAAGGATCAAGACAGATTTGGGCTTCCAGTTGACGTTGCAGCAATATCAGACACAAGGAATGGGTCTCCACGTTCCCTATGCTGACTTCCCTGTTGGTGGGCTCTGAGAGGAGCCAAAGCCACCTTGTAGGGGTGGTGAAGCAAAGAGGGCCGCCCTGTGAGGTCGAGGAGAGTCGCAGCTCTCCTATCTGACCTGAGGTTCTTTTTCCCTCTCAGCCATGGCAAGGAAAAGAGACAGCCTAAAGATGGCTGCCACAAAGCTGGGACAACCAAAAAACAACAACTAAGACTGGTGCTGGAGCAAAGTAGGTGAACAGTGACTGGAACTGGGGGAGAGGATTTCTTTTTGCCTTAAACTTACCCCAAGGAATATTTTAGAACTATTTGCTCAGAACTATTTGTTAAAGCAGCGTCTAAGCATTCTAAGAAACACCAGACCGGCAGGGGAAGACACAAGAGAGAAAAATAATAAATTTTGAAATGTATAGAAAATTGGACTCTTAAATTGGGAAGATGCGGTACTGGAAAGGCATTTTAAAATGCTGGAATTATTTACCTATAAAACTTATTCTGCCTTTATAATTGATTTATAACTAAAATGATAATTGCTGAGTGGTAATACTGAAATTTAAGTTGAGCGCCACCTGCTGACAAAAAGAAAAACTACAAGTCTGGAAATACCTATGAGAAGGACTGTGGAAATATTTACTGGAATATTCCCAACTATCCCAGGACTAATGGAGATTTAAATATGGAAATAAGCAAGCTACTTAATTAAAGAGACCCCTGAAAGACTTCTGATAACCTCTGGTTATCAGTTCAAATGGAACTGACTGCTTACTTTTGGGATATAAAGAACTGTGATTAGTGCACCCCCGAAGGGCAACCTAAGCACTGAATAAATAGCTTTTAGACTGGAAAAAAAGTGAATTTTTTAAAAAGATAAAATAAGATGCTTTATAAGGAAGAAACAAATGAAACATTGAAGGAGATAGCATTACTCTTCCAAAACACAAAGGATATTATGGAGAAAGGCTTTAAAGAGATTACGGAAAAAATGGAAAATGCTATACAAGGGATGATAAGCAAAGATCAAGACCAGAGGTGGTATTCAGCTGGTTCTGACTGGTTCTAGTGAACGGGTAGCTGACATTTTGAGTTCGGAGAACCGGCAAATACCACCTCTGGCTGGCCCGCCCCATCTATTCGCTGCCTCCTGAGTCCCAGCTGATAGGCTGGGTCTTCTTTTGTTACCCTGCATAGGAGACCGGAGCTGGAAAGCAGGTTAGTGGAGTATGGTGGGAATGGAGATTTTGCAGTATCCTTCCCCTGGAGTGGGGTGGGAATGGGGATTTTGCAGTATCCTTCCCCTGGAGTGGGGTGGGAATGGAGATTTTGTAGTATCCTTCCCCTGGGGTAGGGTGGTAATGGAGATTTTGCCGTATCCTTCCTCTGGAGTGGGGAGGGAATGGGGAGTTTGCAGTATCCGTCCCCTGGAGTGGGGAGGGAATGGAGATTTTGCAGTATTCTTCCCCCAGAAGTGGGGCGGGAATGGGGATTTTGCAGTATCCTTCCCCTGGAGTGGGGTGGGAATGGAGATTTTGCAGTATCCTTCCCCTGGAGTAGGATGGTAATGGAGATTTTGCAGTATCCTTCCCCTGGAGTGGGGAGGGAATGGGGATTTTGCAGTATCATTTCCCTGGAGTGGGGTGGGAATGGAGATTTTGTGGTATCATTCCCACAGGAGTGGGGAGGGAATGGTGATTTTGCAATATCTTTCCCCTGGAGTGGGGTGGGAATGGAGATTTTGCAGTATCCTTCCCCCTGGAGTGGAGAGGGAATGGGGATTTTGCAGTATCCTTCCCCCAGGAGTGGGGAGGGAATGGGGATAGACAGTATCCTTCCCCTGCCATGCCCACCAAGCCATGTCACGCCCAAGCCACACGCTCAGAACCAGTAGTAATTTTTTTGAATCCCAACACTGACACCCAGGAAAAGGAGGAGCTAACATTAGAAATGGAGGAAAAGACTGAGATGAACCAGAGAATAAAAGAAGAAGAAAAGGAAGAGACAATAAAGAAAATAACAGTGACTGATGAATTAAACAGGGGGAAAATATATTAAGAGAGTTGAAAAGAAAATTGGAAATACAGGAAGATAACTTTGAAAGGGAGATAGGGGCACAGGCAGAGAAATCCTGGAAACTAGGCAGCTGAGGAGAGTAGAGGTGGGAAAAATATTCAGATTCTACAGCCAAGAAGCCGATGTAGAAAGAGATAAAGATCTTAGGGAGGAATATGGGAGACAAGTCAAAAAGAAAAAAAAGCATAGCCATTAAAGTAATGAAACGGACAAGAGATGATGGATAGATGATTTTTCATTTTTGGCATTGTTTTTGATTTGCTTTTCTTTTTCTGTATCTTTCCTTTTCTTTTTGTAGGTAGGTGACATGTTTTGAAATTAGGCAGGATAGAAAGAAAATGTTCTTTAATAAAGGATGACATGATTAAAAGTTAGAATAAGGGATAGATATAAGATAAAAGGGAATATTAGTGTACACACTTTTATATAATAAAATAAGAGCAATAATAAGAGAAAATATTTAATAATTGAATAATGATAGATTGCAACTTTATATAAATATGTATTACTATTAGAAATATATAAGTTGGTTTAAAGTAATAACTATTACTAATGCTATTAGTTTTATTTGTATTAGAATGTATGACACCCAGGTTCAAGCATTGATATGCTTGTCAAAATAATAATAATAAAAGAACTTTAAAAAAAAGACAGATTTGAACACTTGGCCCCATCTAACAAATTGAAATTCTATGGTGAGAAAAGTAAGGTTCTACATTTAGGCAAGAAAATTCAACTGTAAAGGTATAGAATGGATTATACCTGGAGATCTTGGAGTCCTAGTGGACAATCACTTAAATATGAGTCAGCCGTGTGCTGCTCCTGCCAAAAAAAAGCCAACACAGTCGTGGGCTGCATTAACACAGAGATAGAATCAAGTTCAAGTGAAGTGTTATTACCACTTTATAATGCCTTGGTAAGGCCGCACTTGGAATATTACATCTGGTTTGGGCACTACGATATAAAAAAGATGTTGAGATTCTAGAAAGCGTACAGAGAATAACAACAAAGATTATTAGGGGACTGGAGGCTAAAACATATGAAGAACGGTTGCAGGAATTGGGTATGTCTAATTTAATGAAAAGAAGGACTAGGGGTGACATGATAGCAGTGTTCCAATATTCGAGGGACTGCCACAAGAAAGAAGGAGATCAATCTATTCTCCAAAGCATCTGAAGGCAAGACAAGAAGCAATGGATGAAAACTAATAAAGGAAAAAACTAACCTAAACCTATGGAGAAATGTATTGATAGTTAGAACAATTAATCAGTGGAATGAGTTGCCTCCAGAAGTTGTGAATGCTCCAACACTGGATATTTTAAAGAACAGATTGCACAACCATTTGTCTGAAATGGTATAGGGCAGTGATGGCGAACCTTTTAGAGACCGAGTGCCCAAACTGCAATCCAAAACCCACTTATTTATCGCAAAGTGCCAGCATGGCAATTTAACCTGAATACTGAGGTTTTACTACCTAAAATAATGATAAACAAGGCAGAGTTCAGCTAATTGTTCTAAGAAAAATGTGATAAATGCACTTTTATGCCCCTTCATTTTTTCTGCTTTTTAAATATTACATTTAGCAACAATAAAAAAGAAAAACTTTTATAATTTCTTAGGTTTTCTCTTCATTTTCTTATCCCAATTTTCTCTGTATATTTTTACTTTTTTTCTTGTTAAAATAAAATAGTTTTAATTTCTATTATTGAAAGAGACATTGCCTTCCTCATAACTAAATACCCATCAATTATTTATCTGGAACAAAACTGTATCACCATGAAATGTCCTGTCCGGGACAAAAGAAGGGACAGTCTGAGCATAGATAACTTTGGTTAAAATCCAAAAAATCCAATTAGTTCTAGAGAGAAAATTCAAAACAAGAAAGGGGGAGGGCAAAGCTATTGATACATGGCCTGTATCTTGCAGGAAAATACAAGGTTAGGGATGCTTTGAATCCACTGTATGGGGACCAGATAGCTTTTTTTGTTCCTCTTATTTGTCTGATGAGTGTTTCCAATAAAGAAATATGCTTATCCCCCCCCCCCATACCTTTCTCCCAAGGACTCTGCAAATACTATGATTGTCTAGGGCTGAAAAGTACAACATGGGTAGTTACCAATTTTTACTCTTCACTTCTCCGCCCTATGCTCTGCCGCTGCCACTACCGTGGCTGCTGCTTCTTTAGCGGGGGTGCCCTTGGCTATAGCAGGTGGCTTCATTTTTTTTGTCCATTACGATCCATGAGGGAAAGAAAGGCGGAGGAAAGGCCATGTATGGCTGGGTGCACTTGGGGGCAGGAGGTGCGGTGCAATGGGGCTGTTTTGTTTGCTGCCGATGGAGCCATGGAGCCACGGACCGACTGACCGACCCAATCGAAGCTGAGCCCAATGTAGGGGAGACTGTGGGGCTGGCCAGGCAAATTATCTCTTCCCCCCTTTATCAAAGTGGATCCTGAGTGCTGCGTTGCAATGTAGAAACGGGAAATGGAGCGGCCAGCATGAGAGGAGGAGGAGGAGGGAGAAGAGAGGGAAAGCGGCTTCCACCTTACCTTGTACCAGCCGCTCTGTTGCCCATTTTGCCCATGCAGTGCCGTGCCGCAAAGCTTGCTCTACCCACCACCACCGCTCAGATGCCCTCACTTTCCCCAATCATTTCTTTGCCTACCTGATTTCCAGCTCTATCGTGTTTCTCTGTCACGTTTCTCTTCATCGTGTGCAGGGAAACAAAAGTTTGTGGGACTAAAAAAAAAGTTCACTCAATCAATTCCAAGTTTGCGAGATCTTTTTCTTTCGTGAGAAGTTGGAATTGATTGAGTGAACTTTTTTTTAGTCCCACAAACTTTTGTTTCCCTGCAAACGATGGTGAGAAACATGACGGGGAAATGTGATAGAGCTGAGCTGGGGTGACAGCATTGTGTGCCCACAGAGAGGGCTCTGAGTGCCACCTCTGGCACACATGCCATAGGTATAGGGCAGTGATGGCAAACCTTTTTTTCCTCAGGTGCCAAAAGTGCAAGCACGTGCTCTATTGCACATGCGCGAGTGCCCACACCCATAATTCAATGCCTGGGGAGGGTGAAAACGGCCTCCCCCGCCCCCCGGAGGCCCTCTGGAGGACGGAAATGGCTCATTTTCCAACTTCTGGTGGGCCTGGTAGGCCCATTTTTCACCCTCCCCAGGCTCCAGAGGCTTCCCCGGAGCCTGGGGAGGGAAAAACCGCCCACCCCCATCCCCCCAGAGGCCCTCCGGAAGCCAAAAACACCCTCCCAGAGCCCCCGTGCGAGCCAAAAATCAACTGGCTGGCACGCACATGCGCCCTGGAGTTGAGCTAGGCAACAGCTCACGTGCCAGCAGATATGGCTCCGCGTGCCACAGGTGGCACGTGTGCCATAGGTTCGCCATCACTGGTATAAGGTATAGGTATAGGGTTTCAGGTCTGAGAAGGGGGTTGGACTTGAAGACCTCCAAGGCCTGTTCCAACTTTGTTATTCTGTTATTCTATTTTAAGTTCATATTATTCTACCAGATTTCTGGTCAATGACTGAGGTAAAATTTGAAGTTGTTATTCATCCTATGTTAATCATGTCCAACAGACATGACTACAGCAATGTAAGATTTAAGGAGATGGCATGGTTTTCCTGCCACTAAGGTAATATGTATATATCAGACTTTAATGGGCTATTACAATGAGGTCTGTATATCAACATGGATAGAAGGCCAATGATGGCTAAAGTATAAATTCTCAGTTTTACTCCTTTTTTTCTGCTTCAGGGCTGCATTGATATAGTTCCATTAAAATCCAATCCTGATCACTGGGATGTTAAAATGTATCTGCCAGTCCATTCAGCAGAACAGTAGATATATTCTATACTGAAACACGTCTGCAATTTTCTACCAAAGTTTTTATTTGATATTCATCATGCATGTTAGTGTTCAGCAGCAGCAAGGAGACAGACCATAACAAAAATATTACTTTAAAAATAGTTTTAATTTAATGCATCAAAGGAAAGCTAGCATTTGTAACACCTAACAGAGAAATGAAAGTATGGAGAAATTTGGATTTGGCCAAACAGTATATCTATTCCTTTGACACTTAAATGCTGATTTCTAGCACATTATTTCATAAAGTTCTAAAAGAGTTAGAACATGCATGTATATGTATCAGTTAGGTAATGTTACTCAACCTTCAACAACTGCCAACATAATAAATCTGCCTTTTCTGAACAGAAAATAAATGGGTTGGTTCTGAAAATTAGGCATGGTATTAATGTATCAATTAATGATATTTTAAAGTGTTCTATGGAAACATGCAAACTATATTTTTCTTCTAACACTAATCCTAACCCATATCTGTCAGCTACAGCCAAATTAAATTCAGCAGCACAATATTTTGCACTGTACTGTATCTTACTTTAAAATATGACATGCTTTACGTTGGTTTATCTTATGCTAGTGAGCAAATTGGGCATGTAGACAGACAAAAATCTGCAGGATGCTGATGCAAATTATATTGACATGGAATAATATACAAAATTTTCCTGTTTACAAATTACAGTATTTCATGGCAGCTGCTGCTCACAATTATGAGCATAAGCATATATTTCTTTTTTTAATTGTTTTTCTTCATTAAACATCCTAATATTTTAATACAGATCTACACCTGTTTTTAAAACATTATTATTTGTTTATGCACAATAAATCATATATTTACAAAGTCTCATATCTTCATTTTCATTTTCATCTCACGTCGTCGCACAGTCTTTCCTCTTTTTCTTAGTCCAGTTGTACCATTTAGTCAATGTTTCATAGTATTCTGAGTTACAGTGTCCTCTAAATTGAATAGTCAGCATGTCCATTTCAGCACATCTATATATTTTATCTATTAGTACATTTTCCGATGGTGTTTGATTATTTTTCCAATATTGTGCATATGCTATTCTCGCTGCAGTTATAATATGTAATATTAAGTATTGTACATTTTTTGGATGTTGTTTTCTCATTATCCCCAACAAAAAGAATTCTGGAGTATATTCCATTGTTCTTTCCGTAATTTCTTGCAACCAAGTATGCACTTTTTTCCAATAACCCTTTGCTTCGGGACACAACCACCACGCATGAAAGAAGGTACCTACATCTTTTTTGTATTTCCAGCAAACCGAATTCATTTTTGGGTATATTTTAGCCAATCTCGATGGAGCTAAATGCCATCTATAAAACATTTTATAATAGTTCTCTTTATATGCTGTTGATTTTGCTATTTTACAATTTATATTCCATGTTCTCTCCCAATCAGCCAAGTGTATGCTGTGACCTATGTTTTTTGCCCATGCTATCATGGGATCTTTAACAATTTCTTCCATTTTATCAAATTCCAGCAAATATTTATATAGTTTCGATATTATTTTTTTATCCGGGCCAATCAAGATTTTATTTAATTTTTGCACTTCCATATCTATGCCCATACCCTCAATATCTTTTTTTATACCTAGATTTTAGTTGTAAATAGGACCACCAATCAATATTTATATTTTGGTCAGCCAATTGTTCTCTACTTTTTAATTTCCCTGTTGAATCTAATATATCGCTATTTTACTGCTATGGTTATATCAATTAAATTTGGATAGGTTATGGCTTCTATAGTTGAGAGCCATTTGGGAATTTTCATATAATTCTTCTTTTTAATTTCGTGCCACATTTTTAGCAAAGATTTTCTAATTAGATGTTGGTTGAAATTGTGTTGTGGCTTGGTTCCATCTCTCCATATATAGGCATGCCATCCCATTTGAAGATCGTGGCCCTCTAATGTTAATGTTCATTTATTAGTTAAATTTATCCATTCCTTTATCCACGTCAGGGATGCTGCTTTATAATAAAGTTTTCAGTCGGGAAGTCCGAGGCCACCTCTGCTCTTGTTATCCTGTAAGTTCGTTAATTTAATTCTTGGCTTTTTGTTTTGCCATATAAATTTAGATATGATTTTATTCAAGTTGGTGAAGAATTTCGTCTCTAATTCAATCGGGACCATTTGAAATAAATATAAGAATTTTGGCAGTATACTCATTTTAATCGCGGCTATGCACCCTAATAATGATAACTGTAATTTCTTCCATTTTTCTAGTTCTAATCTCATTTGGTTTACTAATTTGTCATAATTATCCTTTTTAATGGATGAACATCTATTTGTTAATATTATCCCTAAATGTTTAATTGTTTTGGTTGTTTGCAGGCCTAATTTTCCTTCCAATTCTTCTTGTTGTTTTGTTGTCATGTTTTTTGTTAATAATTTAGTTTTTTGTTTGTTAATTTTCAATCTTGCCGACTTTCCGTATTCCTCAATCTCTTTAATCAATTTTTATCCTGTTTCAATTGGTTCTTCTATGAAGAATACCAGATCATCGGCGAATGCCTGTAATTTATATTCCTGATTTCTAATTTTTGTTCCCTTGATTTCCTGATTATTTCGAATTTTATTCAGTAATGTTTCCAATATTAAAATAAAGAGCAGAGGTGACATCGGACATCCCTGACATACTCCTTTAGAAATCTGAAATGATTGTGTCATGTCCCCATTTATAATAATCTTGGCTGACTGGGAGGTATAGATTGTTTCTATAATCTTCTCAAATTTATCACCGAATTTCATTTCTTTGATCAAACCTATCATATATTGCCAATTTACATTGTCAAACGCTTTTTGCACATCCAGAAAAGCTAGGGCTACCTGCTTTTCTGGATGCGCTTCATAATATTCCAATATATCTAAAATGATTCTTGTATTATTTTTTATCTGCTGCATTGGTAAACATCCGTTTTGATCTGAATAAATAATTTTGTTTAGTATTTTTTTAGTTCTTTCTGCCATAATTGTCATGAAAATTTTGTAATCTGTGTTCAACAATGAAATTGGCCTATAGTTTTGTATATGATTTTTCTCGGTACCTTCTTTCATAATCGTGGTGATATATGTTTCCCTCCATGTGTTTGGTATCCTAGCTCCTGTTAATGCGTCACTATATAGTTCTAATAAAATATCCTCTAGTACAATACTCAATTTTTTGTAATATTCTCCTGGAAAACCATCCGGTCCTGGTGTTTTATTATTGTTTTGTTTTTTGATTGCATGTTGAATTTCTTGTGTTGTAATATCCCTGTTTAGCATTTCCTTGTCTATTTCCTCTATTTGCGGCATACTAATTTCCTTTAAATATTCTGTTATTTTATTTAATTCCACTGAGTCCTGTCTATATAAATCTCTATAATATTCTGTGGCGATTTCTTTTATTTTTTCATCTGAATGTTGTATTTCCCCATTTGTATCTATCAATTTATGTATAATTCTATTACTTTTTTCCTTTTTAATTTTATAAGACAGCTATCTACCAGGTTTATTTGCTGTTTCAAAAAATGTTTGTTTTATAAGCCTAATGTCCTTCAAATATTCCTGTTGTTCAATTAAGTTCAGTTTATGTCCAGTTTTCATTAATAATTTATGTGTGTTGTCTTCCTTTGGTTCTTTTTGGAGCCTATTTTCTAACTGTTTAATATCCTTTATTTTTTCATTGTATTCCTGCCATTTTTCTCTATTTTTCTTTGCCGTATAGGCAATTGTAATTCCCCTTATATATGCTTTTAACGTATCCCATAAGTTTTTTATGGTAGTAGGCTGTTTCTTATTCTCTCTCATAAATAGTTTTATTTCTTTGGTAATTGTTTGTATGTATTCGTCTTCTTGTAGTATTTTTGTGTTCAGAGTCCATCTCCTTATTCCTTTCTTTTTCCCTTTTCACGTTACTATTAAGGGGTTATGGTCTTCCCATATATTTGGGGCTATCTCCACTGATGCTATATTCTTACACATTTCTTTATTTATCCAGACCATATCTGTTCTTGAAAAGGATTGATGTGGTATTAAGTAAAATGTATATTGTTTGTCTTTAGGGTGTAATAATCACCATGTATCTGTCAAATTTAGCTCCTCTATCATATCATTAAATGTAGTTGGTAATGTATTTTTATTAATTTTCTTATTTTTCCCTGTTATATAATCTTTTTTTGGATCAATTATACCGTTAAAATCCCCTATTAGGCATATATTTTTATATTTAATTGTCGTTAACTTCTCATTTATCTGTTGATAAAAAAATTTGTTTTTGATTGGGTGCGTATATGTTCACTAACAATATTTTTTCTCCTCCTATTTCAATTTCTACCATTATGTATCTTCCTTTGGGATCTGCTTTTATTTCTTTAGATTCAATCTCTTTTTGTATGTATATTACTACTCCTTTCTCCCCCCCCCAGTGATGCATATAATTTCCCTAGTTTGAATATTCCAAATATTTGTATGCGTTTGTTTGATATGAACCTCTTGTAAACATATTACTTCCGCTTTTTGTTTAACTAATTTTGAAAATACTTTCCTTCTTTTTTGTGCATTATTTAATCCTTTAATGTTTAATGATATAAGTTTGGTTTCCTTTAATGTTTCCTGTTTTATTTATAAAGTCTTTTTCTGACTATTTACTTTTTTGCTTCTGCTGTTTGTGTCCTTGTTTTGATTCTCTCTACTTTTTGATTTAAGTCTTCAGTCTCTTCAATTCCCTCACTCTTTCCCTCTTCTTCAGTCTCCTGTTCTTCTTCTCCACTTGCCCCATCCACTTTTCCTTCACTTTCCATCCCTTTCCCTGTACCAGCAAGTTGTTCATATACCTCCTGTGCTCTCTCTATGGTATCCACCTTTACTTTTCGTCCTTCTAAGGTTATTATCATCCCCTCCAGGATGAGCCATCTAAATGTAATATTCTTTTTATTTAACAAGGTTGCCAGTGACCTATAGTCCCTTCTACATTCCCTAACCCTACTTGGGACTTGTTTCAAGATGTTTATTTCTCTTCCTTTGTATGTTAGTGTCCCCCCTTGCATGGCTAAATAAATGTTATTTCTTGTTTTCCTTCTGGCAAACCTTATATGTATTTCTCTCGGCAAGCGGTGGCTTCTAGCGTAATTAGTTTGTATCCTGTATGCTTCATCTATTTCATTTATAGTATCATTTTTATTTTGTTGTAGAATTTCTGCTACCACCCCTGCCATCACATCTCCCAGGTCTTCCTCCTTACTTTACTCTGGAATATTTTGTATTCTTAAAAAGTAATATGATCTATCCATTTTGAGATGGATCAGTGAGATCTCTAGTTCTCTATTTATTTCTGTCACTCTCTGGTCTACCTTCTCAATTTTATTTTCGTTTTGTTCCGTTTTTTCCCCACACCACTGATACATTGTTCATTTTTTTGTATCACCTCCTGTATCATCTCCATTCTAGTATCTAATCTTGAAATATCTGATTTTAGCTCTGTGTGATTTTGTGTAATCAATTCTTGTAGTTTAAGCATTGTTTCCTGAACCACATTTAATGTGCTGTTCATATTCTGCATAAGAGATGTGCCCCCTTTCTCTGCTGGTAGCATGTCATCTATCTGCCTTTGGGTGACTGGTGATGCTGCACTTGCAGCTCCAGCCAGTGCTGGTTTTCTTCCCCCCTTCATGGGCATGTTTGTTGTATTACTTGTCATTTCCTTTAAGATTAATTTTTGTTGTTCTAGGATTTTATAGATCTTATCCCAGATTACCATATAATAGCCTTTTATTTTTTTATGTTACTTTAGTTCTCTATCAATTCTATATATTCTATCGATTCTTGATATAATTCTCTATGTTATTAAATGTACCAATTATCTAAAAATTTCATATAAATATATCTATAAATAATCTACATTAATATAATACTTATATCAATAACTAATTGAATATCTTCAAATATGCTAAGAGGTTATACAGTAAAATATAACAATATATCAATAGTTTTCCTTATACAGTTTTAGCCAGTCTAGTTATAGTTATAGTGTATATATTTCTCTTAATGTTCAAAATATCATCAATATATAGATTTTACAATTCAATCAATATAAATTACTATTTGTTTTAAATAATTCCTTAAGTATACTATTTCAAAATCAATATAAATTATTAAAAATATTGGATTTATAAGCAATAAATAAAATTGTTTCCTTTTTACAGTCTATAAATAAGAAGAAGAGGGGGTAGAAATTTTAGTTATAGCAGAAGATTTGGTGTAGAGTGAGATAAGTGATCAAAAATGAAATAAGTGTTCAAAAGTGAAGAGTAGAAAAAAGTTATATAATATAGTTCTTTTTACAGCGGTACCAGTTTCAGTTGGTATTAAGTGGATCTTTGCAATCCTGTAGTTATTTTAGAGGTCTTGATTTTCTGGATTCTGCAATTGGATGTTTTTTCCTTGCCCTCAATAGTAAAGATCGTTCCGTTCGAAATTGCTAAGTCATCCACCATGTGCTATTTCTCCGTTCCGTTTCTGGTCTCTGGTCTGGTGTTGAATCTTCAATTTCCCTGGTCCACTGTCTCTCAGTAGGCAGTCATCGGATAGAAAGAAATTCCACGTTCTCCACAGGGACTCAATTTAACTCTTTTGTTATATTTATTCATGATGCTGTTTTCTTGTTAGAGTCATGTCCTTCTGCTCACCCTTTACTTTCGCTGCTGATTTCCTCACAGAGCTCCTTAATTGCCCTGTCCTTGTGGTCAGATCTTCCTCTTTTATAAATCCAGAGTTTTGTGAGAGTCCAATTTTGATGTTCCAGGTGCGATCCGCTATTATTTTTGCTTCCTTTTCTTTATGTGGCATGTTGTGGCTTCGGGTCCGCCATGCTTCAAAGAGCAGAGACGGATGCTTTCATTTCGGATAGCGAGGATGCCCTCCGCCCCAGCGGGTGAACGCCTTTGCCCCACTGTTGCCCAGGATATCCCTCTCATCCACCCAGTCCTACAAACTGTTGATGCCCCAAAAGGTCTCCAAAAACAAAAGAAAAAGCAGCCTCAGAGGACAGAGATTGTCCCTTTACAGCTGCTGTGCCCCACGTCGCCACCAGAAGTCTAGCATAAGCATATATTTCTAATTTTGATTGCACAGTTGTTTTAAAAAATATTTTAAAAGCTCTTATGCACTTAATTGAAGCAGAGTTCAGAAAATACACCTCAAAAGATACACATCCTAATCCTGCAGAGTAAAAGCTGAATTTCTTTTTTAATTCTTTTATTTTATGAGTGTTTGTGTGTATGTGAGAGAGAACCCCACAAAAATTTTTTACACAAAACAAAATTAGTTTTACATACATGATATTAATTTTTTAAGTAGGCTCATCTAACAACTGGAGGGGGGGAGTCTAAGACCAAATTTCTAAATAAATAATCATATTACAATTCTTCAATATAAAAAAATAGATGTAGTACAAGATTGAACTGTGAGGACCTTAGTGCTCTCTCATGCTTATCTTTTTTATTGTCTGTATTGAATGGTACATAAATATAGTTTTTTTACATGTCTATTAATGGTACCCAAGAAGGAAACAAAAAGATCAGAATGTATCTTCTCCAACAGCCAACACCCAAGATAATCAGTGATTAATATCAGGCAGTCAAGCAGAAAAACAATATCCTAATCAATGAACTACCAAGGAGAAAACCATACCCCCACTAACACCTGTAGGGTAACTGTTGTCTATAATGGAGCACCCCACAATCACTCACACTGATAAAATTATCTAATTGGGTAATGAAACACTTGCAAGCAAACAATCAAACTCAGAGAATATCAAGGAATCGGTCAGATTTCTTATGGTAACATGCTTATTTAGCTGCAGAAGGAGAGGACTATTGTAGCATCAGAAGGGAATGGATATTTTCTAGTATTATAATAATATGCTTTTTATTTTTCTAACCCCCTAAAACTTACAATTCCCTTTTCGTTGTTCTTCTAATATATTCTTACGATTTGGAAACTGATTCAAAATAAGAACATTAATCTATACAGTAACTTGCATCCAAAAAAAAACAAGTCTAGCATATAAATATTACTATATGAACTGCCTTATAAGCACTATGTTTATAACATGCTGCCTTATAAGCACTATGTTTCCAACAATATGCTAACTAACCCATATCTTCTTCATAAGTATTATTTCTTCTAAACTAGGATCAAACATCCCTTCTGGCATGAAACTAGTAAGATAGCAGACTAATCACAATCTATAACCATCTCTAGACTGTTTTACAAGGCTTTTTTTAAAAAAATAGTAATAATTAACTGAGTTAAAGCCATGAATAGTATTTTCAGTTCCTTAGAAGCCAAAATAACAAGAAAGGTAATTAATATAGAGTGAATAGTTAGTTTAGAAATTAAGAAATATTCCCTTAAGGGATTGCTTTCTGGGAAATGTAGTTTTATGTCACATAGTCACATCTGTGTTTCTGATTGGCCACTGGGTCAGACTTTTGATTGGCTGCAGGGGGCAAAACTTGCTAAGTGCAGACTAGCCGGGCTTTTATGAATTCCAGCCCGACTGGGAACTGCTTGTCTCTCAACAAACTACCTCGTTTCACCTACGTGACTTGGGAATGGATTATGTTCATTCTATTCTCTTCAGTGACTGTGAGTTATTGTTTAGAGAATGCCTGATGAATAAAAGTAATCTGCATGATACCCTATCTGTGGAGTTTATCTCTGTGATAAGCAGTCTGTCACTTGAAACAGAACTTCCATATTTTAAAATTATCTTTGTAAAGCAACTACAAGAACAATATAGGGATCAGTTCTCACAAAATAAAAAGAAAACAGCTTGAAATCAGACTACTCCATTACAATTACAAGAGACTGGGATCGAAAAGAGAATAACTTCAAGTCCCTTACATCACACAGACAGGAGAATTTACACAAGAATTTAGACACTGATTTCACTATAAATAGAGCTTAAATCAGTGGTGGGTTCCTACCGGTGCAGTCCAGTGTGCCATTCCGGTAGGGACCTGCCGATTGCGCAATTTGTGCATGATGGTTCCGGTGCCATCTTCGCTGGTCCGTAACATGGCACCATCTTTTTTCTGGAATTTTTGGGCTTTTTTTTGCTTCCTGCGCATGCACAGAAGCAAAATCTTGTGAGGGGACACACGCGAGAGAGATATTTTGGCGATTTTTTGCTTCTGCGCATGCGCAGAAGCAAAAAATGGCCAAAATCTCACACACACGTGTGTCCCCTCGCAAGTTTTTGCTTTCGTGCATGCGCAGGATGCAAAATCATGTGAGGGGACGCGTGCACATAGCAAGAATGTGCGCACGCAAAACGAGATGATGCATGCGCAGCGCACTGGTAGGCAGGTAAGAGGAACCCACCCCTGGCTTGATTGTGATATCTAGCACTTGCTGGAATTTTTATAATAGTTTCATTAGTATCTCTACAACAGGCCTAATTATTAAAGTATCATTGAAAGCTTGCCTTGCCTCCTCTGTTGCTGACAGAAGCCTAAGAGTCAGAGTAGCTGGTAAGAAGTTGTGGAGAATACAGTATGTCTGTGAGAACTGTAGTGCAATGGGAAATGAAGTAACGGGCCGTAGAGAGAAAACAGAACTCTTAATTCATACTTTGCATCTGCCTGAAAAAAAATATTACTCCATTTACCAAAAACAGAATCTTATATGACAGGTGAGGAATGCAAATTATGCAAAAATAAGGTAAGAGAAAACCTGTCAGCTATTGATGGATTGAAATAACTGGTTCCTGGTGGACTACATCCCAGAGTTCTGAAAGAACAAGCAGATGTTATTTCAGAAACATTGAAACATATCTTTTAAAGTTCTTGGAGCACTGGGGAACTACCTAAGGACTGGTTTATGGAGATTCTCAGTCATCCAGGTCATGGTTATCCCAAAGGTGCTTTTTTCAAGAGGCAACTGGACTTTCTGGTTTTTCTTTGAAGATGGTTTGCTTCTCATCCAAGAAGCTTCTTCAGTCTGACTGGATGGTGGGGAATGAGAGGATTTATACTCCTTACAGACAGCTGGTCATTTGCTAAAAGAATGCAAATGACCAGCTGTCTGCAAGGAGTATAAATCCTTTCATTCCCCACCATCCAGTCAGAGCTGAAGAAACTTCTTGGATGAGATAAGAAGTGAAATGTTTTCAAATAAAAACCAGAAAGTCCAGTTGCCTCTTGAAAAAAAATCATATTTGGGACTACCTAAGGACTGGAAAAGAGCTAATGTGGTCCCCATCTTCAGGGGGGGAAAACAGATCCAGGAAATTACAGACCCAACTGCCTGACATCAATATCTGGAAAGATCTTGGGGAAAATACTCAAGCAACAAATCTGAAGCAAACAATGTTATACTCAGAAGCCAACATGGGTTCATCAAAAACTGATCATGCCAAACAAATCTGTTTTTTCATTCTTCAACAAAGTAATCAAATTAGTAGATCAGCAAAATGCGGTGGAAATAGTATATTTAGATTTTAGTAAAGCCTGTGATAAAATAGATCATAACCAGTAGTGGGTTCTAAATCCCGTCGCTACCAGTTTGCTCATGTGCTTGCGCGTGCACACGACACTTCTGCACATGTGCAGAAGTGTCCCGGGTGGGTGGGCGGAGCCTCCCACCACCACCGCTACTGGTTCGCTGAACCTGGCTGAACTGGGAGCAACCCACCGCTGATCATAACCTACTTCTTGGCAAGTTAGTAAAATGTGGGATAGAGAGCATCACCACCAGGTGGATTTGTAACTGGTTGATAAATTGTACTCAATGGAACTACATCCATACAGAGAGAAGTAACAGTGGGGTATCTCATGGTTCTGTTTTAGGCCCACTACAATTCAAAATGATCTAGACTAGGGAATTGAAGGGAAACTCATAAAATCTGCAGATGACACTAAGTTGGCAGGAATAGCCAACATCCCAAGTGCAAGATCCAATAGCCAACACCCCAAGCTCAAGATCCAAAAAGATCTTGACAGACTTGAATACTGGGCCTTATCTAACAAAATGAAATCCATTGTACATAAGGTTTTATACTTAGGCAAGAAAAAACAACTGTATAGGTATAAACTATGTGAAACCTGACTTAATGCCAGTAACTATGAGAGGGATCTTGGAATCCTAGTGGACAATCACTTAAATATGAGTCAATAGTGTGTGGCAGCCGCCAAAAAAGTCAATGCAATCCTAGGCTGCATGAATAGAGGGACAGAATCAAGATCACATAAAGTTCTACTGCTTTACAAAGCCTTAGTAAGACCACATTTGGAATACTGCATCCAGTTCTGGGCACCACAAAATAAAAAAGATGTTGAGACTCTGGAAAGAGCAACAAAAATTATCAGGGATGGAGGCTAAAATTTACAAAGAACAATTGCAGGAATCGGATATGGATAGCCTAGTGAAAAGAAGAATTAGGGATGGGACATGATAACAGTATTCCAATATTTGAGGGCCAGCCACAAAGAAGAGGAGCACCAGAAGCCCAAAGTAGAAACAATGGCTGGAAATTAAACAAGGAGAGATAAAACCTAGAACTAAGAAGAATTTTCCGAACAGTGAAAACAATTAAACAGTGGAACAATTTGCCTCCAGAAGTTGTGAGTGCTCCATCACTAGATATTTTTAAGAAGAGATTGGATAGCCATTAGTCTGAAATGATATAGGGTCTCCTGCTTGAGCAGGAGGTAGGTTTAGAAGACTTCCATGGTTTCTTCCAACTCTATTATTCTATGTGAAATGGGTGAGGGTCATGTTCTACATGTGAGCAGGGCTGTGATTATCTATTGAGGAGGAGGAGGAGGAGGAGGAGGAGGAGGAGGAGGAGGAGGAGGAGGAGGAGGAGGAGGAGGCAGAGGAGAAGGAGGAGGAGGACCACTGCAACCAAAGTGACTTCTGGGGCCAAAAGAAAAGGGGATGGAGGCTGGCCTCTGATTGTACTACACGATAACATTATTGTATCAGTTACTTATCAGTTAATCAGATGTTCTAGATTGAAATTGGTGGAGCTGGAGAATCCATATGCCAATTTAACAAAGCTTGGGAGTTTTTGAAACACATCCATGACATGTTGGAGGTAGGAATACTAGATCTCATTGAGAACTACAAGATTCCTTTAAAATATATGTAAGCATGTACATGGGTTTGTGTGGTGATAGCTTGATAGCTAGATAACCTAAGAGACAGACAAAGAGACAGAAACATTAGACAATTTACAACTACGTCGCCTCCGATCTGATCTAAATGTAGTTCATAAAATCATATACCAAAATGTCCTTCCTGTTAATGACTACTTCAGCTTCAACCGTAACAATACACGAGTACGTAATAGATTCAAACTAAATGTAAAGCGCTCCAAACTCGACTGCAGAAAATACGACTTCAGCAACAGAGTGATCAATGCCTGGAATGCACTACCTGACTCTGTGGTTTCTTCCCCAAACCCCAAAAACTTTAACCTTAGACTGTCTACAGTCGACCTCTCCTCGTTTCTAAGAGGTCTGTAAGGGGCGTGCATAAGCGCACCAGCGTGCCTACCGTCCCTGTCCTACTGTCCAATTGTCCTCTTTTATCGTTACTTTTTACTTATGTTTATACAAATTACTATCCTATACATGTTTGACAAATAAATAAAATAAAATAAATAAAATAAATTAAAGCTGAATTACAAATCCCAGCCAATATTGGGTATGCTGAAGTTGCTGGGAGTTGCAGCTTTCAGCCACATCTTTAACAAGACATTCTCTGCCAATATCCTTAGTGTTAAATTAGATTATCACATTATTACCAACACAGAGTATTGCACTATATATTGTAATTGACAATGAAAGTAACATTTTATTCTGGAATAATAATATTGCATTTTTCCTCATTGATTTTGCTGTTTTTCCTGTTTCATTTACTCATTTGTTATTCAGTATATATATATTCCACTGCAATCAAATGATTACTAATATGAAACATGGTGATGGTGATGGAATTATGTTGTATTATTCTTGAGATTATATTTATAATTTACATTATATTATATTATCATTTTACTAAAACTTATGGTCACAAAAAATTAGCTACAGGATGTACATTTCTTCTAATGTTCTGACCTTTAGGTAAAATTAAATGTTGACTCTGACTCTGACACAGAGGATAAACTTCTGCCTTTTTTCCAGGGAAAAAAAATCTTTCTATTATTTATTTATGTTTAATATATGTTCACTTCAGGAGGAAGACATAACTTTACCAGCATTTCCTGCATAAATGCAGAGACTAAAAGCTTCAGGCAACTCTTACCCCCAGGCTTAGCTTTTGTCAAATCAATGACATGTCACGTTAACAGCGGTGTTTAATTCTATCAATATGTGACCAATTGTGTTAGATTGTTTGGTTATTGATTTCACTTAGTGCTGTCTTTGAGCTCTGAAAAGGAGCTACCACCCCTCACCTGGTGATAGATGCTTGAACAAGCTTTTATTGCACAAGCACATGTGATATGCACTTTCTTAGATAATAATTTGTATATCTGATAGATGCAACTCAAAGTTAATGCATTTCTGAAGTCATCAGGTTGTTGTATGCCATTATCATCTGAATCTTTAAAAAAATTACTATCTATGGTGCTTCTTGAGCTTTTTCTAGTTAAGTAGAAAACATTTCAGCTATATTAAAATAGAAACAGATGCAATATTTAATATGAGTTGGCATTTTGAGTCAATTAAATAACAGGGGGCTAAATATAGCAAACCCAAGGGTTAGCTTTATTTTAGATAGGCTGGAGTTCAATTTTGTATTGTGTATTCAGTTACAAATATTTAAATTCAAATTCCATTCACTTCTCAGACAGAAAAAATAATTTCTTTTGATTTTTTGGGTGACATGAATTTAGTATTCAGATTGCCTATATTGCTTGTGACAAATGTGAAATGTTTTCACAGACTTCAGTAAGACTACATTTTGATTACAGACTAGAACATTAAAAATTTAAATGTGAGTTTGTTTGTAACTCTAAACAGTTTTTGTAGGATAAGCATGTAATGCATTTAAGTTACTTTTTTTCCTTTAGGAAATATTTTATATCTGTATGATGTTGTATGATAATGTCATGTTATTTCAAGTGTAATGCTTTTTCAAGGGCTCAAGCCTCTTTCCAATATGCTCAAACAATAATTATGAATTTGTCAGTAAAAAACAAAAGTTGGTGACTGAGTTCAATAGAGCTTGTTGCTCTGTAATTCTGTCTATATTCAACCTACTGTTCTTCTGAAGTTATTTTTATGAAAAGTCATTTTATAGTTAACTGGTTTAGATTTCCCAGTTATTAGGCCAAGCAAATTCTTCCCTCTCTCATCTTATTTGAGTAACACATTTGTCTCTCTTGATAGTTTTGAAAGTAGACATTGATGCATAGCAGGGGCGAGTTGCTCTCTTACCTCGCTACCGGAGCTCTGTGTGCGCATCGACACGTTTTGTGTGCGTGCGTGCTTGCTACATGCACATGCCCCCTTGCTACGCATGCACGCCCCTCGCATGTGCGGAAGCAAAATCTTGGTGAAATCTTGTGAGGGGACGCGCGTGTGTGATTTTGCCGAGATTTTGCTTCCGCGCATGCGCGGAAGCAAAAAAGCCCAAAAATACAGCACCAGAGCAGCCGCGCTCAAATAGCGCCATCTGCTGGCCACTACCAGTACTGTAGAGTGGGCCGCACCAGTAGGAACCCACCACTGATGCATAGGTAACTATTTTCTAATCAATCAAATGCATCTACACTGTTTTTCCCCTAAGACATTGATAAGTAAACTTTTGAGGAAAATGTGTCATTACGTGAAGATCTCCTCACTACTTCTTGCTCACTTCCAAAAAGTCAATAGGGAAGCCAGCAGGAAGTTGCAAGTTCTAGTTGGATTGTAAGCAGCCTATGGCAGGTAGGCAGCTACTGAAGCACCATGTGAACATGGCTGAACCAGGGATATCAGCAGCAGTGTGTGGGAGATTCTGCTGGCAGCTGATGTGATACTACACAAACACAGATTGGCGGGTATGTGCTACAGAACTTCATACTTTGTGTATTCCATAGCTTGGCTCCTTGAGAAAAATGCAGTGGGGTTTGAGTAATTTACTGAAGTGACTTGCAACCTTCTCTAGCAGCTTTCCACATTGACTTTGATTGTGAGAAGCCAGCAAGTAAGTTTGCAAATGGCAATCGTGATTGCAGGGATATTGAGATAGCCAGAACTTCAAGGATCAGGAAAGACCAGTCATTTAATGCCATCACAACTCTAAAATAGTTGCCACACAAGTGGTCATTAATTGAGGACTATCTATATATAATTCATTTTGGGGCCATTACCCTCTATTAGCTTCTCCTTCCATTTTAGTTATAATGAATGATTATTATGGTCAATGGACATTCCATAATACATGTTACATAGATGAAAATAATTTAGCTGTGTGTTTTTTCTGACTTACTATTATTTTTTCTGACCATCAACTACTCCCCCACATTTAATCAAGTGCTTTTGAACCCCATGAAGATGAACCCACAGTGGACTTAGAAGAAGCTATTCTGCTTATGTCACAGAGTAGGCAATATGAATAGAGCCCTAGCAGGAGTTTATTGGGTAGCAATTCAAAAGGTCAAGTATTTGAATAATAAGCAAGAAAGATCAATGTAAGAGAGAGAAAGCAATGGATTCAGTTGGTATATGAAAACAATAGTTTCACAGTTTTCAGTCTATCCAAATCTACACATCAATTGAAACAAACTTCTGTGCCAAGATCTGCATTTCTTTTACAAATTTCATGAAATTTGAAGTTCAAAAAAGTATATAAAATGTATACATACCCCACATGACACTTACTTTTAATGAAAAGCAAATTTGATTTTTAAATAAATCCATATAAATCTTTGACATAATTTTAAAGGATAACAACATGTAATTAAAAACATAATATTTCTTGTTTTTAATTTGTTTACAATATTTAATGTTGCAATATTGTTGCAATATGTACAACAAAATTTAAAAAGCATTAAACATATATAAATAATAGCAATAATTTTTTAAAGAAACTCAGAAGAAACTGAACTTCAGAAAGAGTTGTAGTGAATACAGAGAATACCCTTGAAGGACAGAGGGATGATTTATTACTTAAACAATGATCAGGTAAAAGAAGCTTGAACTCTGGCAAAGAAAGTGATTTACAAAAACATCCCAGATATCATTATTACCACCACAATTCTCTTGAAGATAAAAAGAGAAAGTGGGAAGCACATTTAGACTTACATGATTTTCTTATTGAGCTTCCAGTGAGGAAAATTGACAGACTGATGCTCTTTAGGCATAGAGAGCCACAGCAGTTGAGTAAATGCCAGCTGAGCAGTGAGGGTGCATTTTGGCCAGCACAATCTTCTGAATGAAAATAAGATCTAGAAAGAAATCACATGTGCTCTATACGGTGTCCTTAAAAACTAATTGAAGAAACTAAAAGGTTGTTGAAGCTGGCTCAGGAGTTTAATTGCTGAAAGATCTAGACTTCCACCTACTGTATGCTCTTAACTGTGGTGGAACCAAATGGGCAATACAGTCTTACTCCCCCACCCTTTCTTAATCACTTTGGGAAGAAATTAATTATAGATGAAGAGAGATTTCTTCTGTGACAAGGACTCCTTGCATTTAATTACGCCTTCTCTTGAGAATATAAAAATAACACATGAGAAACTTTGAACTAAAGATTTAAGAATTATTTGCAAACTATCTTCTCAACTAGAAAAGATACACCAAAAAAGCAGACAAAGGGGTCAATTCCCCCCCCTATTTTTCTATTTCTATTTTTTTTGTACTTTTGGCAAAAGTCCTTTGCTATGATTTTTTTATTAATCCAGAGAAGCATGGCATGGAAATGTTACTTGAAGAGTCTATGATTGGTGGAATTTGTATCATAAGAGATGCAACTGGAATTGAAGGCTGATACTAAATTAGGACCTGTATTTATTTATTTTATTTTATTTATTTATTTGTCAAACATGTATAGTAGTAATTTGTATAAACATAAGTAAAAAGTAACGATAAAAGAGGACAATTGGACAGTAGGACAGGGACGGTAGGCACGCTGGTGCGCTTATGCACGCCCCTTACAGACCTCTTAGAAACGAGGAGAGGTCGACTGTAGACAGTCTAAGGTTAAAGTTTTGGGGGTTTGGGGAAGAAACCACAGAGTCAGGTAGTGCATTCCAGGCATTGATCACTCTGTTGCTGAAGTCGTATTTTCTGCAGTCGAGTTTGGAGCGCTTTACATTTAGTTTGAATCTATTACGTGCTCGTGTATTGTTACGGTTGAAGCTGAAGTAGTCATTAACAGGAAGGACATTTTGGTATATGATTTTATGAACTACATTTAGATCAGATCGGAGGCGACGTAGTTGTAAATTGTCTAATCCCAGTATTTCAAGTCTGGTGGAATAAGGTATTTTGTTGTGAGCGGAGGAGTGAAGGACTCTTCTTGTGAAATATTTCTGGACTCTCTCGATTGTATTTATGTCTGATATGCAGTGCGGGTTCCAGACAGGTGAGCTGTATTCCAGAATTGGTCTAACAAATGTTTTGTATGCTCTGGTTAGTAATGTAATGTTGCCAGAGAAGAAGCTACGCAAGATTAGATTAACAACTCTTAGTGCCTTTTTGGCAATGTTGTTACAATGGGCTCTAGCACTTAGGTCGTTGGATATGAGTACTCCAAGGTCTTTGACAGAGTGAGGGTCATCTACAAGTTCGTTTCCTCCAAGTTTGTATTTTGTATTCTGATTTTTTTTGCCAATGTGTAAGACAGAGCATTTGTTGGTTGAGATTTGAAGTTGCCAGTTGTTTGACCATTCTGCTACATGGTCAAGGTCTTTTTGAAGGGTAGCAACATTGTCGGTGGTGTTAAATAGTTTAACATCATCAGCAAAGAGAACGCAGTTGCTTATAATATGATCACAAAGATCGTTTATGTAGAGTATGAAGAGTGTTGGTCCTAGAACACTGCCTTGAGGGACACCACTGTTGACAGGAGCAGAATTTGATATGGCACTTCCTATTTTGACCACTTGTTGTCTGTTAGACAGGAACGCAGTTATCCAATTATGTAGGGGTCCAGAAATGCCATAGGATTTTAGTTTCAGAAGTAGTTTGTCGTGTACAACTGAATCAAAGGCTTTACAAAAGTCTATGTAAATTGCATCTATTGTTTTACCCTGATCAAGTTGAGTGGTCCATATGTTTTTGCAGTGCAAGAGTTGCAGATTACAGGATAATTTTTTTCTGAAACCAAATTGTTTGTTGGAGAGTAGGTTGTTAGTTTCTAAGTGGAGCGTAATGGATTGGTTTATGATTGATTCCATGACTTTGCAGGTGACGCAGCCCAAAGAGATTGGTCTGTAATTTTCAACGTTACTTGGATCTCCTTTTTTGAAGATAGGGATGACCGTGGCTAGTGACCATAGGTTGGGTAAGGAGCTAGTTCTGAAGGATTTTTTAAAAATTATGCTTAGAGGTTCAGCCAAGGTTGTGGAGAGCTTTTTAAAGAAGTATGCACATAGTCCATCAGGTCCAATAGATAGAGATGGTTTTTGGTTGCGTAATGCCTTTCTAACGTTATCTTCTGTAAAATCGATTTGTGTTAGATCGTTGCAGTTAATTGTGGTACGACTAGGAAATATTGGGCATGAGCCATTGCTGTTTACAAAGACTGAGCCGAAGAATGTGTTAAAGAGGTTGGCTTTAACTGTTTCATCGTTATAGTCTTTACCATTCGGTCCTTTAAGGGGTGGGATGGATCTTGAGTCTTTGAGTTGGTTGTTTACAAAGTTATAGAAGGCACGTATGTATGTATGGATTTTTCTATATTCAAGACCTGAATATGAATTATAAATGTTTAACACGGAATATAAATGGAGCAAATGCTCCTCAGAAGAGGAAAAAGATATTTCATTATTTGAAAAAAAATTAAAGCAAGATATTATTTGCCTACAACAGACTACTATCATGAAGCAAAATGTAAAACATTTGACTTATAAAACTTTGAGTGAAGAATACTGAGCAGATACTATGAAAAGAAATAGGGGTTAATATATTAATATTAATTAATTAATATGTTATATTAATCCTCAACTAAACCCAGAACTTGTTTTAACTGATGAACATTGTATATTTGTTGAAGTAGGAGTTATACTATATGGGCTTAAAATATGGTTTTGGGAGTTTATGCCCCAAATGAAATTAAAGTAACTTTTTATAAACAACTTACAGAGAGGGACTAATGGATTTTTCTTCTTCTAGTGTTTGGTGGTAGATAGGAATGGACTTGTTTTATCCTAAATGGAGAAGACTTCTGAGAAAAATACTTAAATTATTCAAGGCAAATTACCAAACTTTTTTAAATTTGATGGACAGTTTAAATTTAATTGATATATGGAGGCAGGAATATGGTAATTCAAGAGAATATACTTATTCTTCAGGAACATACAGATCCTTTTCAAAAATATATAAGATCTGGACTTTGCTACTAAAATGTCAAAGAAATTGATTTTACTAAAAACTTTCTAATCCCATGATTTTGGTTTTAGATGGAGATTAAATGAAGTGCTGTTAAAGAAAGATGAAACTGTTGAAGATTTTTAAATGAAATTAAGTTTTTAATTGAAATAAAAGGCCTGTCATGAGACTAGTTTGGGTTACAAGCAAAGACTTTGTTAAAGAGTACTTGATACAATACAAGAAGATCAAGAGAAAATACAAAATATTCTGGGTGAGATAAAAAGAAAAGAAGAGGAATTAAAAGATATTATCAGGGAATATAAATATATATTAAGAAATTAAAATTTTACAGCAAGCATTATCCATATTATCAGTAAGAGAAATGGAAATAAAATTGAATTATCTATGGTAAAGAAATGTTGACTTTGCAAATAAACCAGGAAAATTATTTGCAGATAAACTACAAAAGAAAAAGAAAAGACAATTATATAAAAACTAGAAGAGATAATGTTAATGTATTAACATATCTTCAGTGAAGTGTTGCATTTCATGGTCTTGCTTACTGTAAGAAGTTTCAACCAACTGAATGTAGTTTGGTGTTCTGTATTTGTCAAGAAAATTCTTAATTACACCCTTAAATGCTTTTCAGGCAATTTTCTCTGGCCCTACTAACAGATCTTTAAACTTGTCACTGATGACATATCTGATCTGTAGACCAACAAAAATGCCATCTTTAATCTTGGCATCAAATCTGTCTCAAATAATAAATCCCTTTATCTTCCTTGTTCATTGCTTTCACAATTTTTTTAATCAATCCAAATTTTATGTGAAGTGGATGCCATAATATCTTTATCAGGTCATGTGCTATGTTTTTCTGTGCTGGAACCAAACTCTTTTTGAGTGGCCATTTCTTTTTTATGTAATGTAGTTCTCTTGCATGGCTGTCCAATTTGCAATATGTAACAATGATATGGCATATCTGAGCTGCATTTCAAGCAGCAAAGCCATTACTTTTAGATCTCCACAGATACCTCAGTTATACTTGGTGTAGTGGATATGCTTCAACACCAGTTCTTTGTTTTCATATGTTTCTTTCATGTGTGCAGCATAGCCAACAGATATTGAAGGAATAAATAGATTGAACTGGCAGATCTGATATTGGTAAGCATTACTTGATATATCCTGAGTCTAGAAGCCTACTGCCAATCAGTTTGGACTAGAGAAAATAAAGTCAGAATGCTCACTGGAAGCAAGGTACATGAAAGGGATACTCTATTTTGGACACATTGTGAAGGCTTTGCATCTACAAAAAAGACAATAGTGCTGGGTAAAATGGATGGAAATAGGAGAGATCAACAGAAATGAGTTGGTTATATGGAGTACTGGAAGCCATAGAAATGTACTTGCAAATATTCATAAAGCAACTTGAAACAAAACAGTTTGGACAGCGCTATGGAATAACTAGGAACTAGCTATAACTTGGTGTGTAGCACAACAGACAGTGTTCTAGCATAGGGGGAAAAGGAGCTTTTGTTTGAGACTTAGTTCCTTGTATCTCCAGTTAAAATAATCAGGCTGCAAAAAATGTCTCTTTAAGACCTGGACAGGCCCTGTCAGTTGGAGTAGATAATAATGAGGTGGATTAATCTGCCTCATTATAAAGGAGTTTCATATTATGATTTGAATGCTGAGCTTCAGTTAGTAATTTTTTAATATATGTTTTCCTCTACAGTTGTTCTTCACAACAGATAAATAACTGAGTCTGACATAGTCTGACATTAGTAGCAACAGTCAGTATAATTTAATCTACTTAATTCTACTTACAAGAGTGAAAAGCATATCAAAAAGCAAGAAAAGAGATGAAATCCATTGCTTCTTTCAAAGAAGGCACCATAAAATTCATTGCTTTGCTATGCTTGATTTACAGTTCTACTGCCTTAGGCAACTTGTAAGACAACAAGAGGTGGCTGCATGCCACTCTTAGTTAAGAAGATGGTCAGAGGTGTACATACATTAGGAGATCTTACTCACTAGCTGCTGCAGGCAGTTGCCTAAACTTTGTAGTCCACTATAGAAACCTATTTATAACACTTGGCTTATCAATTTACTTGCAAATGGCTCTCTGAAGTATTAACTCAGGTTAATTATTCGTCAAATATGATTATGCAGTGATAATGTAAAAAATTGGAAATGTAGGATGGAATTTTTCAGTCCAGCAGTTTGGCAATTGTAGCAGCTGGTGGAGTCTCTGTAGTAATTACTAGCCCATTCCAGCCAGTGGATCGGCCTTCTGGTTCAGAAAGGAAAGGGAGGGAGTGGTGGGGAGAGAGCGAAAGGAGAGAGAAGGAAAAAGCAATAAACTAAGGGAGCAAGAATATGAGCTGTGCCAATCGACGTGGGGGGGGATCTACAGCTGCTGGTAGTGATAAATGAGAGACGGTGGCCCTACTTCTAATCAATACATGTAAATGCTACTCATTACAGCTTTTATACACACTTCTCAATTAGCCTTTCCTCCCACTGGTAACAAGGAATGTCATGCTTTCTGGACTGTGAAAGTGGTTGAGCACTAAGTTCACCTGCATCTGTAAAGACAAAATAATAATGCTCCAGGCTCAGCTTGGCAGCAGGTGGTAGCAGTAGAAGTCTAAATTCCTTCTGTAATGCAAACAAAATAAAATCCCCAAAGCCTCATTTAATTAAATGGGATATTTTGTGTTTTTAAGTAGTGCTTGCTTTCTATTTCTTTCTCACAGTGGATCAAGATAGAAGCAGGACAGATTGTTCACTTTTCATTGAGGAAAACACACACACATATACAAAGAAAGCATAAAAACTTCAAGTCATTTTGGACCCAATCTATCAATCTACCAGTACAAGAAAGCCTCATAAATAGAACTAAGCAAAAATAGACATTGTGTATAAAAATCTTATTTGTTTTAATGTGTCAGAGACCAAAGATTTTTCCATTTCTGCATTTTAAAAATATTATTTTAAATCAAGATTTAGAAGGAAGAATTTCCATAAATATCCATAAACATCTCTACATATTTGTTTTAATATGCACACTGGAACAACAACTAAAGAAGGTAAATTTTTCAATTTATCTATGAAATTGAAAAGGTGTTGAATGCATAGTGTTTTCTTCCTGCCTTCCTTTCTTTTTTATGATGATGATGGGTCTCTACACGAAAGAGAAATTCATACAGGCATCAAGGGGCAGATTGTGACCTTCTAAGGAACAAAGGAAGAGAGCTGATCACCTGAGACAATGAGATTGCAAGTCTGGTGAGTAATTGCTCAATAGTGGGAGAAATAGGCTGGTGATCCAGACTTAAAAGAGCTGTGTAACCTGGGCTTGGTGAAAACCAGCCTTTGCTGAACAATAGACTCTCCAAACTCCAATTGAGAAGTATATTTTTTCCATCAGCAGAAAAAAATGGCTTTATTCTATCAGGTCACTTCCTTCTTTTCTAATCTGACATACTCTATTTTGGTCAATTAGGGAACCATTCTTCATTAATTCCTTTATTATATATTAAAAACATTTACTTTTATTTTAGGATTACATACAAAAACATAGCTCCTTGCCAAAAATAACTTTTCTTATACCTTTTCTGCACTTTATTTCAAACTAATAATTTAGTATCTTTTTGTAAACAGGAATTGCTAATGTATGCACAGCATATCCACATGCATATCTAAGTATAACACTTTTTAAATTAAGCTTCATAAAATCTAATTCAAAAAGCACATTGTGAATATTTAAACTAATTTGCTTTAAATATAAACGGAAGTCCTTTAATCCTTGATAGAGTCTTACCTGATTTTGTGAGTGATATCCTGTGTCATATGCCCGGCACACTGAGAAACTAAGAGGGCAAATGTTTTTCTGGAATTTAGTTCTAATCTGCTATAAGTGGTCTATATCATCTATAAACAGCATCCCTGAGGTGAAATTACAGAGCACTCCCAATATGACAATCATAATGTCTCAACCTGCAGATCTGCTGTGTGGGGCACACATACTTGGCTCTTTCTCAGTCTTTTGTTTTACAGCACTAATTCAGTTTTCCTGTTGTTTAATAAAACACACATGTTGCATTCTATTAACATTTTTTCAACAACAAAAAAGCTTTAGTAAAAATAATATTGCATGTGAAAGACAACATTTAAGACAACTGAAGATTGACAGCCTTTCTTAATAGGAAGGGGAAATATTTTAGGCTCTAGTTATAAACTATTCCATTCCAAAGTGCGACTAACAGTGTCAATACAACTCCACTTAGACATTAAAAATGACCAACAAAAATAGAAAACTGAAAAACACAAAGAACATGAACCCATAAATCCCATGTTTAGTTATAGCAGTCCTTCTGTGCCAGGTAAAACAGGTAGGTCTTCATTGTTTCCTAAAGCTCAAGAAGAATGAAACTGACTGAATTTATACTAGAAGACAGTTACAAAGGGTGTAGGAGAAGGTATTGAAAATACCAACTTCTAAAGTCCAAAAAAGGTGATAGTCTCAGGGGGATGGGACCTGGAAGGAATTAATCCTATTTTATCTGATAAATAGCAGATGAATATAGAAGAACTAATTCCTCAGATAACCAAGTGCAGAACCTAAAAAGGCCCTAAAAGTGTCAACCAATATCTTGAATTGAACCCAGAAACCACCTGACAACTAGTACTGCTCCCAAAGTAGTGGGCTCACCCAAGAATATTGGGACAACCACTGCTCACGCTTCAGCATGCTGCACTAACTCTAGCTTCCAAATGTTATTCAATTACAGCCTCATGTAAAGCATATTACAAAAACCCCAACAGGTGATGACTAGTGTACTTGTGATACTTTTGTGATGTATGTATTTCCATGCCGAGGAATAGTAGCAGACACTCAAAAGTCTTAAATGTTGCAATTGGGTGAAAAATTTTTGAGAACAATTGAATAGTTACTCTTGTGGAAACTTTTTCATGCATTATATGTATTATGTGAGTCTGAATTGTGTGTGACAATGAGAAGATAATGAAAAAATACCATGTTTCCCCAAAAATAAGACATGTCCCAAAAATAAGCCCCACAGGGCTTTTCGGGACATGTGTTGAAATAAGCCACCCCCAAAAAATAAGCCACCCCAACTACTTCCGAGGGAAAGGGGAGAGACATGCCGGGAACCGCTCTTTTTGCGGCAGCACTCTTTTGGCCGGGAGAGAGAGAGAGAGAGATCCCTCAAGAAGTTTCCTGCAAAGACCTGCCAAGAAAGAGAAGCGGCGAACTGCCAGATGCTGGTAAGATGAGCGTCTCGCAGCCTGGCCCTCCCCATCCCCTGCCTCACCTACCACCCCCAAATTGTGCCTGAACATGTTACCAGCGTCTGGCAGTTCACCGCTTCTCTTTTTCGGCAGGTCTTTGCAGGGCGAGAGGAGGAAGGAGGGAGGCCTCTTTCCGACTGGTTTATAGGTGCCTTCCGGGGAGGAGCCACAGCTGACAGGGTGAGGGAGACAGAGCTCCGGTCTCCCGAGCTTGAATTTAATCGAATTTCAGAGGTTTCAGCTCAAAGATTCTTCCATCTAAGAGGAGCTGAGGAAAGAGGAAGCCCCCAGGGAACAACGTGGTAAATTTTTTAGTTACCCGATTCGACAGTGGGGGACTTCTGTAACTCGGAAGCTCCGAACGCTGAAACAGAAGCAGGAAGTGCCATCTTTGCTGTGTGTTGGTTGTGCCCTGTGGGAGTATGTTTGCCAGCTATTAAGGTAATGGAGAACTGCAAATTGGCCGGAGGAGTTTCAAGCTTCATGTTTCTAGGCTTGTGTAATATCAACGAAGGGGATTGTGACATCGGCAAATTTACCGGAGCAACAGAACATCGACTTGCTGTCTGTACTGAGGAATAGGGAAGGGCGGGTGGACTTGAAGAGTGCGCAGGTGTGAGGGCTGCTGGGAGTTCGCCCCCCCTTCCCCCAGACTCCCTCTCGACTTGGGCGTGACTTGGGCGCAACTTTTCTCCATCTGTCCGTCCCCGCGGAGGGCTGCCGAAGGCCGAAAGCCGAGGCGTTGATATCACCACTGCTATTGCTACGCTGCTCCAGGGAATAGCTCTCAACTGTGTACCAGTCGGAGGGGTCTGACGAACGCTGTTGCCAAAGTCGCCATTACAGCCGCTGCTCTTATCGCTATTATTAATTACCGTCGGAGCGCTGCAGACAGAACGGACATGCGGAGTGGACGCCATTTGATAGGGACATTACTACGACCACTTCTTTCGATCTTGGTGGACTTATTAAATTCCCCTGACTCTTCCCCTGTGGGATCTTGTTTCCCCACTGGGATGACGCCCGCTGCTGCTACACTTGCCAAGGTTAGGCATGCGAAGACGAACTTTAATGAGACCTGTAACAACTGGCTAATTGGCCGTGACGGTAATTGGAGGCTACAAAAAGATCTGAGAGGGCAAATGGTTGCTCAAGGGTGCAGGACCAAGAGTGCTAGGACTGATACCATCCGGACTGGGGAGGGGTTTTATTTTACCCCCGAGAGAGCTATTACTGTCCTACCTGGAGCCAGTGCAAATAGACAACCTAGAACTGGTCTGGTGGCGGATATGCCCTCCTTGGCCTTCTTATTGCCCTGTATTATTTCTGCTGATTTTACTTATCTGTACCTGGAAGTTGAGTGTATGGGGGTGGGGTTGTGGCTGAGGATGAGAGGAAGTGTGTATGAATGATTGCGTAGATTAAGGAAGAATGGTCATTGGAATGAGCAAGCCGGGGATTGGGGGTCAGACCCCCTCTGCTGAGTGTGGAAACAGAAGCGGGGTGGGTGGGTGCCTGACTCCATCTCCCAGCCCAGTATGAATGGTATGGATGGCCTGCAGGAAGGGAGGGGGACCGGCTGGGCGGGGGTGGGGGTCTCTGGTGGGGATGAGAGCCGGAACATCTCGGTCATAATGGGAAGAGGCAGATATGGTGGGAGCAGAGGGGTGGGCCGCTCTCGGGGAATAAGACCTCACTGTTTACAAGTGATCCCTTGTTCCGGCCCCTCTGATGTGGTTCCATCTTGCTCAACCCGAGTACCTGGCAACCAGGGTTTTCAGGGCCCTGGGCTCAGGATGCTGCTGCTTAACACCAGGTCAATAGTCAACAAAGCCCCCCTGATACGTGACTTAATCACAGAGGAGGGGGTGGACCTGGTTTGTATAACTGAGACCTGGCTGGGCCAGGAGGGGGGAGTAGCCCTCTCCGAGATATGCCCAGATGGTTTCTCAGTGCAGCATCATTCCCGACCCCAGGGAAGGGGGGGAGGAGTGGCAATAATAACGCGCAGAAGTCTGCATCCTCGTAGGATCCCTGCCCCGGAGATTGTTGGGTGTGAGATGCTCCTTCTGAAGTTGGACTTAGGGGTGCAGGTGGGCCTTTTCTTAATGTACCTGCCTCCCAGCTACATAGGTAAGGCCCTGCCTGAGCTGCTCGAGGCAGTAGCCGGCTTGACAGTTGAGTTCCCTAGGCTTATAGTGCTGGGGGACTTCAACTTGCCTTCTGCTGGCGAAACCTCTGGGGTAGCTCAGGAGTTCATGGATTCCATGACAACCATGGACCTGACCCAAGTAATCCAGGGTCCGACTCATGAGGGTGGTCACACGCTCGACCTAGTGTTTCTTTCGGGGCAGTGGAGAGATGATCTGAAGATAAGGGACATAGTCATCACCCCACTGTCATGGTCAGATCATTTCCTACTGAGGTTGGATTTCACAGCCCCATTCCTCCCCCGCAGGGAGGTGGGACCGACTAGGTGGTTCCGCCCCAGGTGCCTAATGGAGCCGGAAGGATTCCAGAGGGAACTTGGGGAAATACCTGAAACCCTGGTACACAATTCGGCTGATTCCCTGGTGGCTGCTTGGAACACCACAGCATCAGGGGCATTAGACCGAATTGCGCCTTTGCGACCTCTCTGTGGCAGTGGATCCCGGAAAGCTCCCTGGTTTACCGAGGAGCTCCGGGAGATGAAACGCCAGAAGAGATGTCTGGAGCGCTGCTGGAGGGCCAGCAAAACCGAGTCTGATCGAACACTATTAAGAACCTACATCAAGTGTTATTTAGTGGCAATAGGGGCGGCAAAACGATCTTATTTTTCCGCTCTTATTGCGGCCGCAGATTCTCGCCCAGCTGCCTTGTTTAGGGTGACTCGCTCCCTCCTTGCCAAAGGGGGGAGCGAGGAACACTTGCAAGGTAGAGCTGAGGAATTCACAGAGTTTCTGTCGGATAAAGTCGCTCAGATCTGGTCGAACCTGGATTCCGGCTGGGCAGAGTCCATGGAGTTGACAGGGGCAAGTCTTAGTCCACCGTTGTGGGAGGAGTTTGAACCTGTTTCTCCTGAAGATGTGGACATAGCCCTGGGGGCGATGGGTGCTTCCACCTGTTTATTGGACCCGTGCCCCTCCTGGTTGGTTTCGGCCAGCAGGGAGGTGGCACACTGCTGGATCCAGGCGGTGGTCATCGCTTCTTTGAGGGAGGGATCCGTACCGCAGCCGTTAAAAGTTGCGGTGGTGAGACCCCTCCTGAAGAAGCCTTCCCTGGATCCAGCTGACTTGAAGAACTATCGTCCGGTCTCCAACTTACCTTTCTTAGGGAAAGTTGTGGAGAAGGTGGTGGCTGCTCAGCTTCTAGATCATCTAGATACCTATCAGTCGGGTTTCAGGCACGGCTACAGTACAGAAACTGCCTTGGTCGCTCTGATGGATGATCTCTGGTGAGCCCGGGATGGGGGGAATTCCTCCATCCTGGTGCTACTTGACCTCTCAGCGGCTTTCGATACCATCGACCATGGTATCCTTCTGCATCGTCTCGGCGAGTTGGGAGTGGGAGGCACCGTTTTGCGGTGGTTCTCCTCTTATCTCGCCAATAGGATGCAGTCGGTGTTAACAGGAGGGCAGAGGTTGTCCCCTAGGCCCCTGTCATGCGGGGTGCCTCAGGGTTCGGTCCTCTCGCCCATCCTGTTTAACATTTACATGAAACCGCTGGGGGAGATCATCCTCAGACACGGGGTGTGTTTCCACCAGTACGCTGACGACACCCAGCTGTACATCACCACCCCGTCTCAATTCAGTGAGGCAGTTGATGTAATGTGCCAGTGCCTGGATGACGTTAGGACCTGGATGGGGAGGAACAGACTCAGACTCAACCCTGACAAGACTGAGTGGCTTTGGATATTGCGACTGCTGGGGGGGGGGTTATTTTGTTATCTTGTTTTACAACCCCAATTGTTACATTATCCCCCATAGCCGCCATTTACTCCTAGGGAGACTGTTAGACTCTGAGGCGATAATAATTATTGTGGCCCCTTTCCATCTTCTGCCTTCTCTACTTTTGTGGATGTCTCTGGCCATTTGAAGATCATTACGACCGGGACGAAGATGTGGCGGATTATTGGGGCTACTGCGATGATTAGCATTTTCTCCTGGCTTTTGCACTTTTTGCGGGGGATCCCCCCCTCAGGTAGAACTCGATCTTATACCAAGGGGAGAGGGATTTTGGACTCCCAAAAACAGCTGAATAGGGAAGATTGCTCTTTGCCCCCCGGATTATCGATTCCCGGATTCCGATTATTATTATTACTATTCTATGAAGGAGGACAAATACACACTAACTCTGAGAACTGGAGACTCTGTCATCTGTTAAAGTCTCATATAAAGATCGCAAAGGTGCTGTGCGATAAAGGACAGAACAGTTACGAGACCGGGGTAACGGCAGGGATCCGTTTTATATTACACCCTCATTTGATGGTGTCTCCTCTTTGTCTTAAACTTGTAAATCTACCTCCGATATGTTGTGTGGGTGCATGAGTGTATGATTCTTGGAGCATATGTGTAGACTGATTGATTGGTAGGAATGAGGAATGCGGGTGCTTGGGCCCCGGCCCCCTTTACTGAGTGTGAAAACAGAAGTGGAGGGGTCCTGGAGCCTGATCCCCGTTTTAGAGTGAGTGGTATGGATGGTTTGCCGGAAGAGAGGGAGACCAGTGGGGGCGGGGAGGGGATCTCTGGTACAAGGGGGAGCGGGAGTATTATGGTCATAACAGGGAGAGGTAGGTATGGCGGGAGCAGAGGGGTAGGCCGCTCTCGGGGAACGAGAACTCGCTGTCTCCAAGCGATTCCTTGTTCTGGCCCCTCAGGTTTGGTTCCATCTTGCTCAACCCGAGGTCCTGGTAACCAGGGATGTCAGGGCCCTGGGCTCAAGCTGCTGCTGTTGAATGCCAGGTCAATTACCAACAAGGCCCCCCTTGTACGGGATTTAATCCTGGAAGAGGGGGCGGACCTGGCATGTATCACTGAGACCTGGCTAGGCCAGGAGGGGGGGGTTCCCCTCTCCGAGATGTGCCCGGACGGGTTCTTAGTACAGCATCAGCCGCGACCCCAGGGAAGGGGTGGAGGAGTGGCGATTATAGCTCGCCAGAACCTTAATCCTCGAAGGAGCCCTGCCCCGGAGATTGTTGGGTGTGAGACGCTCCTTCTGAAGTTGGACTTAGGGGTCCAGGTGGGCCTTTTGTTAGCGTACCTGCCTCCTAGCTACGTTACAAAGGCCCTGCCTGTTCTGCTCGAGGCGGTAGCAGGGCTGGCGATTGAGTTCCCCAGGTTGATGGTGCTGGGGGACTTTAATTTGCCATCGCCCGGTGAAACCTCGGAGGCAGTCCAGGAGTTCATGGCTTCCATGACAACCATGAACCTGACCCAAGTAGTTCAGGGTCCGACTCATGAGGGAGGTCACACGCTTGACCTTGTGTTTCTCTCGGGGCAGTGGAGAGATGATCTGAGGCTGAGGGGTTTAGTCACAACACCCTTGTCGTGGTCAGATCATTTCCTTCTGAGGTTGGATTTCATGGCACCACTCCTCCACCGCAAGGAGGCGGGACCGACTAAGTGGTTCCGCCCCAGGCGCCTAATGGAATCTGAAGGATTTCAGAGGGAACTTGGGGAAATACCTGACTCCCTGGTACACGATTCATCTGAGGCTCTAGTTGCTGCTTGGAACCAGGCGGCAATGGGGGCCTTAGACCGGATTGCGCCTTTGCGGCCTCTCCGTGGCAGCGGATCCCGGAGGGCCCCTTGGTTTACTGAGGAGCTCCGGGAGATGAAGCGCCTAAAGAGACGCCTAGAGCGACGATGGAGAGCCAGTAAAGCTGAGTCTGACCGGACACTTTTAAGAACTTACATTAAGTCTTACTTAGTGGCGATAAGGGCGGCAAAATGCGCGTATTTTTCCGCTCTTATTGCGTCCGCCGACTCCCGCCCAGCCGCTCTGTTTAGGGTGACTCGCTCCCTCCTAGCCAAGGAGGGGGCTGAAGATCCCTTGCAGGGCAGAGCTGAGGAATTTTCCCAGTTTCTGGCGGATAAAGTCGTTCAGATTCGGACAGACCTGGACTCCATTTGGACAGGGCAAGCCGAGATGACAGGGGTGAGTCTTAGTCCTGTTATATGGGACGAGTTTGAACCTGTCACTCCTGAGGATGTGGACAAGGCCATAGGAGCGATGAGCGCCTCCACCTGTTTATTGGACCCGTGCCCCTCCTGGCTGGTTTCTGCCAGCAGGGAGGTGACACGCGGCTGGCTCCAGGCGGTTGTGATCGCTTCTTTGAGAGAGGGATCCATCCCACAGCCTTTAAAAGCTGCGGTGGTGAGGCCCCTCCTCAAGAAGACTTCCCTGGACCCAGCGGATTTAAAGAACTTCCGTCCAGTCTCCAACTTACCCTTCTTGGGTAAGGTTGTTGAGAAGGTGGTGTCGCTCCAACTCCTGCGGCTATTGGAGGATACTGATTATCTGGATCCCTTTCAATCGGGTTTCAGGCGCGGCTACAGTACGGAGACTGCTTTGGTCGCACTGATGGATGATCTCTGGCGAGCCCGGGATGGGGGTCATTCCTCCATCCTGGTGCTACTTGACCTCTCAGCGGCTTTCGATACCATTGACCATGGTATCCTTCTGCGTCGTCTTGGGGAGATGGGAGTGGGAGGCACTGTTTTACAGTGGTTCTCCTCCTATCTCTCTGACAGGACGCAGTCGGTGTTGACAGGAGGACAGAGGTCGGCCCCTAGGCCCCTGGTTTGCGGGGTGCCACAGGGCTCGGTCCTCTCGCCCATCCTGTTTAACATTTACATGAAACCGCTGGGTGAGATCATCCGACGACATGGGGTGAGGTATCAACAGTATGCTGACGATACCCAGTTATACATCTCCACCCCGTGTCAGTTCAGTGAAGCAGTTGATGTGATGTGCCGCTGCCTGGACGATGTGAGGGTCTGGATGGGAGCGAACAGACTCAGGCTCAACCCAGACAAGACTGAGTGGCTCTGGATATTGCCTCCCAAGGATTATGTCGACTGTCCCTCCTTGGTTCTCGGGGGAGAAAAATTGACTCCCTCAGAACAGGTTCGCAATTTGGGTGTCCTCCTAGATCCACAGCTAAAATTGGAGCAACATCTTTCAGCTGTGGCTAGGGGGACCTTTGCACAAATCCGTCTTGTGCACCAATTGCGACCTTACTTGGAGAGGGAGGCCTTGCTCACAGTCACTCATGCCCTTGTCACCTCACGGCTAGACTACTGTAACGCGCTCTACATGGGGCTACCCTCAAAGAGCATCCGGAGACTCCAGCTGGTACAGAATGCAGCTGCGCGTGCAGTAGTGGGTGTACCGAGATACACCCACGTAACACCTATCCTTCGCCAGCTGCATTGGCTACCAGTCAGCCTCCGGGTGCAATTTAAGGTGTTGGTCGCTACCTTTAAAGCCCTACATGGCTCAGGGCCAGGCTACCTGCGGGACCGCATCCTACCACATACCTCCCTAAGACCGGTTAGGTCCCACAGAGAGGGCCTCCTCCGGGTCCCGTCAGCCAAACAATGTCGGTTGGCGGGACCGCGGGGGAGGGCCTTCTCTGTGGGAGCCCCGTCCCTCTGGAACCAACTGCCACCAGAGATCCGGACCATCCCCACCCTACTGGCCTTCCGTAAAGCCTTAAAAACATGGCTCTTCCGGCAGATGGGGTGAATAGGACAATCAGATTCCCCCTGAATGTTGTGTTTATAATGTCTTCTTTTTAATTATATTTTTAATTTAAATTAATGACGACTGTTTTTAAATGTACGCCTCTTATTCATGTTGTACGCCGCCCTGAGTCCCACGGGATTGGGCGGCCTATAAGAGCGTTTAAATAAATAAATAAATAAATAAATATTGCCTCCTAAGGACCATGACAACTGACCCTCCTTGGTTCTCGAGGGAGCGAAATTAACTCCCTCGGATCAGGTCCGCAACTTGGGGGTCCTCCTAGACCCACAGCTAAAATTGGATCATCATCTTACTGCTGTGGCTAGGGGGGCCTTTGCACAGGTTCACCTGGTGCACCAATTGCAGCCATACTTGGAGAAGGAGGCTCTACTCACGGTCACTCATGCCCTTGTCACCTCCCGTTTGGACTATTGCAACGTGCTCTACATGGGGCTATCCTTGAAGAGCATCCGGAGACTTCAGTTGGTGCAAAATGCGGCTGCGCGTGCTGTGGTGGGTGTACCAAGGTACACCCACGTGACACCTATACTCCGCCAGCTGCATTGGTTGCCATCTGTCTCCGGGTACAATTCAAGGTGTTGATCATCATCTTTAAAGCACTTCATGGCTTAGGACCAGGCTATCTCCGGGACCGCATTCTGCCTCATACTTCCCTTCGACCGGTTAGGGCCCACAGAGTCGGCCTCCTCCAGGTCCCGTCAGCCAAGCAATGCCGGCTGGCGGGCCCTAGGGGGAGGGCCTTCTCTGTGGGGGGGCCCGCGCTCTGGAACCAACTTCCCCCAGAGACCCGAACCATCCCCACCCTGCTGGCCTTCCGAAAAGCTGTCAAGACATGGCTTTTCCTGCAGGCAGGGGGTAGAGACTTATCCATCTGAGCTCTCCCCCAGGTATGTCTGGCTGATGGATATTTTTAAATATTAATTTTTTAATTTTTGTACTTGGTTTTAATTAATGTTTATTGCTGTGTTCTTGTATATTGCTGTATGCCGCCCTGAGTCCCTCGGGAGTAGGGCGGCATATAAGAACCAAGAAATAAATAAATAAATAAATAAATAAATAAATAAATAAATAAATAAATAAATAAATAAATAAATAAATAAATAAATAAATAAATAAATAAATAAATAAATAAATTTCTCTGCCTCGAGACTGGGCTGGTTAGAAAGAGCATAGCTTTTTCTACAAAAGGAGCCTGGTCCTGACTTTCTCCCCTGGAAGGTTGTCTGACAAAAGGCTTGAAACAGAAAAGGCAGCACCGGTGGCTTTGTTAAAGCCGCTCACATTGCCTTTGGAAAAGCCATTTTAGTGAATGGGGCTCTGACGGGGTGAAAAGGAAGCGCTCCGCTCTCGCTCTCTCCCAGCCTTAGCAAAGCCAGGTTGCCTGCGCACGGGCCAAGGAACCCAGACGAGGGTCTCGGCTTGGGGGACACAGGACCCCCCGAGCCCCGCTGGACCCACAGAACTCCCCAAAGGTGGATTTCAGAGGCAGTTTCTTTCATGAAGAAATTTATGCTAAGTATACAAGCATCACTATCACTATAGTTTTTTAGTAATAATTATTAATTAATTAATTAATTAATTAATTAATTAATTAATTAATTAATTAATTAATTAATTAATTAATTAATTAATTAATTAATTAATTAATTAATTAATTAATTAATTAATTAATTAATTAATTAATTAATTAATTAATTAATGAAATTTATATGGCTGCCTACTCACTCAAAGCAACCTTAGGTGTCTTACAAACAATAAAAACACAGTATAGGAAATAAAATTAAAAAACAAAACAAAAAATCACAATAGCATCCTCCCCTGGCAGCAACATACAGTCAAATGACCCATTTGATTGGCTCCATCCCACCCTGGGTTCCTCAGGCCCACTGGCAAAACCAAGTATTCAGGGCCTTACAAAAGAGTGTCAAAATGGAAGTCAGTCTAATTTAGGAAGGGATGATATTCCAAAGGGGGGCAGCCACCACCAATGCAGTTCCTGCAGGAGAGGCAGAGGTGGATTCCTGCCGGAGCTGTCCGGTGTGCAGCTCCGGTAGGGAGCGGCCGATTGCACAATTTGCACGCAACTGCTCCGGAGCCCTCTCTGCCGATCCGTCGCGCACGTTGCCATCTTTTTCTGTGAATTTTTGGGCGATTTTGCTTCTGCGCATGCACGGAAGCAAAATCGCGCCGAAATCTCACAAGGGGACGTGTGTGATTTTGGCAAGATTTTGCTTCTGTGCATGTGCGAAAGCAAAATCGCACCAAAATTTTGCACGCGCATCCCCTTGCGAGATTTCGGCGTGATTTTGCTCCCGCACATGTGCAAAAGCAAAATTGCACAAGGGGGCGTGCGCGTAGCGAGTGCGCGCATGCCCGAAATGTGGAGATGCGCGCGCAGTGCACCGGCACCGGTAAGCAAGCAACCCGCCGCTGAGGAGAGGTAATACATGTCCACACTGAAATCTGAACAAAACCAGTGGACCACTGCATTATGAACCAACTCCAGATGCTTTTCAAAGGCAGCCCTATGTAGAGCACATTGTAATAGTCAAGACAGGAGGTGACTAGGGCATAAGTGACTGTGAATAGGGATTGTTGGTCCAGGAAAGTGCGTAACTGACCCACAGTTGCACAAAGGAGTTGTGAGTCCAGGAGAATCCCCAGATTACATACTGAGTCTGTTTGGGGCAGTGCCATCCAAGACCGAAAGTGGCAATTCTCCATGGACCAAAGAACCCAAACCTACAGCCACTCAGTTTTGCCAGGGTTCAGTTTCAGCCCATTGCTCCCCATCCACCCCTAAGAGCCTCCAAGTACTGCAAGAGGGGGGTCACGGCATTGCTTAACTCACCATGGGATGAGACATACAGCTGAGTATCATCAGAATATTGATGATATTTCAGTTCATGGTGATGGATGATCTCACCCATCCAATTTATAAATAATTTGGTCCTTAAAAAGTCTACACTGAGCTTTTTAATTTATTTTTTTACAGTCCAGAAGAATTGGAAGTGAGTGAAGATGTGGTCATGTTTTCTGCTAATGCAAAGTTATTTGAATTGTTTTGAACAGGCGTGTCCTTTTGGTTTACCTGGGCTGCATTAAGTGCAGAAAAAATGGCTTGGGCTGCATATAAAATAAATAATATACCGTAGTTAATGTATATAAATGCACATAATAATGGCAAAAGTTTACGATCTTGTGGGCCTGCATTACTAGCTCTATAGAGCCACATTTGGCTCTTGGACAAACCTGCTTTAGAACAAAATATAAATAACAAAAATAACTGGGAGTATAGACATTAAAATGAAAAGATGATTTACACAGATAGGGGTCTGAAGTAAAAGGTTTCCTCCCCAATTATAACATGAAATGGTGGACACTTTCAATGATTCTTAGTAATGGTTGATTTAACACAAATGAAAAAGTGTTTTTCTTTGTGAAGTTCATAATTAGAGGAAGGAATTCATCATGACATTTAGCAATAAACATCTTTAAAAAGTAATCAAATGGATTCAACAAATTGAGTGTCAATGTCCAATGATCCAGGTGCTGTAAACTGCCATCCAACAGATGGGCTATTGATCTGAATAAGCATATTATTATAGTTTTAATAATAAATTATGTAGACTACATTTATTCAAGAAATTTATAAATGGTGTTTTGTTTATTCATTACTTGAAAGAATTTTAATCAAAGAATTCTTGGGGAAATGTATAACGAATAGTATGACATGATACCTATAAGCATGAAATCTTGTTAGAGTTGACAGTCTGTCTATTATTGTTTTCCTTCTCTTTAAAACAGTAAAACAGTAATTTCTGAAACTCAAAAGAATTATCTTTGGAAAAATAATTAATACATGGGAAAGAACACAGTGGTATAGTACAAGTTTGGAAGAAAGACAATTCCAGATTTTGATATCTCTAGTTACAGAAGTCAAATATCAAATAGCCTTAAATTCCCAGAAAACTGGTTCAATCTACGAAGAGTAAGTAGTCCGATGTAGAATAAAAGAACTTCCTATAAGCAAGTAGTAGGAGTAATAAAAAGTTAAAAAGAACCCTTCTCTCCCCACGTTGTCCTGGATATGAACACTCATGTACATTTAGAAAATATGAAACTGTAAATTAAATCTAATATAATACTTTCCTAGGAATAATACTAGCAATATCTACCACTGAGCTGACCATTGCTATGTTATCTTAATATATCAACTTGCTTGAGATTTATATAAAATCTCTCTCTCTCTCTCTCTCTCTCTCTCTCTCTCTCTCTCTCTCTCTCTCTCTCTCTCTCTCTCTCTCTCTCTCTCTCTCTCTCTCTCTCATTCTCTCTCTCATTCTCTCTCTCTCATTCTCTCTCTCAATCTTCCCATCTTGCCTTATCTAGCCCATCCACAAAATTCTGTCTCCCCCCAAAAAAATTCTTTATTACTAAAAACCACTTATCAGAAAATTCTTTTTACCCTATATAACAAAACACTTTGTTATTTTAAATATTTTCCTTGTGCTTGGGTAATTGGTTCATGTGTCAATACACAAAGAAAAAACACATCTACACTATTTTGGGTAATTTATCCAGGTTGGGAAGTACTGCCTTAAACTGCAAATAAAAGCAGTGTGCTGGCCCAAAGTTTCTCCTATTATATTTCAGAAGGTTTGGGATAATAGTTATGTTTCCCAAGAGGCATTAAGAAATAAAACAAGCCTAGATCTTATCTGGGTATCTTATCAGCTGCATTAATTATGCATGAAGCTATATTATTTTGTACCTTATCCAAAGGAAGAATGCCACCAATCTTTATAGATGAACTATGGAAATTAAAGCATAGAAGAGAGAACTAGTAGCTGTTATTTTTCACTAAAAGCTGTTAATGAGAGAGAATGAAATAGCAGGTGTCAAGTTGCATCATATCACGTTGGACAATCTGTACACAACAGCTTGCAGTGGCAGTAGGCCCCATTTCAGTTATTAACTGCTAGAAAATGACAGAGACCATTCAGTGGGTCAGCCTTGTTTGAGGTTTGATCCATCTATATCAGGGGTGGGTTCTTCCCGGTTCGGACCGGTTCGCCCGAACTGGTAGCGACCCGCTGGTGATGTCACAATGATTTCACCGAACCGGATCGGTCGGTGCAGGTCCGTGGGCGCCATCTTTTTTTGAATTTTTTTTTCCTTCTGAGCATGCGCAGAAGCCGAGTTCCGGCACTGTGCATGCAAGTTGCCATCTTTTTTTGGCTTTTTTTTGTTATTGTGCATGCGGAGGCGCACCCAGGGGGCACGCCCACATGGGAGGGAGCGAACCGGCAGCGAGGTAAGTTGGAACCGACCCCTGATATATATGCATTATGCATTTAAAGCAAGCAATAAATAAATGAATTAACATTATAACGAGGTAATGTACAAAAGTGTTTATGCTGTTCCAGATTGTTTTAAAGAATTCATGACTGAGAATCCTTAAGAAAGGAGAGGCTTTCCCTACCTCCCTTTCCCTTCCCTTCCCTTCCCTTCCCTTCTCCCTCTCCCTCTCCCCTCTCCCTGCAATAGGTTTCTGAATATTTAGTTCATTTTTTCTTTTTTCAAAAGTGAATAAATCAGATTAATCCTGGTCATTACTCAAAGACTATGGATTTAAAAAGGATGGAAGGGAATATAACTTGGAATTCAGATCAAAATTGCAATAGTATACAAATCTAATTTTCAGCTTTCAAAAATGAAACATCTTTAGAAAACACAAGCTTTCTAAAGATTTACACATACCTACCCAATAATGATAGAAATTGAAAATCACACCCAAATGACCTATTCTCTATCAGAAAATATGTAAAAGATGTAAACAGACAACTTATTACATGATCAATACATAAAAAACTAGCAGACAAAGCAGATAACAATAAAACCTGGTGATGACTAAGAGCAGGAAAGTTGAAGAAAGAGACAGAGGAGCTATTTCTGGCCGCACAAGATCAAGCCTAGTGATGGAGCTCTTGCCTCACAATCAGGAGGTTGTGAGTTCGATCCTATGTAGAGGCAGATGTAATGGTCTCCTGCTTGGGCAGGGGGTTGGACTAAATGACCTGCAAGGTCCCTTCCAACTCTGTTGATCTGAAAGCCCTAGGAATAAATGCATATATATCCAGAATTGAGAAGACAGCAAATGTCATCTCTGCAAAGAAGCTGAAGAAATAATGAACCACTTTGTTAGCTGCTGCAAGATTACACAGATTAACCATAGACAATGGCATGACAAAGTAGCAACAATGGTGTGTTGAAATATCTGCAAGAAATATCATTTTTCTGCAAGCAAGAACTAGTGGGGTCACTAAATAGACAAAGTAATAGAAAATGAAGAAGCTAAAACACTTTGGAACTTTAGAATTCAGACATGCATCTGCCACAAAATTTGTAGGGAATTCAAATAAATTATATTGAATCCATTTTTTTAATGAGACACACACAAACTCTGGGACCAGCCTATTAAAGGTATTAGATTAGTTTTGAGTGTCAGGCCTATTATAAAGGATACACACAACTGTTTTGTGCTTTCCATCCAAGAACATCCATAGGCTTTCTTGTTATTGATTGTTGAATCAATCCTCCATTTTGTTTGGTGTTAAGCCATAAAGGCAGAGGTAAATATTCTTTGGTCTGTATGGGTGGGTGGGTGGGTGGGTGGGTGGGTGTTGTGCAAAGGGAAAGTTATAAAAATGTTTAAGGATGCATGCATAATTAGATTTATTTTTCATTTTTGTATAGGACTCAAAGTGATATGCACAATGCTCTCTTTCCTCCCATTTGTCACAATAGAAAACATATGAAGTTGCCTAGTGAGCTTCCATGACTGAAGACTTAGATCTTTCCATTCCTAGTCTATACTTTTTGGACCATAACTTTAGATAACTTTTAAAGTACAGCTGGAGTTTGTTTGGCAGTGATAATGATGTTTTTGATCAGTTAAATAGAATAGAATAGAATAGAATTCTTTATTGGCCAAGTGTGATTGGACACACAAGGAATTTGTCTTTGGTGCATATGCTCTCAGTGTACATAAAAGAAAAGATACATTTGTCAAGAATGGTTGTCATAGGGTTCAAGTAAGCAATCAGGAAACAATCAATATGAAATAATCGTAAGGATACAAGCAACAAGTTACAGTCATACAGTCATAAGTGGGAGGAGATGGGTGATAGGAACGATGAGAAAAACTAATAGTAATAGTAATGCAGCCTAGTGAATAGTTTTACAGTGGTGAGGGAATTATTTGTTTAGCAGAGTGATGGCGTTCGGGAAAAAACTGTTCTTGTGTCTAGTTGTCTTGGTGTGCAGTGCTCTATAGCGACGTTTTGAGGGTAGGAGTTGAAACAATTTATGTCCAGGATGCGAGGGGTCAGTAAATATTTTCATGGCCCTCTTTTTGACTCGTGCAGTATACAGGTCCTCAATGGAAGGCAGGTTGGCAGTAATTGTTTTTTCTGCAGTTCTGATTATCCTCTGAAGTCTGTGTCTGTCTTGTTGGGTTGCAGAACCAAACCAGACAGTTATAGAGGTGCAGATGACAGACTCAATGATTCCTCTGTAGAACTGTATCAGCAGCTCCTTGGGAAGTTTGAGCTTCCTGAGTTGGCGCAGAAAGAACATTCTTTGTTGTGCTTTTTTGATGATGTTTTTGATGTTAGATGACCATTTTAGGTCTTGAGATATGATGGAACCTAGAAATTTGAAGGTCTCTGCTGTTGATACTGTGTTGTCTAGTATTGTAAGAGGTGGTAGGATGGGAGGGTTTCTCCTGAAGTCTACTACCATTTCTACGGTTTTGAATGTGTTCAGTTCCAGATTGTTCCGGTCGCACCATGAGACTAGTTGTTCAACCTCTTGTCTGTATGCGGTTTCATCGTTGTCTCGAATGAGGCCAATCACTGTTGTATCATCTGCAAACTTCAGTAGTTTAACAGATGAATCGTTTGAGATGCAGTCATTGGTATATAGAGAGAAGAGAAGTGGTGAGAGTACACAGCCTTGGGGGGCCCCTGTGCTAATTGTACAGGTATCTGATGTGATTTTGCCTAGCTTCACCTGCTGCTTCCTTTCTGTTAGGAAGCTTGTGATCCACTTACAAGTGTGTTCAGGTACCGCTAGCTGATTTAGTTTAGTTAGAAGAATGTCCGGTATGATGGTGTTGAATGCTGAACTAAAGTCTACAAAGAGGACCCTTGCGTAGGTATTTGGAGATTCAAGATGTTGTAGGATGTAGTGCAGAGCCATATTAACAGCATCATCTGTTGATCTATTTGCTCGGTATGCAAATTGCAGGGGGTCTAACAGTGGATCCGTGATGGTTTTCAAGTGGGACATCACTAGCCTTTCAAAGGTTTTCATAACTACAGATGTTAGAGCAACTGGTCTGTAGTCATTCAGTTCCTTGATGGAGGGCTTCTTCGGCACTGGGATGATAGTGGAGCGTTTGAAGCAAGAGGGAACATGGCATATCTCTAGTGATTTGTTGAAGATTTGGGTGAAGATGGGGACCAATTGGTCAGCACAGACTTTTAAGCAAGAAGGAGTTATCTTGTCTGGACCTGGTGCTTTTCCCGGCTTCTGTCTGTGAAATAGATCTTGCACTTCCTTTTCTGTGATCACCAGGGGCTGTGAACCCAATGGGATGGGTTCAGTTGTAGGAGGTTTGGCTGTTGTTGGTGTGTCTGGGATGGAGATTGTGGAGATAGGTGGCTGTAGTTTCCTTTCAAACCTGCAGTAGAACACATTCAGGTCATCTGCCAGTTGCTGATTTCCTTCAGCTTGGGAAGGTGGTTTGCTGTAGCCGGTGATGTTTTTAAGAGTTTTCCACATGTTTGCTGGTTCATTTGTTGAGAACTGGTTCCTTAGCTTTTCAGAGTAGTTTCTTTTTGCTGCTCTGATCTCCCTTGTTAATACATTTCTGGCCTGATTGTACAGCATTCTATCACCTTTTCTGTAGGCTTCCTCTTTGGAACGACGTAACTGCTTAAGTTTAGCTGTGAACCAGGGTTTATTGTTACTGTATATTCGCAAGTTCCTGGTCGGTACACATAGGTCTTCGCAGAAGCTGACATATGATGTTACAGTATCTGTGAGTTCATCCAGGTCTGCAGAGGTGTCTTCAAAAATATTCCAGTCCGTGCAGTCAAAGCAAGCCTGTAGCTTTAACTTTGCCTCTTCAGTCCAAGTCCTCACTGATTTAATTGTCAGTTTTGTGGCTTTAAATCTTTGTCTGTAAGCAGGTACAAGGTGAATCATGCAATGATCAGAGTGGCCCACAGCTGCTCGTGGTAAGGAACGATAAGCATCTTTTAGTGTTGTGTAGCAGTGGTCTAAGGTATTCTTGCCTCTGGTGGGACAATTGACATGCTGAAAGTATTTTGGTAGCTCTGTCCTTAAGTTTGCCTTGTTTAAATCTCCCAAAACAATGGCCAGTGAATCGGGGTATTTGGCTTCAGCCTCCATAATCTGATCAAAGGCTCTATGTCTGACTTCCAATATGTGATGTTTTTTTAATAGGCCAATGTAAGAAACATGTGAAAGAGCATTAGTCGTCAGTTAAATCAAAAGCTATTCACTTCTTCCAAGAAGAGGTATATTAGATAAACTGTGCCAGAGGCTCGGATGTTACTTTCAACCACTGTTTCAATTGACAGAGTTTCATATGGGCCTCTATACAGATATAGTTGGGTTATGATATGAGAAATGCCTTTGCAACTGAATGGAGAATACTGAACATAAGAATTTAGACTGGATTCTAAACTATTTACAACATATTCTTATAAATGCAAAATTATTATACATAGTTTTCCTATGTAGCTATATGTAAGTGAATTATTCATGTATACAAAACAGTTACCTTGTTTATTCATTTGGTCATTTAAATAAATGATACAGGCTAAAATATATGAGAAAGGAGGCTAGGGAGAAAGACCTGGAATTCATAATCATAAAAGCACTCAAGAAGAACAGACCAGGGAACAAGTAAAGAAGGAACCAATGTCATGAAACATATAAAGAAATGCAAAAACATATGTAACCAGTAATGAACTGTTAAATCAATCTATAAAGAGACATATATTTGTAACTATCTCTTTCACATGATTTAACATTTTATTTATAACATCATCCTACACCTTATTTACTCTTCCAATACTATATTCAAATTGGAGTATAAGATGATTAATTTCTTAATACATGTTTTCTATGTCAAAATATCTGACAATTCAATAAGATCAAAATGCACCATAACAAGAAATAATATTATTTGAAATATTTTAATCTAGCATTGGATGTGCAACTTATCAGATAAAAGAAAATCATATTCAACAGAAGATGACTTTCATTCTTTGAGAGCAGCATGTTGCTAAAAATACACCATTAAATATTATTATTGATATACATTTCAGTGGTGGGATTCAATTTTTTTTACTACCGGTTCTGTGGGCATGGCTGGTGGGCATAGCAGGGGAAGGTTACTGTAAAATCTCCATTCCCACCCCATTCCAGGGGAAGGATACTGTAAAATCTCCATTCCCTCCCCACTCCAGGGGAAGGTTACTGCAAAATCCCCATTTCCTCCCGATCAGTTGGGACACGGGAGGCAGAGAATAGATGGGGGCAGGGCCAGTCAGGTGGTATTTACCAGTTCTCCGAACTACTCAAAATTTCTGCTATCGGTTCTCCAGAACTGGTCAGAACCTGCTGAATACCACCTCTGATATAGATATATTATTACCATGTTTCCCCGAAAATAAGACATGTCCCGATAATAAGCCCAACAGGGATTTTCGGGACATGCCTTGAAATAAGCCTCCCCCTGAAAATAAGCCCCCCCAAATACTTTCTGGGGGAAGGGGGGACATGCCGGGAGCCTCTCTTTCTTCGGCGGGCACTCTTTTGGCCGGGAGAGTGAGAACAAGTGAGAGACATGTGCGCACACACCCCGCGGGACTAGCTTGGGTCATCTGGGCTCTGGTTATGTCAGTTTAAATGCGCTCCTGCCTGCGGAGAACAGGAGGTGAGCATGGATCCCTTCATCACAGGCAGGAGCACATTTCAAAACGCTGCCAAAGGCAGCCCAGAGCAGCAGAGCCAATCCTGCAGGGGGTGCACATAGCCATCTCTCGCTTACTCTCTCTCTCTCTCTCTCTCTTTCCCGGCCAAAAGAGTGCCCGCTGCAGAAAGACCGGCTCCCGGCCAGGAGAGCGAGAGCAAGCCCCTTCGGCTCTGTCTCCTGCCACCACCGCCTCCTTTGCTCACCTCCCAAAGCCCCTTCAGCTCTGCCACCACCTCCTCCTTTGCTCACCTCCCACCGCCCCTTCAGCTCTGCCACCACCGCCACCTTTGCTCGCCTCCCACCGCCCCTTCAGCTCTGCCGCAGCCTCCTCCTTTGCTTGCCTCCCACCGCCCCTTCAGCTCTGCCGCCACCTCCTCCTTTGCTTGCCTCCCACCACCCCTTCAGCTCTGCCGCAGCCTCCTCCTTTGCTTGCCTCCCACCGCCCCTTCAGCTCTGCCACTGCCGCCTCCTTTGCACGCCTCCCACTGCCCCTTCAGCTCTGCCACTGCCGCCTCCTTTGCACGCCTCGCACCATCCCTTCAGCTCTGCTTCTGCCCCTTCAGCTGTGCCTGTCACCGCCTCCCTCCCTCCCTCCCCCGCCTGCCCGCCGGCCAGAGAAAGAGCGGCTCACACGCAGGAAGGGGGAGAATCTGGGCAGGCAGAAGCCGCCGGGTAAAGAGGGAATCCTCTCCCGCAACAGCTGAAGAGCAGGAGTTGGGGGAAAGAAAAAGACTTCTACTGCTTCTGCTTTTGGATGCACGGAAGAAAAGCAGCAGAAATCTTTCTTTGTTTGCCCCAAACTCTGGCTCTTTGGCTTACAAATCCAGCCAGGGCAGAGGCCGCTCTGGACGAGTGCTCTTTACCTGGCGGCTTCTGCCTGTCCTGATTCCCTCCCTTGCTGCGATGGGCGTCTCACGGTGGGGAGGGCCGTGAGACGCGTGTCCTACCGGTATCTGGGACTTGTACCTCCGTCATGTTCTTACGGTGTTCTCTCCACGGCAGCCCGTTCTGAAAGAGAACGTCTCGCGAGTTCAAACTTCTTGAACTCGCGCAGCATTCTTTTAGAATGGGCTGCAGTGGAGAGAAGACTGTAAGAATGTGACGGAGGTCCCGGGACAAGTCGCAGGTAGGACACCCGCCCTGCCTCGCCTGCCCTGCCAAACCCCAGCATGAGACGCTCGTCCTACCTGCAACTTGTCCTGGGACCTCTGTCATGTTCTTACTGTCTTCTCTCCACGGCAGCCCGTTCTAAAAGAGCACGGCAGCCCGTGTGCTACAGTGGGTATGCACAGCGGGCGGCCAAAGCAAAAGAGCGTGCACACCTTTACAGAATCTGCATGCGCAATGGCTACTCGACGGATTTTATCCAACGATGTATCACACCCAGGACCCGGCAGCCCATTGAGGGCGCAACTGGAACATCAACGTGGAGGGTACTCCCATACATACAAGGGGTGTCCAAAACTGCTGCATGCATTCTTGCACCGCATGGGGTCAAAGTGGCGCACAAACCTGACCAAACATTGAGGAAGAGAGTAATGCACCCAAAAGAAGCTCTACCAAAGGAGGAGACTTCCTCAATAATCTATCGTATTAACTGCAGCAATTGTGCAGGTCACTATGTAGGAGAAACAGCAAAACGACTAGGAACTAGGGTGCATGAACACAAACTAGCAGTCCGTCGCAAGGAACAGCGCTCCCAGATTTGGATGCATATGGAGGAGCATGGTCATGAGTTCAACTTCCAGGAGACTGAAGTTGTTGCCTATGATGAAACAAAAGGAGGACGCCTCTTGAAAGAAGCCTGGTTCTCTAACAACAACTCTCTCAATAGACACATTGACATACCACTAGCATACCAGGCATTAAGACACCAGGAAGGACTTAAGAGGGGCTGATCACTATGCCTGAATGGAGATATGGGGCAAATTACCCCCTTTAGGCATAGAGATTGCCCCAATGAAGGTGTGACAACCCCTAACTGCGCACAAGGGAGCACAGTAGAGGAGCAGCAGAATGAGAGATACAGGAGGGGTGAAGAAGAAGAACGCAGACCCATCACAAGATCATGGGCAAAACAGATGAATTTAGAGCAGGCAATGTGTGTGCCTAAAAGGGAGAGGAATAACAATGAGGGGGAGGAAGCCAGGAGAAACACCTTCAAAGCAATGCCTGATAGCGCTGCTTTACCCCCTAGGGAAAGAAAGAGGCAATACACCATGGGGAAATCTTCATCTGTCAGCATGACTAAGGCAGAAACAATTAAGTCAATTACAGGAGAGAAAAAAGGGTGTGGACTGGTTACACGTGCAAAGTCTAAATTGACAGGCATTACATAAATTGATAGGCATCCTATAAAAGCAAGCATCTCTTCCATGGGGATTTTACACTCTGATGAAGTCAACAGGGGTTGACGAAAGCTTAGCAATTTCTATAGTAGTTTTAAATAAAATTTTAAATGTTCCAGAGATCGTGATGGCTATCGCTTCTTTATCTGTAAATATGCCTGGATATATATATATATATATATATATATATATATATATATATATATATATATATATATATATATATATATATATATATATATATATATATATATATATATATATATATATATATTCTTCCTTTTAACTGCCAGTAGGGGTGTGAACTGATAGGGTGGGAGCTTGGCTGTGTTCTGATTGGATGGAGGTGTGTTCTGATTGGTTGGGGGCTTAGCTGTGCTCTGATTAGATGGGGGGTTGGCTGTGCTCTGATTGGATCGGGGTATATTCAGTTTAGATGGGGGCTTGGTTGTGCTCGGGTTAGTCTGAATTGCAGGGGGATTTGAGCTGGTGAGCTGCGTTGTTTGGCTTCGCATTCGTGGTCGTGCCACATCTTCATGGACGGTGTCAGTTTACTTCATGTATGGATTGGAGGGGTTTAAAGTGGCTAATGATGCAGCTGTGGTCTGGCTTCTGGTTTGTGGTTGTGCCTCATTGGTGTGGGTTTGGGTTTGCTTTTTGTGTGGATGTGTGGTGGTGACATCCTCTGTGGTTTTTGTGAGTGTGGGTCTGGTGTCATTCTTAGTGTTAGGGACTCGTTTGTCAATAAGTGTGGGTTTCCAAATGGCTGGTAGGCGGGAGGTGTCATCTCATTTATTCATGCTGTGTGGGCTTTTTTCTATCTCGATGGCTTCTCTGATTATTCTGTTGTTAAAGTGTTCAGTTTGGGCGATAGTTCTGGTCTTTTAAAAATTAATTTCATGTCCTGTGACTTTAAGATGTTGGACCAAGGAAGAAGTTGGTTCCTCTTTTTTGACTGAGTTCTTGTGTTCTTCAATGCGTGCACTTATTCTTCTGTTGGTTTGTCCAACAGAACGCGAAGCCAAACAACAGCAATGCAGCTCAGCAGCTCAAATCCCCCTGCAACTCAGACTAACCCGAGCACAACCAAGCCCCACCTAAACAGAATACACCCCCATCCAATCAGACCACAGCCAACCCCTATCCAATCAGACCACAGCCAAGCCCCCAACCAATCAGAACACACCTCCACCCAATCAGAACACAACCAAGCTCCCACCCTATCAGTTCACACCCCCACTGGCAGTTAAAAGGAAGAAACAGCTGCAATCACACATTGCTCCTAGAAGCACGAAGCTGAAGACACCAGCCTGATGATGATGAATGAGACTTTGTCAAAACGTCGCCAAGACACTTCCAATTTCACGCGGGAGAAAACCCAAATAACCAAAGACCTACATACAAACACCCGCAAAAACCTCAGAAAACACACACACACGCACACACACACGCACACACACACGCACACACACACGCACACACACACACACACACACTTGGCAAGGAGTATCTAGATCAGGGGTGGCCAAACTGTGGCGCATGCGCCAAACGTGGCGCATTGGCTGATTGCAAGTGGTGCATTGCAATCATCCAACAGACAGAAAAGGTGACGCTGTTTTAGTGAGCGAAAGTGATTCCAACCACGGAGCAGAGGTGCCCGGCGAGCAGGGTGAGAGGCTCAGGGATGCCAGAAGTGATGGCCTTGGTGGCAGGCTCCTGCCCGCATCTCCCGCCCGCCCGCCTCTTGCCTTAGCATTAAAAAGAATGAGGCCGGGTGGGAGATGGGAGAAACTTTAGCTATTCCTCGAAAAGGGGAATTTCCAAGCTTCAGTCTTTTCTTCCTCTCTCTCTCTCTCTCTCTCTCTCTCCTTGTCCCGCCCTTCCCCTCTCTTTTTTTCTTCCATGAAATTAAAATAAATAAATAAATAAAATAAAATAGAGACTAGGGCAGCTTTAATTGGGCCGTCTTGCATCGAGGAGTTTGCACGGCACCTTACGGCCCCCTCCTGTTGCTGCTGCAGTTGTCATGGTGCCTTCCTTTGCAATCGCCACGCCGGAGCTTGGCTGGGCTGGCGGACATTGAGCGTCTAGTCGCTGGAGAAGGAAGGAAGGAGGGGGGGCGTTGGCATCAAGCCTCCCAATTCCTGGGCAGGATTAAGTTTCATGGTCGCCTGCGCATGTGTATCCTGCAGCTTTTCTCTCCGGGCCATTACTTCAGAGCAAAGGAAGTGTGGCGGGGGAGGGGGTAGAGGAGAAGAAGGAGGCAGTGGTGGCAGCAATCCGAGGCTTCACCCCAAAGCTAAGCAATTGCCCGTTGCCCACATGCCCTGAGGTACGGGACTCCACAGCTCCATTGGGGAAAGGGAGGACAGCAGGGCTCCAAGGAGGGGGGCCGCTGTCGCCACCTCCACTGCTGCTGCTGCTTCTCTGAATGCAGAAGCTGCGTGGAAGCTCCACCCAGGGTGAGCCTTCTCATTGCCCCATGCTTGCTTTTGTTCCCGCCGGCTGCTGCTGCTGGTGAGGCGCTTTGCCAGCCCTGGTTGTTGTGATTGTTACTCTTGTGGGGGGTTCTTCCAGGCTTCTCTTCCAGGACTTGGCATCTTGGAAGAGGGCTGGGTGAGGGAGAAAGGAGCCATGGTGGGGATTGGTTTGCAGGGAGAAAGAAAGAAAGAAAGAAAGAAAGAAAGAAAGAAAGAAAGAAAGAAAGAAAGAAAGAAAGAAGGAAGGAAGGAAGGAAGGAAGGAAGGAAGGAAGGAAGGAAGGAAGGAAGGAAGGAAGGAAGGAAGGAAGGAAGGAAGGAAGGAAGGAAGGAAGGAGAAAGAAAGAAGAAGAAAGAAGACAAAAGAAAGAAAGAAAGAAAGAAAGAAAGAAAGAAAGAAAGAAAGAAAGAAAGAAAGAAAGAAAGAAAGAAAGAAAGAAAGAAGTTAGGAAGGAAGGAAGACAGAAAGACAGAAAGAAAGACAGAAAGGAAGAAAGGAAGAAAGAAAGGAAGGAAGAAAGAAAGAAAGATGTTAGGAAAGAAGAAAGATAAAAGAAAGAAAGAAAGAGAAAGAAAAAAAGAAAAAAGAAAAAAGAAAGAAAGAAAGAAAGAAAGAAAGAAAGAAAGAAAGAAAGAAAGAAAGAAAGAAAGAAAGAAAGAAAGAAAGAAAGGTTTGGGAAGGAAGGAAGACAGAAAGAAAGAAAAAGATGCTAGAAAAGAAGAAAGACGAAAGAAAGAAAGAAGGAAGGAAGGAAGGAAGGAAGAAAGAAAGAAGAAAGAAGACAGACAGACAGACAGACAGACAGACAGACAGACAGACAGAAAGAAAGAGAAAGAAAGAAAGAAAGAAAGAAAGAAAGAAAGAAAGAAAGAAAGAAAGAAAGAAAGAAAGAAAGAAAGAAAGAAGTTAGGAAGGAAGACAGAAAGAAAGACAGAAAGAAAAAAGAAAGAAAGAAAGAAAGAAAGAAGATGTTAAGAAAGAAGAAAGATGAAAGAAAGAAAGAAAGAAAGAAAGAAAGAAAGAAAGAAGGAAGGAAGGAAGGAAGGAAGGAAGGAAGGAAGGAAGGAAGGAAGGAAGGAAAGAAGGAAAGAAGGAAAGAAGGAAAGAAGGAAAGAAGGATGGAAGGAAGGAAGAAGAAAGAAGACAGAAAGAAAGAAAGAAAGAAAGAAAGAAAGAAAGAAAGAAAGAAAGGAAGGAAGGAAGGAAGGAAGGAAGGAAGGAAGGAAGGAAGGAAGGAAGGAAGAAAGGAAGAAAGGAAGTTGTATGGCCGCCCTGAGTCCTACGGGAGTGGGGCGGAATACAAAAACAACCAAAAAAATAAATAAATAATAAATGGTGGATCGGAACTCGTCTGCGAAAAAATTTGGCGGATGGTATGCTTAAGGTTGGTCACCACTGATCTAGATGAACTCAAAGGTCTATAGAACTGTTTGATAAGTGATAGATATCCCCCAAAGTAACTATCATGACAGTCTCTTTTTAAGGCCAAGACAAGAAGCTAAGATGAATCCTTCCTGCTGAATCTTTCTTAGATAAGTACATGTTTGATAGTTTTAAAGCACGTTTTTCAAAATGATTTTTTTTCATTGAGAAAGTAAACTTCTGATGGCAAGTACAATTGGTCTTGATTTTTAATTTATCATATTTTCACTACGTTAGGAATAAAAGAATAACAATTTGGAAGCTCTTCTGGGCTTTGGGAAGTTACTCAGGTTGTACATACCATGCATGCTTATATATGCAAAAAGGTGTGGTACACATTGAATAAATAGTAATATCTACATGGATAAAATTATTGGTAGTTAATATGATAACTTCAACATACCTTTGCATAATTAATGTAAAATTTCATAGTAAACATAGATCAATCTTGTGATATGTTCATTAATAGCTAAAAGAGGATTTATTCTAGTTCCAAAACTATGGAAGCTGATATTAAACAAAAGAGTACATGACATCCAAGATGACAGTAGATTAGAATTTTTCTGGCAGAAGTCTGGTCAATTTATAGTAAACAAAAAACTATATTATTTTCAATGGTCTAATAAAAAGACCTAAAAGGTTTATCCTATTTCATGTTATATTCATGCTCAAATATAAACCTCAAAGAGAAATCCTGGAGTGGATTTTGTTTTTGGAGATATATTGAGAATTATCTGACATAATTTTAGCAACATGCCCTTTCTCTCTGTCCCTGTTTTGCATGTCGATCTACTTAATGGACTTAAAAGTAAGACTTAAAAAAGCCAAACAGCTCCTATAAGTCAGAAATTTGTCTATTAAGGATATATTGCAAATTCATTTTCTGTTTTGATAACAAGTTGTTTTGTTTTGCTGTTAACTGTCCTGTTTTTCAATGTGTCTTAGAGGCTATTTATGTTAAGTTATTGTCTTCATTTACTTGTTAACTCACTTAAAATGTTTAATCAAAATTACAGCAGGTTTGGTATACATGTTGGCAAACAGAGGTACTTATGGTTGAAATTGGACATTCAATATTGTATTTCTGCAGAACTATTCTGTATAAGACTAATATACATAAGATGCAGAGGTGGGTTCCTCCCGGTTCGGACTGGTTCGCCCAAACCGGTAGCGACCCGCTGGTGACGTCAAGATGACGTCACAGAACCGGTTCGGTCGGTGCCAGTCTGTGGGCACCGACATCTTTTTTTTGGATTTTTATTTATTTATTTTTTCTTCTTCTGAGCGTGCGCAGAAGCCAAGTTTCCGGCACTGTGCATGCCGTCGCCATCTTGTTTTTGGCTTTCTTTTTTTTGGCTTTTTTTTCAGATTTTTCGGCACTGTTTCATAGTTCTGCATTACTTAAATATAAAAGTAATAGTTTAAAGAATGATCAGGTGAAACATAATTGTGAAATTCTATGTTTCCTGTCTCTAGCGGCTCTTCTTTGAAGAACACTAGGTCATCCCCAAATGCCTGTGTCTTATATTCTTCTTTTTTTACATTTAATCCTTTTATCTCTCTATTATATCTAATTTGGGTTAACATCACTTCTAACGTCAAAATAAAAAGCAGAGGTGACATTGGACATCCCTGTCTTACTCCTTTATTTATTTCAAATTTCTCTGTATTATCCCCATTGATTATCACTCTTGCCTTTGCGTCGTATATATATTGCCTTTATCATTTTCTCGAGCTTCCCTCCAAATCTCATATCTTTAATTTGTTGGAACAAGAACTGCCAATTAAGATTATCAAATGTTTTCTTGCCGTCCAAAAATATTTATGCCACTGGTTTTTCAGGATGTGCTTCATAGGACATTTAACACTGTCCTTGTGTTATTCCTAATTTGCCTTGTAGGTAAGAAACCATTTTGATCCAAATGTATTATTTCATTTAATATTAATTTAAATCTTTCCACAATTATAGTAGTAAAAATTTTATAATCTGTATTCAACAATGAGATTGGCCTGTAGTTTTTTATTTGTTTGAGGTCTGTACCTTCTTTTGGAATAAGGGATGTATAGGTTTCTGTCCAGGAGTCTGGTAATTTAGCTTTCTCCAATACATAATTATACACTTCCAATAATATCATCTCAAAATCCTCATACAGGCTCTTATATACCTCCCCTGGCAAATCATCCAGCCCCAGAGTTTTATTACTTTTTTGTTTTTGCAGTGTTCTTCTTAATTCTATAGCTGTTATCTCTTTATTTAATATCTCCCTCTGCTCTTTTTTTAGTTCCGGCAACCCATTAAATTTTAAGTATTGTTTTATATCCTCCTCGTCTATGTCTTCTTTTTTGTATAGCATCTCAAAATAGTTCTGGATTATTATTTTCTTTTTCTCCATTTTATGCTGTAACTCTCCATTCTCATCTTGTAATACCTGAATCTATCTTTTTTCCTTATCTTTTTTTAATTTATAGGCTAGCCATCTCCCTGGCTTGTTCGCGTGTTCAAATTTTTTTTTGTTTTGCCTCTTTCAATTCTCTTGTCCTTTCCTCTTGCTCCACTATATTTAGTTTATCTTTAGCCAGAACCATTTTCTCTTTGGTTTTTTCATTCTGGGGCTCCCTTTATAATTTAGTTTCTAATTTTTTAATCTCCTTATGGAGTGTATTTTGTATTTGCCTTTTTGATTTTTTTTTTGCTGAATAAGCTATTGCTATGCCCCTCAGGTACGCTTTAGCCATATCCCATATAATTTGTAATGATGTTGGTTGATTTGTATTTTCTTTAAAGAATAATTTCATTTCTTTTCTAATTCTTGAAATAAATTCTTTTTCCTTTAGAATTTGGGGATTTAGTGTCTACCATCTCCTAACTTTTTTCTATCCTTTCCAAATTATTTTTACGGGGTTGTAATTGTAATTTGGCCTTTATTCCCTCCCTAATATATACTGCTATTCCCCTCTGTTTTTGTTCCGCTTATGCTTTATATAATATTCCTAATTTCGGGAATTCCAAACATTTCCTATGCTGTTCTTTTATATGTACCTCTTATAGGCATATCTATATCTATACCTTGTTTTGCTAATTTTGTTAATATTTGTTTTCTTTTGGCAGGGGCATTTAATCTGTTAACATTAATCGATATTAGCCTAATTTCTTCTTCCATTGTTCTACTTATATGTTGGATTCTGTCTTCTAATAATTCTAGCATCTCTTTGTGGTCGTGTTCTCAAGACGGCTCCTTCCTCTTCCCTTTCTCCCTTTTCTTCCTTGCTTTCTGTCTCTAATTCTATTTCTTTTATCTCCCGTTGCTGGTCTTCCTGACTTCTAGATTCCAATTCCTCTTTACTACTACTCTCTTCTTCCATCCCCTCCAGTTGATCGTAGAGTTCTTATGCCTTATCTAAATTGTTTATCTTGATCTTTCTCTCCTGCCACGTTACTAATATCCCTTCTGGGATTAACCATCTAAATAATATATTTCTTTTAGTCAACTGTGTAGTGAGAAACCTATAATCTCTTCTCTGCTCTCTTACTCTTTTCAGGATTTGTTTTAATGTTTGTATTTTTTATCTTTATAAATCATTGGGACATGTCTTGTAATCTTATAAATTGTGTCTCTGACTTACTTTCTTGTGAATCTTATATGGACTTCTCGTGGCAGTCTATAGCGCCTCGCATAATTTGTATGAATTTGATACATTTCAACAATCTCCGATAATATTTCTTGCCTATCTTTTTGTAATGCTCCCGCTATCAGCCCTGCCATAATAGTACCCAGATCTTCTTCCTTTTCTTCTATTACATTCTGGAATCTTAAATAGAACCCTCGTTCCATTTCTAGATGGATAATTGATTGTTCCAGTTCCTTATTCATTGCCATCAATTTTTTTCTACTACATTCACTTTTTTCCCATTTCTTTATTCTTTCTTCATTTTTCTCAATTGTTTGTTGTATCGTCTCTATTCTATTGTCCATTTTATTAATATCTCCTTTCAATTCTATGTGGTTTTTGGACATTGTTTCCTGCATTTTTATCATTGTTTCCTGGATGGCTACTAATGTTGTCTGTATTATTTGTATATTGGTTATTACATTCTGTTTTTCTGACCCCAACATTCCTTCTATTGTTCTCTGGCCTACTGGGGATGAGGGTGTCAGTGATGGGGTTGATGTTTTTTTTCCTGTTCTTAGTGTTGTCGTTGCGGTGCTCATCATATTACTCAGGTTTAAACTACTTTGTTGTTTAGTTCTCAACTTGATTCAACTTTATTCAGTACCCTTTATAGCCAATCTCCACCTTAACTTAAATACAATGCTATTTGTTCTTTATACCTTTATGCTTTAATCCCCTCTTGATACCTTAACTTAATCCTATTAGCCTCTAATTATTTAGTACCACTATATATTTATATAAATGTCTATAAGTACTATTTTCACAATATTCAAATATATATATTTATATATATATACATACAGTCAATCACTTAATTATAGATAAAATAAACTTATAGCTCTAAATCAATTTTTTAGTATAACTCTTATCTTTATATTAAATATCTATATATAGCCTATACGTTTAGTCACTTTAATATTTCCTTATTTAACTAGCAACTTATTACTTTCTCATTTTCTTCCCAAACCTCCGTCTCTTCTTCATTTTTATTTCTCATCTACATCCACTATCCCTTCTTTCTCTCCAGCTCCCAAACCTCTCTTTTCTTCCACCAACACAGTTCACTTTCTTTTCTTTTTTCCTCTTGCTCAGTTCACAGTCCCTCTAGGTCGCCAGTGTCCTTCTCCAATCTTCCTCCATCTGTCGCCAATCCAGTCCTGTCACTCACGCCGCCCTCTCTATCTCCGACTTTCTGCTGCCTTTTATTCCTTCCTTGTCCTCCGTCTGCCACCAATCCACTCCTGTCACTCGCAACACCAAGTCTCATCCTCTCTATCTCCAACTTTCTGTTGCCTTCTGCTCCTTTCTCGTCCTCCTCCATCTGCCACCAATCCATTCCTGTCACTTGCACCATACCGCCGCATCCCGTCCTCTCTATCTCCGACTTTCTATTGCCTTCTGTTCCTTCCTCGTCCTCCTCCGTCTGCCGCCAATCCACTCCTGTCACTCGCACCGCCGAGTCCCATCCTCTCTATCTCCTTTACTTTCTCTGACTTTGTTGCCTTCTGCTCCTTCCTCGTCACCATTTGTTTCTCTCCATTTCTCCGATACGTCGCTTCTTCTTTCTCCACCTTTTTCCACTTTCTCCGACTGTCTGCTTCATACTGCTCCTTCTCCATTCTCAAATTACTTTCCTTTGATTTTCCAGCTTCTCTCGCTGCACTCATAGTCCACCCGTTTCTCTCCTATTTCTGTCATCTGTAGCCCGTCATCTCACCTTGCTTTCACCTTGTTCATTCCGCCATCTCTCATCTTTGCTGTACTACCTCCTTTTTCTCTCTCCTCAATTTCACTCTTTCATCAAATTGGCTTCTGGATTTCAAATTCCTTCTTCTAATCTTCTCCCAACCACTTTCTTCACCATATACTAACCTTCTCCTCCCAAAGCTCTTGTCATAAAGTTCTTTATCTCCCTTCTCTCGATCTTTGGGTATTTTAATTTGCTGACTCACAGCTCTTCCTGCTAGGTCGCCGCTTGCTTTGAGGCTTCCCTCACATATTGAGCTTCCTTCTCTCACCAGGAATCACGGATTTACTTTTCTTTAGGCTCTTATCTTCTATACAGGTTGGAATATTTTTACTTACTTCAAATGACACAGTCTGTTAAATATATCTTTGCTTCCTCATCTGCTGTGGCTTGTCATGGCCTCAAGTCTGCCATGTCGCAATCGCAGACACTTTCACGCCGGGTTTAAGGGGTTTCCTTTTATTGCAATGGGTGATCACCTTTCACCTCGCTACCCCCAAGGCTTCCCCTTTATTTCACGTGGCTCTCCAGGCTCTCTGTGCCCCGAAGGGATGCCAATCGTGAAAAAAATCAGAGTTAGAGGATGGAGACCATCTTCTTTCCTCCACTTTGCCTCAACCTCGCCACCGGAAGTCCTACTCATGCTATTATATGGGGTCTAGTAATATGCATAGGAGTGTTATCTAAACTAGATAACATCTTGTTGCCTAACATTAAAACCTTTTCTTACAAAGGGACAATGAAAAGTTGCTTGGGGAGAAACTGGGAGAATGGCTTACATCTTCAGAAGACCTTTGCTCCTTTCATAGTTGCTAAGGTGCATATTCACCCCCTGGTTGTGGGTGCACACATAAGGGAGAATCTTCTATTGACTCAGGACCAGTAGAAACCCCACAGAAGTAACTGTTTGTTAGCCATATGACACAAGGAAATACAAGCAAATAAAGCTGCCTTATAGTCATATCTTTGATTCATCCAGGCCAGAATAGTACCTTAAGAGCAAGAGTCTGTGCCAAGGGTCTTGCTCAGCTCTACTACTTGAGATCCCTTTGAGGGGAGATTGGGGGACTGCTATGAAATCAAAGTTAGAGCAAGTAGATGTTTTCTCTATTGGACACAGCACAATTGCCATAGTCACATCAAGATTAGACACATTTATCAATGGTTAGATAATAGAAGCAAACGTTAGAAACTAAAAGATTAAGAGAATGATTAATCAAACAATGAAAATTTATTAGTATGGAGAAGCAAAAATTACTATCAATATGTGATTACAATTACAGTTATGATTATTACTGTCATTATTAAGCAGAAGTTAGAAATTTAAAATCAAGGAGGATATGTAAATAAAAATGAAGTAAGTGTGCAATTAAATAATGAGCCTTGAATAATTAGGACAAGTAAATATTATGATGAATAGACTTGGAGAATAATGGTTACAAATATCATGTGTATATGGTTTATTATCTGTATTTAAAAGAGATTGTACCCAGACATTACACAGCCATTGTAGACATGGAAATGTTATATATATAAAAATTGTACAATATAATAATAATAATAATAATAATAATAATAATAATAATAATAATAATAATAATAATAATAATAATAATAATAATAATAATAATAATAATAATAATAATAATAATAATAATAATAATAATAATAATAATAATAATAATAATGTACTTAGTTGATACCTAGGATGCTGGCAGCAACCCATATCAACCATTAGCACCAGTCAATGGTATTTGTGATGCATTTTTGAATGTTCACTTGACTGAGTTTCATGTTTAATGAATCATCATCATCATCATCATCATCATCATCATCATCATCATCCTGCCTTTTGCCACCAACGGGCAGGTAGGCTGCTTTCCTTCCCCCCATCCCTGATCCTGCCTTTTGCCACCAATAGGCAGGTAGGCCGCTTCCCCCCCATCCCTGATCCTGCCTTTTGCCACCAACAGGCAGGTAGGCTGCTTTCTCCCCCCCCATCCCTGATCCTGCCTTTTGCCACCAACAGGCAGGTAGGCAGCTTTCCTCCCCCCCATCCCTAATCCTGCCTTTTGCCACCAAACAGGCAAGTAGGCTGCCGTGGCTGGGCCTGGACAGCTATCCTATGTGGTTCCTATGGTTATGGGATTACAGTCTTTGGATCAGTAGTGATTTAACCACCGTGAACCAACCCAGGCACCTACCATCAGTAATGATGAGAAGAAATCAACAAAATTCCACATTGGGTCAGTTGCCGGCCAGATCAACAAGGACCGCATCAGATGCTATGGCTCCTGGACATCTGTTGAAAAAGGGGCTACAGGGCTCAGTTGTTACTGCTAGGGAACCAGGGCATGCAACTGCAAAGCGACTAGAACCAAAGCGCAAAACTTGGACAACTGAAGAAAATCAAGAAATCATCAAATATTACTACCAGGTCAGGGGCGGGTTCCTAATTTTTTTACTACCACTCTGTGGCCGTGGCTTATTTTGTGGGTGTGGCTTGCCAGCTATGTGACCGGGTGGGCATGGGCCTTGGGAGCTTGGCAGCAGCCGGAGAAGCGGGGGGCATTGCCCACCCGCAATGCAGTCCCCCGCAGCGGGAGCAGCAAGACCGCAGCAGCGGTTCTTCTAGGAGGCTCCGTCCGGCCTGAATGCTTCTCCCCATTCGATGATCCTAGGCTCCTGCCTCCCGTTCCCCCTCCCCTCAGCAGCTCGAGAAGCCTCGAGCATGCGAAAATGCCTGGGATCATCACCGCGCATTCGTGGCTTCTCGGACTGCTGAAAGGAGGGGAATGGAGATAGCTCCTGCTGCCCATTTTTTCAGCGTCTCACGCACTCCCTCAGCCATCCTCCCCTGCTTGGACTCACTGTGAGGTAGGAAGGCAGCGCATGCACAGTGCCAGAAGCTCGGCTTCTGGGCATGCGCAGATTTTTTAAAAAAATAAATAAATAATTTTTTAAAAAAAAATGGCGGTGCCCAGGCACTGGCAACTGACCGCACTGGTACTGTGATGCCACCAGCGGGCCACTACCAGTGCTATAGAGTGGACCGCACCGGTAGGAACCCACCACTGTACCAGGTAGAACCAACAGCCAGGGGATTTCAAAAAAGAATGATGAAACTGTGGAAGGAAAAACACCCAAAAAGTGATGTAACTGAACAAAGATTAATGGATCAAAGACACTTCATCAAGTTTTCACAGATGTGGAAATGCAACATCTAGACATATTGGCTAAAAAGAAAACAACAAGTAATGATGAACAAGCTGAAGAAACTGCTCCAACACATGAACAAACTGATCAGCCAGTGGAAGAAACCAACATACAGGATGAAGATCCTCCTGTGCAACAACTGGAAAATGTGGAGCTAAGTCATCTATCAAAAATGCTGAAAGAAAAGATTGAAAACCACATCAAAGAAAACATAGAAAGAAAAAGACTACCTACCATTCGCGAAGTGCATAGCACATGAGTGAAAGATCTGTTAACTGTCGTGAACAACATTTTAACTTCCATCCCATCCAGCACACTATATGAAACCAACCAACTAATGTAAAGCACAGCCGCCATTATAACTGCAGAACTGGATTATAAAATGCCCCCCCAAAAAACCACTGGAAAACCAAAGTGGAAAATTCGACTTGAAAATAAAATTAAAAAACCTACGAGAGGATGTCAGCAATTTAAAGTACTTGAAAGAAGGAAAACTAAAGAACAAAAAGCTGAAAAATAGTTTGCACTATTAGAACCTGGAGGAAAAAACAGAACCTGGAGGAAAATAGAACCTGGAGGAAAAAACAATAACGGAAATCATGGAAGAAATAAAACAACGTAAAATAGCAATAGCAAAGAAAATTGAAAGATACGAAGGACGAATAAAACAATATCGTGAAAATATCCAGTTCAGAAGAAACCAACACCTCTTCTACCAATTCTTTGATGAAAATCGAGTCCAAACTAATGTTTACCCATGTAAAGAAAAAGCTTTGAACTTTTGGAAAGAACTGTGGGAAAACCCAGTGGAATACAACAAAACTGTCTTCTGGATCAAAGATATTCAACAACAAACAACATGAAACAAAATGGAAAATATTATAACAACAACTGACATAGTTGCAAAACAAGCAAAGAAGGTCAAGAACTGAAGTGCACCTGGCCTGGATGAATTGCATGGATACTAGCTAAAACACCTGACCACCTCCATCATCACATGGCCACTCAATTTGATAAAACACTTCAAAATGCAACAAGTGAAGAATGGTTAACAGCTGGCCGAACATACTTGATAATAAAAGATCCAGAAAAGGGCACAGAACCAAGCAACTATTGCCCAATTACTTGTCTGCCAACAATGTTCAAACCTTTTACAAGAATACTTGCAAATTCAGTATTCAGCTGAATATCAAAATATCAGCTGCTCATTGACAAAATGATACTAAAAAATGCAAAATGAAGAAAAATGAATTTAAATATGGCGTGGATTGATTACAAGAAGACATTTCACTCTTTACCCCACAGCTGGATTAACACATGTCTGGAAAACTTTGGAATCAGCAAAAATATGTGTACATTTTTGAAAGCAAAAATGGAAAACAGTTCTAACAGCAAATGGGGAGAACATTGTTGAAGTCAATATCAGTTGAGGAATCTTCTAGGGGGACTCACTTTCACCACTACTGTTCAACATCGCATTAATTCCACTGACAATAATCCTACAAAACACAAAACTGGGATACCAAATCTCAAGCCAACATGGCAAGATAAACCATCTACTCTACATGGATGACTTAAAAATGTATGCAAAAAGCCCCACTGAATTTAAATCAATACTCAATACGGTTCAACTGTTCAGCAGTTACATCAAAATGAACTTTGGACTTGAAAAATGTGCTATATTATCCATGCAGCGAGGAAAAATGAAAAAAATAGAAGGAATAGAACTGGGAAATGGAAGCATTAGCAAAGGATGCTGGTTACAAATACCTAGGCCAGGGGTCGGAAATTGCAGCTCGCAAGCCAAAAGTGGCTCTTTGGACCCTCTGCCATGGCTCCCTGTCCCATCACTGACTGCCCCGCCCCTTGCCCTCCCCTTGCCTAGCCCAGGGAGATTCCACCACCCCCCAGCCTGAATCTTGCACGATGATTCCCATCGGAGGAAAAGCAGGCAGGACCGCCCTCGTTCTAATCAGAGGCAGAGGCGGCTTCCAATGAACCAACTCCAAAAGCCGCCCCTAAAAGCGGCTTTTGGAGTCGGCAAAGCGACCCTGGAACGTTCAGTCCCTGGCGTTCCACAACATCAAAGCCAGCTCGGCGGCCTCGGAACATTCACGTCCCGACGTTCCACGACATTGAAAGCTCCGCGCTCAGCCGCCGCTCCTTTATCCCAACCAGTACTAAGTTGCAGTCCCGAGGCAAACAGGGCTCGCTCCCTCCTTCGGGTCGTATGCATCTCTTGCTCGCTCTTTCTCCTTCTTCACCCCCGCCCCCCTCTTTCTGTCCCTCGCCAGACGCCGACGTAGCAGAAAGAAAAAGAGATGGTGGCGGCGGTGGCGGCCGAGGCAAAGGAAGCCACGGCAGGGAGAGCGCGAGGCACTCGCAAAGTTAAGGTGACGTCGCGAGGGTGCCGTCTCGAGCTGTAACTGTCCTTTCCCCTTAGGACGCCTCTCCCACGTCCCGTTGCTTCAACCCGCCAGAAAGGCAGCTCCGACTCCCTTCCTCTTCCGAGCGCCTCTCAGTCTGGCCAGGGGCGACGCCGGCCTCCGAGTGGAGCTTCCATCCCTTCGCTATTATGCTGGTACCTCTCGGGAGCGCCGAGAGCGTCCCGGCTGCCCGAGACATGAAAACCCTTCAGGCTCCGGCCGCCGTTTCTGCCTGCTGGGACGGCGCCTGGCCAGGACGCCGGGTTGGACCTCTGGCCATGTATTTCCTCAGCGGCTGGCCCAAGAGATTGCTCTGCCCTATAGAGCCCCCACTCGGGATCCAGGCCGACCCGCAAAGGACTTTGTTCGCTGTGTTGTCACCATCCCAGCTCAGTATCTGGTACCAAAAGGGAATAAAACCATGGGCAGGCAGACAGATGATAGATAGATAGATAGATAGATAGATAGATAGATAGATAGATAGATAGATAGATAGATAGATAGATAGATAGATAGACAGACAGACAGACAGACAGACAGACAGACAGACAGACAGACAGACAGACAGACAGATGATAGGTAGATGATAGGTAGATAGATATGGATGGAGAGAGATAGATAAAGAGATGGAAAGGGAGAGATGAGAGGGAGAGAGAGAGAAAATAGATAGATAGATAGATAGATAGATAGATAGATAGATAGATAGATAGATAGATAGATAGATAGATGATAGATGATAGATGATAGATGATAGATGATAGATAGATAGATAGATAGATAGATAGATAGATAGATAGATAGATAGATAGATAGATAGATAGATGATAGGTAGGTAGGTAGGTAGGTAGGTAGGTAGATAGATATGGATGAAGAGAGAGAGATAAAGAGATGGAAAGGGAGAGATGAGAGAGAGAGAGAGAGAAGATAGAGAGATGATAGATAGATAGATAGATAGATAGATAGATGATAGATAGATAGATAGATAGATAGATAGATAGATAGATAGATAGATAGATAGATAGATGATAGGTAGGTAGGTAGGTAGGTAGATAGATATGGATGAAGAGAGAGAGATAAAGAGATGGAAAGGGAGAGATGAGAGAGAGAGAGAGAGAAGATAGATAGATGATAGATAGATAGATAGATAGATAGATAGATAGATAGATAGATAGACAGACAGACAGACAGACAGACAGACAGACAGACAGACAGACAGACAGACAGACAGACAGACGATATGGATGGAGAGAGCGAGATAAAGAGATGGAAAGGGAGAGATGAGAGGGAGGGGGAGAGAGAGAGAGAGTAAAGGGTTTTGTGGTTTCCAGTTCTCTGTCCTAATGACTGGCTGGGTGGGCGTGGCTAGGAAGGGTCATGTGACTGGGTGGGAGTGAGTGATGTCAAGTTGGCCACGCCTACCCAGGTTTTGTGGCTCTCGGTGGGGTTTTTTTTTGTGGGAAAGGGGTCCATATGGCTCTTTGAGTGTTTAAGTTTGCCGACCCCTGACCTAGGCATATTGAAAGCAGATAACATTTTGAATGGAAAAGTCAAAGAGTCAACGCAAAAGGAATACATCAGGAGGGTCTGTAAAATATTAAAATCAAAGCTGAATGCTGGAAACATAATTAAAGCCATTAATATATGGGCAGTTCCAGTGATGCGCTACTCAGCTGGAATCATCAACTGGATTTTGGCTGAACTGGAAAACTTGGACCGGAAAACACGTAAACTTTTGAATATGTACCATGCTTTACATCCATAAAGTGACATCGACAGGTTGTACCTCCCAAGAAAAATAGGGGGCAGAGGGCTATTTCAAATCCATCAAACTGTAGAAGAAGAAAAATGAAGTTTGAATGATTATGTGAACCAAAGTACAGAAAAATTGCTGCAGGATGTGAAATTGGAGAACATTATTAAAACAACAGAAACAAAGGCAGAATATAAGGAAAAACAACTGGCTGACAGATTAAATAGATGGAAAACCAAAGCTTTTCATGGACAGCACTTGAAAAACGTTGAAGGAAAATGTGATGACAACCTTACACGGGTTGTCATCACATTTTCCTTTAATGGGTTTAATGGGCTTAAAATGGGAACCATCAAGAAAGAAACAGAAGGTTTAATACTCGCTGCTCAAGAACAAGCACTACAAACTAATGCCATGAAAGCAAAGATACAAAAATCCACTGACAATCCAAACTGCCAACTTTGCAATGACAAAGTTGAAACTGTTTCACACTTAATATATGAGTGCAGCAAAATCTCGCAAACTGATTATAAAGCTAGACATCATCAAGTTGCTAAATTAGTCCACTGGTCATTATGTAAAAAATATGACATACCTGTATCTGAAAAGTCATGGGAGCACAAACTGGAAAAAGTTACTGAAAATGAGAGGGTGAAGATCTTGTGGGACTTTCAAATATAGACAGATCGTCATTTGGAACACAACACGCCAGACATCACGGTTGTCAAGGGCCAAAGAGTACAGTTTATTGATATCGCTGTACTAGGAGATGCCAGAGTCGAAGAAAAAGAACTGGAAAAAATTATGAAATATCGTGACCTGGCCATTGAAACTACATGGGTATGGATGAAACATGTAACAGTGATACCCATTGTCATCGGAGCACTTGGTACCATGTCCAAGAATTTCACAAAACACATCAAGAAATTGCAGCTTCCTGCAATAACACCAGTGGAACTGCAAAAAAACTGTGCTACTCAGAACATCATACATTTTAAGAAGATACTTGGTTGATACCTAGGACACTGGCAGCAACCCGTATCAACCATTAGCATCAGTCAGTGGTATTTGTGACACATTTTTAAATGTTCAGTTGACTGAGTTTCATGTTTAATTAAAATAATAATAATAATAATAATAATAATAATAATAATAATAATAATAATAATAATAATAATAATAATAATAATAATAATAATAATAATAATAATAATAATAATAATAATAATAATAATAATAATAATAATAATCATTAGAAGAGAGTACACCAACAGAGTTAGGAAAATTTTGAAATCTAAATTAAATGGTGGAAACACCATCAAGGCCATGAATACCTGGGCAATACCAGTCATAAGATACACGGCTGGTATAATTAACTGGACACAAGCTGATTTGGACATTTTGGACCGAAACACAAGAAAACTAATGACAATGCACTACAGTTTACATCCACATAGTGACACTGATAGACTTTACCTGCCCAGAAAATCAGGTGGCAGAGGACTACTACAAGTAAAGCAAACAGTTGAAGAAGAAAAGCATGCATTGGCGGATTATTTAAAAGAAAGTCAAGAACATCTATTAATTGAAGTAAAGAACAAAAATCTACTGAAGGTCCAACAGACGAAACAAGAATACAGAAAAAATGTGATAAAATCAAGAATGGAGAGTTGGCAAAATAAAGCATTACATGGCCAATTTCTGGAAAAAATAAAAGACAAAGTGGACAGTGAAAAAACTTGGTTATGGTTAACATCTGGTACTTTAAAGAAAGAAACAGAATCATTGATCCTGGCCGCACAAGAACAGGCAATTCGTACAAATGCCATAAAGGCCAAAATTGATAAATCTTCAAATGATGCTAAATGCAGATTATGCAAGGAAGCTGATGAAACTGTAGCCCATGTGCTCAGCTGCTGCAAGAAAATCGCACAGACTGATTACAAATTACGACACAACTCTGTTGCACAAATGATCCACTGGAATTTATGCAAAAATTATAACATCCATACTGCTACAAACTGGTGGGAACACAAGCCTGAAAAAGTCACTGAAAATCAGATGGTCAAGATCTTGTGGGATTTTCGTATACAAACAGACAAGGTACTGGCACATAATACACCAGACATCACGTTGGTCGAGAACAACAAGGTGACTATAATTGACATTGCAATACCAGGAGATAGCAAGGTCGATGAAAAGGAACACGAAAAAATTGCAAAATACCAGGACTTAAAAATTGAAATCCAACGATTATGGCACAAACCAGCAGTGGTAATTCCAGTAGTGATTGGAACACTGGGTGCTATCCCAAAAGCACTGGAATTACATTTAAAACAGCTCAAAATTGACAAAATCACCATCAGTCAAATGCAGAAAGCCGCACTGCTCGGTTCCGCACATATACTTCGAAAATACATTACGACTTCCTAGGCCCCTGGGTGGGGCTCGACTAGTAATCAATGCCAAATCCGGCGAAACAACTGGCCGCTGTGATACAATTGTATAATAATAATAATAATAATAATAATAATAATAATAATAATAATAATAATAATAATAATAATAATAATAATAATAATAATAATAATAATAATAATAATAACAACAATAACAACAATAACAACAATAACAACAATAACAATAACAATAACAATAACAATAACAATAATAATACACAGGAGCAGTCCTCTTCCACATCAAATCAACCTGATTTTTTAATAAATATTTATCAGTCTTTTGCTTTAAAGTTCATATATATTTGAAAAAAGTTGAATTATAATTCAAAAATAATAAAAGGGCCAATATCTGGAAGGTTGATGCCTATTACATCCTTAGCTATTTGTTAAATCAATATAAGGTGATGAGGAGATCAGTTGTTGTCAGTGATTTACCCCCTCCCATGCAGCAGTTGGCAACATTAAACTTCATATGGTTTTCAATGGAATTGTTTGCCATAGAAGGGACATGTTATTTTGCAGTGAGTTTGCAACTGAGGAATAACTCTAAACCCTCCCCATTTTGAGCAATCCAGCCATCTTTGCTTAAATTGCTTTTTCCTAGAAACCAACGATCCAAATGACTATATCCCACTGCCATATATCCTGCATGCTTGATGTTTAATTTTTTAATATGATCTCTTGGCTAATTAATGATTAGCCAAATAAATTATTGTGATACTATATCAAAGATAGTGATCATATTCCTTGAAGTATTTTAAATGGCTTCCTGGAGAAATGCCAAGTAACAGCTGTTCACTGTAATAACTATCCTGTAATAACTATAAGACATCCCTGAAAAAGTATGGTGTCCTACTTGATTATTTCTCAAGGCGGGATTACTTGGTCCTCTGGGAAACTCCTAGAACACAACATTCTGGCAACTGCTGTAAAATGCAATGTAGTAAAATCCAAAATTACTGTGAGAAATAAAATAGCACCTAGATCAGTGATGGCGAACCTATGGCACGGGTGCCACAGGTGGCACGCGGAGCCATATCTACCGGCACGCGAGCCGTTGCCCTAGCTCAGCTCCAGTGCACATGTGTGTGCCCGTCAGCTGATTTTTGGCTTGCGCGGAGGCTCTGGGAGGGCGATTTTGGCCTCTGGAGGGCCTCCAGGGTGGCGGGGGTGGAGCGTTTTTGCCCTCCCCAAGCTCCAAGAAAGCCTCTGGAGCCTGGGGAGGGCGAAAAAACGGGCCTACCGGGCCCACTGGAAGTCGGGAAACGGGGGAGTGGGATGGGTCACGCATGCATGCGCAGGGGGGTGGGGCGAGTGAGGGGCTTTGAATTATGGGTGTGGGCACGCACGCACATGTGATAGCGCGCACGTGCACTATTTCGGCACTCGAGGAAAAAAAGGTTCGCCATCACTGACCTAGATCATCTCACTCATCTCAAAGATCTCCCAGCAGCCAGAGTGTCAGCCCTGGAGGCCATCTTTTTCTTTGGATCTTCAGGTCTGCCACACTTAGTGCTGTGGGAAACTGGGAGGGAGGATTGCAGGGAGTTACAAGGATATCAAACATAATAACATTCCTTTCTCTGAGAGCCAAGGACATTTGGCTTGCACCTGGAGTGGCATGACTGGGAGGCACCTCCAGTTGGGATGGTGCCTTGATTGGACCATGTGATGGACATGTGGGTGCAGGGGAAGGATCTTAGACTTTCCTTTGGGTGGGGAAAACTGGAAGCTTTCAGATTCGGGTTTTCCCAAATGTGCCAACATGACATCTCTAATAAAATGGAACTTTGAGGAACTTCAAGCCTCGGAGACTTCTTTCATTGGGGGTGTTACTTGGAACCCTGACATAGAGGGGCCACCAAAAAAGATTTTGACCAGGGCTGCTTCATAATGCCACTCATTGTGCCTTGAAATCCCTGGTTACAGAACTAAACAACATGAACATTAGTTTGATCTATCGGTGCTATCAGTACAAAAGGCATTTTTGAGTTGGAAAAAAACTACAAAAGTTATATAATTTCAAGAACAGTTTTGGACTTGTCCTTGAAATCTATTAGTGTTTCTGCAGAATTCTGCAGAATGCAGAATGTCTCTGTCTCTCTAACTGAAAACATTGAAAGATACCACTAGAATAATACACTTATATTAATTCAGACCAGAGTGGCTAAACTACTTAATTGATCAAGGCATCTTGAAAGTATGAAAAGGAAAATAACTCTATAGGTGTACCAGCTTCCCATTTTTCTCAGTGCGAAGGTTCTCTGTGTCTAAAATGTATTTTTCACTTTCTCATATTTGCTCAATGACTTTCAAAGCACAATATAAATTCCATTGTCAAGCCTAACAATTATTTTTACTGCTGAGAATGCCACAGGCCAGAAACATTTTAACACTACGTCCCAAAAGTGCTTTTTTTCAAGAGGCAACTGGACTATTTGGTTTTTCTTTAAATATGTTTTGCTTCTCATCCAAGAAGCTTCTTCAATTCTGACTGGATGGTGGAGAATGGAAGGATTTATACTCCTTACAGACAGCTGATCATTTGCATTCTTTTAGCAAGTCATTAAGGTCACCTGGAGGTTTATTGTGTCATCAGGGTCACCTGAGTGGTGCAAATGGGTGTGGAACCTTCATGGAACTGTTGAAAGGACTGTGTTGTAGATTAGAGATAGATGATGTTGTATCCCTCCTCTCTGTTGAGAGAGGACTGTTCAGTTTTGACATAGATGGCCTCTTTAACCTTTTTCAAACCGGGGGTCCTCTGTCCAAAATGTGGACTTTGCTGCCTTCAAAAGAGTGCCATGTGTCTTTTAAATGCAGATGGACTGCTGAATCTAGTCCTGATGTGTTTGTTCTGCTAACTTGTGCCATGCACTTATCAAGTGGTTGCTTTGTTTTCCAATGTACAGATCTGCACATGACTCACTGCATTGTACTGCATATACTACTTTGCTCAGTTTATGTCTGGGTGTTTTATCCTTGGGATGGACAAGCTTCTGCCTTAGTATATTCTTGGGTTTGAAGTGTGCATGTATGTTATGTTGGCTGAAGATCCTTCTGAGCTTTTCTTATATTACTTGTATGGAATGATAACTTTGCTTCGTTTGTTGTTCTCATCACTGTCTGTTATGGAAGAGCTCCTGTAGGGTCTTTTTTGAGATTTGATGAAGGCTCACTTGGGATAGTCACATGTTCTGAGGGCTTCCTTGATGTGTTTTCATTCTTTTTCTTTCATATCTTTGCTGGTAGGCAGATCTTCAGCTCAGTGATGTAGGGTTCTGATGACTCCCATTTTGTGCTCCAGTGGGTGGTGAGAATCAAAGTGTAAATATTGATCTGTGTGGGTGGGTTTTCTATAAACTTCAATGTTAAGGCTTCTATCTTCCTTAATATGTACTGCACAGTCCAGGAAGACTATTTTCCTTAACATCTTCCCATGTGACTTTGATGTATCTGTCCACAGAGTTGATATGTTTGGTGAATGCTTCCAATTCTTGTGTTTTGATCTTGACCCAAGTATCATCTACATACCTATACCAGTGAGTGGATGGAATTCCTGTGAAGAAGTTTAGGGCTTTGGTTTCTACCTCTTTCATGTAGAGATTGGCTACAATGGGGGACACAGGTGAACCCATGGCACAGCCATGTTTTTGTCTGTAGAAACATTCATTGTATTTAAAATAAGTAGTGATCAAGCAGAGGTTCAGCATGGCACATATGTGGTCTGGGCTGAGGTTGGTTCTGTCACCTAAGGTGCTATCTTGTAGCAGTCATTTTTTCACTACCATGACAGCTTTGGTAGTTGGAATGCAGGTGAAGAGGGAAGTCACATCATAGGAAACCATGGTCTCTCTGGGTCTAGTTTTAATTTCCAAACTTTGCTGGCAAAGTCCTGTGAATTGTTGATGTGATGGGTGGTGATGCCAACTAGTGGAGCTAATAAGGTGGTTAGATGTTTTGCAGTGTTGTAGGTGACAGAGTTGATGCTGATGACAATTGGTCTGAGTGGAGTTCCTCTTTGTGGATTTTGGGAAGTCCATATATGCATGGGGTAGCTTCCCCAGGGTAAAGACAGTAATTCCCTAAACCACTGTAGCCAATCTATACATGGGAAGATGTTAAGGAAAATAGTCTAGCCTTCCTGAATTGTGCAGAAAACCCACTCACACAGATCAATATTTACATTTTGATTCCCACTACCCACTGGAGCACAAAACCAGCTCATCATAGTTCTACTAGGGTAGGATCAACTTTAAAAACTAGAAATGGTATATAGGTTATTGACCATTCTACTTTAAAAAGCAGTAATCCTAATGTTCATTTGCAAAATTAGTAATACAAAGCAAAACAACACCAGGTGATAAGCTAAAATTTCTAAGATCTTCCTGTATTTAGCTATATATTGATACTCCTGTTGATATTTGTGCAGTTTATGGTAGAAATACCACAATAAACATTATTGCAAAGCTCAATTTTCTATCAGAATGAATTAGAAGGGTTTTCTAACATTTGTTTATTCATTTGTACTTTATTTCTTTATCCCTTTTTCTTATTTATTTCTTATATGTTCTTTAAAATGTTTAACAAAATATAAAATATAAAAAAGGATTTTTGTAATTCTCATTAGCTTTTTTTAGAAAATGTATGATCAGCATTTATTTGTTATATCCCAATGGGCCTCAGTAACAACCCCATCAGTGAAAGCTACCATATTTTTCAGAGTATAAGACGCACCTTTTTGCCCCCAAAAAGAGGATGGAAATATCGGTGTGTCTTATACACAGAATACAGCCATTTTTGGCCTCCCAAAGCCCCTCCCCTGCATCCCATTTTTGCAAAAAATGGGCCTTTTTTGCAAAAATGGGGGGTTGCCTTCCCCCACCCCCTAGGAGTCCTCTGCAGGCTTCCCAAACCCTCTGCATGCCCTGTTTTTGCAAAAAAAAAAACTGAGTGAAAAATGGGCCGGTTTTTTTGCAAAAATGGGGGTGTTTTTGCCTTCCCCCACCCCCTAGGAGTGCTCTGCAGGCTTCCCAAACCCTCTGCATGCCCTGTTTTTGCAAAAAAAAAATGAGCAAAAAGTGGGCCATTTGTTGCAAAATGGGGGCATTTTTGCCTTTCCCCACCCCCTAGGAGTACTCTGCAGGCTCACAAACCCTCTGCATGCCCTGTTTTTGCAGAAAAATGGGCCATTTTTTGCAAAAATTGGGGTGTTTTGCCTTATAATTACCCCATCTAGCATGACTGGAGGAGGAATTCTGGGAGTTGAAGTCCACTAGTCTTAAAGCTGTCAAGTTTGAAGACCCCTGGGTTAGGGGTTAGGGGTGCAAGGGTCTTCAAACTTGGCAAGCTTTAAGACTTGTGGACTTCAACTCCCATTCCTGAGCTAGCATGACTGGAAGAGGAATTCTGGGAGTTGAAGTCCACTAGTCTTAAAGCTGTCAAGTTTGAAGTTTGTAAAAAGTATACATGGTTGTAAAAAGTATACATGGTTGTAAAAAGTATACATGGTTGTAAAAAGTATTCTGTTACATTGGTATTTTATTAAATAATATATTAGTATATCATTTGGTTCAGAATACTTTTTTCCTTGTTTTCCTCCTCTAAAATCTATGTGCGTCTTATACTCCAGTGCGTCTTATACTCCCAAAAAATACGGTATATGGTTAAGACACAGCTGAAGTTAATATCTGCACAAACTTAAATTTTTAATTTATATTGTAATTTGTAATTTAAAAAGGGCGTTGTTACTTACCTGAACGCCCGTTCTCGTAGGGTGGAGCTAGCCTCCAAGATTGGGATGACCTCATCCATCAGCCAATCAGGACTGAGTCTGACCTCATATAAAAGCTGTTGTCCTGTCATATTCCCCCTCTTGAGACGAAGGACTAGGTCAGACCCATAGTTTACTCCCCACGCACACCTTCAATACAGAAAAACAAGAAAGGGAGGGACTTGGAGGCTAGCTCCACCCTACGAGAATGGGCGTTCAGGTAAGTAACAACGCCCTGTCTCCATAGTGGGTGGAGCTAGCCTCCAAGATTGGGACATACCAAAGCAGTATTGTCCCCTAGGGAGGGTTGTCACAAGGAACATTAACCTCCACAGGCGATGCCACAGTCTGTAAGACCCGTCGGCCAAAGTCAGCCTCCGCAGAGGCGAATGAGTCCACCTTGTAATGCCTAATAAAAGGCAATGGAGATGACCACGTTGCCGCTCGGCACACCTCTTCAATAGAAACATTAGTCGTCCAAGCTGCCGTGGTGGCTGCGCTACGTGTGGAGTGTGCCGTCAGACGTGGTGGACATGGAAGATCCTGTTGGTGGTAAACATCCGCGATAACCGCGCGGATCCAGCGGCCGATCGTCGCTGCGGATGCCTTGCGGCCCACCGATGTATAGTGAAACCCTACAAACAGGGACTTAGATAGACGAAACGGCGCTGTGTGAGCGTTGTAGATCTTGATTGCCCGCCTCAAGTCGACAGTGTGCCATTTATGCTCGGTCGTTGTGGCAGGCGAGGTACAAAAGGAAGGGAGGACCACCTCCTGCGCCCGATGGAAGTACGTGTTGACCTTCGGCAGGAACGTGGGGTCAAGGCATAGCACCACCCGGTCAGGGTGAAAGACACAAAGATCTTCCCGAATGGACAGAGCTGCCAGCTCCGATATCCTGCGAGCCGAGGTGATCACCACTAGGAAAGCGACCTTGTGGGTTAGATGCTTTATGGACGCGGTTCGCAGCGGTTCATATGGGGTCTCGGTCAGAGCAAGAAGAACCCTCTGCAGGTCCCAGGTGGGGTACCTGTGCACCACCGGGGGCGAGATGTTGACCGCCGCCTTCAGGAAACGGGTGACCAACGGGTGCGCCGACAGCGGCTCAGAAGATCGGCAAGAGAGAACCATCAATAGCGCGGCCACCTGACGGCGTAAGGTGCTGGGAGACAGACCCTTATCCAGGCCTGCTTGCAAAAATTGCAGGATGTGGATGACCGAGAGGTCGACCGGGCAAAGGTCGGCCGTTATACACCATTCGCAGAACACTGTTATGGGGTTGTGTTTGCCTTTAATCTTTATCTCTATGTGCCTCTATGAGGTGTTTCCGGTTCCTGGGTGTTGTCTTTGAAGATGCTTTATAAGCGTCGTTAGTTTGTTTTTAGCTCATTTAATAAAAGCTTATCTGAAACATGGTGTCAGAGTGGGATGGCCTTGAAAAGTGGAGCGTCTGAAGTAAGAAATATAGCACCATGGCAGATAATATACCACTGCCACAACTCATGCGAGTAAGTGAGGACTCTAGCACTAATTGGGAAAATTTTAGGGCAGAGTTTGAAGATTACTCTTTGGCTACAGGCTTAAATGATAAGCCGGCAGCAGTACAAGCTGCCACATTAAGAAGACTAATGGGTGCAGAATGCCTTCATATTTATAAACATAGTTTAACTCTTACAGAAGAGCAGAGGACTGTTACTAAGGCTATTTTGGATGCTTTGGAAGCTTTCTTCAGACCGCATAAGAATGTTATATATGAAAGATATCTTTTTGGGAGCTGCACTCAGGAAGAAGGAGAAATGATTGACGCCTTTGTAACACGCCTAAAGGAAAGGGCGGCAAGTTGTGAGTACGGTTCTTTGAGAGATGAACTTATCCGAGACAAAATAGTTTTGGGTGTTGCCAAGGAAAGTACGCGCCACCGTTTATTAAGGGAACATGATTTAACCTTGCAATTAGCCATAGAAATATGTCGGACTATTGAACTTACAGATAAACGGCTGATGGCATTGGAGCGAGATAAACAGACCAACTGTGTTAATGCAGCTTCCAAGCACCAGCCAAATGTGAGGAATCATCAGCAACAGCAGCAGTTCAAACAGAAGCCTCGCAATTTGTCAGTAGACAACCACACACCGGGTAAATACTGTGACAATGTGAATGCACGTGGAAAAGAACGGTGTCCAGCGTATGGTAAAATCTGTAGGGCGTGTGGGAGGCTGAACCATTTTGCTGGGGTGTGTTTGGCAGCAAAGAAATTGCATATGGTTGAGCAAACACCGGATGTATCACTGTTTACCACTGATGTGACCTACACGAAAGAATGCATTGGTGCAGTACATTCAAAGGGTAAAAAGTGGTTTGTTAATCTTAAATTTAATGATATAACTCAATCTTGTCAGTTGGACTCGGGGGCAACATGTGATGTGATGAGCCTAAAGGACAAAAGGAAATTGGCACCTGAGACACCCCTTCAGCCTAGTAGTGCCACACTGAGGTTATATTTGGGGGAACTGATGGAGTCGCTAGGCTTATTTCATACTGAATGTAACATACGTGGGGTTACTCACAAATTGGAATTTGAAATTGTGGATGTAGATCAAAAGCCGTTATTGTCAGGCTCAACATGTGAGCGTTTGGGACTGATGTGATTTACCATTCCAAGGGAGTTACATAATGTCGAAACCTATTCCTCCAAAGTCTTGGGGAGACCATTGATAAAGCATCAGGTCCTCCAAGCTTATAGGGAGGTGTTTGAGGGCCCTATTGCATCTGTTCCAGGAGAGGTTCATTTTCAACTTGATCCCACTGTTCCTCCAGTACAAAGTGCCCCGCGCAATGTCCCTATAGCCATTAAGTCACAGGTTAAAGCACAGTTGGATAAATATGAAGCAGAGGGACATATTGTTTCAGTAGCCGAGCCAACCGACTGGATAAGTAACATGGTGGTGATTAGGAAATTGGAAAAGATCTGAATTTGTATCGATCCTAAGTTTTTGAATATGGCCTTGAAGCGATCGCATTACCGAATGCCAACGTTAGAGGATGTTTTGCACAAGCTGCCTAAGGCACGGATTTTTACACTTGTTGATGCCAGGGATGCCTTCTTACAGTGTAAACTGGATGAAGAGAGCAGCCATATGACCACGTTTTGGACTCCTTGGGGCAGAAAGAGGTGGCTTAAACTGCCCTTTGGTGTCTCCGTAGCACCAGAGATATATCAAAGGAAGCAGCATGAATTATTGAGTGGTCTCAGTGGAATTGAGCCTATAGCTGATGATATCCTTATAGTTGGGTGTGGCGACACTGATGATGAAGCAGAGCATGATCATGATGGGAAACTAATGGCACTATTGGAGCGGTGTAAGCAGGTGAAGCTGAGGCTCAGTATAAAGAAGCTGCAGTTTAAGGTGCGAGAAGTCCGCTTTCTTTTTTTTTTTAATTCAAAAAGTTTTATTAGTACAGAATTACATAAGTAGTAGCAAAATATTAAATATAAAGTACAAACATTTTTGTTTTTCTCTCCCCCCCCCCGAACCCACCCCCTTCCCTCCCCACCTCCCCCCCGGACTTCCCAGAGATAATACAGGGCATAATAATAAATTTAAATTGTTAATAAAAAGAGAAAAAAAAGAAAAAAAAGAACACTATTTTTAAAAAACTTCAACTCCAGATTATACACTACTAATATATCGCATTTGTATACAATAGTAAAGATACAAAAAAGAAAAAAAAGAAAGAAAGAAAGAGAAAACTCTTTAACAATACAAACAAACAAACCTCCTCCCTCCTCCCTTCAATCCTCTATCTTATACAAAGTAAATGTTACATAAATAATAACTAAATATAAAATACACAAATCTTAAACTGATATTATTGACATTAAAAATAACCTCTAAGATAAAACTTAACTAAATGTTACATAAGTGATCATCAAATATTAAATTTCATCATGATATTAATAACATAATATTATTCTAAATTAACTTACTAACTTCAATAAACAAAAAAAGAAAGGGAAAAAAGAATAAACAAATCTTCAACAAACTATATATATCTAATATTATTAACATTAAAAATAACCTCAAAGTTATATAAAACTTAACTAAATATTGCATAGGTAATCATTAGATAGGGAAAAGAAAAAATGCAATCATATTAGTCTCTATCCGTCCAATATATTTCAACATCACATCGTTTTGTATCTTGATAGTTCATCTTTTAATAGTTCAATAAATTCGAATTTGTCGACTCGTCTCCCGTTTGATCCCAGACCTCCATCTCCTTTTCCCCAGCTATCTGGTTCAGGCACTCCTTTTGGGTTTTTGAATCTATTTCCTTTTGATCCATCAAAGGTGGCTTCCCCTCCTCCTCCTCTTTTATTTTCATACATCCTTCCTCTGGAATCTTGGATATATCAGCCTTTAGAACATTGACATAAAATTCAGTAGCTTTTTTTATCGTGTTGAGCCGGTATCTTTTTCCAGAAAATTTCACTGCTACTCCAACTGGCGCTTCCCATTTATATTGTAAATTTAATCTCTTAAATTCATCAATCAAAAAAGTATAGCTTTTTCTGGCTTTAAGCATTTTAGAGGGGATTTCTTTCCAAATCTTTAGTTCCTGACCATTCACCATAAGATTATTGTTAAACGTTGCTTGTATAATTCTGTTCCGTAAAGCTCTTGTGGTAAAATATATGACAATGTCCCTTGGTAAATGCTTTTGTTTAGCGTACCACGAATTGATTCTGTATATTTTGTCGATTTGTGTAGCCAATTCCACTTTAGAAATTCCAGACACCTGATCCAATACGTCAACCATCCTGCCTTTTAAATTTTCATATAATCCTTCTTTCAAACCTCTGATCCTTATAGCAACTTCCATGGATCTGAACTGTGTCATCAAGACCTCTTTTTCAAAATTTGCAATATCATTTTGGATTTTATCTATGTAATTCACCGAAGTTGCCAAAGCTTGTTTATTTGTTTCAATACGTTCTGCCAAAACTTCAATATTTGTTGCTAAGCCTTTGCAAACCTCTAACACATCAAATCTGAGTTGTTGATTCATATTCTTCAAAGCAGCCTGCATTTTTTTGTCTATCTCACTTATTTTCTGATTAAATTCCAAAGTAAGTTCATGTTTCATAATCTTTAAATTATTTAATAAATTTTCAGGTGTCAAAAGCTGTGGAGGTGTTAGCTCAGTGTTAAGTTGCATTTTAGAAATATATCCAGATGAATAGTCATTTCTTTTAGTCAAAACAATCTTTCCAGACTTTGAAGCTTTCATGGACATATTTTAACATCACAAGGGTTAAAAGCGGACCCAGACAAGATCAGAGCTATTGTAAACATGCCACTGCCTACTGATGCTAAAGCAGTGCAGAGATTCATTGGCTTTGTCACATATTTAGCAAAATTCTTGCCACATTTATCTGAGGTGTGCCAGCCATTGAGACGTCTGGTGGATAAAGATGCAGTTTGGCACTGGCTCCCTAAACATGACCAGGCAGTGCAAGAGATAAAACGCTTGGTTACCACTGCTCCAGTATTAAAATATTATGATGTCACAAAAACGGTCGCTATTCAAAGTGACTCAAGTAAGAACGGTCTGGGATGCTGTCTGTTACAAGAAGGCCAGCCAGTTGCATACGTGTCTAAAGCGCTTTCGCCAGCAGAGTTAAACTATGCTCAGATCGAGAAAGAATGTTTAAGTATTGTATTTGCTTGCCAGCGTTCCCATTATTATCTTTATGGTAGAAATACAATTACAATTGAAACTGATCACAAACCACTAATAACCATATTCAAAAAGCCTCTTCTGTGTGCCCCTAAGCATTTGCAAAGCATGATGCTCAGTTTACAGCATTATAATCTTGACGTTGTTTTCAAGCCAGGACATGAAATGTATATTAGCGACACTCTGAGTAGAGCCACAGTAGATCAGACAGCTATGGGAGGAGAACATGAATACCGGACGGTTTGTTGGCTGCAACAGGAACAAACATGTTTTGCTGAAATTAACCAAGCAGATTATCTTAATGTTACGAATCAGCGGTTACAGCAGTTGAGGCAACACACAAACGCTGATGTGGCCCTACAGACACTAAAGAATATTGTGCTTAGTGGGTGGCCGGATGTGAAAGAGGTAGTTCCCATGATTGTAAGGGAATACTGGTCCTTCAGAGACGAGATCGCTGTACAAGATGGCATTCTGTATAAGGGTCCCAGAGTTATAGTGCCAAAGTTATTGAGACCGGAGAGGTTATTGCACATCCATTCAAGCCATATTGGTGGAGAGGCATGCTATAGACAAGCCCGTGACACATTGTACTAGCCGAATATGTGAGGTGAAATTGAGGATTTTGTCAGTAATTGTCCCATCTGTAATGAATATGCACATCGGCAACAGAAAGAAACTATGATGTCACACGAGATACCATCCCGACCCTGGCAGATCATTAGTATGGACTTGTTTAATTATGCAGGGAAAGAGCTCTTGATAATAGTGGACCATTATTCGGACTTTTGGGAAATTGACCTCCTTCCAGATCTTTCAACTGAGACCACCATCAAGAGATGTAAGTCTCAGTTTGCACGTTACGGGCAACCAAATGTAGTGATTACAGATAATGGTCCTCAATTTGTAAGTCTGCAATTTAAAAAATTTGCTGCGGAATGGGAGTTTGATCATATTACTTCATCGCCACGTTATCCGCAAGCGAACGGAAAAGCCGAATCAGCTGTAAAAATTGCTAAGAACTTATGTAGGAAAGCATATGGCGAAGGTAGTGATCCATGGAAGGCTATTTTACATTGGAGGAATACTCCAACCGAAGGTATGGACAGTAGCCCAGCACAAAGATTAATGTCACGGAGATTAAAGACGTCCTTACCCGTGGCAAATAAGTTGCTTGAGCCCGTGGTGATACAAGGGGTCCCGGAAAGGCTATGGCAGAAGAGGCAAGTGGCTAAGGCCAAATATGATAGATCTGCAAGAGACTTGCCAAAGTTAAAGGTGGGAGAACGAATTCGGATGAGACCACTGCCTGGAGATTGGACTGGCCGTTGGGAAAGGGGTACCTGTTTACAACAAGTGGCACCCCGCTCCTATTTGGTGGAGATTGGAGGAACCCGATACCGGCGGAACCGTGTGGACTTGCGTGTGGCTGAGCAACCAGACTCCTCATATCCAGTGGGTGGGTCAGAGACAGTTGCCAAGCCAAACCTTCTTAAGGATAATAAAGAATGCCCGCTGGACATTGATGACATTCCGGAGCAAGTTGGTGCGTCTGGTGATAGCCAAACATCCGAGGCCTCAGAAAATGGCAAGCAAAGAGATCAAGTCTGTGTGAGGGAGTCAGGTGTGCGAGAGCCAGTCGTTACTCGGAGTGGTAGATGTTCACGCCCCCCTGATAGACTCTGTTATTAGAAAAGGGGAGATGTTATGGGGTTGTGTTTGCCTTTAATCTTTATCTCTATGTGCCTCTATGAGGTGTTTCTGGTTTCTGGGTGTTGTCTTTGAAGATGCTTTATAAGCGTTGTTAGTTTGTTTTTAGCTCGTTTAATAAAAGCTTATCTAATAAGCTTTTAATTATCAGATAATTAAATTCAACCTCCAGGTTGAATTATACTTCAACCTCCAGGTTGAATTATAAATACGAATGGTGGACGCCCGGCGAGAGGAGAGGAGCGTGCGGATGATGCTGTCGGGGACCCTGCGGAGTGTCAGGGTGCACCGCTCAAGCCCCAGGCGGTCAGTTGGAGCCACTGCGGGTCCGGATGCCGCACTGACCCCTGGGAGAGCGACGATTCTGTCAGCGGGATCCGCCAAGGCGGGCCGGTCGACAGCGACTTGAGGTCCGCAAACCAGGCCCGTCGCGGCCAATGAGGGGCCAACAGGATCAGGTCCGCCTGTTCGGTCAGCATCTTCCGAATTACCCGGGGAATGAGAGGGAGTGGTGGGAAGGCGTAAAGGAGGCCCCTCGGCCAGGGGCAACGGAGGGTGTCTGTGCCCTCTGCACCGTACATCTGGTACCGGGTGAAGAATCGTGGGAGCTTCGTGTTCAGCAGGGTCGCGAACAAATCGGCCACCGGAGTCCAAACCGTTCCACTAGCTCCTGGAAAATGTCCGGGTGCAGTGCCCACTCTGCCGTGTCCACGTCGTGCCGGCTGAGCCAATCCGCTGTACGGTTCGACACCCCCGAGATGTGCTCTGCTTTGAGAGATAGGAGGTGCCATTCCGCCCATAGGCCCAACTCCTTGGCTTCGGACAAGAGACGGTGCGACACTGTTCCCCCCTGTCTGTTGACGTGGGCTTTGGTGGTCACATTGTCCGTCAACAGGAGGACATGCTGCCCGGCCAGGACGTCTGTCAAAGAGCCAGGGATGCCGCTCGGAGCTCTAGAAAGTTGATGCTGTTCGCTGACTCCGACTGGGTCCAGGTGCCCTGGGCCACGTGCGATTATGTGTGGGCACCCCATCCGTAGAGGCTGGCATCCGAGGTCACAGTCACCCGGTGCGGCTCGATGAAGCTGGAGCCCTTGGTGATCGCCGGGGACCACCACCAATGCAGGGATCGTCGTACTGCGGCCGGCAGCTGGACCTTGGCCGAGGAGTTGGATCTGCCCGCCCGCTGAAAAGGCAAAAGAAACCATTGGAGGTCTCTGGAGTGCAGTTGTGCCCAAGGTGTTATGTGTATCGCGGAGATCATCTTTCCTAACAGGGAGAAGAGGAGGTTCAAAGGTATCTGCCCCTGTCCCAGGACCTGTTGGGTCAGCAAGGAGAGACTGTTCTGTCTGTCAAGCGAGAGATACACCCTGCACTCCAGAGAGTCCACAATGGCCCCCAGGTGAGTGATGTGTGTAGAAGGGCTCAGGTGGCTCTTCTCCAGGTTAAGGGAGAAGCCATGGAATTGAAGGGCGTCCATGGTGGCCTGTAGGTCCAACGCCGCCTGGGGCAGGGAGGACGACTGGATCAGGATGTCGTCTAGGTAACACTGGATCCTTATTGGGTATGCCCGCAAGTGGGCTGCCAGGGCGGCCAAGATTTTGGTGAAGACCCTGGGGGCTGAGGAGAGGCCAAAAGGGAGGGCCGAGTACTGGTAGTGCTCGTCGAGGTATGAGAATCGAAGGTACTTTTGGTGGGAAGGCCGAATCGGGACATGAAGGTATGCCTCTGTGAGGTCGATGGAGGCCATAAAGTCACCCTCCCATATGCCGTCCAATATGGACTGTAAAGTGTGCATCTTAAATTTCTTGTACACCAAGAATTTGTTGAGCTGCTTAAGGTCCAGGACTGCTCTCCACCCACCCGACGATTTCTCCACGAGGAACAAGTTGGAATAGAATCCTTGCCCCCGCTGGTCCTCCGGGACCCGCTGGATGGCCTCAATCTCCAGGAGATGCTGGATGGCTTCCAGCATCAGGGCCTGTTTCTGCGGGTCGGAGGATTGGGAGCACCTCATGAAGGAATCAGGGGGGGTGGAGAGGAGGTCCAGGGCGAGTCCGAGTGTCAGGGTCTCGTGAAACAAGCATCCGTGGTAATCTCCTCCCACCGCCTGGTGAAAAGGCGCAGGCGACCCCCAATGGGAGAAGCTGCTTCCTCTATTTGTAACAGCGGAAGGGGCGACCACCTGCCTTCCGAAAAGGGCGCTTAGAGGACTGGTTGGAGTTAGTCCGGTCCTGGCCCTGGTTCTGTCTGGTCGCTGCCCTTGGCCTATTCTGGTTGTACGAGGGGGCCCTCTACGGGCATCTAGGGAACGTGGTGGCGGGAGTCGGTGGCTTGGTCTGTGCTTTCCTGGTGGAATTGGGTAGGACCTTACGCTTATCCTTAGTCTCGATCAGGTAGGGGTCAAGTGCCTCACCGAAAAGAGACTGGTTCTTAACCGGAGCCCCGGCTAGGCACCAGTTATGCCGACAGTCGGCGGGCCAGCTCCGCAGCCAGTGCATCCGGCACACCACCACGGACGTCCCCATGGCCCTGGCCGCGAAACGGGTGGCCTGGAGCGTAGCGTCCGAAGTAAATTGCGAGACCGCGATGAGCTTATTAATGTCCTGCCTTGCTCGTATGTCTGACGAGGGCAGGTGCTCCTGCAGAGCCTTCAACCAATGAATGGAGGTTTGGCAGAAAAAGGACGCCGTAGCAGAAGCTTTGATGGCCCACGCGGCAGCCTGGTGAGTTTTCTGGAGCGCCTGCTCGGTGCGCCTGTCCTCCAGGCATAGCAGTTCCTTGGAGTCGCCTGGCATTTGCGCCGAAGAGTACAACGCCTTGATGGGCGGGTCCACTGGAGGCACCAGCAGATGCTGCACCAGAGCGGTAGATACGTTGAAAAACCACTTGTCAGATGCGGAGGGGGCGAAGCCGGCCGACGGGGAAGCCCACTGCTTGAGGACCGATTCCACAAACAGCTTGGGAGCTGGCACCACTTCCACCTGAGAGGTGGTTTCCTCAAAGAGGGGGTCCTCAGGTTCATCCCCGATTGGCGTCTGTTCCTTTGAGGAGAATTTGGCCGTGGCCCTGGCCTTGTGTAACAATGACTTGAACAAGGCGGGGTTAAACAATCCGGTAACGACCGGGGCCTCAGGCGCGAGGTCCTCGTCCTCTGAGAGTTCTAAGTCCTGCACCTGGTCGTCCTGCCTGTGGAGCGACAAGGGAGAGCCCTGATCGGCGTCGGCGACCAGCGGCGGTGGGTCGGTGGTTGGCGTGGCCTGTGGGCGGGTTTGAGATGGCTGGGTGGCCGTAGAGGGAGGCGGTACCATGCTGGTGATGTGTTTCATGCCGGCCTCGATGCCCTGTGCGATGGCTGCCTGGATCAGCGCCTGCACCTCTGGGCTGTAGAATTGCGAATGCGCTGCAGTGGGCAGAAGGGCCTCAGCTGTGCTGCCACTGGGTCTGGGGTCCTCCCAGATATCATCCTCCCCCAGGCACAGATCCGGATTGTCCAGGGAGAGGGTGCCCTAGTCACGTCGCGTCTGGACTACTGTAATGCTCTCTACATGGGGCTCCCCATGAAGAGCACCCGGAGGCTCCAACTGATCCAGAATGCAGCCGCGTGGGTGGTTTCGGGGGCTAATTGGCGCTCCCATATAACACCCCTCCTGTGTGAGCTGCACTGGCTTCCAGTGGTCTACCGGGTGCGCTTCAAGGTGCTTGTTACTACCTTTAAAGTGCTCCATGGCATTGGACCTAGGTATCTCCGAGACCGCCTGCTGCCACAAACTACCTCCCATCGACCAGTGCGCTCCCACAGAGAGGGCCTCCTCGGGGTGCCATCAGCCAAGCAGTGTAGGCTAGTGATGCCCAGGGGGAGGGCCTTCTCTGTGGGAGCACCCACCCTCTGGAATCAGCTCCCTCCAGACTTAAGAACCATTCACGACCTGTCCATCTTCCGCCGTGCCCTCAAGACGTATTATTTTTATCAAGCCGGGCTGGCGTGAAAAAGTTTTTGGGGTTTTTAAAATTTTAAGATTTTACTAAATTTTAATTGTATTAAATCAGGGCCACATCGAATATTTTCTTTTAAATGTATTTTAATGTTTATATTGTGTTTTTTACTTGGCTGTTCACTGCCCTGAGTCCCCTGGAGAAGGGCGGTATATAAATTTAATTAAACTAAACTAAACTAAACTGAGGAGCGCCGGTCCCTCTGGGTGGAAGTGCCAGAGGGCTCATGGTGCACTGAGGAAGTTGCCGCAGCAGAGGGCAGCGTGGAGCACTCCGGGTTCTTGGGGGCTTTGCTCTTGTCAGCCTGGTTGCCCTTGGACGAGGCCTTGTCCTTGTCCGAAGAATGTCTGAGGGGGGAGCAATCCCGATGACTTGCTGGTGGGGGGGTGATCTGTCAGCCCCACCCTCCTTTTCCCTGGCCTGCCTGGGCTTATTCCTGCCCGAGGTGGCCTTATCCGACATGCTGGATGGCGGGGAATGCAGCCAAGCTGCAGGGAGCGCTTTTACGGCCCCGTTGGCTGGCAAGTTGTCCCTGGTCGTGAGGGTTGCAGGCCGCAGGTCCGCAGGGGCTCGTGGCAATGGGCAGGTGTGCTGTGCCCTCCGAGCATCCCACAGGCCAGTTCAGGGGCTACTCCGAGCGTGGACCCTGCTCCGGCGAAGCAGGAGGCTGCGGCTGAAATCTGAGCCGCCGTGAAGCCGCGGGCCATCTGGAGGATGGCCGCATCACAGGGAGTTCCCCTGTGACGTCAGCAAGCCAAACTGCGGCTGCGCCCAAAGTCCGGGAAGCCATGCCTCAGCTGGGGAGCGGGGGCTGCCGGGCGAAGCTCCAAGCATCGAGTGAACTGCGGCTGCGCGAAAACCTGTCCGCTTCAAACAGTAGGAAACAGCTGAGGGGCGGGGGAGCCGCTCCGCCGGGCGCCAAATGTATCGAGCGATGTGGTGGTCTCGCAGCCGAGCTGCTGCCAAGGAGGCCGCCGATCACTCAGGGAAGCCTAAATTAGGCCCGGGAGCAGGCCCAATGTTAAAACAAAGGCGGCGATGTGCCGGCCGATGCCAGGCAGTCCCCAGTGAGGAGGGGCGGTCGCGCAGGCCGATGTGCCGCCGATTGGACCGCCGACACTCGCCCTCACTGAAGTTCGCTCCCGAGGGGCAGACAGAGGTCTCTGGGCCCAATTAAGACAGCGGAGAGGAAGAGAGACCAAGGCCGCTCAAGTGCTAGGCTTCTGCGGTGGTAGTCACTGAAGAAAGGGTCTCTCTCCTGCAGACGTGGCAAGGGCCACCCTGGCTGCAGGTCACCCAAGCGCCGGGCTTCTGTGACAGATGATGGACACTAGGAATGCCAGGCCGCAATGTGAGGATGACAGCCAACCACCTAAGGTGGTAGTAGGCCGTGGACTAGGCCGAAGCCTGTCCGGGACGTCCCAACACCCCCGATGGATAGGGAAGGTGGGGAATCACTCACAATCAATAAATCAGTTGATAATTGATCTAGATCTGGAATCAGTAGAAGGTGATAGTAAACTGCGAAATTGGGGGAGAAACAATTCTAGGCCTAGGACTGAGTCGAAAGAGGGGGAATATGACAGGACAACAGCTTTTATATGAGGTCAGACTCAGTCCTGATTGGCTGATGGATGAGGTCATCCCAATCTTGGAGGCTAGCTCCACCCACTATGGAGAAACTAACATTCTTTCCTGCCAGAAAAAGAGACCAAGATATCTAGAGAGACCAAGATAAATAAACTTCAAGTTTTTTAAAATGGGCAGGGGAGCATATGTATAGAAAATGGAAAGTGAGGCATGTACCGTATTTTTCACACCATAAGATGTACCAGACCATAAGACACACATTAGCTTTAGAGGAGGAAAACAAGAAAAAAAATCTGCCTCTGCCTCCCAGCATCAATCCCGTATTCATCTGGCTAGTGTCCTTGCAACAAACAGCAAACAGCCTAGTCAGCTTCAGCATGTTATCGCAGCCCCAGTACATGGCTCGTTAGGGCTCACTCCGTTGCGCCCACCACCAGTCAACTGAGCTGAGCTGCTGCCGCCACCAGGGAACACTGGAGCCTTCACTACCAAATAGCTGATTGGCTGTTGGATCGGCCTACTGGAATACCGCCAATCAGCTATTCTAGGTGGCAGGTATCACTGCCACCAGTGCCTATTGCCACCGCCTAGCACCACTGCCAATGCCACCTATCGCCACCGCCACCTATCACTGCCGATTGCTGCCACTGTCGATTGCCATGGGTGCTGTTTGCCACCAATCGTTGCCGCCATTTGGCGGTGGCAATTGGAGCCAACTGCCACCGCCGGCGAATGGCACCAGTGAATGGCACCAGTGGTGATCCCTGCAGCCTAGAATGGCTGATTGGCGGTATTCCGGGAGGCTGATCCAATCACCGATCAGCTACTCGGCAGCGAGGCACCAGTGTTTCATGGTGGTGAATGGTGGCAGCGGTGACAGGCGGTGGCGGTGGCACCAACCCCTTTCCCCTCATCGCAATATTCGCTCTATAAGACGCACAATACATTTCCACCCACTTTTTTGGGGGGGGAATGCATCTTATAGTACAAAAAATACAGTAATCAAAGAAAGATACAAGTTACCAATAACCAGTATGGATTATGCCAGAAAGACTAAAGCACAAAGTGAACTAAGACTTGTGAGAAATGTCTAACAAAAAGGTGAAAGTGATATATCAGAAAACAAATGAAAACCAAAACAAATGGATAAAATGATAATAAGTGATGGCAAGAAGAGACTATCCTTCACTCATTTTTATATCTGTTTTCTAGCAGAAGTTGGCAGAAAGTGTGGACTGCAGCTAAAAAAATGCTAATGAGAGAGTAAAATTACATTTAGTTTATTTAAACAAAGTTAAACTCCATGAGACACACTACTGTATTGAATTATTGAAGATTTTGAAGGAACTAGCAAAGGTGTAATTTTCTCTTTAAGCATTCTTGGAAATATGGAAGTCTGGTGAGGTTCCAAAAGGCTGGCAAATTTCATTTCTGTGTACAAAAAAAAGATAAAGATAAAGAAGACCTGAAAAATTACAATCTTGTCATCTTAAAAATTAACAAGTAATGCCAGGCTAATCTCATTTTTGTCTTTAATAGAACTACTAGGTTAATAGAGCAGAGAAATGTGTGGACACAGCATATCTTGATTTCAGCAAAGCATTCAGTGAAATCTATCATGCTATCTTCATTAATAAAATGGATAAAAATAGACCAGATTATAAATACGTTAGATTTATAATTGGCTGAATGATCACAGATAATGAGTGCTTGTTAATGTCTCCACATCTGCGAGAGTACTGTCAAGTGGAATGCCATATAATTCAGTTCTGTCACCAGTATCGTTTAACAATTTTTTAATAGCCTGGATGAGGACATTAAGGGGATGGTTTTCAAATTGACATATAACACAAAATTGTAAGACATGATTAAAACTTTAGAAAATTTGAGCATGGACCCAAACCAAACAGGATGATACTTAATAAGAAGAAATATAACATCCTCCATCAGGTGAGAGAAAAAGAAGAAATATAGGATAGCAGAGATCTGGTTTAGTCGTAATACATGTGAAAAGGGTTAAGGTATTGCAGCAGATAACAAGCTAAACATTAAGCAACAGCAGCTAAAATTTACATGCTACTTTGGGATATATTAAAAGGAACACCCAAATAAGGACAAATAATTTCTTTCTCTATATTTTTTCTTAATTTACTTGAACTCTATTTTAGCATCACAGTCTAAGAAAAAAAAGAATTGACAAACCAGAGTGAGTTCAGAAGAAAGTTACCAAGATGAGAAGGGGAGAGGAAACAAATATTTAAATATCTCAAAGTTGCTCTTTCAAAAGGTAGCTGTACTGTTTTTTCCTTGAGGAAGAAGAACAAAACGTTTAACTTCTCATTCAAGAAGTTTCATCAGTTGTGATGGCAGGGGAGGGAGGGAATGGAAGGATAAGTACTGACAATTGAGACTGGGTGGTGGAGATAAATCATAAAAGAGGCCATTTATGTTAACACTGAGTAGCCCTCTCTCAACAGGAGGGATAAGATTACACCTATCGCCAGTCTACAATGCAGCCATTGCACAGTTCCAAGAAGATTCCACAACCAATTGCACACCGATTTAGGTAAGGGCAAAGATAAACCGCAAGTGGTCCTCAGAGCTCTCAGGGAGAGTGCTAACAACCAGATGACTGCAAAGAAATACAACCCTTCCATTGCTCCGACCACCACCATCTAGTCAGAATCTATCCTTCCACTCTTTGACCATCCAGTCTCAAGTGTCAGTATCTATCCTTCCATTCCCCACGACCAGCACATCACAACTGATGAAGCTTCTTGGATGGGAAGTGAAACACATTGTTCTTCTTCCGCAAGGAAAAAACAGTCTGAAAAAGGACTTATCGGTTCAATATTAAAATGAGGACACTTTTGTATTCTTGATATTTGTACAGAATGATATCATTTCTTCTCTATGAAAACTGCATCCAACCTTCAAGCAAACACAGTTCTGGGGATTCTTCCCAGAGCCATGACAGTGTGGTAGTTGCATAGCCAGTAATATCAGAATCCATCATGATGCTGTCATTGGTGATATTGCATTGCATAGTCACATTGCTTCTCATGGCACTTAGTAGGATGCTTAAAGCAGCAGTTTTCCAATTTCTACCCTTACCCCAAGATGCTATAATCTTCCTGCCCAAACATAATAGATCTATCTAAGTAAACCTTCAGAGTTCTGCATAGAATCTATAGCATTTAACTATGTTTGCCAATTTACATGACACATATAATGACTGCAATCATCTTCACAGTGAACTCCCATATTAACTACCTCTTTTATTCTGCAAAAAGTCACCCAGAATAGCAGAACTGTTTTGATTTTTCTAATATCCTGCCAAATTCTTTGAGTTTTATGAATTAAAGTCTCAAACAATTTATGTAATTCAAGAATTGACTTTGGAGCTACTGCCTTTCAGACAAACACAAGAATAATGCAGAAATTACAAGCATATCTAATATGTTTTGTCCTCTGGAAATGGAAATTTCCTAGGTGAAATATCTTAGGAAAAGCTCTTTGCCAGCTAGTTTCTTTAACAGAGAGATAGTATGGGTCTGGTTGAGTAGATGGATAGCAAATGGAGCCTCTTTATTGTAGGCAGCCTTGGTTTCTATTTACTATAATATCAGCCCATTAGGTAGAGTCAAAACCAAGTTCAAAAGAGTGTCCTGCAACAATTACAAATACTTATAAGTTATTACAAATATTTTTCATACATTAATACAAAAGACACTAGAGACATTACATTGCATTAATATGTCTTATTCACATTTCCAAATCTTTGCTCAAAACTAAATTTTCTATACATCTTGCATGATGACCAACACATGATGTTAGACTAACTTAAATGCATGACTCATCACCATAATATACTATTGTGCAAAATCTAAAGCAAGAACAAACAAATCAAGGCTAGACGTGGGACTTGGACTTATTTAAAAAACTAGTAACTGGGAAAAGGATTGCTAAGATTTTTATATTTTCTATTAAAGAAGAAAGTCTACATTAATATTTGTAGCACAAATAAAGTAAGATTCAGACTTAAATTGTGAAGCAATATTAAGAAATATGATTTTTTAAAAATCAAGAATATATTTCCAAAGCAAATTATATTTATAAATGCTTTCTCCTTCCAAAGCTTTCACTAATCAATTATAATCCCAATTTAATTAATTAGCTTTTAACTAGCATTAACAAATTGCTCAATCACATTTGTATGTTTCTGTGATATATGATGTTACATTACAATATAATCAACATTTAAGCTTTTAATTTTTTAATTAAGAAAAAGAAAAGTGATATAAGATTATGATAATTCAGATTGTAAATGTAAAGTTAATGAAAAAGTAAATGAGCATAATATTGGATACTTCTTTCTCTCATTTAAATATAGTTTGGGGATTGCTTCACACTCTACAGATAATCCAGAGATATAAATAATGCTTAAACCCAGTTGAAATAATTAGTATTAATATCGATTAATCTCTCTGAACTGATACTTTAGACTCTAAACTTAGTATGTACTCAGACAATATCACATAGCATCAGCTCAGTAAAGTAAATCTTACTTTACTATTCGCTAAGTGTCAATCCACTTTTTCTCATGAAAGAAGTAGTACAATTGGTGCATAAGATGTGCAAAATCCTTTCTAGCCACAGCTGCCATGTGCTATTTTGAGCAATAGCTGTGAATCCAGGAAGATGGCCAACTGTTTCCAGAGGGAATGTCTCAGCAGTGGGTTGCTCCCAGTTCGGCCCGAACCGGTAGCGCCGGGATTTAGAACCCACTACTGGAATGTCTGCATGCCATAGCTGTACTTCATTGTCCACCTTCATAAGACAGTTCTAGTGGTAACTATTCTGCCCTGGAAATTGTATTTTCCTTCTTAAACTGTATGTTGAAGAATGGACACACTGATATGGATGGGGAAACAGCCTGAATTGACTTGATTTGCATCAGCAAATATGTGGCTTCAATCAGTTCTGCTAATTTGCTGTAGGAACATCCTTTTCCACCTGGTCCCTAACCTGCTTTCTTGCTTCCCCTCTCCCTTTTTTCAAATGGATTGATCAGCCAGTTGACCAAATGAAATTGCCTTGCCTGGATTAATCCACGAAATTGGATATCACTGAAAAAACTTACCTCTTGTACTTCTGTAGCCTGGCAAGAAATTCCCTTCTTCGTGCCTCTCATGTAATGTTCTTAGGGTAGTTTACAGCTCCCACGTCTATCCCTACAGCTTAAATCCTTTTTCAAATTCTAGCTCTTTAATACTTATCCAAGGGCTGCACAAATTCAAACCACCACTGAATAACTGCCAAGAGATTGAACATAAATGTATGTTTATAATGTAATCATACATGTACAGGTATGCCTCAGCCTATACACAAAACATTTAATGAAGTGTTTCTATATTTTTTCAGCACTAGTTTATTTAAGACCTAATCTGGAAAAGAGGGAATATTTGGCACTATAATCAAAAGTCTAATTGGGTATTTTTCTGAATGATCCGGAGACCAATGGGCAACCAATGCAGCTGGCGGAGTATAGGTGTAACGTGGGTGTATCTTAACACACCCACCACAGCACACACAGCCGCATTTTGCACCAACTGAAGTCTCCGAATACTCTTCAAGGGTAGCCCCATGTAGAGCGCATTGCAGTAGTCCAATCGAGAGGTGACAAGGGCATGAGTGACCGTGAGCAGAGCCTCCTTCTCCAAGTATGGCCGAAATTGGTGCACCAGGTGAACCTGTGCAAAAGCCCCCCTAGCCACAGCTGTAAGATGTTGATCTAATTTTAGCTATGGATCTAGGAGGACCCCCAAATTGTGAACCTGTTCCAAGGGAGCAAATTTTCCTCCCTCAAGAACCAAGGAGGGACAGTTGTCATGGTCCTTAGGAGGCAATATCCAGAGCCACTCAGTCTTGTCGGGGTTGAGTTTGAGTCTATTTCTCCCCATCCAGGTCCTAATGTCGTCCAGGCATTGGCACATTACATCAACTGCCTCTCTGAATTGAGACGGGGTGGTGATGTACAGCTGGGTGTCGTTAGCGTACTGATGAAAACTCACCCCGTGTCTACGGATGATCTCCCCCAGCGGTTTCATGTAAATGTTAAACAGGATGGGCGAGAGGACCGAACCCTAAGGCACCCCACATGTCAGGGGCCTAGGAGACGACCTCTGCCCTCCTGTTAACACCGACTGCATCCTGTCGGTGAGATAAGATGAGAACCACTGCAAAACGGTGCCTCCCACTCCCAACTCGCCGAGACGATGCAGAAGGATACCATGGTCGATGGTATCGAAAGCCGCTGAGAGGTCAAGTAGCACCAGGATGGAGGAATTTCCCCCATCCCGGGCTCGCCAGAGATCATCCATCAGGGCGACCAAGGCAGTTTCTGTACTGTAGCCGCGCCTGAAACTCGACTGAAAGGAGACTAGATGATCAATTTCCTCCAATAGCCGCAGAAGCTGAGAAGCCACCACCTTCTCCACAACTTTACCTATAAAAGGTAAGTTGGAGACCGGACAAAAGTTCTTCAAGTCCGCTGGATCCAGGGAAGGCTTCTTAAGGAGGGGTCTCACCACCGCAACTTTTAACAGCTGTGGTACGGATCCCTCCCCAAAAGAAGCGGTGATCACCGCCTGGATCCAGCCGTGTGCCACCTCTCTGCTGGCCGAAACCAGCCAAGAGGGGCACGGGTCCAATAAACAGGTGGAAGCACTCATCGCACCCACAGCTATGTCCACATCCTCAGGAGAAACAGGCTCAAACCCCTCCCACAACGCTGGACTAAAACTTGCCCCTGTCAACTCAATGGACTCTGCCCAGCCAGAGTCCAGATTCAACCGGATCTGAGCGACTTTATCCATCAGAAACTGTGCGAATTCCTCAGCTCTACCTTGCAAGTGTTCCTCACTCCCCCCCTTTGGCAAGGAGGGCGCAAGTCACCCTAAACAAGGCGGCTGGGTGAGAATCTGCAGATGCAATAAGGGCGGAAAAATGAGATCGTTTTGCCACCCCTATCGCCACTAGATAAGACTTAATATAAGTTCTTAGAAGTGTTCGGTTGGATTCGGTTTTACTGTCTCTCTAGCATCGCTTCAGACGTCTCTTATGGCATTTCATCTCCTCGGTAAACCAGGGGGCTTTCCGGGATCCACTGCCACAGAGAGGTCACAAAGGCGCAATCGGGTCTAATGCCCCTGATGCTGCGGTGTTCCAGGCAGCCACCAGGGACTCAGCTGAATTGTGTACCAGGGTTTCAGGTATTTCCCCAAGTTCCCTTTGGAATCCTTCCAGCTCCATTAGGTGCCTGGGGCGGAACCATCTAGTTGGTCCCGCCTCCCTGCGGGGGAGGAATGGGGCTGCGAAATCCAACCTCAGTAGGAAATGATCTGACCATGACAATGGGGTGGTGACTATATCCCCTATCTTCAGATCATCTCTCCACTGCCCCAAAAGAAACACTAGGTTGAGCGTGTGGCCTCCCTCATGGGTCGGGCCCTGGATTACTTGGGTCAGGTCCATGGTTGTCATGGAATCCATGAACTCCTGAGCTACACCAGAGGTTTCACCAGCCGAAGGCAGGTTAAAGTCCCCTGGCACCATAAGCCTGGGGAACTCAACCGCCAGGCCGGCTACTGCCTCAAGCAGCTCAGGCAGGGCCTTGGTAACGTAGCTGGGAGGCAGGTATGCTAACAAAAGGCCCACCTGGACCCCTAAGTCCAACTTCAGAAGGAGCGTCTCACACCCGACAATCTCCAGAGCAGGGATCCTACGAGGATGCAGACTTCGGCGCGTTATAATAGCCACCTTTTAATTATACCTTTATCTTATTTAAAGAGACAAATATACATTTGCAAAGGAATGAGTCACATCAACTTTAATAGCAGTATTGCTAGGTTAACAAAGAGACAAATGTTATTAACATAATATATACATCTGTCCTCTTCCTGCTCTATTTGACAAACTGTATAGCGAATTGTATGCATGAATTCCTCTTGCTGGAGCAGGTCAATAATTGTGTTTTTAAATTCCTAACTGTAGAAGAAAGAGATAATGGCCTTGAAGGATAAGAGGGAGAGCAACTACCAAGTCAATCAGAAAAGAGAGGTTTGAGCCTGGGTATTTTTTGGAGTATAAGACGCACCTTTTTACCCCCCAAAAGTGGGTGAAAACTTGGGTGCATCTTATACACCGAATGTAGCCCCACACACCCACACACCCACACTCTTTGGCCTCTGTCTTCCAGCAATTTACTTGCTTGCAGCAAACAGGGAAGAGCCTGTTAAGACAAGCAAGTCCTTAGCAGCTTCCCAATCCCCAGCTGATTTGCCACATGCTAAAATGAAACTGAAACTGAAACTGCAAAGAGGCAAATAGCTGGGAGAGACACGCAGATTTTTATTTTCTGCTGAACTGGATGAAAGGGGGTAAGTGAATAACTATAAATGTCTGTATCAAATTATTAGACTTATTTTTTAAAGACTGCTTTATTATTGTTCTAGCCAGGTGTCTCCAATCTTGGCAATTTTAAGACTTGTGGACTTCAACTCCCAGAATTCCACAGCCAGCTTTGTTAGCTTTGCTGGTTGTGGAATTCTGGGAGTTGAAGTCCACAAGTCTTAAAGTTGCCAAGGTTGGCGATCCCTGTAAATCTAGACAACTTAACAAAATAAAGAAGCTTTTTAAAATAAATGCTTGCTCTGAAGAGGCCCAGTGCTCTTGTATCTTCTTTTAAATAATAGAGAATAATGTATACTTCCAGAAATTTTAATTAATTTTAACAGCTCTGTACAAGTATAGTCTGAAATGTAACAGTGTCCTGTTTAGTATTAGAGTTAAATCATGACTTACCTTGGAGTAGATCTATTTAAATAATTGGGAGGAATTAGTGTGACTACATTTAAGAAAACTTTCTGGCATCCTATTCTTTGCTATTTCTATGGGCCAGGCACACATGCACAGAAATACACAGCAAACAGTGTATATCATCTGTGCTGTTTGCTGTTTGCTGTTTGGCAAATTGCTTGGAGGCAGAGGCCTTTTTTCCTTGTTTTCCTCCCCCAAAACTAAGGTGCGTCTTATACTCCGGTGCGTCTTATACTCCAAAAATACGGTAGTTCATTTGTACAAAGATAAAGTGAAGGATACGAAGCACATTCACACTTGAAAGATTATGTTTTTATTTATTTGTATCCCACTTTCATTATTTCATAAATAACTCAAGGCAGTGAACATATTCAACACAACTCTCTCCTTCTCCTTTACCCACAACAACAACCCTGTGAGGTGGGTTGGTCTAAGAGAATGGCTGGCTTGCAGTTACCCAGCTGGTTTTCATAGCTAAGGCGGAACTTGAATTCAAGTCTCCTATTTTCTAGCTTCGTAGCTTAATCACTAGACTAAACTAGCTTTCTAAAAAAGAAAAACAAACAAACAGAAGTTACCATAGATCAGTGATGGCGAACCTATGGCACGCGTGCCACAGGTGGCACACAGAGCCATATCTGTGGGCACATGAGCCGTTTCCCTAGCTCAGCTCCAGCATGCATGTGCGGGCCAGCCAGCTGATTTTTGGCTCGCGTGGAGGCTCTGTGAGGGGGGTTTTGGCCTCCGGAGGGCCTCCGGTGTGGGCGGGAGAGGGCGTTTTCACCCTCCCCAGGCTCTAGGGACGCCTCTGGAGCCTGGGGAGGGCGAAAAATGGACCTACCGGGCCCATCCAAAGTCGGGAAATGGGGGAGCGGGGGGGATCTTGCGCACATGCACAGTGGGTGGGGCAGCATTGAATTATGGGTGTGGGCACTCGAGCATGTGCAATAGCGCGTGCGCGCGCGCTATTGGCACCCGAGGAAAAAAAGGTTCGCCATCACTGGCATAGATGTTACAATAAAAGCATTCCTAACCTATGTGAATTTGATTTCTTAGTCTGGTCTAGCTTAGCGGGCTGATATTAAATTAAACTATTCTGTCATGACATGTGAGTTATGCACCCACTAAGTACATTCAGACAAGGGCGCTGCCATAAAAAATTACATATATAGAACTGAAGCCATTTTTAAAATATAATTCAACCCAAATCCCCTTAGATTTTGGAACATTAATTCTTATATATTGTTTCTCTTCGGTCCTAATGGTTATTTAATCATTTATAATAATAAATATTGCTTCACAGCTTTTTAAATATATTTTAAATGGTTTATTTCTGTTCTATATAAATCAATGCTAGTTTTGCAGTTCTATTTAGTCGTGGTTGATCTGCATATTAAAGTTTAAGAAGAAATATACTTTGCCTATGTGACACTTTTAGGCTAAGCATTATAACGTTGTATTAGTAATACCAGAGTATTAATTGAGTCTGTACAAAGAGTAAATATTTATGTTAAGTTTGTAGAACGCTTTTTCTTATGGAACTTTTACAATCTGTAATACCTTCAATTTCTGGGCATTTGTCTCTTCAAAGAAACATTCCCTTTTTAATTTTAAAGAACATATTACTTCCTAGAGGAAAAAAAATCCCAATCAGTTGGCAAAATTTCTTTGAAAAGGAACAGAGATATGCCATTTTAATGTTTTCTAACCATACAAATCGATACCCAAGATTTTTGTACTTGCACATGACCTTCCTCAAATTATCCCTCTATTTTGGCTGAATCAGATTGAGTACTGGCTATTTGATATAAAAAAAACCTAAGTGTATGAAATGAGGGTCCCTCATCACTTCTGCCAGACTCCTCTTGACAGCGTGATGATAGAAGCATCACAGCCCTGGGAGAGTAAATGCAAACTGACAAGAGATGAGCCTTTAGATGTTGAATATAATCTTGAATTGTGCTTGAAGTGTCTTATTATCTTGTCTTTTGATGTCTGAAGGGTATCTCATTGTTAGAAAAAGGAAAAACCCTTGCACATCTTTTGCCATCTTTAAAAATTGTTTGGCCTTTAACAACTGCTTTTCCAACTAATGTCCATTTTTCCTGACAATAAATATGGCAGGTCGTCAGCAAAGTGACAAACAATTTACTTTACACGCTAGGCTTTTATGGGTTTTGAGAGCTCATGTGGAAGCATATTTTAAAAAGCACTTGGAAATTAGCACCATTACAAATGTTAAGACAACTGAGATTTCAGTATGTGTATATATTGTGACTAAGGGTTACATGATCATTCTTTACTCCCATATTTCCTGCTGTTTCCCCTACATCACCATCAACTTGCTACTCAAGTTCTTTATTTCTACTCTTTTTAATATAAGGTGAAAGAAACAGGAACAAAATGTTCCTCTCTTTAAAAAGGCCATTTGCTGCAATACATATTGTATGCATAAAATTCCTATTGTTAATCATAACAAATCAATATTTGTGTTAATGGGCATTGGGGCATAGTCCTATGTGCATTCCAAGCCTCAATCATGTATTCTTTTCCAACAACGTGCTTAATGTCCTTCCATCTTTAATTTAACTTTAATGATAAATCAAATCAATATGTTTTCTTAGCAATGCAGTCATAGGCAGGCTAGTTCTGTCATGGAATCCATTTTGCTACACTACTGTTTCCCGGGTTCCTGTTACTCTGACGATCTATAAGAAGTCTCAAATGAATCATAAATTGATACAAGATTCAGGTTATTGTATCATTATAAAAAAAACATATTGATGCACTGCAGATCACAAGACATCCCAGGTTCTGCAATTGTTTATTACAACTACCAAATGAATGCATTAAAAAAAAATCAGAGATAAACATAATATAAAACAGCAGGAAGCTGTTCTTTAAAGAAGATTCTTTTATATCAGTTCAAACCTTCTTTGAACAGGAGCAACAAAAAAAAGCCTGTAAAATGAATAAAAGTTGGAATGAAGGAAATATTACATATACAAATATCAGTTAAGCAGCATTATATTGGATTACATGTATACTACTGTATTTTGTTCACTTTTTAAATAAAAACACAGCGTTTGATTCTGTTCAAATTTGTTATTTAATGGAGTTTTAAAAAGAAAGTTTCATGTTCTACAAAAGGAATGTAGTGAAATCCCAGGGTTAAGGATATATTTACTCAGTTTCACGGTATTTAAAGCATAAGCCCATAAATCCCATAAATTGAATTCATTTCAATTGCATTTTGTATGTCCTAAAATACAATTGCATTACATTTTAAAACTAAGATTTGTAGAAAGTTAGCACCCACCCTTCTCCTAGAAAAATGAGATATTCTAGGAAATATTTAAAAGGTAGAATATTCCCTGGATGAGAAATGGAGAGACATGTTTTTTTTAAAGGCAGGAAGCAGACTCACTCTTAATAGCCCCCACCCTCCTCAATAGCCCACAACACATGTCAGCACTTAAGAGATAAAGAGATGGCTAGGTCTATTCATAAGCAAATACCTTGACCCAAGATCCAACAATGGTAGGATTAGCCCTCAGCCATAATAGGAATTGCCCAAAGCCGCTTCATTACATCACCCAGCAAGATTCAACCAAGCCTGGAACTCAAGACAACCTACAAAGTTACCCCTGCATGGCCCTATGGGAGTCTGACAACCAATCAGAATACATTTCTTTCAAAGGAACAAGAAGCAAGTTCAAAGCCCAAGAGAGGGCTTTGAACTCTCTCTCTCACCCATGTGCTCAATTGCCCAGGACCTCAAACCATGTGGTCCTGTCTACCACTAAACCATCTTTCCAAACAGCCTCCATGTTTCCAGTGTCTTTCTCCCCTGTTGGAACTGAACCCAGATGGACATTTCTTCCAACATATGCAAACCATTTGCATTTAAATGCTCATTTGGATTTTATTTGTATTTTAATTGGATCTCAAATAATAAGGATACAATTATCAATTTGAAACAGATATTTTCGAACTTCAACCATAAAGAATGGATTAATAGTTGGTCTCGCTCATCCTATTTTAACAATATTGTTGTGAGACACTGTATTCTGCTTGTATTTTATATATTCCTTCTAAGGGCTGGTATCAGTAAAATAAGTGACAATGTATTATTCAGGACACCAAAATAAGAGATTCCCCCCTCCTACAATAGATGGGTACAAGTAGTCCTTGACTTACAATAGTTGGTTTAGTGAACAAAATTACAACAGCACTGAAAAAAGTGACATGACTATTTTTCACACTTACGACCATTGCAGGATCCCCATGGTCATGTGATTTACATTCGGATGCTTGACAACTGGTTCATCTTCATGATAACTGCAGTGCTCCAGGGTCATGTGATCACCTTTTGCGCTCTTCTGACAAGCAAAGTCAATGAGGAAACCAGATTCATTTAACAACCATGCTCCTAATTTAACAACTACAGTGATTAACTTAACAAATATTTCTTGCTACAGTTGTTAAATGAATCACTGTGGTTGTTAAATTAGTAACAAGCTGTTAAGTGAATCTGGCTTCCCCATTGACTTAGAAGAAGTTCACAAAATATGATCACATGACCTTGGGACATGGCAATCGTCATAAAGATGAACCAGCTGTCAAGCAGCCGAATGTAAATCATGTGACCATGGGGATGCGGCAGTGGTCATAAGTGTGAAAAACAGTCATAAGTCACTTTTTTCAATGCTGGTATAATTTCAGTCACTAAACTAATGGTTGTATTTTGAGGACTACCTGCATATTAAATGACCCTCTATTATATGATGATGATGATGATGATGATGATGATGATGATGATGGTGATGGTGATGATGGTGGTGGTGGTGGTGATGATGATGATGATGATACTTGGTTGTAGTCAACCAGATGTTTAGAGTGGAGTTGGCATTTTTAAATATCTATCGTTCCCAAGGACTGGCATGGGCAGAATAGACAGATAATGTTATTTGTTGATGTTAAAGGTATTATCACAGAATGAAAGCTGTTCCAATTTTATATTATACAAATATAGAATAGAATATTGTATATAATATGTAATATGTATTATAACTTAATGTCTACTTTATGTATGTCTACTTTAAACTTTAAATGAGAATATTAAATCAGACGTAAGTCTATCATAGTTAATACTTGTTTTCCAGCTGAGTTATGCAAAACAGGATCAGACCTTTATTGTTCCATGATTGGAGTATTCCTTTTTAAAATCAGCTGGACTCCTCAAATAAGCAATATGAATACCTCCATCATTTCTAACAAGGCATTCTAAATTTGCTGTTGTTTTCCATCTCACTCTCTTCCCAGATGTTTGCTATGTCCCCAGGGAGTGGGCGGCATAGAAATCCATTAAATTAAATTAAATTAAATGTCCTACACTACTAACAGAGTTAACAGATGCTTTAGGCACCCATTTATATTCATTGCTAACAATCAGAACTAATTCATTGTGGTGCAACTCAAGAAAGTGGTAATAGAAAGCCAGTAGAGAACAATCTAAAATTAAATGAAGAGTGACAAAGACTAAAAAAGTAAAATCATACAGAATTTGATATAATTTTGTCCATGAATATGTAGATATGGTAATATAAGGATTGCAAATAAAATCATTGTATCATTTATTGAGTGTATTCAATAGGTGCATGTAGAGGCTTTGTGAGATAAGGAACGAACTTCTAGGGCCTTCTGATTAAGCCTATTTTGAAAAACTGAAAGTGTGCACAATTTCTGAAACAAATATGATAGGTTAAAAATGTATCACATTTTAATGTGTACCATATTTTTCAGAGTATAAGATGCACCAGAGTATAAGACGCACCTTAGTTTTGGGGGAGGAAAACAAGGAAAAAAGGCCTCTGCCTCCAAGCAATTTGCCAAACACAAACAGCAAACAGCACAGATGATATACACTGTTTGCTGTGTATTTCTGTGCATGTGTGCCTGGCCCATAGAAATAGCAAAGAATTGAAGAAATGTACATTATGCCAGAAAGTTTTCTTAAATGTAGTCACACTAACTCCTCCCAATTATTTAAATAGATCTACTCCAAGGTAAGTCAGGATTTAACTCAAATACTAAACAGGACACTGTTACATTTCAGACTATACTTGTACAGAGCTGTTAAAATTAATTAAAATTTCTGGAAGTATACATTATTCTCTATTATTTAAAAGAAGATACAATAGCACTGGACCTCTTCAGAGCAAGCATTTATTTTAAAAAGCTTCTTTATTTTGTTAAGTTGTCTAGACTAGGTCTCCAACCTTGGCAACTTTAAGACTTGTGGACTTCAACTCCCAGAATTCCACAGCCAGCAAAGCTAACAAAGCTGGCTGTGGAATTCTGGGAGTTGAAGTCCACAAGTCTTAAAATTGCCAAGGTTGGAGACACCTGGCTAGAACAATAATAAAGCAGTCTTTAAAAAACAAGTCTAATAATTTGAACAGTCTACAGACATTTATAGTTATTCACTTATCCCCTTGCATCCAGCAGAAAATAAAAATCTGCGTGTCTCTCCCAGCTATTTGCCTCTTTGCAGCTAGTTCTGCTTGAAGTATACTGGTCTCCCTAATGCCAACATTTATCATTATTGTCTTTTCTATCAGAATTAAATGGAGCAGGCAGCATGGATATGATGAATGCTGGTAACCTATCTCCAGTTTCTTCTTCTTATTGAACAATGTTTTGTTTGGTATAATAATTAAAGTCTAGTCTAGAAACCAGAAACACTGTGAGTTCTAGGCCTTCCTTAACCATGAAAGTTGGCCGGGAGACTGGCAAGACATTCTCTATCAGCATAACACACTCATAGGTTTTTTGTTAACATGGGGAAAAATAGGAGGCAGGAGAATTAGGTATGTTTTTTGTCTGGAGTTTCATACACTGTAGATAGAGAGAAAAAGAGAGACATAAAGACAGAATAATAATATAATCATCATCATGAACCTGGATAGTGGAGGTCAATATCTGCGGACATATCTAAGAGCATGACTTGGAATATAAGAGGAAATGTAAAGAACATGTATTCATTAATGAAATCAAAGAAAGAGCTATAGATAAGTTTCATATCCATGAAACAAAGTGAAATGATGTAATATCTCAGTGAAAATGGTCTGATCATGCAGAATACAAGTGCTGGAAGTGAAGGTATAGGTGTAATCATGAATGATAATACTACACCTTTTATATATGCATGGCATTATCTATGTTGCTGTTTTAATTACAAAAGTGAGAATCTATAGGTTGATAGTAGTTGCCTCTTAAATTCAAGTTAATAGTAATTAGTTTGGGAATATCAACAGTACTCTGCATGTTATTCGGCATAAATAACAGCCAGGGGGAAATGTTCTACTGGTTATCATTATTGCATTTTCAATCAACATTAATTGCAGCTTATAGTATGGATATAACTTGTACACACTTTTTACATTTTATTGAACAATATCTTGTTTGTAATAAGATAAATGATGCAAGAATTGCAGTTGGCATCAGACTCCTGTTAGATAGTCTCATTCTCTCTTCCACTCCTCTCTCCTTCTCCCTCTCTCCTTCCCCCCTCTCTCTCACACAAAAACACACATACAGTATGTATATACTATTAAAACTCTGTTTATTTTTTTGTTTGTAATCTTCAATTTGGCAAAAGGGTGCATCAAAGGGCAACAATTGTTGAATCAATTTACCTCATATTATAGAATGTGTCCAAAATCTGGGACCCATGACTCCCATGGAAGTGAAATTTTGCAGTTGTAATTACTGCCATAATCACATGATCATCATTGCCAATGCTCCCTGCCAATCAATAGGGAAGCTGGCAGGAAGCTTTCATTCCTACTTTTTGCCATGATCATTCTGTTCTGTTTAGGTAATATCTGTGAAATGATGGCCATGGGTCATGGTTCATCTAATAGTAAGATAAAATTCACAGGGCCATTTAGAAATCCATATGGGACAAGAAAGGTAGCAATTAGCTAATCATATGTTTATTTCAAAATCATGCTTTAAACACCAGTCTAATCATCAATATCTATGGGAAATAAACAGATTATTTATGATGAAGGATTGAGAAAATCAGTAAAGGACATAAAGATGATGAAAGTTTCCAATGAGGTGCAGAACATTTTTGGCAATATCAAAAATTGATCTTGACAAAAATGAACATGAAATGAAAGGTAAAATAAGTTAAAAAAAACAAGAATGAAAGTAAAACAGTTGCAGAAAGAGAAAGTATAAATATTCAAAGATAAATGAGTTTCTCAACCAAAGGAAACAAAAGTGGATATAAGGATATGAGAGCACCTTGGAATAGAATGAAAAGAACTACCGTATTTTTCGGAGTATAAGACGCACCTTTTTCCTCCCTAAAAGAGGCTGAAAATTTGGGTGTATCTTATACTTCGAATGTAGCTTTTTTGAAGCTTTTTTCCCCAGCCCTAACGAGGTGCTAATGATCTTCCTGGCTTCCTATTCTCTCCAAAGAAGGTTTTTTCCAGCCCTAAGTCTTTGCAGGCTTGTTTTCATTCCTACTCCCTCTGAAAAAGCGGTGCTTTTCAGCCCTAGCGCGGTGCTAATGATCTTCCTGGCTTGCAGCATTTTTTTATTCCTACTCCCTCCGAAGCAGTTTTTACTGCCCTAAGTCTTTGCAGGCTTGTTTTCATTCCTACTCCCTCTGAAAAAGTCTTTTTCAGCCCTAACCAGAGGATAAAATAATGTGCTGAAGCTGAACAGAATAAGGACGCTAGCCAGATGAATACCTGGTAGGTAGATTTTCCCCCCCTATTTTCCTCCCCCAAAACTAAGGTGCGTGTTATACTCCGGTGTGTGTTATACTCCGAAAAATACGGTGTGTTAAAGAGAGCCACAGAAGTTATACTGATTGGAAGTATGAAAAATGTTGCAATATTATCATATGGATAAGGTGACCAGACGTCCCGCTTTTGGTGGGACAGACACGCTTTTCAAGCGTGTGTCCTGCGTCCCGCATTCTTTTCAAAAAGTCCCGCTTTTTTTGAAAAGAATGCGGAAACAGCGGGACGTCTGGTCACCTTAGAGGGAAAGCAAAAAAGAGGTAGCGGAAGCAAGTCGGGTGGAATTCCAGCGAGGCGGCTGCCTGCTGGAGGGAGGGGGAAGGGAGGCTCCTCCTCCTCTCCTTCCCCCGCCCCATCCCTAGCCCCGCCCTCGGAGGCGCCGCTGCTGTTGGGAGGGGTGAGGGACGAGGAGCTGTCGCCGCTTTGAGCTCACGAGCGGCCCCTCCGGCGGCGCAAACAGCCCTTCCTCGTCCCCCTCCCCTTTCTTCCCCCCGTCGCCTCGCTGCCGCCGTTGCCCTGGGGCCGGGCGGGCGACCGGGAGACCGCGGCGCTTGGATGCCTGGAGCAGGTAAGCTGCCGGCTGCCTCCTTTCCCTGTCTCCCGCCTCCCGTTCGTTGCTTGCCAGCCCGGCCGAAGGGGAGGCGGGAGGCGAGGAAAGGCCTCCCGAAGGGGAGGTGGGCTCCCGAAGGGCTGCCGGCTCCCGAAGGGGAGGCGGGAGGCCTTTCCTCGCCTCCCGCCTCCCCTTCGGGAGCCGGCAGCCCTTCGGCCGGGCTGGCAAGCAACGAACGGGAGGCGGGAGACGGGGAAAGGTGGCAGCCGGCAGCTTACCTGTTGCGAGCTCCAGGCATCCAAGCGTCCTCCTGCCTCCCCCCCCACCTGGACGCCGACATTTGCTGTTTTGCCCTCTGCGCATGTGCAGCGTTCTGCGCATGCGCAGAGGGCAAAACAAATGGCGGCGCCCCGGCGCCCCCCGTCCCGCTTAACAAAAAATTAATCTGGTCACTTTACATATGGAATGATGGTAAATGAAAGTTAGAAAAAAACAAAACAATTGCTTCAAAGTGAGGCGATGAAGGCACTGTTAATATGTAATGCATATGTAAAGAAAAAAGTTTAATAAATTTAGATAAAGAGAGAAAAATATTGCTAAGTTTGAAAGAAGAGAAAGTGTAGAGCTATTTTGATTGAAATAAAATATTATTTTGGAAATGGTGAAGCAACAGCCAGCAGAGTGAAAGTGAAAGTAAATTTCAGGCATATAAATATGCATATTATTTATTTATTTATTTTATTTATTTGGTAGTTTTTCTATGCCGCCCTACTCCCTCAGGACTCAGGGCGGCGTACAACATTTTATAAAAACTCCAAACAAATCGTTAAAAAAGACAATTTAAAAACAATTTTAAAAAACATATAAACAACATACATACATGGGGGAGACATCAGATATAAAGTCATCTCAAACTCACCCCGCCTGCCAGAAGAGCCATGTTTTGATGGCTTTTCGGAAGGCCAGCAAGGTGGGGATGGTTCGGATCCCTGGGGGAAGTTGGTTCCAGAGAGCAGGGGCCCCTACAGAGAAGGCCCTCCCCCTAGGCCCCGCCAGTCGGCACTGTTTGGCTGACGGGACCTGGAGGAGACCCTCTCTGTGGGACCTAACCGGTCGAAGGGAAGAATGAGGCAGAATGCGGTCCCGGAGATAGCCTGGTCCTAAGCCATGTAGGGCTTTAAAGATGATGATCAGTACCTTGAATTGTACCCGGAGACCAATGGGCAACCAATGCAGCTGGCGGAATATAGGTGTCACGTGGGTGTACCTTGAAACACCCACCACAGCATGCGCAGCTGCATTTTGCACCAGTTGAAGTCTCCGAATACTCTTCAAGGGCAGCCCCATGTAGAGCGCATTGCAGTAGTCCAATCGAGAGGTGACAAGGGCATGAGTGACCGTGAGTAGAGCCTCCTTCTCCAAGTATGGTCGCAATTGGTGCACCAGGCGAACCTGTGCAAAAGCCCCCCTAGCCACAGCTGCAAGGTGTTGGTCTAATTTTAGCTGTGGATCTAGGAGGCCTCCCAAATTGCGAACCCGTTCTGAGGGAGTTAATTTTTCTCCCTCAAGAACCAAGGAGGGACAGTCGATATAGTCCTTCGGAGGCAATATCCAGAGCCACTCAGTCTTGTCCGGGTTAAGTCTGAATCTGTTCCTCCCCATCCAGATCCTAACGTCGTCCAGGCACTGGCACATCACATCAACCGCCTCCCTGAATTGAGACAGGGTAGTGATGCACAGCTGGGTGTCATCAGCGTACTGTTGGAAACTCACCCCGTTTCTACGGATGATCTCCCCCAGCAGTTTCATGTAAATGTTAAACAGGATGGGTGAGAGGACCGAACCCTGAGGCAACCCACAGGTCAGGGGCCTAGGAGATGACCTCTGCCCACCTGCCAACACCGACTGCATCCTGTCGGCGAGATAAGAGGAGAACCACCGTAAGACGGTGCCTCCCACTCCCAACTCGCCAAGACAATGCAGAAGGATACCATGGTCGATGATATCAAAAGCCACTGAGAGGTCAAGTAGCACCAGAATGGAGGAATTGCCCCCATCCCGGGCTCACCAGAGATCATCCATCAGGGCGACCAAGGCGGTTTCTGTGCTGTAACTGTGCCTGAAACCCGACTGATAGGAATCCAGATGATCGGTTTCCTCCAATAACCGAAGGAGCTGAAAAGCTACCACCTTCTCCACAACTTTGCCTATAAAAGGCAAGTTGGAGACCGGACGAAAGTTCTTCAAATCTGCTGGATCCAGGGAAGGCTTCTTTTTTTTTTAAAAAAAAAGAATAATATTTATTGAGTTTTCCTTTAAAAACATAACAATTAAATACACACAACAACAAAAATAAACACAACAGAAAAAAAAAAACAAATACAAAAACTGTAGAAAACACTACGGTAAGCAAATAATATACGCAGTCAACTACAAACATAACACCGACTAATACAAACCATAAAAGTGAAATCATGCTTCTTTGACAGCCTATTAGCTATTACTACTAATCTTTATACACTCGATTATATATTATATCTGTATTTATACATTATAAATATTTCTACAGCTAATTTACCCAATTCATCCTGCTGTTTGCAAAGATTACTTCAGTCAGAAAGTGAGGTAAAATATCATAGTATATGAAATAAACTACAGTTTGTTATATCATTGCAAGCAGTTATACTATAATAGATTTCTGTATTTTTTTTGTCCAAGCCAATTATACCATCTATCCCAGGTTTTATAAAAATCTGTCTCTTCTTTGTCCTGAATTTCCATTGTTAACTTGCACATCTCTGCTACTTCCAAAATTTTATTGACCACAGTTATCATTGTTGGTATTGATTCCAATTTCCAAGTTTGTGCGTAAGTAATTCTAGCGGCTGTAGTAATGTGTAATATTAAATATCTATCTTCTTCATCAAATTTTCCCCTAAATATGCCTAGTAAGAATAATTCTGGTTTTAATTCAAGACTTCGTGCTATAATTTGTTCTATTATAATTTTAACCTTATTCCAAAATATTCTCACCTGGGGGCAAGTCCACCAAAGGTGGTAGTATGTTCCATTTTCTATTTTACACTTCCAGCATTTAGGAGATAATTTAGTAAACATTTTTGCCAGTCGGGCCGGAGGGAGATGCCATCTATAAAACATTTTATAGATGTTCTCTTTATAAGGTATTGCCAAGGTTAATTTGTAGTTCTGTTCCCAAATTTTGTCCCATTCAGAAAGATGTATATTATACCCAAAGTTTTGGGCCCAAGCTATCATTGATCCTTTAACAGTTTCTTCAAACAATTTATATTCTAGCAGATAGCTATATAATTTCGATAATACTTTTCCATCTGTACCTAATAATATTTTATCTAGGCCGTTCATATTTTGGAAACCAAGCTGTTTATCTTTACTGTATCTAGATTGGACCTGCAGATAGTGCCACCAATCTAGTTGTATACCGGACTCATTAAGATCTTGTTTCATTTTAAGATTATCATAATCATCCAATACTTGTTGGTAGGTTATTACTGTCTTATCACTTAATAAATTTGGGTAAATAACCGCTTCCACTGGGGAGATCCATTTTGGGAGCTTTATATAATGTTTTTGAATCTTAGTCCAGCTTTCTAAGAGAGGTCCTCTTATTTGATGGCGGTGAAAATACGAATGTGTAGTATGTTTCCCATCTACCAAAAATGCATGCCAACCTATCTGTAGGTCGTAGCCCTCTATTGTTAAAATTCGTTTGTTTCTTAATAATATCCAATCTTTAATCCAAATTAGGTTGGCAGCTTTTTGATACACCTCCCAATCAGGTAATCCAAATCCGCCTCTTCTTCTATTATCCTGTAGGAGTTTTGTTTTAATTCTTGCTTTTTTCTTTGACCAGATGAATTTATGTATAATTCTATTTAATGTTACAAAAAACTCTTTTTTAAGTTTTACCGGAGCAATTTGGAATAAAAATAAAATTTTGGGGAGTATATTCATTTTAATGATTGCAATTTTACCCATAAAAGATAACTGCAGTTTTGACCAATTTTCTAAATCTTTTTTAATTTCTTTGATTAATTTTGAATAGTTGTCTTCTTTTATTGTTGTACATTTAGCGGTTAACCACAGTCCCAAATATTTTACCTTTTTAACAGTTTTAATTCCTAATATTTTTTCCAGGTTGTCCTTTTGTTTTGCCGTTAAGTTTTTAGTTATTACTTTTGTTTTTTCCTTATTTATCCTTAAACCTGCAATCTTTCCATATTTTTCAATTTCTTCTAACAGATTTGGTCCCGTTTCAATTGGATTTTCCAAAATAATAACCATGTCATCGGCAAAGGCCTGGGTTTTGTACTCCTCTTTTTTTATTTTCACTCCTTTTATTTCCTGATTAGTTCTAATTTCTCTTAAAAGTATCTCCAATGCCAAAATGAATATTAATGGGGCTAAAGGGCAGCCTTGTCGAACTCCTTTACATATATTTATTTTCTCTGTTACTTCGTTATTAAATATTATTCTAGCTGTTTGTTCATTATAAATTGCTTTGATTAGTCCCGTAAATTTATTCCCTAGTTCCATTTTTTCAAATAAAGTTGTGAAGAACTTCCAATAAAGATTATCAAACGTCTTCTGAGCGTCAATAAATATTAATGCTGCCTGGCTTTCAATATGCTGATCATAATATTCAAGAACATTAAGTATTATTCTTGTGTTATATCTTATTTGCCTATTTGGCAAAAAACCATTTTGATCTGTATGTATTATTTTATTGAGAATCTTTTTTAATCTTTCTGCAATGATCGTAGCCAATATTTTATAATCAGTATTCAAAAGTGATATAGGCCTGTAATTCTGAATTTGTTGTCTGTTTGTATCTTCTTTTGGGATTAAGGTTATGTATGCTTCCTTCCAAGTATCCGGAATTTTTGCTCCCATTAAAGCCTCATTATATACCTCCAACATTATTAATTCCAAAGAGGTCTGTAATTTTTTATAAATTTCAGATGGAATACCATCTGGCCCTGGAGATTTATTATTATTTTGTTTACTTATAGCTGTTCTTAATTCTGTTATTGTTATTTTATTGTTTAGTATGGACTTATCTTCCTCCGAAACGACTGGCAGATTCTTGTCTTTCAGATATTCCTTAATCTCCGTCTCTTCAATTTGCCAGGGAAGGCTTCTTGAGGAGGGGTCTCACCACCGCAACTTTTAACAGTTGCGGTACGGACCCCTCTCTCAAAGAAGCATTGACGACCGCCTGGATCCAGCCGCGTGCCACCTCTCTGCTGGCCGAGACCAACCAGGAGGGGCACGGGTCCAATAAACAGGTGGCAGAGCTCATCACCCCCACAGCCTTGTCCACGTCATCAGGAGAAACAGGCTCAAACTCCTCCCACAATGCTGGCCCGAGACTTGCCCCTGTCAACTCAATGGACTCTGCCCAGCTAGAGTCCAGGTTCGACCGAATCCGAGCGACTTTATCCGTCAGAAACTGCGAGTATTCCTCAGCTCTGCCTTGCAAGTGTTCCTCGCTCCCCCCTTTTGCAAGGAGGGCGCGAGTCACCCTAAACAAGGCGGCTGGACGAGAATCTGGCAATATTAGTCAGAAAATCTGGCAATATTAGTCAGAAAATCAATTTTATTATGGTTTATTACTGTCGTATATACTTAGAGTGGTATGGTGGCAAAGATACTTGCTTCCCATTTGGAAGGTTGAGACTTCAAGCCTAGGTAGTGCAGATGTTTCTCTCTTAATGAGAGAAAAATATCTGTTCCAAACTCTACATAGGCATCAGGAAGGGTATCCAGTCAGTAAATGCTTAACTCCATCTAGTCATCCCAACTCTATCCTGAATTAAGGGACTATAGGATCATATAAAGGGAAATTACTATCATTTGTGAATCCTCACTAACTTATCACCAAGTAGGAGTAGCTGTATGGAAAGGTGGCAATCATAAATACAAAAAGTACAAGAAAATTAGTTTAGTTAGTGTACTTTCATCTTTCAGTTCAATAGCAATAGTCATCTCTCACACTCTTTTACATTTGGAAAATTCAGTGTGCTTTAAAGCAGATCAGATTTTGGTTTTTCAACAGAGCATTTAAAAATGTATAAAATTGAGACTACCAGTTGACGTCATGGCGAGAACAGTTTGGAAAATAGCGGGCTCTGCCGAGCCCTGCAAAATCCAGCCGGCAACTGTTGTTGGGAGACCCTACAGGGTCAAAGCCACCTTGTAGGGGCAGCAATTTCCTCATTAGGTCCGAAGCAAGCTCTCCTGAACGGCAGCAGGGACGATGGCCATTTTTGGCTAGTCACAAGCTGGGACAACCGGGACCATAAGATTTGTGCTGGAGTGGTCAATGGACAGAGTATTGAAGCTGAGTGATATAACTTCCAACTCTTACTCTAAAGACAAGTACAAGAATTTCGAAAAATAATCTCCAAGTGTTAAGGAAGTGGCAATTAGATACATGGAGAAGATTAAAGACTGAAAATTAAGAGGTGAAAGAAATGCCCAAAGAAAGCTTTAAAATATAGAAAGCCTGGAAAAAAACTTAAACAATCTTAAAGGTGATTTTTGGGAGAAACTGTCTTTCTTATTTGTATCTTTAAACCCCCTGGATTTATGGGATAATCAGCTGTTTTTGACAATACTGTTTAATGTCAGAATTTAGAGCAGGAGAGCTATCTACTGGAAGAAGAAGAGCACTACAGCGGGAGAACTTTCAATGAAAGTGAGAAATGTCTAATACACATAACAGAAGAAAGTAAACAACACCTGGAAGGCTGCCTGACGTTGATTCTATTTTAGCATACTATTTGGATATTTTGAAATACTTAGTCAGTTTCTTTTCTTTTTTGAAGATTTTTAAGATGAACTAAATTGCAAATTTAAATTGCAAATAACTAAACTCTATTGAAACTGGTTATTGGATTGTGAATTTGAAAGATTGGAGGAAACCTAGTGGATTAATTTGGATTTGGATTATTAATGCTATTTGACAGAACATTCTTCGAGGCAAGAGAAGAAAGGTGATAGAAGGTGGACATGTGCAGATACCAAAGCGTATTGCAGATTAATTCAAATGTGGATAGAAAAGATGCTGCAACAACGTATAGAGTAGAGACCGGAGATATTCCTGTTGGGTATTTTATCAGAGAAATATAACAAAGAAAACACATATTTAATTATTCATATAATTACAGCAGCTAGAATTGTATTTGCACAGAATTGGAAAGCGTTAAAAGCTCCTTCCGAAGGGGAAGTAATTAGGAAGATATTGGATTGTGTGGAGATGAATAGATTAACAATGATGATTAAAGATAAGGAGGATTCAGAATATTATAGTATTTGGGGAAATTTTATGATTGGATGGAAAATGAATATGGGCAGAAGTTAATTAACACCAATTGAAATGGAAGGAAGGTGATAAATTAAAGATTTGAGACCTAGACAACAAAATTATTTGATGCAAGGAGGTAGCATTATATTAGCATAAAAATATACCTAGAATGATTAGACATATAGAAGTATTAACATAGGAGAGAATTAAGGTTACTATTAGTATTATAAATTAGGGAAATTTAGTGAGCCAAGTTGCTCGGATGTTACCCATAAAATATACATGAATGCAGAGGTGGGTTCCTCCCGGTTCGGACCAGTTCGCCCAAACCAGTAACAACCCGCTGGTGATGTCACATTGACATCACAGAACCGGTTCAGTCGGTGCCAGTACATGGGCACCACCATCTTTTTTAAAAAAAAAATTGAATTTTTTGCATTTTTTTTCTTCTGAGCATGTGCAGAAGCTGAGTTTCTGGCACTGTGCATGCGGTCGCCATCTTGTTTTTTGCATTTTTTTAAAAAAATTCTGAGCATGTGCAGAAGCTCAGTTTCTGGCACTGTGCATGCAGTTGCCATCTTGTGTTTGGCTTTTTAAATGTTTTTATTTTTTAAAGATTTTTCGGCACTGCACATGTGTGTTGCGAAGCGTGCACGCCCATGAGGCGCAGCCACATGGTGTGGGAGGAAGCAAACTGGCAGCGAGGTAAGTTAGAACCCACCCATGCATAAATGGATACACTCTGGAGTGAAATAAGAGAGAGGAAGTGGGGATAGAGGAGAGAAGAGGAGAGAAGGAAGAGAGGAGCTAGGAGCTAGGAGGAGAGAGGAGAGAGGGAGGTTAGAAGGAAGGAGGAGGAGGGAAGGAGAAGAGAGAGGTGAGGAAAGGTTGAGAAAGAGGAGAAAGTTAGAAGGAAGAACAGGGAAGTAGGAAGAAGGGAGAGAAGGAGAAAGAAGGTAGAGAAAAGGGAGGGAGGAAAGAAAGAAAGAAAGAAAGAGGGGAGTGATATGATATGATATTATATGATATATGGTATGGTATGGTATGGTATGGTATGGTATGGTATGGTATGGTATGGTATGGTATGGTATGGTATGGTATGGTATGGTATGGTATGGTATGGTATGGGGGAAACAGACAAGCAACTTGACAATGATATATGTAAGATTATTATGTTTGTTTATTTGATAATAATGTATAAGTGTATGTTAATACCTGATAAGATGTTATGGTATATGTATTGATGTTTATATGTGGAGTGTGAAAAAATAAAAGAAATTGCAAAAAAAAGGTGATAGAAGAAAAGAGAAAAGAAGAAAAGTTAAGTAATACTTTAAAATTTGGACAATTGGGAAGACAAATAACTAGAAAACCAAAAGGCTGTAAAATACTAAAAACCTTTAAAGATTATAAATTTAGGGGATTTGGAGGTATAACTATGGGATTGACAAAATCTTATTAATAATTGGCTCTGTTGGAGCTTTTAAATATCGAGATGTTGGAACCATAGAGGTATATTGAGTAATTTTTATCAACTTCTTACAAACTGGATTATCAGAGGATAATAGAGGTATATGAAGAAATAATTTTGATGCTCAAAAGCATGCATGAAACTATGAAGAACAATAAGGAGACAAGGGGATTGTCTAAAGATAAAGAAATGAGTGAAGAAGCCTCTCAACAACTGGAGGAAAAAGATGAACTTGATATTCAGAAAATAGATAAGAAATTAGAAGAAGCGGACTTCCGGTTCCGGTTCGCTGCATCGCGGACGCTCCCCGTTGAGCGCCTTTCCATTTCCCTGTTATAGCCGCCAGAACAGCTGTCTGGCGGCTTGAAAGTCTCTGCCCCGGGCAAAGGGGAGAGATGAGAGCTGCACAGGTGGGGTAGAGCCCCCCCTAGTGCCCCAGGTGTCAGCCAGGGGCGCGAAAGGTGAGGGCTCCCCAGCCAGCCTGTCTCTTGCTCCGGGGATTTAGAAACCTCTGCCCTTGCAGAGCAAGATGCTGTGACCACCGCTGCTTCATGAATGGGATTACAATTACTTAATGGATCAAAGAAGCAGACAGAGAGAGACAGGATTTTAAAAGGGCAAGTACAGAATTTTTTTTTCTTTCAACTCCACTTCTGACTTTCACTTCGGAAGAAACTAAGTAACAGTTAATAGGCTACAATATGGCGATCAGAGAAAGTGGGAGGAGAAGTGAAAGTAACTTTCGTTTCCCTAGCGGCTTTTTTTCTTATGGAAATTTTTGACTTTGAAAGTTGGCTTTACTCTCTCTGTCTCCCGATTCTGGATTAAATAATAACTGACATTTTTTTTAAAAAATAAAAGTATATCTGGCTTTGGAAATTAAAAGAATTTTAAAAGAAACTTAAAAGAATTTTAACTAGAGGCTTGGCTTTTTCTTTGTTCTCCACTGGAAATACTAAAATGGCTTCAAAATTTGGAAAGACTGTTTTGAATAAAAGAATGGACTACTCTTCTGGTTATATCTCTAAAATGCAACTTACCACTGAGTTAACACCCCATAAGTCTTTAACACCTGAAAACTTAATAAGTACTTTAAAGATCATGAAAGATGAATTGACTGCTGAATTTAATCAAAAAATTAATGAAATAGATAATAAAATGCAGGCTGCTTTAAAGAATATTGACCAACAAATTAGGAATGATGTGTTGGAGGTATGCAAAGGTCTAGCAACAAATATCGAAGTCTTGGCAAACCGCATTGAAGAAAATAAACAAGTTCTGACAACTTCGGTAGAATACATAGATAAAATACAAAATGACATTGCAAATTTTGAAACAGCGGTGTTAATGATGCAATTCAGATCCATGGAATTTGCCATAAGGGTCAGGGGGTTGAAAGAGGGATTATATGAAGATCTGAAAGGAAGGATGGTGGAAGCTCTGGAGCAGGTGTCTGGACTGTCTAAAGAAGAACTAGCTAGACAAATTGATAAAATATATAGAATCAACTCCTGGTATGCAAAACAAAAACACCTACCAAGGGACATTGTAATATATTTTACTACAAGAGCCTTACGGAATAGAATTACACAGGCGACGTTTAAGAATAACCTTCAGGTGAATGGCCAGGAACTAATGATATGGAAAGAAATTCCCTCCAAAATGCTCAAAGCCAGAAAAGATTATACCTTTTTGATTGATGAATTTTAAAGGCTAAACTTACAATATAAATGGGAAGCACCGACAGGAGTCGCAGTGAAATTTCTGGGAAAAAGATATCGGCTTAATACGATAAAGAAAGCTACTGAATTTTATGCCAACGTCTTAAAGGCTGATATATCCAAGATTCCAGAGGAAAGAATGAAAACAAAAGAGGAGGAGGAGGGAAAGCCACCCCTTCCTGTTCAAACTGAAACAGATTTACAGAAGTCAAGTGATTGGCAGAGCCAGACAGATGTCTACAGTGTGGAAAAGGAGATGGAAGATCGGGGTCAGATGGGAGGCGAGCTGACAAATACAAAATTATCAAGTTACAAAAAGATGCAACCATCAAGATATAACAAGATGCAGCGTTGAAGTTTATTGGACAGATGGTTGCTAATATGACTGTAATTTTCTTTTTCCCTTCTTTCCTTAATTTTCTTTCTTTACTTCTTGTATTCTTTTTTCTTTTGTTTTCTTTTTCTATCCTATTATTATTACTAATACCTTTTAAAGATTTAGAATCTTTTTTGAAGTTAATAATCTGATATATAGTAATATTATGCTATTAATATAGTGGTTGATTTTATGATGAAGTCTAAGATTTTTGTATTTTATATTTAGTTATTATTGGTGTAATATTTATTTAAGTTTTATTTAATTTTGAGAAAGAGTTGGAAATTTTTATTTAAAATTATTAAGTTATAAAATATCATAATTTGTTTGAAAAGATGGCTTATTCAAAGTACTATTAATTCTTTTTAAAGATTTAGAACTTTTCTGAAGCTAATAATTTAATATATAGTAATATTATGTTACTAATATAGTGGTTGAAGTTATGATGAAGTTTAAGATTTTTGTATTATTATTTAGTTATTTTCTGTGTAATATCAATTTAAGTTTTATTTAATTGCGAGAAAGATTTGGAATTGTTATCTATCAAGTTATAAAATATTACAATTAGATTTAACATTTTTTTTTGGAGGAAGGTTATTTAAAGTTTGGAATTAGTGCTGAATTTATAGGATAGATTGTATTTTCTTTGCTTTCTCTCTCTCTATATATTATTATTATTATTATTATTATTATTATTATTATTATTATTATTATTATTATTATTATTATTATTATTATTATTATTATTATTATTTTTAGAGACTTAGAACTTTTTGAAGTTAACAATCTGATATATAGTAATAGCATGTCATTTATATACTGATTGATTTTATGATGAAGTTTAAGGTTTTTGTATTTAATACTTAGTCATCATTTATGTAATAATCATTTAATTTTTAGTTAACAGTGAAGAAATGTTGTAAAGGGTAGATGATTGAAAGGAGGAGGAAGGTTTTTTATTAGTGTACAATTTGGAGTTGAAGTTTTTTTAAAAAAAATAAGGTGGAAGTCAAAAAAATTTAATTTAATTTAAATTTATTTTATTGATATTATGCCCTGTACTCTCTCTGGGAAGTCCAGGGGGAGGGGGGGAGGGGAGGGGAGGGGTTAGGGGGGAGAAAAATTAAAAAAATTTGTACTTTCTATTTAATGTTTAGCTATTATCTATGTAATTTTGTACTAATAAAACTTTTTTGGAAAAAAAAAGAAATTAGAAGAAGCAGTGGAAGAGAAAAATCAAAATGAGTGCAAGAAGACAAAGATAATGAAGAATAGGAATAAAATAGATAATTCCTTAAAAGTTTATAATAGAACAGAGGGAAAAAAAGAAAAATCTCTTTTTTAAAAAGAGAAAGATTTATGGATGGTTGGCCAAATGATACAGCAGAAAGAGACAAAGGGCAACCTGAAGGGAATACTCTCAGTGGGTATAAAAATATCAAAACAAGTTATAAAATTCCAAGAGAGAGAAATTAAAGGGTGATTAAAAAGTCAACAAATGATGGAACTCCAAAAAGGTTAAGAGATTATGGATTGTGATAAAATATATTAATAAAATGAAAAAGTAGAAAATACAAATAGGGAAAATAGTAGCATATATAGTAACAGATAATAGAATTTATTATAATTAAAAATAAGCTAAGGTTAGAAGGTGGAAGTTTAGGATTAGGTAATTTAATTGTATTAACAGTGTGTTAAAATATATTGTGAACCTAAACTTTTAAGGATTAGAAATTGTGGGGACTTTAAGATATAATCCTGGGATTGATTAAATTTTGTTAATATTTGGCCTTATTAGTAGTCCTAGACATTTAGGATATTGAAATTATGGTGGAATAATGAGTAATTTTTAAAATATTAAATATTAGTGACAGTAGTGAATAACAAATACATGGTGCAAAGAAATGTTATTTAGGTTTAAATGAATTAATGGAAAAAACGATAATTATAAAGAGAGAATGGTATTGTTGAAATTGGAAGATTAGGATTATGCATACTTATTTGTTTAAAAAGGACATTGACCCAGTGAGTACACTGTCCACAAAATATGTATGGTGTGAAAGGAAAACTGCAAATAAAACATGAATTTTTTAAAAATGTATAAAATTAAGAAATTTATGCTTAATGCCTTATTGTGAAGAATTTTAGATAGATTGTCTGATTCTTAAATTACTAATTATATAGAGGTAGTTATCAGCAAATATTTGTTTGATTTATATACCCACTTTTCATTTAGAAGCTCAAGGTATCATTCCTTCCCCTTATTATCCCTTATAACAAGAAGGATCCGGGGACTTCCTGTTTTGGTTCCGGTCTCCGTTGGCACTCCCTCTCTGGAGTGTCGATCCTCGGCACCGTTTAAAGCTGCCAGAAAGCTTAAAAATAGCTGACTGGCGGCAGAAAAGCCTCTTCCCGGGCAAAGGGAAGGGCAAAGAGCGCGCAGGCACAGGTAGAGCCCTCCCAACCCCCCCAGGGAAAGATCTAGGGGGGGCGTAAGGAGGACTCCCTGGTAACCAGTTGCTGCTCCGGACCTTGGATATCTCTGCTTTTGCAGAGCGAGGAGGCTGTCACCAAACACTGCTGTAAACAACAGATTCTGATTGAAGATTATCATCAGCAGCGGAGAAAGCCAGGAGGTAAAATCAAATTACAGTAACCTATAATTAACTCTTAACGACTCTCATTTGAACTACAAAGAAACAAGTTGGCTTTTTAAAATGGCGTTGGAGGCTTGAAAGGGGGAGGAAGTGATGAGAACAAAGAGAAAAGTTTTATCTTTGCTGATAGCAATGGCAAGAGAGCTGCTGGACTTGATTTAAATTTGTACTTACGTTTGAGACTTTTCTTCTTTTTGGCACCAGATTAAAATAACTGGGAATATCTGACTAAAGATTTACGTTAATCCTGATGGCTTCTAAATCTGTAAAGACGGTCTCTTCCAAAAGTGCGGAGAGCTCCCCAACCCCCACTACTACTAAGCTGCAAATGCTTGCAACACAATCTCAACCCCAGCCCCAGCCATTAACTCTTGCAATGTTGCAAGAAAGCCTTAAAGCTATGCAGATTCAAATATCTACCAATTTTAACAAAAAAATTGATGAATCTAATGAGACAATTAAGGAGTTGATAAATGATCAGATACAAGTTGTGTCTAATAAAATGGAAATCTGCAACAATGAAATTAGAGCTGACATTTTGGAGGCATTTAAAGGATTGGCGAGGGAAGAAGAGATAGATAGGTACTTACAGCAACAAAATATTCATACACTTACTGAGATTCAGAGGGATACCTTAAATCAATTGATAACTTCAGAAGAGATTGCATTGGCAATTAAACAATTAAAAGTGGGCAAGGCCCCGGGGACAGATGGATTAACCGCTGTTTATTATAAAAAATTGCAGGAGGAAATGGTGGAACCACTTAAAGATTTGTTTAACTATATCCAAAAGGGAGGCACTGTACCTCCATCTTGGAAAACTGCTTTTATCTCTCTGATCCCAAAAGAGGGTCAAGATCTTACAGACCCAAAAAATTACAGGCCGATTTCACTTCTAAACTTAGATTATAAAATTTTTGCAAAAATTTTAGCAAATAGACTAATGATAGTCTTACAACAGACAATACATCACGATCAAACTGGGTTTATAACAGGTAGACAAATGAAAACTAATGTTAGACAAGTTGTTAATTTATTAGAGTATTTGGGAAAGAACAACCAGGTCCCTGCAACATTGATATTTTTGGATGCTGAGAAAGCCTTTGATAGACTGAATTGGCGATTTTTATTAAAGTTAATAGAAAAATTACAACTTGGAGATTATTTTGTACAATCTATTCAGGCAATATACCAAAAACAAACAGCGCAAATAATAATCAATGGTGGGTTAACAGATAATTTTAATATAGAAAAAGGAACAAGACAAGGATGTCCTTTATCTCCTTTGTTGTTTATCTTGAGTTTGGAAATATTACTCAGCAAAATAAGAGAACTTGACACAATAAAGGGGATTAAGATCAGACAGGAAGAATATAAGTTACGAGCTTTTGCGGATGACCTGGTCGTTACTCTGACCCAACCACTACAATCTATTAAAATTTTGATGGATATAATTAACTTATATGGACAAGTATCTGGTTTTAAGATAAATATAGCCAAAACAAAAATAATAGTTAAAAATGTGACAAGAAGTCAAAAAGAAGAAATAGAAAAGGTAACAGGTTTTGAAGTAGTTCAAAAGATCAAATATTTAGGGGTTTATATTATGTCCACAAATACAAAACTATACCAATATAATTATGAACCATTATGGTTAAAAATACAGAAAGATATGGAAAATTGGGAAAAACTGCAATTGTCACTGTTGGGAAGGATAGCTGCTGTTAAAATGAATGTTTTACCAAGGTTTCTATTCCTTTTTCAAATGATACCAATACTTAAAAAAGACGGAACTTTAAGGGAGTGGCAGAAGGGTATAAATAAATTCATTTGGGCAGGGAAGAAGCCGCGGGTAAATCAGAAGATAATGCAGGATATACGTGAAAGAGGGGGCTTAAAAATGCCAAACTTAAAATTGTATTATGAAGCAGCAGCTCTCGCAGCAATTACAGATTGGATTAACTTAACGGAAGAAAGTGTATTAAATATTGAGGGATATGGTTTGCTCTATGGGTGGCATGCCTATTTAATATATGATAAAAAGATAGACAAAGTTTTTAAGAGTCATATATTGAGAAATGCTTTATTGCGTGTCTGGAAAAAGTACCAATGTAAGCTAAATGATAAAATACCTTGGTGGACGGTACCTAGACACGCGATAGAAAATATAAACTTGGAACAAAACATAGATAAGGTTACATATAAAGAACTTCTCCTTGAAGATGGAACACTATCTCAACTAAAATCATTTGAGAAATTAAAAGAGGAAGGAATAGTTAGGACCTGGTTCCAATATAGACAGTTACAGGCCAGATGGAGCGATGATAGAAAAATTGGTATTGTGCAAAATGAAGAAAACTTGATTGTACAAATTAAAGATAATGGTCCAATGCATATAAAAAGATTATATAATATTTTATTGGAACTGGATTCAGAATCGGAATTGGTTAAAGATTGTATGATAAAATGGGCTCAAAACTTTGGAGAACCTATAACGATGGACATATGGGAAAAGATATGGGTTATAAATGTTAAATTTACGCAGGCTCAAAATTTGAGGGAAAATTTTTATAAAATGTTTTACAGATGGCATTTAGACCCAAAAAAATTGGCATGTATGTATCCTAACTTACAGCCTAAATGCTGGAGATGTGAATGTGATGATGCTACATATTTCCATGTATGGTGGACTTGTAAAAAAATTAAGGCTTTCTGGATAAAAATCTGGTGGATTATACAAAATATTTTAAAGAAAAAAAATTAAATTTACACCACAGTTCTTTCTACTGGGAATAACAACGGATTGTACACCTATAGAGACTAAGCTGATTTTGAATTTTATAACGGCTGCCAGATTGTTGGTGGCGCAATATTGGAAGAAGGAAGTTATACCTACAATTGAAGAATGGACATTGAAAGTGACACATCTGGCCGAAATGGCTAAGGTTTCATCTTATCTTAAGGATTATTCTAATGAAAAATATGTGTTGGAATGGAGTAAGTGGACGGAATATATTCAGAAAAAGTTTCAGATTAATATAATTTAAATAGCATATTTTGTTTGCTGTTTGAAGAAATAATAGATTATACTTTCAAGCTTATGCATAACAAAGAGTTAAGAAAGGATAAGATATTTTTGAATTAACAATCTGTTTTAGTATTAGGTAATTTTATACTTTTTGTATTGAATTTATACCTTGTGTTTTTCTCTGGGAAGTCTGGAAGGGGGGAGGGGGGAGGGGGGAGGGTGAGGGAGGGGAGAAGGGTAGAGGGTGGATGGGGGGGTAGAAAAGACAAAAACTGTATGTACTTTGTACTTGTAAAACTTTTCAATAAAAAAAAAAAAAAAAAAAAACAAGAAGGATCCTGTGAGATAAGTCTATTTATTATTGGTTTATTAAGAAAATTTGGCAAGTCAAACAGCATAAAACAAACAAACAATAAAAGAAGTCCCCCGCAATAGCAATAGCAATAGCACTTTACTTATATACCACTTCATAGTGCCTTACAGCCCTCTCTAAGCGGTTTACAGAGTTCAGCATATTGCCCCCAACAATCTGGGTCCTCATTTTACCCACCTCGGAAGGATGGAAGGCTGAGTCAACCTTAAGCCTAGTGGGATTTGAACAGCTGAACTGCTGAACTAGCAGTCAGCCTGCAGTCACAGCATTTAACCACTGCACCACTTCAGCACAAGCCATATAACATTAAACATATAAAATATAAAAATACAAAATGATGACTAAGAACAACCAAATGAGTCCACTTAACTGCTTTCAACTTCCTGGGGGAAGAGCGAAGTTTTAAAGGTGAGCAGAGTTCAACTTTCTGGGGGAAGAGTTGAGTTTTCCTAAAGGTAAGGTGACCAGATTTTAATATTGGTAAAGCGGGACACCATTGACGGGGGGGTGATGATCCACGCCTCCCCTTTCCGCACCAGGACAAAAGACTTCGGGAAGGACTTTCATTACTTCCCGGATTTCGCTCCAAAACCTCAAGATCTTCTCCCTTCCTTCACTTAGCAGCCCGCTGCCCCGCTCCACACTTAAAGACCCATCCTGAGTTGGTGGGGTGGGGCTCTGAAAAGGGACCCCGGGTGATCCTTCGGAAAAGGGGAGCAAGACGGGAGGGGTCCATCTCTCTTATCCCGCAGCCCATCCACGTGAATAAAGGTGGAGACACAAACCCAGGATTGCTTTGCTGCAGCTTTGTGCACCCCCCCAAACACCCCTCCTTCATCGCAGCCTTTACCGCTGCCATGGCCGGGGCTCGCCTCTGCTGCGTCTGGCCCGGAGGACAAGCTGGCTGGCGGCGCGGGAAAAATCCTTCCTGGTCCTTGCCAGCCGGGCCTGGTCTTCTCTCCAGGGCGGCATCCGGCAGGTGCCTCACGCCTCCGCTCCTTCCCGTGTGGCAGACCCGGGAAAGGACACGGCCAGACCCACCAAAGCCGCTGCTCCCTCTATGCCTCCGGAAGCACATTCCTGGCTGTTGCCGTCAAGCGGAGCGGAGCGTGCGAGGCGCTGAACTGGGCGCTCGGGCACATCGGAGCGTGGTGGTGGGTTTTCCCTGCCCAGCCCGGAGCTGGTGAGATTTTAGCGTGTGGGCACGTCTGTTTCCCTCAAGATCTGCTTTGTGCAAATTCAAATAGCGGGACTTTTTTGAAACGCCGCGGGATGCGGGACAAATTATTCAAAAACGGGACTGTCCCACCAAAAGTGGGACATCTGGTCACCTTACTTAAAGGTGAGCAGAGTTGAGGCCTTGAATAGTTGGCCTTGTATACCAGAGAGGGAGGGGTTATTCCAGAAAACAGGGCAATCACAGAAAATCCATGCAATTAAAATGACAAGATTTAAAAGAAGGAACCTAGATAATTAAGCCTATTAAAAGTCACATGCACATGAACTTTGTTGTTGTCAGCTTCCCACATCAAATTTGCAGTTCACACTAAACTGGTAGGAAAGCCAACACCCCAGAAGACAAACTCAGGATACAAAAAGATCTTGATAGACTTGAACAATGGGCCCACAACATGAAATGTAATGTGGACAAAAGCAAGATTTTACACCTAGGCAGGAAAAATCAAAAGTACAAGTACAGATTAGACAAAACCTGGCTCAAAAACAGTAAGAGGGACCTTGGAGTCCTAGTGGATGATCAGTTAAGCATGAGTCCGCAGCATGCTGCTGCAGCCAAAAAAGCCAAAAAATCTAATACAATCCTTGGTTGTATAAATAGAGGCATAGAATCAAAATCACATGAAGTATTAGTACTGCTTTATAAAGCCTTAGTAAGGCCACATCTGGAATAATGCATCCAGTTTTGGGCACCACATTACAAAAAAGATGTTGAGACTTGGGGAAAAATGCAAAGAAGAGCAACTAAGATGATTAAAGGCCTGGAGACTAAAACATATGAAGAAAGGTTGCAGGAATTGGGTATGGCTAGTTTAGAGAAATGAAGAACTATGGCTGCCTAAAGAGCAGTATTCCAGTATTTGAGGGGCTGCCACAAAGAATACATTATTTTCCAAAGCATCAGAAGGCAAGATAAGAAACAATGGATGGAAACTAATCAAAGAGAAAAGCATCAACCAGTGGAACAGTTTGCCCCAGAAGTTGTAGGTGCTTCGTTATTGGAGGTTTTTAAGAAAAAATTGGATAGCCATCTGGTATAGGGTAGTGATGGCGAACCTTTTAGGCACTGAGTGTCACCCGCAACCTGGAAGAGGAGCTGCTCAGGGCACATGCGCATGCCTAAAAATGAACTTCCATTTTCCGGTGCGCGCATGCGCACCAGCCAGCTAGTCTTCCAGTTACTGGCATGCATGCGCGTGCAATGATCAGCTGGCCAGCGTGCATTCTCACGCAGGAAACTGGAAGACCAGCTCTTCCAGTTTCCGGCACTGCTGCATGCACGAAGGCCAGCTGACCATCGTGCGCGCCTGCGCACCAGAAATCCAGAAGAGGAACAGGCAACGCCATGCATGCCAGGTGACATGGCTCCGCGTGCGACTTCGGGCATGTGTGCCATAGGTTCGTCATCACGGGTATAGGGTCTCCTGCTTGAGCAGGGGTTGGACTAGAAGATCTCCAAGATCCCTTCCAGCTCTATTGTGATTCAGATGCACTAAATCTGCACCTCTGAAAGAGGAGGAATAATTATGTGGTAATGGAGGTATTTTTCCACACAATGAACAATTAACAAAATCTCAGTTGCTAATGGCATCTGATTATTAATAAAAAATAAAGTAGATAACTCAATTAAATACTGTAAATCAGTATATTCCACAGAGATTTGCTCATATGAATGAGTTTTTTACTGAATTCAAGTCATGCTGGATAAAATTCTTCTACAAAAGATCATCTGCATTAACAGTGTGATAATGTCCTCAAAATCATAATCAAAATCATAAAATAAATGTTGTTTATTTAATACCAATACTTTAACTTCAAAATGAGATACTTGACTGAATTACATCATTCTTATATTCTGTACTGCATTTTGCACGTTATATGATGTGAACTAATATTTATACCAGGCTAGGTGAAAGAAAAAGAATATTGCTTCCGTAGTGGATTCTAGCATGTTGTGTTAAGTTTGATTCTAGCATGTTGTGTTAAGTTACATATACTGATTTAGTTACTACAAACAGTAGTTCCATTAGGCAGAGGGAAGCAATCACTTTAGGCAACAGTGTTTAGGTATTCAAAAAGGTTGGGGTTGTGCATAAAATAAAATGCATTATGACCAGAGTTGATAATATCTTCTACACAACCTGAGCATGGTTTACCCCAATGACTGGATATCAGCGTGGAATTATATTCCAAAGCCCTTGATGGCATGGATCCAGGGTATCTGAGGAGTTATCTCGCCCCAATAGAATTAGTCCATCCCACTCTCTCCATCAGAAGAGTCCTAATATCAAACCTTGTCTGTCAAAGAAGTGTGTGTGTGTGTGTGTGTGTGTGTGTGTGTGTGTGTGTGTGTGTGTGTGTGTGTGTGTAAAAAGTCATGTGGCCATTTCAGAACACGTTGTGCTCAATCAACCTCATAGGTCTCCTTTCTCCCACCTCCAGTCCTAGGCATTCTCCCTGCCCCTTTATACCTAGGGTGCCCAGATGTCCTGATTTTATCAGGATTGTCCTGATTTTTAGAAGCTTGTCCTGATTCTGAAAATGTCCTGATTTTGTCCTGAAATTCGAGTTCCCGTCCTGATTTGTCCTGAACTTTTGTAAAATTTTAGGATAATCAAGATGAATGTTAAATGAAAGTACTTTTGCACTACTTGTGTTTTAGTTCAATCACTTCATTTTCAGGCAGATTCTCTTATGTATTGTTACAGAAGATTTCGTGTGCATTTTTAGTGTGCAATATTTTAATGCTTTCTTTCAGGGTTGTGATAAATTATTTAAAATACTGTAAATGTTTTCTTAGTTTAAAGTGAGCGGTCGTGTAATAAAATTGTGGTTTTATTTTATTTCCTTTCGCCCCCGAGGCACCCGAGGAGCCTGCAAAGTCAGCTTGGGGGAGGGGGGAAAGAAAGGGGGCAAAGGGTCCGTCGCTCCCGCGCCCGCCAAAGCGAATCCGGGCCAAAAGCACGTTTCCGCCCAAGTGAGAAGTGCTATTTTTTAAAAACTGTCCTGATTTTGGATCAAAGGTATCTGGGCACCCTAATTATACCCAGATTCACTTTCCTTTTACCTACAGTTGTTGACTGGCAACCCAGCTGATTCAAAGTTCAACTAGAAGGCTGGCAAAGGCAATCTTCCTCAAGGTTACAGAGGTAATCGTCCCAAAGCTGGCCAAAAACAGGAAGTCAACCATCAGGCAGGAAGAAGGCCAGGCCTCTTGGGAGTGGCGGGGAAAAAGGAGGGCTGTGTGTCATTATGTATAGCAAGCTGAAGTCTTTCAGGTTGTGGCAGATTTCTGTGCACCAGAAGGTTGTGGCTTCTTCTGTGGAAGGAGCTTAGTCAGCCACCCAGTGAAGGAGGTATGCAGTTCTTCCATAGTTGTAAGGGTAAACACACACCTAGCATCTGAATTTTGATCACATGGCCATACTGGCATTGCAGCAGACGGCACTTTGAGCAACAATAATATGTCCTTTCATTCAGCACCATCTTAATTTCAAAAGGTCACTGAATGAACAATTGTAAGACAGTGACTATCTGTACTTTCCTAAATGGTAGCTAATGGTTACAGAACAGGGATGGGTTCCTGCCGGTTTGGACCGGATCGCCCGAACCAGTAGCAACCCACTGGTGACATCACGATGGCATCATGGATCCGGTTCGGTCAGTGCCGGTTCATGGGCGCCACCATCTTTTTTGGGGGAGTTTCCCCCCAAATTTTTTTACTGTTTTGAAGTTTTTTCCTCTGCTGCAGCTTGAAAAAGGGCCCGCTCGCCCGCCCCTGGGTTTATACTTACCTTTATTCCTTTGCCCAAAGCACAGCTGATCAGCTCCTCAGCTGTGTTTCAGGCTGATTATAGTTACCGAGCATGTGCGGAAGCAGAATTGCACGAGGGAACGCACGATGCGAACTGGTGGCAAAGGTAAGTGGAACCTACCCATTACAGAGTAGTAATTTTTTAGGATGAGAACCTAAGATCATTTATCTCTTATACTGCACTGCTAGTTCACACTAATATTGCTTTTAAAAATCTGTATATTTCCTAATGGTTCCCCCCCCCCTACCAGGGCAAATATTAAAAAATATTGAGAGGTCTTATCCATCTGCCTTTCCTGACATAAAGAACTAATTTCAGTATAATAAAGTAGGCAGAAGCCCACTCTTATACGTATCCTTTTTCAATTTTGATACTACTCTTTCCTTGCTACAGATCATATACTATCTACTACTTTTTTACCAGCATTTATATAGTTAGTAATTTCCATGTTCATTTTCCTATTTTTAATATATTTTACCAAAGTACATTAATTCATTTATTTCTTATAAACTACTTGCCATGCATATAAAACTTGCAAACTCAAGCCTATTTATCTTATTATATACTTATCCTAAGTCTTTAGCACTAAGCAACAATTTCAATTCCACCACTCATTTTAATTCCACCACTCAGCATACAATTTTCATATAAATCTCTAAAATATTTTTTTCTACTATTGTTCCTTTTTAGCTTCACCAAAATCATTTTATAACTTTTATTTTAATTTCAGTCATTCTGCTGGAGGGTTTTGCTTAATCCTACTTACCAAAGAATTATCAAAGTTATTATCGAGTTATTACCAAAACTCATTTCTGATTCTTCCACTGTCACTGTTTACTGAAAAACAACTAACAGTTACCACTAGTTCATGCAACTGTATTTTTCATATATAGCTGCAGGAACCAAGATGATATTCAAAGTTTTTCACCCTACCATTCAAAATCAAATTTACACCTTTACTTCATAGCACATATTCATCAAGATGACTCGAGCATCAGATCACTTTAATCTTCATCGATTATGACATTTTCCTTCGTCTTAATTTCATAAGTATATATTATTTCCCACTATTTTCCTTTGCTAATTCATGCTCTTCATTATTTACTCCTCTTACATTTTAATTCCCAACCTTTCTTATGAGATGGTTCTGACCAGACACATCCATTGATATTGACCTCTTAATCTTCTTATGTATATTTTAATCAATGTAATAATGTTTTTTTTACTAAGATAAAGAAGATTTCAATTAGTTTATCAATGATAATGGCACACACAGATGCACTTGGAGCATTTTCTTCTAACAGTAAGGCCATGAGTGGCCAATTCTGATGCATTTTTGCCAATATGCTACAACATAATAAAACCCAATTTTAAGGTAAGCATGCACCACATCCAGTGCAAGTTATGATGTTTTAATAGTAGTTTTCTGAATAACCTAGAGACTATGTGAATCAGAAGGTATATGCAGGATGAAATAATTATGGTTCATAATTGCAGGTATATACAGGATGAAATAATTATGGTTCATCACATAGTCAGCCAGTTCAGCCAGATGTTCAGACTAGATTTGGCATTTTTGTCTGTCTATCAAGTCCTTCCCCAGGACTTGGAATAGACAGATATGGATGCTTGATAGAGTTGCATATCTTGTCATTGAATGTAGGATATTCTGAGTAAAGCTGCATTTTTCAACTGATGGTAAATTTGCCAATGCAAAGGTGTTCAAGTGGAGTTCCAGTTGTTTTGAGATTGCATCCAAAGGTGCTTATTACTATTGGTACTACTTTTGCATAATTTGCATAATTATATTACTATTATAATCATTAAAATAAAATAATGTAAATATTATTTTAATAGAAGATAACATATGTAACTCAGGGTTGAATGGTGAATTGCTTGATGCTCTCTGAGCTTGGTTGGTTGTTTGCAGAAATTTCATTACTCAACTGTCATTTCTGTTGTCATTCCTACTTAAAATTACTTTTCAGATCTGGGACAGATTTAGCAAGTTGACAAACATAACATTCAGTTTTATTGTTTAATTAATTGTTGCTTTAATTGATTGATATAACTAAACTAATACATGGCACAATCTTAGCTATATTTATTTATCAGTAAGTCCCATGGAATTTAATTGGATTCATTAATATGTTATGTATGTGCAACTTAAAACTGTCAATCTAATAAAAATGCTAACGCTTACAACAACTAAAGGCAATAGAAATTCTTCCAACATGCTTCATAAGGGAAAAGACTCATGGTATAAAATATTTTTACCAATTTCAAAATAAAAACTGTCAATAAATTAGGAGTTAATAGTTTCATATTCAAGAAATAAGATAATATTTTAAGGCTACTATTTGATTAAATTTCTAACATTCTTGAAAAGCAAATATAATTTCAACTTAAGAGCTTTAAGGATGAACTCTGGAGTTCATTGGAATACAGTGTTATTCTTCTCTTTATGATCTTTGCTTTCAGACTAAATGTGTTTTGTCCCAGGCCTGGCAGTGTCAAAACTATGAAAACATAGCAAAGCAGATGTCAAATTGTCACAACACAAATATGTTTTAGTTTCCTAAAGTTTTATAGTTTGATTTTTTTCATTAAAATACAAATTTAGAAAGGAGCATTTTAAAAACAATATTTTAAATTAAGTTTTAAATATTAGTACTTACAGCACATTATATTTGAAATATGTAAAAAAAAATAGGAATTATTCTACTAATGAAAACACAATAAAAAAGAAAATACATATAGCATGATGGGGAGGTGGAGAGAAAGGTAGGCAGTTTGCCTTAAACTTTTATTTATATCAGGCTGTACATTTACATATTAAACTGATGCTATTATGACCCCTCTAAAGCAGCCTTAGTATTCTTCTCGGATAGTTTCAATTAAATAGGTCTCAATTATTTCAGAGGAATTATTCATACATTAAGACAAATTTTTTAGACCTAAGTTCCTTGAAAGTAATAAATCTTATTGCAAAAGTTTTTTAAAAAGAGGTGAGGAATTGCTTGGAATGCTAGTTTTCTATTAGTATAGAAAATGCTTGTTTCTGTAGATTGCAGGACCTGACTGATCCAGCCTGGCCTTGTACAGTCAGTCCTAACTAATTGAGCTGGTCTGGATGGCAGATCTCTAGGGAATACTGAGTGGGAAGTGAAAACAAAACCCCAAAAGGCAATAGTAGACCACTCCTATATTGTTGCCAAAAAAAACCTACTTTTCACAAAATCATCAGGAGCCTAGTTCAACTTTAAGACCTAATCCAGATAGAGGGTATTTAAGTGATTTTTTAAAATAAAAGGATCTCCAAGTATTCCTAAATGTTTTTAATAGGAAACTTTGCATAAGAAAGATTTTAAATACTAAAATGACAACAGCGTCAGAAAAGAACAAAACCTAAGAATGAAAAAATAAAAAAGAGTTGTACAGGAATGTGATGTGAAATAAGGTTCTTTGTCTGATCTCTGTATTCTCAGGAAAAGGCTGAATAAATATCACAGTCTCTACTCCTTCACAGCCTTATCCTTTTAATGTTTGATGTATTATTAATTTTAAATATACTCCTATTTTTCCATTTTAAAAAAATCTCAAAGATTGTGTGCTATTTGCTAAAACTAAGAAAATGTTCAATGTACAATGTAATTTTGAAGGACTAGATACATTGAAGGTAAATATTTTTTCCCTTTCAACAAAAGATACATTTAAAATATGGTCTTAATTAAAAGTTTCACTTTTCTCTGAAATTTGTAATTGCTTGGTTAACTGTACATATGTATAATGCATAACAAAATCTAACACACTGAACCATTTTATGACTTTGATAGTAGATTAATTTATTATAGATGGTCTAAATTGCATCAATTGCAAGATCTAATTGCATTAATTAGAATATCAATTTAGTCAAACCTGGTCCAGCATACACATTCACAGTAATTTGTTGGTCCAAATAACTCTCCATCTGTTGATTATAAGATTAACATCATTGTTTTTGGCAACAATCATTATATGTGCGGTAGCACAGCAAAATGACACACACACACTTTTCATTCTTGAAAGAGGTAAGTGCCAAAGCTGATACTACCACATCTGCAGTTCCAAATCTAGTAAAACAAATCAAGAGCAATTTTGATTACTGGAAAAGGCGATCCAACAAAAAACATTTACCCATATGCATGCATAAGAATCATCTTATTTGTGAACACTTTCTTCTCTGGCTTCAAACAAATGCATGTATTTGTGTCCCCCCCAAAAAAAACAATGGATCCAAATGGCTCAATTTGATTGCATTTTACAGGAAAGCCTCAATTTAGCAAAATTTACTACAATAGACTGAATATGCAATGGGAAAATACTTCGTGGCAAGTTATGACATTTGTGTAATAATGCCATTATGCATATGATGCAAATAAGCAATGCTATTACACCAGCAACAAAAATTATTCAATTTATGCATTTTTAATGGAAATTTGGGAGTAATAGATAGCCTTCTTCCACTTACTTAAAAATTATCTTGAATATGGTTTTGCAACTGTATTTTCTGAAATGAATATATTACCAATTTAGAAAATCAGCAGAACTTACTTTTTCAGCACCTGCATGTCATACAAGTTCATTCAGTCCAGAGTTTTGTGTGGGTGTCTCTGTGCAGGTCTTTGTGTGTGGTGGCTACATTTTTTTCTTTTACAATATTTCTGAAGAAAAAGTGGTCCAAACTAAATCTCCTCCATTGTTCTAATCAGTGTAGATCAGAAACTCTTGAAACTTCCTCCACTTTGTAAAGAAATTGATGAAAAAAATAATAGTATTTATTATTTCTCAAAATAGTTTTTAAATATTTTATTTAATATTATACACCTAAGAAAGGTTGATATCAAAAGGTGTAATCTAACTACCAAACTATCTTTCAATAGAAGCTTTCTCTGAAAATTGCCTTCACAAACTATTTATTTAGGTCAGTCTCCCACACTAATATGTTTGAAGATGATTATAAATTTATATCTGAGAATTAAAAACTGTAATAATTCTGATAATTATTTAGCATAAAATTTTATTTTTTGCTTATTTATTTGTTCTGCGTTGTCTTAAGAACCTAGAATATCTATTTAGATGTTAATGTGGCTTGGCATACCCCCCCCCAAAAAAAAGACAGAAATTAGTGTCTGATTTATATCTATAAACAAAATATTGAGGTTGTAATTTTCCACTTGGATACACTCATTGACATTATGTGGATATCAGTGAGATATAAGAGCACATAACTGCTGCCTGAAATGTCACAGACTTGCATCTGATAGGAGCAAAAGCAGGTGTCACTTTATAATAAAGAGATATAAATACAGATACAGAGATATAGATATTTCATAATGTTTTCATATATTTTTTGTCAAAGAGCAAATATGCTAGATGCTTGAGCTCAGAAAAGCTATGTATAGATTAGGAGATTTCTCGTAAGTTTTCATCTAAGTTGTTCTGATCAAAGTAGCAAACAGCAGCTTAATTCTCAGACAGTTAGAGAACATTGTATATATTTGTAGGTAATTATATATTCTGTATTGTTTTTGGTGTTGATTTGTTTATTGCTGAATTAATGTAGCAGCCTTCTAGCAAGCGTTCTTTTTAAAGTTTGTTTCACTGTACATTTTAGTGCCCTATATCCTGCAATATTTTCTCACTGAAAGCCAAACACTCATATGCAGATAATTATTAGATAATTATATTTTTATAATTATAAAAATTTAGACATCAAAAGCTACAAGTACACATCAGAAAATTCAAGAAACTTTATTTCTCACATGGGACATACAGGAGTAATTATAAACTGAATTTTCTTTCTCAGAGCAACCCTACACAAATGTTGCTTCTGATTAATTCTTATTTTAAAAAGAAAGTGCCCATTCAATCTTGGGTCCTCATATCTCCATATCTACTTATGATTCTATCAAACTAATTTTGATAACACCAAAACAATTGCTTAGTTTAATTAAAAACAATTGGACTCTTTTTGTTGTTAATGATGATGATTTTACTTACATCATAATCACCATAAGACCAGTAAAATAATAATATAATTAGTTTTTCATTTATTTATTATTAAATAAAATATAATATTGCCAAAGAAAACTACATACCAATGCTGATTTTTTAAAATAAAGTCATTGAAAACAAACTAATTGGTAGGAATTACACAATTTCTCACTTCTAGAGTATAAATACTATTTATACAATGACAAATATTTTAACATTATAAAATATCATTTGCCCCCAAAGTCCATGCATGTTCTAGCCATATTTATAACATTTAGTCATGTGTCCAGTGAAAGAAGGTAACATTTAAAAATTATAATCTATATCAAGCCAGGTAAATATATTAATTCCCATTTATTTTACTGGAAGATAATTTTCTGTTTTAGATTCTTCTAGTGAAATAAATAAGTGCAACAGTTGAGTGCATCATTCTCCTCCTCAGTTACATGAGTACAATCTAAACGAGAAATTAAGAGATTCGTGGTCATATTGCTGATTTTGATTCATTGTTACTTCATTTATTGGGAAGGGTCTGCATTTATGAAATTATGAAATATTTAATTTTTTTCCCACTGTGTCATTTTCCAAACCAAATTCATTTCCCACAGCTGATATTTGTTCTTCAGGGTGAAACTTATAGCTCCTTCAGGCAAAGGTGATTTATACTGAATATATTTAAAAGGTTCCTTCAGTACCATTCACCTAATGTAAGCTGCTGATCAGCAGAGAAAGAACTAAAACATCCTACAAGAGGCACCTCTTGCCTAATTTCTTTAGATCAGAAGGGATTTAATTCTATATTTACATGGAATCATTTTACCAGTTCATGTCCTGTTTCAAAAAATAAACAGTGGATTTGGTTGATCAGTTTGTTAGGTTTTTTTTCCCATTTTAACTCAGCAAACTTATTTGCTATTGTTGAGAGCTCTACTGCTCTGAGAAATATAATGGCCATTCAGAGCCTTTTAACAACTCAGAAATGAGAAAAGATAACTGCAAGGGTATTTTTTCCCTTCTTCCCTAGTTTTCATATTTTTTATTAATTATTTCTCCTTCATTAAAAGCCATAGAAATAAAGAAATATGCTGTATCTCCAAGGTTGGGCAAGATTAAATACTAATTTGGAACCATTTGGAACTTTGGATTCAAAGCATGTACCTTTCCCAGCATGTACCTAGTCAGCTTCCACCAAGCTCTTGGCCAGCTTTCAGCATACTTCTTTTCTTTCCTTTTACCCCCCCCCCTTTTGATATTGGAATTGTTTTCTCACAGTGCAACAACGGTTTCTTAGAATATACAATAAGAGACAATACACTTGCACACTAAGACTGGAAAAATACACATTCTCCATATAGGTCCAAGTGGGATTGAGTCACAGCAAACGTATTTACCATAACTATTTCTGCCTCTGTTACAGTTAAAAAACATTAATTTTGAAGTTACAAACTAATGTTATTTCATTGTAATAGATATGGTACAGTAATATCCACTAACCATTGCATTCTATCTAGAGCATACATTTATAAAATTCACTTGAATCGTACATTTATTAAATAACTCAAGTCACTAAGTTGTTTGAGTTTTACATGCTTATGAAAAGAATTGCCATGCAACATTTGGCATTATCTAAAATGTAGAATTTGCAATGTGACATTTAAAAAAATTGGAAAGTGTAAATTAAGTGAATCAGTCTTAAACTATGAATAAATTCCTTTGCCGTCTCTAATCAATATTATCAATACAAAGATAAAAGACTTGTAATAACTAAAAGAAACAGTTTGCTAGACATTCTAGAAACAGGAGAAACAAAAATGAGCTGCCCCTGGCACCAAATGTCATCCCTAAAATTCCACTCCTCTTAATTTGGTGGTAACTTTAATTTAGCATGTAAGTATGCAACCCCCCCCAAAAAATTAAAAGAAGAGCTACATATCTTGAAACCTAATTATTTTTCATATAAAACATTCTAGTATGTAAATGTCTAAAGAATTAATAATTATTTATTAACTTAGTTTTAAATGATATGTCTTCTCTGTCCACCAAATTCGGTCTAAAGGATTACAGTTTGGTTCAGTGTCATAAATTGGAACCATGCTAATGCAATGAATTTGCTCTCTCTTTCCAAATAGAAGCAAGTCCATTAATTCATTTTATAGCAAACTTCTGAAATGGTTGTTAATTGGAGACAACTTTTCTGCTAGTATTTGAATAAAATAAATAAATAAAAATTACTTTAGTAAAACACTGTAAGAAAAATTACATGGCTGATATAATACATTAGAGAACATAAAAATCCTTTAGAAGCAATACTCATTGTCCCCATTTTTCCAATTTCAAATGGAAATTAGTAATCACACGAAGTTTTGTTATTTAAACATGAAGAAAGGAACTTTGAGAATGTAATATGGTATATGTGAGCAGAAGGACACTAAAATATGGGAAATATAAATAGCTTAAAATTGTATACTTTAATTAAGGATATCTAGCAAAGTTCCTCACATATTTGAAAGCTGAATAAACTCAGACACTAGATACTATTGAAACTCAAGAGTCCTCTGGAATTGGTGGTAAAATAAACATTTTAGTGGCTTAATAAAACTGTGCAGTAATACTTTCAAAAGTCCCCCAAAGGAAGAGGAGGTGGAGGAGGAAATTACTCTGAGGACAAATAATATTGCCAATTAAGATACTTTAAATACAATATATACATGTGTGAAATGGTATCTAAACAGTCCAAATCAAATCAGCTTGGAGATGTCAATTCAATCCAGCGATTCAAAAAAAATACCCCAAAACTATTTTGTGCAAAAATCTAATTCAGTTCAGAGAATCATTGTAGAGAATTTTATTCCTGAATCTCTGTCCTGTAAAATTAGAACTAGTGCTACTGGAAAAAACAAAGGATTTTACTTATGTTCTGTCCATGAAACCATTTGACATTACAGTTGTGGGAAAAAGTGAGATATTCTAACAGTAGATATTTTTTATTGGATGTTGATATCCTCAGTCATAATTCTATTTCCTTATCTTTCCTATCAAGACTGATTAACATTTAGATCTCAATTTAATAACAAAAATGATTTATGACAAAACTACAAAGTAATTTAATACCAAAAAGAAGCTAGCAAACATTTAAAAAGCAATTAACAAAATATTCACATATTTAACACTAAGAACTGTATTAAATTCTTAAATAGTTAGAGCTACTTTCAAAGAAGGAAACAGTTACTTTAGAGAATAAAAATTAAAGAGGTAGGTAAAATGAGGACCCAGATTGTTGGGGGCAATGTAAATATATACATTGTTTAATGGTGTAAACCGCTTAGAGAGTGCTTGCACTATGAGGCGGTATATAAATATCACTAATAAATAAATAAATAAATAAATAAATCAGAATATGTTTAAACATACAAAAGGTAACTTGTATCGCATATATGTTTCCAACAATTTTCTTTCCCTTCTATAGCTGTCCCTTGTTTCTTTACAACTTCTCTCCTTAAAGCCTAACTTCTGTGAAATATTCAATATGTATAAATGGACTACGACCTCATACTGAAATTCACAGGAGTAAATAGGTCCTTTCCATGAAATCAGTGGAATGAGTCCCCATTAAAAGTATTTGCTAGACATGTTTATCAAAATCATCCCAATGCCCTTCATGACTTTTTTGAGTACATGTCTAGAATACTAGATTGTTTCACTATTGGAACAAATAAAGTACTCTCCAGCCAAAATTAATATTTTTTTTCTATTTAATAGAAACTGTAGAGAATTAAGCTTTACCTGAGAATGACATTTGATCTGAGTTATTCCTTTTGAAGTCAATGTGGCTTATTACTGACATGCATAGGATTATATTGTTAAGGACATGCTAGCCATTGAAATCATGTATAAATATGTTGTAAGGCCTTGCAGTTGTTAATACTACATATAACATTTTCATTAAAAGTACATTCTTTTATCTTTACATCATAAATTCACCTAATTCTAGGAATACTTTAAATAATTAAAAAAACAGTTCTCTATCATTTTAATAGTACTTATACAGAAATTTTCTATTAAAATAAGTAGCAGCCAAATGATAATCAGGAAAACATTTTTCTTTTGGGAAGAAAAGTATGAATAAATGTATTCTGAAGCAGAAAAATACTTTTATTTATCTCTTCCCTTCCAAACATATGAACATTTTTAAAAAATTACATATTTATATTTATACATGTTTATACATTTAAAATATTACTTTGCAATATTTAGAAGAATCAAAATGTATTCTCTGCATGAAAATGTATGGTAATTGGACATTCCTATGTGAAAGAAAATTATTTTTTAAACCTCTTTTTTGAATGAAAATTATTTTTAAACCTCTTTTTGTACAAAAACAGAAAATGATGGCTTATAAAAATAATAATATATTTCAACTGCAATGAGGTAATTTTCTTGTTATAGATAATTACCTGATTCTTGTGCCTATCTGTCTTTCTGAGAAAAACAGAATACGGCATATATTCTTATAAATATTGCATGGACTTTTTTCTTGCAAAAATTATTTTGTAGTTTCATGCTCTCACAAAATTACAGACTTTCTATTCTCAGTTTTATTGGAGATAAAGAAACAACATAATTTTGATTGTTGTCCAAAGGTATATTCCTCCCTCAAACCTGACACTTTTATAAGATGCAAACTATATATGCTTTAGCATGTTCTTCTTGAAATTTTGTACATGGTAATCATTAAAAAGAACTCCCTGAGAAGCAATGGCTATAGAATTGAAATGTCACATTGGACTACATAGCATTGCTCCAGCTCAGACATGTATCAACATCTATCACTCAAGCACACCCCCGAACATGCTTTATTCCCTTTTCTGATTAGAGATTACAGTTGCTTGAGTTGTCTTATAGAGTGCCATTGGTTTGAATGACAGATGCCCAGGCTAGACTGCTACCCTTCTTATATTCATTTAGATATCAAACCAATATTGCTGAAAAGCTATTATGTCATAAGCTATTTGTCCAGTTGTTTAAAACATAAAATACTTATATTCATGCATCCTCAGAAACAGGGATAATTTTCAGCTAAAATGAAAATACCTTCTAAGAAGCCATAAAAAGTATTCTTGATTTCTTTCCTCATTAAAATACGTAAGATTGATTTCTTAGATTACCCCGAATTATCTAAACCACCTTTCCAGAATGTGATAATAATATCTAAGAAAGAAGCATTATATATATATTCCTATTTAAAAAAAAGATTCCTATAAAAAAGGAGAAAAACCTCTTGGAAATACTTAAGAAAAGTTTACTACACCCACAGCTTCCTGACAGGTCATTTTCATGGTGTAATACAAATAAAACGTAACACTTTGGTTACATATTTGTATATTTCAGTTGTTTACCAATTTCTTAACAAAATCAATACACGACAGTGGTCAATTCTAAAAAAAACCAGTTATATCTGTATCTCAAAGCAAAAGATAATACGCAACAAATCATTTGCATGGAGAACAGTCTTGCTGCTGTCCCACTGATTTCTATGGGACTCATGCATGCAATTTGTGAATTTCAGCTAAAATCAATGAGGGCATGCTATTCCTCAGGCCAAACTCTTATCAGTTAGCAGGCACATACTCTCAAGCAGGACAGAGAAAGCTTGTGCCCACTCTCCTTTCCCCAGAAGTTGGTTCTTCCAAATATGAAAGCTTTATCTGCTTTTTCTCCTCTTCTGGCATCGAGGCAGAGGCAACTACAGCCCCCCAAACATGAAATACCTAGGCAGACTTACCGAAGAGCTTGCTGGGAGTGTCCTCGTTGTCATTTGATTCCACAGGCTCAAGCAGGGACTTATCCAGCTCGTCGTCTGAAGCAGCTGCCTTGTCCTCACCTCTCAACTCTGCATTCATTTCACTCTGCACTGACAACAAGAGCTTACTGACTTGTCCAGTTATCATTGGATCCTAGGATGGGGGGAAAAAGAGGGGGAAAAAGTGGCAGCTTTGATGTGCGTATTGTCTTGTGTTCTCTCTCTCTCTCTCTCTCTCTCTCTCTCTCTCTCTCTCTCTCTCTCTCTCTCTCTCTCTCTCTTATCTCTTGCTGCTCCTGCTGTTATTGCTGGCTGCAGTCAAGTGAAGAGCTATTACAGATCCAATGAGTTTTCCATTACTCCCCACCCTATTAAAGCTCAACTAGCATGTGAAAGATTCCGGATGCTTTGGAGAAAAACTTCAGTGAAAGCTACACAGCCAACACAGCTTTAATTGTGAGATGCACTTCTTCTGAATGTTTTTTTACACTTCACTCTTTAATGTAATGTGGTAAGAGGGAGGGAGATGCAAGCACTATGGTCGAGCAGTGCAATAAAAAAATGGTAATACAGAAATGTCCTAGAACTCTTTCTCAAAAAATTCACTTTTATAACATTAATCATATTGGGGGGGGGGGGGACTACACAGTATAAATAACATTTCCAGAACATCCCATACCAACATTTAAAAAAAAATAAAACAGAAATCTTTCATTGTATTACATATAACAAAGCAAGAAGAAACATCCATGCATTATGTTTTGGGGTTATTAGGCTTCAAAAGTCCCTAATCACACACATATGGAACAGATATATATAAATAAAACAAGTACATTCACATTCTTTAAAAATAAAAAATGGATACTTACTAAAGATTTGTAATATTCTTGTTTAGGACATTATAATTCCACCAAGCCGACACACACACGCACGCACACGCACACACACACACACACACACACACACACACACACACACAGAGAGAGAGAGAGAGAGAGAGAGAGAGAGAGAGAGAGAGAGAGAGAGAGAGAGAGAGAGAGAGAGAGAGAGAGAGAATACATGTATGTCTTTAGATATTTTTTGATTATCAGGATATATAGAATCTTCTCAAAAGAATGAGGAGAGGGGAGGAGCAATTTTAAGTTCTCTAATGTCTATCATTGGTTTTGCAATTAAATCAACCTGGGTGGGCAAGTAACCATCTCATGCAATTTCCCAACTATTTATTCTTAAATTCATGCCTAACTGGTTCTTATACTACAGAACAGGTGACCAGCGTGCAAGTAGGTTGGTTAGCATGTTTCATCTGCCCATTCGCACATTGGTCAGTGGTTGCCTATGGGTTTTTAATGTATTCATGTTTGAAAAGTGAATTTGATATGACACATGATAATATATGAAAATGTTAATCAATACAAATAGTTTAAGATGTCATCAAATGCACTTCTTTGGTCAATAATCATATTGCCAAAAACAATGTCACTGTCACTAGGGTTTAATTTGCACAGCCTTAAGTATTGGACTCTGTGCATCAATGCACTCTTCTTCAAATACTGTAGGTAAACACATTTTCTCCCTATTTAAAGCTAAAGCACTCAATGTGCATTTAGTTCAAGCAGAATCCTCCCTTTTGAATACGTTGATAGGTCCACTGGAGGGCAAAATTAATACTTAATTGAATCTCACAGTCATCAAAATAATCAATACTTTTTTATTATTTATTCTTTACAGTCTGTTGACTGTTTCAAATCTCAGAGGAAATGGGGTGGTAGGGAAGGATTCATGGCTTTGAAACACTGTCATTTAACAAGGTAATTTTCAGTGGGACATTAGGGGTTGTGAAACATACAATAAAACAAAAATGGTGGCTTATAATAGAAAGAAAGAAAAGAATTATATTTCTGCCATCTAACAAAACAGGATAAATAAAAAAGAAGCAAGTGCTGGGAGAGAGAAAGGGAGGAGGGGAGGGAGGGGAGAGACTGGCTTTTGAAGGGTTTTATCATATCAAGAGCAGAGCTGAGCTTTCATAATGCTGACATTTCTCATCCTGACAATCCTAAACAAGTGGAAAGGATGAGATCGGAGATATCATCTTTCATCACATTCCCCAGCTTAAGAACCAACATGACAGCTCCTCTCCCCTTTACACTGTTAATTACTAAATAAAATACTACTCTCTGTCAGCATTAGATTATTGCAGATAGCAACCACTAACATTACTCCATGGTTGTTTTTCATATGGTTATTGTTTGGGGACTTGCTTTGTTTGTTTTTCTTTTAGCTCCAATGATACTTACCCTCAATTTTCCAGGAAATAAATTAATCTACTTTTGACTTAAAGTACTTAAAATGTAACTTGTTCAATCATGGGAAAATCTGCAACATTTCTGGTTGAAACTGCTAACTAATCCAGATGCATTAGTTTGAATTTGGCAGATATTTTAAGGAAACTTGGATGAGTGTATATCTAGGCTTATCTTATATACCGCTCAATTCCGCAGGGACTCTGAGCAGCTAACAGGGATACAAATAGAATTCATATAAAAACATTTAAAAACAGAATTAAAAAACACAATATAACAATTTATAAAATTTCCAATCATCCAATCAATTACATCTATGGGCCAGCAGCAAGAGATCATTCATTGGCCCCAGGCTTGCCAAAAGAGCCAGGTTTTCAAAGCTTTTCTGAAGGCCAATAAGGTGGGGACGGTCCGGATCTTGGGGGGCAGTTCATTCCAGAGGGTAGGAGCTGCCACAGAGAATGCCCTTGCCCTCGGGCCTGCCAGCTGACACTGTTTAGCTGACGGGATCCAGAGGGTTGCAATTGGTGCACAAGTCGAACTTGTGCAAAGGTCCCCCTAGCCACAGCTGACAGATGTTGATCCAATTTAAGCTGTGGGTCTAGGAGGACACCCAAATTGTGAACCCATTCTGAGGGGGTTAATTTTTCACCCCCTAGAACCAAGGAGGGACAGTCTACCGAGTCCTTGAGGGCAGTATCCATAGCCAATCAGTCTTGTCTGGGTTAAGCTTGAGCCTGTTGATTCCCATCCAGATCCTCACGTCCTCCAGGCACCAGCATATCACATCAACCGCCTCGCTGAATTAACGTGGGGTGGAGATGTAAAGCTGGGTATCATCAGCATACTGCTGAAACCTCACCCCATGTCGTCAGATGATCTCACCCAGTGATTTCATGTAGATGTTAAATAGGAGTGGAGAGAGGACCGATCCCTGAGGCACCCCACAAATGAGGGGCCTAGGGGTCGACCTCTATCCACCAGCCAACACTAACTGTGACCGATCAGAGAGATAGGAGGAGAACCACTGTAGAACAGTGCCTCCCACTCCCATCTCCCTTAATCGGCGCAGAAGGATACCATGGTCAATGGTATCAAAAGCAGCTGAGAGGTCAAGTAGCACCAAGATAGAGGCATTACCCCCATCTCGGGCTCGCCAGAGATCATCCAACAGTGTGACCAAGGCAGTTTCTGTGCTGTAGCCAGGCCTGAAACCCAACTGAAAAGGATCTAGATAATCCGTGTCATCCAACAGCCGTAGGAGTTGGAGCGCTACCACTTTCTCTACAACCTTACTCAGGAAGGATAGGTTGGAAACAGGACGAAAGTTGTTTAACACAGTTGGATCCAGGGAAGGCTTCTTGAGGAGGAGCCTCACAACCGCTACCTTAAGTGGCTGTGGCACAAAACCCTCCCTCAAGGAGGCGTTGACTATCACCTGGATCCAACCTCGTGTCACCTCCCTGCTAGATGAAACCAGCCAGGAGGGGCATGGGTCCAATAAACAAGTGGAGGCGCTCATCGCTCCTACAGCCTTGTCTACTTCCTCAGGAGTTGCGGGTTCAAACTCTTCCCACAAAATAGGACTAAGACCTGTCCCTGTCATCTCGGCTTGAATTGCCCAAATGGAGTCCAGGTCTGTCCGGGTCTGAGCGACTTTATCTGCCAGAAACTGTACAAATTCTTCAGCTCTGCGCTGTAAGGGCTCCTCCACCCCCTCCACATCAAGGAGGGAGCGAGTCACCCTAAGCAGCGCAGCGGGGCGAGAATCGGCGGATGCAATAAGTGCGGAAAAATGCAAGCATTTTGCTGCCCGTATCGCCACTAAATAAGTCCTAATAAAGGATCTTAGTAGTATTTGGTCAGACTTAGATTTACTGGCCCTCCAGCGTCACTCTAGGTGTCTCTTATGGCATTTCATCTCCTGGAGCTCCTTGGTGAACCAGGGAGCTCTTCGGGATCCACTGCCACGGAGAGGTCGAACAGGCGCAATCCTATCCAGAGCTCCAGAGGCCGCCCGATTCCAGGCGGCCACTAGAGATTCGGATGGATTGTGAACAAGGGATTCAGGTAGCTCCTTCTGAAACCCTTCTGGGTCCATTAGGCGCCTGGGGCGGAACCACTTAATCGGTCCCGCTTCCCTGCAGTGGAGGAGTGGTGCCGCAAAGTCTAACCTCAGTAGGAAATGATCTGACCATGACAAGGAAGAGATGGCTAAACTCCTTAATTTCAGATCATCTCTCCACTGCCCCGAGAGAAACACCAAGTTAAGCGTGTCCCCCCCCTTATGAGTCAGACCCTCAAGTACTTGGGTCAGGTCCATAGTTACCATGGAAGCCATGAACTCCTGAGCTGCATCCGAGGAATCGCCGAGCGATGGCAGGTTAAAGTCCCCCAGCACCATAAGCCTGGGGAACTCCACCGCCAGCCCAGCTACTGCCTCTAGCAGCACAGGCAGGGCCAACGTGACGCAGCTGGGAGGCAAGTATGTCAACAATAGGCCCACCTGAACCCCTAAGTCCAACTTCAAGAGGAGAGACTCACACCCAACAATCTCTGGGGCAGGGCTCCTACGAGGGAGAAGACTTTTACAGACAATATATATATATATATATATATATATATATATATATATATATATATATATATATATATATATATATATATGTATATGTATATGTATATGTATATGTATATGTATATGTATATGTATATGTATATGTATATGTATATGTATATGTATATGTATATGTATATGTATATGTATATGTGTGTGTGTGTGTGTGTGTGTGTGTGTGTGTACATATGCATATGCATATGTATATGTATATATATGTGTGTGTGTATGTGTATATGTGTTTTTGTGTGTAACATTTTTGCTGATAAATGAAAATGAAGGGAGACATATATATATATTCAAATAATTTATATTTTAGCGTTCCACTATGAAAATTGGCATTTGTGTTACTTTTTCCCTGTTTCAGTTTATTACCATCAAAGACTAGTATAAGCAATGAACAAATCAGCAACAACTTAAGACAGGGATAAAGTACATTTATAGAATGAGCTAGCTGGCACCTAATGAGTAAGATATAGGATACAGTCTATATTAGATCATAATATAAACATTAAAGTTATATTAGTATAATTGCATTAAAAATTACAACAAAATATCTTAAACTATTAATATCAATGAAGTGATATCTAAAATATAGATAAATTATAATTACAAGGAATGTATTATGGGATTCTGGCCCATCAGGGTTTGTTGGATCCTGTTCTGCTGCACAAAACCTAGTTACATGTGTTGTAATAAAAGTATTTCAACTATGACCAATATCTGGGCATAAACTGAATCCAGGTGAACAGGATATCAGCTATTCAGAGAAAGTATGAATCTAGTTCTGATGCCTCCAAAGGACAGAATAATAAAATTGAAAGGAACCTTGGAGGTCTTCTATTCCAACTCCATACTCAAGCAGAAGACCCCATACTATTTCAGACAATGTCCAATCTTTTCTTAAAACCCTCCAGTGATGGAGCACCCACAACCTCTGAGAGCAAGCCATTCCACTGATTAATTGTTCTGTGAGCAAAATTCTCCTTATTTCTAAGTTATTTCTTTGATTAGTTTCCATCCATTGCTTCTTGTTCTGCCTTAGGTGCTTTGGAGAATGGATTGGCTCCCTCTTCTTTATGGCAGCCTCTTAGATATTGAAAGTCACTCGTAGTCCTTCTTTTCATTAAACTGGACATATCCAATTCCTGTAAACATTTTTCACATATTTTAGCCTTTAGCCCCTAATCATTTTTGTTGCTCCTCTGCACTCTGCACTCTTCTAGAATCTTTTTATACTGTAGTGACCAAATCTGGATGCAATCTTCCAAGTTGCATACCAAGGCATTATCAAGTGGTATTAATACTAAAATTTCATGTCATCTTAATCTATCCCTCTGTTAATGTCCCCTAGAACTTTGTTGGCTTTTTTGGCAGCTGCAGCACACTGCTGGCTCATATTTAAGTGATTGTCCACTAGGATTCCAAGATCTCACTCACAATTACTACTATTGAGCCATGGTCTGTAGTTTCTACCTCTTTGGGATCACGGGGGCAAAGCCTTCTAGCCAATGGAACTGCAGAGGGGAGCATATGGCATCAGGCAAAACAGAAAGGTTTCTGATGAGTTTCTAGCTATATAAAGATAGCTGGCAGCAGTGATGATACATCTGCTATGTACTGGTGACAGGAAGGTTGGGACTTTCTCTAGATCTGCTTGCCTCCCTGCTTTAGGGTTTGTTTCACCTGATCATGTTCCATCTTAAGAACTGGAGGAAGGAAAGAGAGTAGCCTATCTATAAAAGATTGAATTCAACAGCCTTGATCCATGTGGATTTAAAATTATCCTGAAGGATTAATAATCTTGAGGAAAAATGTTGAGCTTTTACCAAAGATTTATAGAAACTCGATACACGCTTAATTCAACTTTTATTATAACTGTCTAATCATAGATATGAGTTGAAACACAGCATGGAATCTGGAAAACTGTTCTGCTAAATTTGGATAGTAACCTTTCCAAATGAGTGAAATACAAAGATGGCGATTAACCAAACTCCCACAAAGAACCTGGGCCAGTGATTAAGCCTGAAAGAGTTTAAGTGAGGCTGGAACATAATTGTCCTCCTTTGGACTGGAAAAATCTGAGGATGGCATTGAGAGATCTTTGTCCAGTAGCAGCAGCATATTCATAGTGGGATTTACTTGAGTCAGTGGTATGCATGATTACTCCTAAAAACTTGAAGCTACACACTTCTTCCATTTTATGTCATTTATGTTCCATGAACAGAGTTTCAGCCTTTTGGTAGAAGCCATAATCTTGGTTTATTTCCAGGTTATCACTGTTGCAGTATTGGATCAAAGTTCTCAGTGCTCTTTTAAGGCCTATTGGTGTTCTGGAGAGAACTACAGCATTGTCACCATAGGTCAACAGGGCAATGCTGTGATACCTTAATTTAGGGGTATGGAAGAGTTGATTATTTAGACATCTCACCTTATCACTGATATAAAAATTGAAAAGCATCTCTATTTTACCTCCTTTTGGATTGTAACTTGCTTTGAGAGAAACTCTTGCATATTGCACCTGACCTTAAGAGGACCATTGGTGTGTGGGATACAAAATAAATAGAGAAGCTTATGACCGACTGATGCAGCTCCCAGCTTCTACCATAATTTGGCTGTGGATACAGAATCAAAAGTTGCCTTAAGATCTATGAAGTCAGCATACAATGATACCATATTGTTGGTTGAATATCTGATCAATTGATCAAGTCGACCTTCATTAAAACCAGACTGCTCTTCCACAATCAGATTTCCCTGATCGTCAGTACTTAAGTTTATTGTGGAGGTGCTTAATATAACGTTTGCTGGTTATATTAAACAGGCTAATTGGTCTGAAGTTAGCAGGATCATCTGTTTTGCCCTTCTTAAAGATTGGGACTATGGTTGCCAGGCCCCAGTTATCAGGGACAATTTTTATTCCATTTTACTTTTACTACCAACTTCTAATGTGGCTTAGACTGAAAAATAGCAAATCACATGAGTGACTAGGGGATCTAAATCCAAATTTTCCTGGACCATGGAATACACCTACTGTATGCACTAACTTTATTAACTTCAGTTTTTTCCAGCAATTATTTCTGTCTCAGAACTGCCTATTATATGAATACATCGGGCACAAATTCATAGGGGCTTGAAGGGATGAGAAAGACCTGTTCCTTGTCAATCAAAAACTAAGATCACAAATCTAGTTTTCATGAATTGCAAATACTATGGTGATCAGTCACTATCTGGATCAGTGAGCAAAGGAACTTGGCATGTTAGGGTTAAACTAGGTTACAAGTAAACCCCATCACTTTTCAATTTAATCCAGGGGTCCCCAACCCTTGGGCCACAATCCTCTATGTGAGTGTAAGTGCCCTCCATTCACACACAAAGCTCCATTCACATGAGTGGGGGTGTATGAGCCGGCCGCTCACACTAATGGAATTGTGCGCATCTGCCATTCACATCAGGAGTGGGTTCCTCCCTGTTTGGACCGGTTCGCCCGAACCGGTAGCGACCCGCTGGTGACATCACGATGATGTCACTGACCCAGTTTGGTTGGTGCTAGTCCATGGGCGCCGCCATCTTTTTTTTTGAAATTTTTTGGAATATTTTTGGATTTTGGGGAGGATTTCTTTATTTTTTTCTTCTGCGCATGTGCAGAAGCCAAGTTTCCAGCACTGCGCATGTGTTGCCATTTTGTTTTGGGCGGTTTTTTTTAATTTTTCAGGGGGTTTTGCACTGTGCAAAAACTTCTTCCGGGCCAGGAGCAGAAGCCGTACGCATTCCGCCTGGGTCTTTTGGAGAAGGGAAGGGAAGTGTTTTTGGGAGGCAGCTCCGTGATCCCCTCCCCAATTCCAAAAACAGGGTTGCTTTTCTCTGCACCCGAGAAAGTTCAAAAGGCGTGGAGCAGCCTTTAAGGACAACATCAGCGTAGCGACCTAGAGGTAAGAAAATGAACAACTGAGGGAAGGAGCCCCTGAAGCTGTTGGCATTGCAGCCATCACCCTTCCCCACAGCTTGGAACTCCAAGTGGAACAGGTCCTCGGCTGTTGCGAAGAAGTGGCAGCTCTGGGTGCGCCACTCCCGCTTCGTTCTCTTTGAGAGCTGCTTTATAAACAAGGTGCAAAGCGGCTCTCAAAGAGAATGAAGCAGGCATGGTGCAACCAGAGCTGCCACATCGGAGGGAGGCATAGCCCGAGCTCTCTGGGATGGGTAAACAAATAGGTAAAGTGTGGGGAGGTGAAGGGGAGTGGACTCAGCCACCCTGCGTGTTGCATCCCCCTCCCAGCCTTCGCCCATGCCTCCATGCCACCAGCGTCTCCCGAAGTTGCCGCTGTTGGAGCCGCGACCTGCGAGCGTGGTGGCTGTATGTTCAGGCAGGGCGAAGGAGGGAAATGGCCTCAGCCAGATTCAACCCCTGCCAGAAAAGAAGCGCGGAAGTTCTAGTCCATCTGCCCCATGAGTGAAGTGGGTGGTATGAAGAAGACTGCTCAGCAGCAGGTTGTGCAGAGGAGGGGCAGCGGGGGACACCCTGCCCTCCCCTCCCCTGTCCTCCATGCATGGAGATGCCTGCCCTGAACTCCTTGCCACTCCCGCACTAACACCCAGGCCCCGCTCAACTGCACTTTTTGCTGGTCTCGGAGCTGAAGCCAGGAAGGCGAGAGGGGCTGCTGTGGTGGCCACGGTGCTCCAGGACAGCACAGCCCTCCCAGTCCCAAAGTACTTTCTTCCTTCTCCCGCCTCTGAGCAGAGAGAAAGGGAAAGAAAGAAAGAAAGAAAGAAAGAAAGAAAGAAAGAAAGAAAGAAAGAAAGAAAGAAAGAAAGAAAGAAAGAAAGAAAGAAAGAGGAAGGGAGAGAGAGAGAGAGACAAGACAGATGACAGGACAGGACAGGATAGGATAGGACAGGACAGGACAGGACAGGACAGGACAGGAGGACAGAACAGGACAGGACAGGAAAGGAGAGAAAAAGAAAGAAAGAAAGAAAGAAAGAAAGAAAGAGAGAGAGAAAGAAAGAGAAAGAAAGAAAGAAAGAAAGAAAGAAAGAAAGAAAGAAAGAAAGAAAGAAAGAAAGAAAGAAAGAAAGAAAGAAAGAAAGAAAGAAAGAAAGAGGAAGGAAGGGAGAGAGAGAGAGAGAGAGAGACAAGACAGACAGGACAGGACAGGAAAGGAAAGGAAAGGAGGAAAGCCGTGCAATTGCAGCTGCATCGCCCTTGGCTGGGCTCATCTCCGCGGCTTCCAGCAGCAACAGGGCCACTCGCCTGGGTGTTCCCTTTAGTGCTGGTTGCCTGGCTGTGCTGAAACACCACCAACCACTGCCTCCATTTCCTCGCTGCCTCCACACTAGTTCTGTGACACCCTTCTCTGCACTGCCTCCCGGGGCGGGCAGGCTGGCCTCTGAGGAGGCAGGGAAGGAAGAGAAAGGCAGGAGGGGGGAGAGGGAGAAGGTCGGCCACCAACCAGATGGGACTCCCCAGGAGGAGGGAAACATCTTGGGGGGCTGCACTGACTCAGCCTCGAAAGAGCAAGTGAAGCAAGGAGGAAAAGCCAGCACCCTGTTCAGTGGAAGTGGTCGGCTGAAGTGAGTCTCTTTCGGTGGCCTGGCCGGTAACGCTATCAGGACAGCCCTGGAAAAAGGCGACACGCACAATGCACGAGGCGGACGCGGCACTGCATTGTTGAGCAACTGCGGCCCAGGGAAGAGGCTTTTTAGTGCGATCCCCGGCGGTGACAGGAGCCCAACTGCAATGTAACCCAAGGGAGGCATGTTGCACAAAGGCCTCTCTCCTGAAGTGCTGGCCTTCAGCTGTGGGCAAATAAATGGTTCCACTTGGAAAGGGAGAGAGAGAGAGAGAGAGAGAGAGAGAGAGAGAGAGAGAGAGAGAGAGAGAGAGAGAGAGAGAGAGAGAGAGAGAGAGAGAGAGGAAGGAAGGAAGGAAGGAAGAAAGAAAGAAAGAAAGAAAGAAAGAAAGAAAGAAAGAAAGAAAGAAAGAAAGAAAGAAAGAAAGAAAGAAAGAAAGAAAGAGGAAGTTGTGCGTGTGTGTGAGAGAGAGAGAGAGAGAGGAAGAGGAAGAGAGGAAGAAAGAGGAAGAATGTATGTGTGTGTGTGAGAGAGAGAGGAAGAGGAAGAGGAAGAAAGAGGAAGAGTATGTGTGTGTGTGAGAGAGAGAGAGGGAGAGAGAGAAAGGAAGAGGAAGAAAGAAGAAAAGTGTGTATGAGAGAGACAGAGAGAGAAAGAGAGAGAGGAAGAGGAGGAGGAAGAAAGAGGAAGAGTGTATGTGTGTGTGTGAGAGAGAGAGAGAGAGAAAGAGAAAGGAAGAAGAAGAAAGAGAAAAAGTGTGTGTGAGAGAGAGACAGAGAAAGAGAGAGAGAGGAAGAGAAAGAGAGGAAGAAAGAGGAAGTGTGTGTGTGTGTGTGTGTGTGTGTGTGTGTGTGAGAGAGAGAGAGAGAGAGAGAGAGAGAGAGAGAGAGAGAGAGAGAGAGAGAGAGAGAGAGAGAGAGAGAGGAAGAACAGAACAGAACAGAACAGAACAGAACAGAATAGAATAGAATAGAATAGAATAGAATAACAGAGTTGGAAGGGACCTTGGAGGTCTTCTAGTCCAACCTCCTGCTTAGGCAGAAAATCCTACACCACTTCAGACAAATCGTTATCCAACATCTTCTTTAAAAAATTCTAGTGTTGGAGCATTCACAACTTCTGGAGGCAAGCTGTTCCACTGATTAATTGTTCTAACTGTCAGGAAATTTCTCCTTAGTTCTAAGTTGCTTCTCTCCTTGATTAGTTTCCACCCATTGCTTCTTGTTCTACCCTCAGGTGCTTTGGAGAATAGTTTGACTCCCTCTTTTTTGTGGCAACCCCTGAGATATTGGAACACTGCTATCATGTCTCCCCTAGTCCTTCTTTTCATTAAACTAGACATATCCAGTTCCTGCAACCAGAAGAAGAATATAACCATTCTTCGTATGTTTTAGCCCTCCAGTCCCCTAATCATCTTTTTGCTCTTCTCTGCATTCTTTCTAGAGTCTCAACATCCCTTTTGCATTGTGGTGACCAAAACTGAATGCAGTATTCCAAGTGTGGCCTTACCAAGGCGTTATAAAGTGGTATTAACACTTCACGTGATCTTGATTCTATCCCTGTTTATGCAGCCTAGAACTGTGTTGGCTTTTTTGGCAGCTGTTGCACACTGCTGGCTCATATTTAAATGGTTGTCCACTAGGACTTCAAGATCCCTCTCACAGTTACTACTGTTGAACAAGGTACCATATATACTGTAGCTGTGCATTTTGTTTTTCTTGCCTAAATGTAGAACCTTACTTTTTTCGCCATTGAATTTCATTTTGTTTGATAGCGCCCAATGTTCAAGTCTGTCAAGATCCTTCTGTATCTTGAGCCTATCTTCTGGAGTGTTGGCTATTCCTGCCAGTTTGGTGTCATCTGCAGATTTGATGAGTTCCCCCATCTCTTCCCCAGGAGAAAAGAGAGGAAGAGAATGAGAGGAAGAAAGAGGAAGAGTGTGTGTGAGAGAGAGAAAATGGAAGAAAGGAAGAAAGAGGAAGTGTGTGTGTGTGTGAATGAGAGAGAGAGAGACAAAGAAAGAAAGAGAAAGAAAGAAAAAAGAGAAAGAAAGAAAGAAAGAAAGAAAGAAAGAAAGAAAGAAAGAAAGAAAAAAGAAAAAAGAAAAAAGAAGGAAAAAGGAAAAAGGAAAAAGAAAAAAGAAAAAAGAAAAAAGAAAGAAAGAGGAAGGAAGATAGAGACAAGAAAGAAAGAAAGAAAAGAAAGAAAGAGGAAGAAATAGATGAGAAAGAGAAAAAGAAAGAAAAAAGAAGGGAGAGAGAGAGAAAGAGAGAAAAACTCTGTACTATTATTTTTAATTGTTCCATTATTTATCATGTGTTAATATTTTATACTATTTTACACGTAGAGTGATTTTACTGCCTTTCTTTTGCCCAGGGCTACCACATATTTTTCAAGGATTTACATGCATTCAATGTCTATAGTCTAGAGCAGTGGTGGCCAACCTTAAGCATACCATCCACCAAATTTTTTCGCAGACGAGTTCCGATCCGCCATTTATTATTTATTTATTTTTTTGGTCGTTTTTGTATGCCGCCCCACTCCCGTAGGACTCGGGGCGGCCATACAACTTTCTTTCTTTCTTTCTTTCTTTCTTTCTTTCTTTCTTTCTTTCTTTCTTTCTTTCTTTCTTTCTTTCTTTCTTCTCCTTCCTTTCTTCCTTCCTTTCTTTCTTTCTTTCTTTCTTCCTTCCTTCCTTCCTTCCTTCCTTCCTAACTTCCTTCCTTCCTAACTTCTTTCTTTCTGTCTGCCTTCCTTCCTAACGTCTTTCTTTCTGTCTGTCTGCCTTCCTTCCTAACTTCTTTCTTTCTCTTTCTTTCTTTCTTTCTTTCTTTCTTTCTTTCTTTCTTTCTTTCTTTCTTTCTTTCTGTCTGTCTGTCTGTCTGTCTGTCTGTCTGTCTGTCTTCTTTCTTCTTCCTTCCTTCCTTCCTTCTTTCCTTCTTTCTTTCTTTCATCTTTCTTCTTTCCTAACATCTTTTTCTTTCTTTCTGTCTTCCTTCCTTCCTAACTTCTTTCTTTCTTTCTTTCTTTCTTTCTTTCTTCCTTCCTTCCTTCCTTCCTAACTTCTTTCTTTTTTTCTGTCTTCCTTCCTTCCTAACTTCTTTCTTTCTTTCTGTCTTCCTTCTTTCCTAACTTCTTTCTTTCTTTCTTTCTTTCTTTCTTTCTTCTTTCTTCTTCCTTCCTTCCTTCCTTCCTTCTTTCTTTCTGTCTTTCTGTCTTCCTTCCTAAATTCTTTCTTTCTTTCTTTCTGTCTTCTGTCTTCTTTCTTCTTCATTCCTTACTTCTTTCTTTCTTTCTTTCTTTCTTTCTTTCTTTCTTTCTTCCTTCCTTCCTTCCTTCCTTCCTTCATAACATCTTTCTTTCTTTCTTTCTTTCTTTCTGTCTTTCTTCTTCTTTCTTCTTCCTTCCTTCCTTCCTTCCTTCTTTCTGTCTTTCTGTCTTCCTTCCTTCCTAACTTCTTTCTTTCTTTCTTTCTTTCTTTCTTTCTTTCTTTCTTTCTTTCTTTCTTTCTTTGTCTTCCTTCTTTTTTGTTTTTCATTCCTTCCTTCTTTCTTTCTTTCGTCTTTCTTCTTTCCTAACATCTTTTTCTTTTTGTCTTCCTTCCTTCCTAACTTCTTTCTTTCTTTCTTCTTTCTTTCTTTCTTTCTTTCTTTCTTTCTTTCTTTCTTTCTTTCTTTCTGTCTTTCTGTCTGTCTGTCTGTCTGTCTGTCTTCCTTCCTTCTTTCTTCTTTCTTTCTTTCTTTCTTTCTTTCTTTCTTTCTTTCTTTCTTTCTTTCTCCCTTCCTTCCTAACTTCTTTCTTTCTCTTTCTTTCTTTCTTTCTTTCTTTCTTTCTTTCTTTCTTTCTTTCTTTCTTTCTTTCTTTCTTTCTTTCTGTCTTCCTTCCTAAGTTCTTTCTTTCTTTCTTTCTTTCTTTCTGTCTTCTTTCTTCTTTCTTCTTCATTCCTTCCTTCTTTCTTTCTTTTGTCTTTCTTCTTTCCTAACATCTTTTTCTTTCTGTCTTCCTTCCTTCCTAACTTTTCTTTCTTTCTTTCTTTCTTTCTTTCTTTCTTTCTTTCTTTCTTTCTTTCTTTCTTTCTCTCTTTCTTTCTGTCTGTCTGTCTGTCTTCCTTCCTTCCTAACTTCTTTCTTTCTTTCTTTCTTTCTTTCTTTCTTTCTTCCTTCCTTCCTTCCTTCCTTCCTTCCTTCCTTCCTTCCTTCCATCCTTCTTTCCTTCTTTCCTTCTTTCCTTCTTTCTTTCTTTCTTTCTTCCTTCCTTCCTTCCTTCCTTCCTTCCTTTCTTCCTTCCTTCCTTCCTTCCTTCCTTCCTTCCTTCGTAACTTCTTTCTTTCTTTCTGTCTGTCTGTCTGTCTTCTTTCTTCTTCTTTCTCCCTTCCTTCCTTCCTTCCTTCCTTTCTTGGCAGTGGCGGCATCGGCACACACACACACACACACACACACACACACACACAAGATGCGCACAAAGTCTCAGCTCCCAGCCTTCGCGGGAGTCGAGCCGGCGTGGCTGTGGAGAGGGGCTGGCTGAAGAAGTTCCAGCGGCTTCTGGAAGATGGCAGCCATCAGCCCAGTTGGGGGAGGAGGAGGAGGAGGAGAAAGGTGGTGATTTAGCCCATCAAGCGCACTCCACTCAGAGGCTCTCGGATGGGATGGCAGCGCATGCAGAAGGAAAGCTGGAGGACGGCGCCGAGTGCCCAAGGCTCTCCAGCAGTGGCAGGTGACAGCGGGCGCCGGCTGAGTCCTCTCATGGGCAGCCGCGCCGACCCTGCCTCCACCGAGGAGGGGGAAAGGGAAGTGCTCCCGCAGAGCATCCCAATGGTAGGGCAGGAAGTGACTGCGGCCATGGCATGCCTGGGGCAGCGTAGCACGCATGCGCCGCACCCAGCTTCTCTGGCTCGCGCTCTCACAAACACACACACTCACACCCCTTTGTGGGTCTGGGGCCACCTCCCGGCTCACGTTCTCTCCCTCCACCCACCGCCCCCTCCAACACACACACACACACACACACACACACACACACACACCGCCCACAGAGCCAATCTTGGGCAGGTGCTATTCCTGCGTGAGGAGCCGAAAATTGAAAGAGAGAGAAAAAGAAAGAAAAGGTGACGCTGTTTTAGCGAGCGAAAGTGATTCCGACCGCGGAGCCGGGCGCTTCTGCTCCGCAGTCGGAATTACTTTCATTCGCTAAAACAGCGTCACCTTTTCTGTCCGTTGGATGATTGCAATGCGCCACTTGCAATCATCCAATGCGCCACGTTTGGCGCATGCGCCACGGTTTGGCCACCCCTGGTTTAGAGCATAAATATGTGTGTGTTTATTTTGTACATCAGGTTGCATAAGTCCAGCTTAATATGCTATTCCATAATCAGCCACATCAGCCATAATACTAATTACTGTTTTGAACAATATGCAGGTTGTATTACACAAATGGCTATTTTATATCTGAAATTATGACTGAAATATTTCTGCACCTATATTCATTCTCACTGTCAGGAAGTTTCTCCTTAGTTTTAGGTTGCTTCTCTCTTTGTTCAGTTTCCATTCATTGCTTCTTGTTTTGCCTTCTGGTGCTTTGGAAAATACATTGCCCCCCCTTCTTTCTGGCAAGCCCATTAAAAACCTGTTGCCTATCACACTCTTGGGCAAAGCATGTGAGCCATTTCTTCCTTTCAGTGGTCCATGAAAGTACATCTATAGTATGTAGATAATAAAGGTGAAAAAAGGTGAACAACATTTTTACAGAACTGTAGATTCGTTGAGGCTGGGTGTGACAAGGAATGGCTGTGAGGGGAGGGGCCAGGTGAGACCCCTTGATGTGAGTGACATTGAGGTGGCCATGCCCACCCAGTCACATGACCACCAAGCCTCGCCTACTGAGTCATATGACCATGAAGCCACGCCTGCCCAGTCACATGGCCATGAAGCCACTCCCACCTGGTCACATGGCAGTCCGCCTCATGCATTGTGCGTGTCACCTTTTTCCAGGACTGCCCTGATAGCGTTACCGGCTGGGCCACCGAAAGACCCTCACTTCAGCCAACCACTTCCACTGAACAGGGTGCTGGCTTTTCCTCCTTGCTTCGCCTGCCCTTTCCCTCCTCCTGGTGGGACCCCCATCAGGTTGGTGGCCGACCTTCTCCCTCTCCCCCCTCCTACCTTTCTCATCCTTCCTGCCTCCTTAGAGGCCAGCCTGCCTGCCCTGGGAGGCAGCGCAGAGAAGGGTGCCACGGAGCTATTTTGGAGGCAGCGAGGAAAGTTGGTGGCATTTCAGCGCAACCAGCACTAAAGGGAACACCCAGGTGAGTGGCTGCTGGAAGCTGCGGAGATGAGCCCAGCCAAGGGCGATGCAACTGCAATTGCATGGCTTTCCTCCTTTCCTTTCCTTTCCTTTCCTTTCCTTTCCTTTCCTTTCCTTTCCTTTCCTTTCCTGTCCTGTCCTGTCCTGTCCTGTCCTGTCCTGTCCTGTCCTCCTGTCCTGTCCTGTCCTGACCTGTCCTGTCCTGTCCTGTCCTGTCCTGTCCTGTCCTGTCCTGTCCTGTCCTGTCCTATACTATCCTATACTGTCCTGTCCTGTCATCTGTCTCGTCTCTCTCTCTCTCCCTTCCTCTTTCTTTCTTTCTTTCTTTCTTTCTTTCTTTCTTTCTTTCTTTCTTTCTTTCTTTCTTTCTTTCTCTTTCTCTCTTCTCAGCGGCGGGAGAAGGAAGAAAGTACTTTGGGACTGGGAGGGCTGTGCTGTCCTGGAGCACCGTGGCCACCACAGCAGCCCCTCTCGCCTTCCTGGCTTCAGCTCCGAGACCAGCAAAAAAGTGCGGTTGAGCGGGGCCTGGGTGTTAGTGCGGGAGTGGCAAGGAGTTCAGGGCAGGCATCTCCATGCATGGAGGACAGGGGAGGGGAGGGCAGGGTGTCCTCCGCTACCCCTCCTCCATGCAACCTGCTGCCGAGCGGTCTCCTTCACGCCGCCTGCTTCACTCATGGGGCAGATGGGCTGGAACTTCTGCTCTTCTTTGCTGGCGCGGTTGAACGGGGCTGAGGCCATTCCCCCTCTTCGCCCTGCCTGAACATACAGCCACCACACTCACCTGTCGCGACTCCAACGGTGGCGACTTTGGGAGATGCTGGCGGCATGGAGGCATGGGCAAAGGCTGGGAGGGGGATGCAACACGTGGGGTGGCTGAGTCCCCTTCACCTCCCCACACTTGTTTACCCATCCCAGAGAGCTCGGGCAATGCCTCCCTCTGACCCGGCCGCCTTCCTCACCGGCATTGCTCCTGAGTGAACTCTTCTGTCCTCGGCTGTTGCGAAGAAGTGGCAGCTCTGGTTGGGCCATGCCTGCTTCATTTGCTTTGAGAGCCCCATTGCACCTTGTTTATAAAGCAGCTCTCAAAGAGAACGAAGCAGGCGTGGCACACCCAGAGCTGCCACTTCTTCGCAACAGTTGAGGACCTGTTCCACTTGGAGTTCCAAGCTGCGGGGAGGGGGGACGGCTGCAATGCTGGCAGCCTCGGGGGCTCCTTCCCTCAGTGGTTCATTTTCTTACCTCTAGGTGGCTACGCCGACTTTGTCCTTAAAAGCTGCTCCGTGCCTTTTGATCTTTCTCGGGCGCGGAGAAAAGCGATCCTGTTTTTGGAATTGGGGATCGCAGAGCTGCCTCCCAAAAACACTTCCCTTCCCTTCTCCAAAAGACCCAGACGGAGGGCGGACAGCTTCTGCTCCTGGCCCAGAAAAAGTTTTTGCGCAGTACAAAAAACCCCGAAAAAATTCAAAAAAACCTCCCACCCAAAACAAAATGGCAACGCATGCACAGTGCCAGAAACTTGGGTTCTGCACATGCGCAGAAGTAGAAAAAATCCAAAAAATTCAAAAAAAATTCAAAAAAATTTTTAAACAAAGATGGCGGTGCCCTCGGACCAGCACCAACCGAACCAGGTCGGTGACATCATCGTGACATCACCAGCGGATTGCTACCGGTTTGGGCGAACTGGTCCGAACCGGGAGGAGCCCACCCCTGATGCACTAGTACTAAGCTTTTGAACTAGAACTAAATTTCAGAAAATATTCATTAATCACTACTTTAATTGAGCATCATCAGAATTTAAGTGAAAAAGATATTAACTTCATGCTCAAGCACATGGAGAAAACAAAATCCTAAATTTAAGAATCTTTCCTAAGGTACTATTTCTTCTCTCAGCAACAGTCTATAGAATGTTGCCTCTTCACTCACTTTCATGGCACCTGATGACTTTTATTCTGGTGTTTCTCTGGTATAAAACTGCTGATGTTTGGTTTTTTTAAAAAAAAACTTTTACTTGAACCAATCTCTATAATTCAGCCATATTCTCCTTCAGTAGATCTTATGACAGGATCTGGTGTGTCCAACATTTTTCTTTTTCCAAACATCCCCAGTTTTGCTGAACGATTTAGTTCATCATCTTTGTAACTGAATTAGCATTTCGGAGGAGCCTCCGACGGAGAGGGCGCTGGGAGAGCAGAGCTCCACTCGCCTGAATCCTTAACTTGGAATTCTGGAGCCCCGACCCCAACTTTTCCAACTTTGGGGGTAGGAGAAGGTGAATGAAGATCTTAACATCCCTCAGGAACCCCGTGACGAAAAAACCTGTCCGGCGTGAGGACGGGGGGATCGTGTGAGCTCCAGGCTGCAAAAAGGATGGCTGCCATTATGGTAGTGAGTGCAGCGTCGGAGAGCAGAAATAAGGCGAGAGGTACCGTATGGGCGGAAGAAGAAGAACTTGGAGGGCGGCGGATTGGAAAGCCGAGCGTTGGGATCGTCTGCCGGCTGGAGACGGGGGGCTATTATCCACCTTGTGAAACGCCCTTTGTTTTGTCTGGCATTTTGAGAGACGGTGATCTGGGCGGAAGCGAGGTACAGTCGGGCCCCAGATCACGGGATTGCATTGGCCGTTGTGAGGACGTGCACCCCCACGACTGCCTGTACCAATTTAAAAAACGTCTGGACAGACCGGGGGTAATCTGGTCTGAGACCCTAGGGACTCCTTGGGCTGAAACGACTGCCGCCTTTGTGATCGTGGCGGCTTTTTCTTTCTCTATTTGGCGGTGTGGCTGTTCCCACCGCGATTGCGAGATCCCTGTGGACTACTCGAATTTGACCTGTTTCGGGAGACTTTTTATGTTCTGTATGTGTTTTATCAACTGCACTGGTGGGCTACCACCTTGGGAGGGGAGCCTATCATCTGGACCTCGGCCGCCATTCTCCCATTCGGAGAGGTGCTCCCTGCGCAGCCCCACTACTGCCATTTTGACCTCGAGGCTGCCTCTGGCTGAGACCTGCTGTAAGATCCTTCCCAGCCTTATGAGGACGTCCAGGATTATTGGGATCTGGCGGAGGGAAGCTGGAGGACTTTGCGACATCTGTGGAACCTCGGCGGGGACCATATTCATGAAAAACTTTATCAGCACCAATACTGTGACGAGAATCGGGGAACATTCACAGAGAAACTTAAAAGCTTCACCAAGAATTACTATCAGCTTTGGTGTAAAGTTTAGGAGGAAGAACGAAAGAACTAGATTAACATCTGTTAGAACATTATCAGACCAGCTAGGAGACCGGGATTTATGTACCTCCCATACGTGGAAACTGTTTTTTTAATTAGTTTTACCCTTGCCTGTTTTATAGATTATCCTACCTCGGGGGGAGGAGTAGATGGATGGATTGTATGTGTGAGTTGCTAGGGTTGAGTGGAGGGAGTGCAACTGAAGATTTTAGATGATGTTTGTGGGAAAGAGGGAGCCTGGGACGGGGGTTCTTCCCTCCTCCGCTGAGTGTGAAAACAGAAGCGGAGGGGGGGTCGGGCCCCATGCCAGGCCCAGTATGAATGGAGTGTTTGGCCTGCCGGGAGTTGGGAGTACCAGTGGGGTGGGGGAGGGGATCTCTGGTGTGATAGAGAGTGGGTGCATCACGGTCATTACAGGGAGAGGCAGGTATGCCGGGAGCAGAGGGGTAGGCCGCTCACGGGGAACGAGAATTCGCTGTTTACAAGCGATTCCTCGTTCTGGCCCCTCAGATCAGGTTCCATCTTGCTCAGCCCAAGTACCTGGTAACCAGGGATGTCAGGGCCCTGGGCTCAAGCTGCTGCTGTTGAATGCCAGGTCAATTAACAACAAGGCCCCCCTTATCCGGGATTTAATCTTGGAGGAGGGGGGCGGACCTGGCATGTATTACTGAGACCTGGCTGGGCCAGGAAGGGGGGGTCCCCCTCTCCGAGATGTGCCCAGACGGGTTCTCAGTGCAGCATCAGCCGCGACCCCAGGGAAGGGGTGGAGGAGTGGCTATTATAGCTCGCCAAAGTCTGTGCCCTCGGAGGATCCCTGCCCCGGAGATTGTTGGGTGTGAGACGCTCCTTCTGAAGTTGGACTTAGGGGTACAGGTGGGCCTTTTGCTAACGTACTTGCCTCCTAGCTGCGTTGCTAAGGCCCTGCCTGTTCTGCTCGAGGTGATAGCCGGGCTGGCGATTGAGTTCCCCAGGTTTGATGGTGCTGGGGGACTTCAACCTGCCATCGCCCGGCGAAACCTCGGAGGCAGTCCAGGAGTTCATGGCTTCCATGACAACCATGGACCTGACCCAAGTAGTTCAGGGTCCGACTCATGAGGGTGGTCACACACTTGACCTTGTGTTTCTCTCGGGGCAGTGGAGAGATGATCTGAGGCTGAGGGGTTTAGTCACAATACCCTTGTCATGGTCAGATCATTTCCTCCTGAGGTTGGATTTTATGGCACCACTCCTCCACCGCAAGGAGGCGGGATCGATTAAGTGGTTCCGCCCCAGGCGCCTAATGGAATCCGAAGGATTTCAGAGGGAACTTGGGGAAATACCTGAATCCCTGGTACACAATTCATCTGAGGACCTAGTGACTGCCTGGAACCGGGCAGCGTCAGGGGCCTTAGATCGGATTGCGCCTTTGCGGCCTCTCCGTGGCAGCGGATCCAGGAGGGCTCCTTGGTTCACTGAGGAACTCCGGGAGATGAAGCGCCTAAAGAGACGCCTAGAGCGATGATGGAGGGCTAGTAAAGCTGAATCTGATCGGACACTTTTAAGAACTTGCATTAAGTCTTACTTAGTGGCAATACGGGCGGCAAAATGCGAGTATTTTTCCGCCCGTATTGCGTCCGCCGACTCCCGCCCAGCCGCCCTGTTTAGGGTAACGCGCTCCCTGCTTGCAAAGGGGGGGAGCGAAGAACCCTTGCAGGGTAGAGCTGAGGAATTTTCGCAGTTCCTGGCGGATAAAATCACTCAGATTCGGACAGACCTGGACTCCATTTGGACAGAGCAGGCCGAGATGACAGAGGCGAGTCTTAGTCCTGTTATTTGGGAGGAGTTTGAGCCTATCACTCCTGAGGATGTGGACAAGGCCATAGGAGCGATGAGCGCCTCCACTTGTTTATTGGACCCGTGTCCCTCCTGGCTGGTTTTGGCTAGCAGGGAGGTGACACGCGGCTGGCTCCAGGCGGTTGTGATCGCATCTTTGAGAGAGGGGTCCATCCCGCAGCCCTTAAAAGCTGCAGTGGTGAGGCCCCTCCTCAAGAAGCCTTCCCTGGACCCAGCGGATTTAAAGAACTTCCGTCCAGTCTCCAACTTACCCTTCGTGGGTAAAGTTGTCGAGAAAGTGGTGTCGCTCCAACTCCTGCGGTTATTGGAGGAAACGGATTATCTGGATCCCTTTCAATCGGGTTTCAGGCACGGCTACAGTACGGAGACTGCTTTGGTCGCTCTGATGGATGATCTCTGGCGAGCCCGAGATGGAGGTCATTCCTCCATCTTGGTGTTACTTGACCTCTCAGCGGCTTTCGATACTATCGACCATGGTATCCTTCTGCGTCGTCTCGGGGAGATGGGAGTGGGGGGCACCGTTCTTCGGTGGTTCTCCTCCTTTCTCTCCGACAGGACGCAGTCGGTGTTGACAGGAGGGCAGAGGTCAGCCCCTAGGCCCCTGCTTTGCGGGGTGCCACAGGGCTCGGTCCTCTCTCCCATCCTGTTCAACATTTACATGAAACCGTTGGGTGAGATCATCCGACGACACGGGGTGAGGTATCAGCAGTATGCTGATGATACCCAGTTGTACATCTCCACTCCGTGTCAGTTCAGTGAAGCAGTTAATGTAATGTGCCGCTGCCTGGACGATGTAAGGGTCTGGATGGGAGTGAATAGACTCAGGCTCAACCCAGACAAGACTGAGTGGCTTTGGATATTGCCTCCCAAGGATTATGTTGACTGTCCCTCCTTGGTTCTTGGGGGAGAAAAATTGACTCCCTCAGAACGGGTCCTCAATTTGGGTGTCCTCCTAGATCCACAGCTTAAATTGGAGCAACATCTTTCAGCTGTGGCTAGGGGGACCTTTGCACAGGTGCGTCTTGTGCACCAATTGCGACCCTACTTGGAGAGGGAGGCTTTGCTCACAGTCACTCATGCCCTTGTCACCTCACGGCTTGACTACTGTAACGGGCTCTACATGGGGCTACCCTCGAAGAGCATCCGGAGACTACAATTGGTACAGAATGCAGCTGCGCGAGCTGTGGTGGGTGTACCGAGATACACCCACGTAACACCCATCCTCCGCCAGCTGCATTGGCTACCCATTGGTCTCCAGTCGCAATTCAAGGTGTTGGTTTTGACCTTTAAAGCCCTACATGGCTCAGGGCCAGGTTATCTTCGGGACCGCATCCTGCCACATTCCTCCCTACGACCAGTGAGATCCCACAGAGAGGGCCTCCTCCAGGTCCCGTCTGCCAAACAATGTCGGCTGGCGGGCCCATGGGGGAGGGCCTTCTCTGTGGGAGCCCCATCTCTCTGGAACCAACTCCCGCCAGAGATCCGGACTATCCCCACCCTACTGGTCTTCCGCAAGGCAGTAAAAACGTGGCTCTTCCGGCAGGCGGGGTGAAGAGATGATTCCCCCAAGGATGAATGGCTTTTTATATCGTAATATGATGTTTTTAAATGCCTTTTTTAATCTGTAGTTCTAATCTCTGCTGTAAGCCGCCCTGAGTCCCAAGGGATTGGGCGGCCTATAAGAACTCTTAATAAATAAATAAATAAAATAAATTTCTCTTATTGTCTAGATAAATTTGTTCATAATTCTGTTACACTCATATTGAAAACAGATCCAAACTAAAAAAATGTATTTGTCATGATTTTTGGAGTGTATATGGAATTTTGCACAGGCATATTTTCTTAATTTCAAACCACTGAAGAGTAACTCCCTCACTGATCCTAAACAAATAGCTTAAAACTTCAGATCTTCAAAGACACATTAAGAACTCAAGTTGAACAGAAGTAAATCATAATTCCTATAGAAGGGTATGCTAGAGCAGTGATTCAATGTAACTAACATAACGTTGAACTACATAACTATTTATGTAACTAACTAGGGTTCCAGGCTTTTTTTATCTTGATTTGATACGGAAATTAATCAGTTCAATGGCAAATAACCTCATGTTCAACTTTTGGCCCAATACAGATCCCTAACTCTGTCTTTTGAGGTTAAAACTCTGTTAAGTACCCTTCGATTCTAGCTCATGGATGATGGTAGCTTCTTCTTCTTAAGTGTTTGGGTATTAATAAACAAGCTAACGTATTTCTCCATGTTGCTATTATTAATTGATTATATGATATATGATATAATTAATTGGAGTGTATGGGGTGTTCAGGAAGGGATAGCACCTCTGGTGTAGGGGCTTGTCGTATCTTTTCAGGGCATCTCATCCACCTTTGGTCCCCACCTGTCACTCAGCTTTCACCTAGTAGCTGTAGTATGGGAAGCAGCCACACCCCAGGCAATATCTTCGATAGCCTGGTTGAGGGTAGCTGTCGGGTCATAGACCTTTGGTGAGATAGGGCTTTGTCTATCCTGAGCATTAGACAGAATCCAGTGGATTGAGTGGATGAGACCTACCAGAATAGGACAACGGTCATGAAGGCGGTTTCTGCAAGTCACGTGATATAGTAAGAGCATGGCAAGGCACAAAAGATGCCCTGGTCAACCACTGCGCCCAGCCCATCTCCAACTGTCTCAACTCTTGTCCTGCCATTGGAGCAAGATGGAATCTGGGAAGGGAGAGCACCTCTCCCTCACTTTAATCCAAGTCACGCGCAAGCCGTGACATTCCCCAACTGCCATAAACCTTCAAAGTTGTGTGCCAATGGGCAAGCAATGAAGCTGCAGGTGTGGATACATTGGGAGCTCTAACCATGGACCTGCACACAGGCAGCTCAGATCTAATGATCGTCTTCTTGCTGACTGAAGCAACAGCTGGAATTGGCATCTACCTGAGTGACTGAGCAGCCCTATTTAGGACTGCACTGCTCACCTCCATAGTAAGAAGAAGGGGCTAGAAAAGGTGCCCTAAACATTGTTTGCTTCACAGAACCCTGGCCAGCTTACCGTGGCTGGAGGGGATCCCATTTCATGCAGTCGAATAACAATGCTTCAAACAAAAGGTAAGGTGACACCACTCATTATTGGCACATGGAACATACACACACTTCAAGACAACCCCTCAGCAGATAGACCAGAAAGAACAACAGCCCTTGTTACCAGAGATCTCGCAAGATTTAACATCAATATTGCAGCCCTGTGTGAAACTAACGAAGCCAACGAAGGCCAACTCACAGAAACAGGAGGCGGTTACACATTTTTTTGGTGTGGATGCAGCAGTGACAACATCATGAACGTCAACTTCATGAATCTGGAATTGGTTTTGCTGTTAAGAGCCATCTTGTCCGCGAACTTGCCAGTCTTCCCAAGGGCATGAATGACTGACTCATGACACTGCATTTCCCACTACCAAGAGGAAAGCAAGCCACATTGATCAGTGCCTACGGACCCACAATGACAAATCCAGACGAAGTAAAGGACAAGTTCTATGAAGATCTTGATGCCCTATTCTCATCCGTGAAGTGCACCAACAGGCTGATTCTACTTGGCGATTTCAACGCGACAGTAGGATCTGATCACTCTGCCTGGGATGGTGTCATTGGAAAAAATGGAATCGGAAAATGTAACAGCAATGGGCTATTACTACTGAAGACATGTAAGGCTCATGAACTGATCATCACCAATATCATCTTCCATCTGCCCACTCACAAAAAGACGTCTTGGATGCACCCATGCTCCAAACACTGGCATCTTATTATGTCATTGTGCGGACGAAAGACAGACAGGATGTAAGGGTGACCAAGGCCATGCCGAGTGCTGACTGTTGGACTGACCATCGATTCATAATCTCTAAATTAAGCTTTCACATTAAGCCAAAGAGATGTCCGCAGGGAAACAAAGCTGTGATGAAAAAGATCAGCATCAGTAAACTGAGGTACCCCAACCTAGCAGCTTCACTAGCAGAAGATCTTGACAACCAACTCTCAGAGCTGCAACTAGAGGGTAATGCTGAGAAGGACTGGGAATGCTTCCGGGATATTGTCACTCTTCTGCACTAAAGGTTCTTGGACCCTCACACAGGAAACAGCAGGACTGGTTTGACGAAAATGATGAAGAGATCAAGGCCCTACTTGCTGAAAAGTACCATCTTCACCATGTTCAACAGAACAATCCATCATCAAGAACTAAGAAAAATGCCTTTAACAACACTTGCAGGATTGTACAGAGCAAGCTTCGCAAGATGCAGGACTCTTGGTTGAGTGCCAAAGCAGATGAAATCCAGAGGTTTGCTGATAAAAATGATCCTAATTGATTCTACCAAGCCCTCAGATCCTTGTATGGACCTCAGCCCTTAGGGAGTTCCCCTTTACTGGACTCAGATGGTGTAACTATCATTACTGAGAAGACTCTGATTCTACAGGATTGGGCTGAGCATTTCCAATCTGTGCTGAATCACCCATCTTCCATCAATAACAAGGTGATTGACAGAATGCCTCAAGTGGATAATAAGCACAGCCTGGATGCCCCACCATCAAAGACCAAAACTCTACAGGCCATCAGCCAGTTGTCCAGTGGCAAGGCCCTAGGAATTGACGCGATCCTAGCGGAAGTATACAAGGATGGTGGTGCAGTGCTTGTCGATAAACCCACTCAGCTGTTCCAGTCCTTCTGGAATCAAGGATACATTCCTCAGGAGGAAAGGGAATCGACAAGACTGCGATAATCACAGAGGAATATCACTGCTCTCCTTCACAGGCAAGATCCTTGCCTGAGTGTTGCTGAACCACCTGATTGACCACCTGGAACAGGGTTTATTACCCGAGACACAGTACAGTTTCCACAAAGACCATGGCACTGTGGACATGATCTTTGCAGCCCGACAGCTCCAAGAGAAGTGTCAAGAGCAGAATCATGAATTGTACACCACCTTTGTGGATCTCACCACAGCTTTTGACACTGTCAATCGTGAAGGTCTGTGGTGCATCATGTTAAGGAATGAAACTTGCAGAGTCCAGGGTTTACGTAGCGGAATGGGTGGTTGTGGTTTGATATAGTCAGTAATTGATAACGTGTTGTAAAAAATAAGCTTTACTCAAAATAAACAGCACAATAACATAAACAGTCCGTTCTTTACTTATCTCTAGTAGAATACCTTGAACTTCTTTGTACGTTATATTCAGAAATCTTTAGTCCTTCACACACAGTGAGTAATAAACAATCAAGCAAACCTCTCTCTTTCTCTCTGTCAAGCCAAGCCAAGCTGTGTGCACTCCTCTGCATATGCGCTTTCTTGCTCTCTCTTTATAGTCATTAGCAAACAAACCTGGATTCACTTAAAGCAACAATGACATATTCTACAAACTTGAATTTACAGTTTTACTTTTTTATATTAGGAAACCCAATCTGGTTAGTTATAACCTTAACATTCTCCCCTTTGGGTTTTCTAATTCACAAATCAATCCTTTACATTTTTACATTTAGTTTGTCACAACTTTCTTTATGTCGTTCTATGCTTTGAGCTTTGGTAAATTGGTCTGCTATATTAAGTTCACTTTCACAATATACCAATTTAATCATTCCATTAATTACACTTTGGCGTACATTTAAATACCTTAGATCTCTGTGTTTTGATCTAGTCTTTACCCCTATATTCGTAGCCATATTAATAGCAGCCTGATTATCCTCATAAACAATAATTGGTTCTTTTACAGCAATACCAATATCTTTACATACTTGTTTATTACAAATCAACTCTGTACATAATAAAGATAAACTTGAAAATTCTGCCTCCATTGTGGATAGGCTAATATGCTGCTGTCAAATTGATTTCCATCCTATTAATACATTTCCTAGTAACACAACAATACCTGAAGTTGATTTTCTAGTAATACGATCTGTAGCAAAACTTGCATCTGCATATGCTGTGAGATTTAACTCTTCTTTCGGTTCTAAATATAAAGCATAATTACTTGTATGTTTCAAATACCGCAAAATTCTTTTAGCAGCTTTCCAATGATGTTCATTGGGTTCCGCATTATGTTTTGCTAGTTGATTAACGCTATAACTAATATCTGGTCTGGACCAGTTAGCTAAATATGAAAGACTCCCTATTAGTCCCTGATACAGTTGTTTATCTACTTTTCCTTCCTGTATCTCGCTAGAGTTAAATTCCGTACTCATCGGTGTATTAGTACCTTTACAATCTTCCATATTGTATCTTTTTAATAAATCATTTATCTTTTTCACTTGAGATATTTTAAATCCCATATCTGTCTTCCTTATATCGAGACCTAAATAATTTTGTATCTCACCTAATTCTCTAATTCTAAATTTTTCTTTTAATTTCCTTATAACTTCTTTTACCTCATCCTGAGTTTTAGCAACAATTGCTATATCGTCTGTAAAAAACAATAACAAAACAATTTTACCATTAATTTCCTTTCTAAATAAACATGGATCTCCTAATCCAGCACTAAATCCCATCTTCAATAATTCTTTTACGATACACTGGTTCCATTCGTATCCAGATTGTTTCAATCCATACAGACTTTTCTTCAGTCTCTAATAACCTTTGTTATTTCTACTATTTAATCCATCTGGTTTCCTCATAAAAATCTTATGCTGCAAATCTGCATGTAAATAGGCCGTTTCAACATCAATATGGTGAACAATACATCTATTTTTGCTTGCCCATACTAATGCAGCTCTTAAAGTGCTAGCTTTCAAGCTTGGTGCAAATACTTCATCATAATCACTTGGAGTCTGCCCAAATCCTTGAGCCACTAGCCTAGCTTTATAAGTTACACTACCATCACTGGCAGTTTATATTTTATACACCCACTTACACCCAATAGCTCTTTCTCCTTTTGGCAAAACAACATCTTCATACATACCTAACTCTTCTAAAGATTTTAACTCTTTATTCATTGCCTCTTTCCATAATACTTGCTCTTTTTCATTACATTTCTTGATATCAAAATAGCTAGAAGGTGCTAATCCAACTGGACAAACTATATTGGCTTGATACCTATCTGGTTGTCTTCTAACTCTACTTCCTCTTCTTGGTAAAATTCTGCCACTAGTCGATGGACTATTACTACTCTCTAATTCTGTTTTAATCTCCCCTATCGAAGGTTCTTCTTCTTCTAATGAAGATTCATCCTCCAATATTTCTTCCCCTTTAATAATATTCTTATCTATATATCTCCTAGTAGTATTATCACTGAATAGAGGAGTTTCAATTACAATACTGTCTTTCTTCTCATCCTGCTCTACATTGCTCCAACCTGTATTTTCCAGCAACTTAGCACTAGCACTTCTATAAGCATTCCTAGTGCCTTTATCCCAGAATCTGAATGATCTATGGTTTCTGTCATACCCTACAAAATATAATAATCGGGCTCTATGCTGACCTTTTCTTCTTAATTCTGATGGTATATGAACCCATGCAGGGGTTCCAAAAATATGAAGATAACTAAGTTCAGGTTTTCTGTTGTACCATCTAGTGAATGGAATTTCACCTGTAGTAGCATTGACAGCATTGTTAATTATGTGAGTGGCACACATAACAGCTTCACCCCATAACATGTTTGGTAAACCAGAATCATTCAACATCGTTCTCACCATTGCTTGTAACGTTTGGCCTCTGCGTTCTGCAATAGAGTTATAATGTGCTGATTTTCTATGTTCTAGTCCAGCATTTCTTAATAAATCAACAAATCTATGGTTTGTAAATTCCATACCATTATCAGTGATCACACTTATAACTTTCCTGTTCTGTTTCCTATCAACCATATTTAACCAGCTCGAAAAACAATCATAAGTTTCTGTTTTCATTTTCATTAAATAACAAAAACCAAATCTGGAATAATGATCTACTATGTTCAAAATATAACGAGCTCCTCCCATACTAGGTGTCTTTGGCCCAATCAAATCAACAAATACAGCTTCTAGAGGTTTTGTAGTCTTGAAGCCATTAATTCTATTCGCAGGAGTTACTTTGCTCTTCTCCTGATTACACGCTTTACATTCTACATACTTGGAACATGGCTGTAATCTTATTCCATTAGCCAATTCTGCTGTTCTTTTCACTAATTTATAATTTAAATGTCCCATTCTTCTATGTAATAGATGAACACAATTATCATGTGGTTTCTTATTATCATATACAGTATTGGCTATATTGCCTTGCTTGTTATGTAGCACAAATAAACCACCTTCTGATTTCACTGTAATCACTTTACCCTGTTTTTCTATTAAACAAGTATTACTTTTAAAAGTTACAGTGTAGCCAGCCTTCACTAACACATTAACAGAAAGTAAATTATAAGTTAGTTTTGGCATATATAACATAGGCAATATTTCATTGATTCCCACACAATGAGCTTTCCCTTCTCCATTAGCTCTCATTCTCCATCCATTAGCCAAAGCTACATATTGTCTACTTTTAAACATTTTTACAAACAATTTCCTATCGTTAGTGATACATTGGGTAGCTCCACTATCTATTACCCATTTATTATTCCTTGCTGTATGTCTAATTGTATGCATAATAACTCCTAAACTTTGTTTGTTAATTTTTCTACAATAACAAGCTATATGCCCTTTAGTCCCGCAATTATAACATTTCTTAACATAATATGCATCTGAAGATCTTCTTTCTTCATCTTTATTCTTCTGCACTCCTGATCTCATTACCCTTCTGTCCTCTCGTCGTCTTGATTCTTCAAGCAGTCTCCCTGTTATCCCAGTTAATGTTAGTTCCTCTCTGGGCAACACTTCAAAGGAAGATACGTAATCATCGAAACTTTCATCTAACGAGGACAAAATAATATATACTTGATATAGCTCTGAAAATATCAGCTCCTTTTCATGTAGCTCCTGTAATGTTTTCTGCATATCTTCTATATGAGCTAACATATTTCCTCCCTTGGATAAACGAGCTCTAAACAATTTACGAGTAAGATGGATATGTGCTCCAACACTATCACGCACATAGATCTTTTGTAATTTATTCCAACACCTAGCAGCCGATTCCTCTTGCCTAACATGGACAAGTTGCTGATCTTTCAGTGTTAGAATGATTATACTCAAAGCTCTCTCATTGTCACGATTGAAATCTTCAATATTCTTTGCATCATCATCGTCAGCAGGATCCAAAGTAGATATATCAGGAGGATTATTAACTACTTTCCACAGTCCTTCATTTCTCAATAGCATTTTGCATTTTGTGGACCAGGATACATAGTTTGTACCATCAAGCTGTGTTATCATTGATAAATATGTAGCTCTTCCTTGTGCCATTATTAGTGCTTCTTACACGTTACTTCTCTGGAATAATTAGAACTCAATATCTTGCCAACAACACACCACTTATAGATAAGGTTACTGTTCTGGCCCTTATAACTGCTTTGGCACCGACTACTGCTCTGGCACTGGGCCCATAACCAATGTTAAGGAATGAAACTTGCAGAGTCCAGGGTTTACGTAGCGGAATGGGTGGTTGTGGTTTGATATAGTCAGTAATTGATAACGTGTTGTAAAAAATAAGCTTTACTCAAAATAAACAGCACAATAACATAAACAGTCCGTTCTTTACTTATCTCTAGTAGAATACCTTGAACTTCTTTGTACGTTATATTCAGAAATCTTTAGTCCTTCACACACAGTGGGTAATAAACAATCAAGCAAACCTCTCTCTTTCTCTCTGTCAAGCCAAGCCAAGCTGTGTGCACTCCTCTGCATATGTGCTTTCTTGCTCTCTCTTTATAGTCATTAGCAAACAAACCTGGATTCACTTAAAGCAACAATGACATATTCTACAAACTTGAATTTACAGTTTTACTTTTTTTATATTAGGAAACCCAATCTGGTTAGTTATAACCTTAACATATCATGTTGAAGTTTGGGTGCCCTGATAGATGGTACATCAGTTCCATGATGGCAAGACAGCATGATGGCATGGAATTGATGTACAGAGAAGCTTCAGATGCCTTTCCTGTCACAAACGGCATCAAGCAAGGGTGCGTGTTGGCACCGACCCTGTTCAGTATAATGTTTTCAGCCATGCTGTCATACACCTTCCAGAATAGTTCCTTGGGATTTAGCCTGAGATACAGGACTGATAGGAAACCTACAAAGACTCCAGGCTGTCACCAAGATAAAGGAGACTGTGATACGAAACCTCCTTTTTGCTGATGACTGTGACCTGAGTGCTGGATCAGAGCAGGAAATGCAAGCCAGCATGGACAAATTTGCAGCAGCATGTGACAACTTCGGCCTCCTCATCAACACAAAGCAAACAAGTGATACACCAGCCAGCTTCAAAAGCCCAACATCAAGAGCCTACCATCACAGTGAAGGGACAAAAGCTGCAAGCAGTGGACCAATTTTCATACCTTGGCAGCACCCTCTCCCATACAGTGACAATTGACATTGAGGTCAACTGCCAAGGCAAGCTCTGCATTCAGTGGACTACTGACCAATGTGTGGGATCACCGTGGAATAAGCCTTGCTACAAAGCTCAAAGTCTACCGAGCAGTAGTGCTAACTACCCTGATGTATGCCAGTGAGACTTGGACTGTATACAGGAGGCATGGTAGGCAACTAAACCACTTCCACATGACCTGCCTCTGCAGACTTCTGAGGATCTGGTGGCAGGACAAGGTGCCAGACACAGAAGTACTCTCCAGAGCAGGCCTGCCATCAGTCTACACCCTGCTGATGAAAGCCCAGACACGCTGGGCAGGCCATGTTGTAAGGAAGTCAGACCATCGCATCCCCAAAACAGCTCCTCTATGGCGAGCTGTCTCAAGGAAAGTGATCACATGGGGGACAAAGGAAGCAATACAAAGACATGCTGAAAGCCTCTCTTAAGCACCTGAATATTGATACCACCTCCTGGGAAACTCTGGCACAAGATCGATCGACATGGCGCACGTTGATCCATCAAGGCTGCCAGACATTTGAAGACAGAAGGACAACCATAGCACAAGAGAAGTGTGCACTCCGCAAAGCCAGAGCTGCAAATGCTGCAACCGTGGTGCCCACACATGTCTGGCCAACATGTGGCAGAACATTCCGTGCCCATATTGGCCTTACCAGCCACTTGCGGACACACCATGGACAGTCTACTACCCACTAGATGTCAAGGTCCTCTTCGAAAACGATGGACGAACATCATCATCATTAATTATTATTTCTTATTTAAGATATATACAATATTTCACATATAATAAAAAAGATCTCTTCCTTGCACAAGTTCTTCTTCATTTGTTCAGCTCTCCAAGGCTGGTATTTTAATGTTTTCTTTTAAAAAACATTTCTTTTAAAACATTTTAAAACATTAAAACATTTTTTTAAAAAGCCACGAGGCTGTCCCTCCTGAAATTCCTAGACATACTTCCTGCTTCTATTCAGAACACAGAGATATTCTCTTCAGAACACAGAGATATTCAACTCTTCAGACATACTTCCTGCAGAGATATTCAGAACACAGAGATATTCAACTCTTCAGACATACTTCCTGCAGAGATATAGAGATATTCATCTCTCCAGGATATAGAGATATTCAACTCTCCAGAATACAGAAAAAACAAACCCACCATTCTAAACTCCTCCATCATAAACATAAATTTATCGGACTGTATTGTATTTATTTTCATAATTATTGGACTGAACTTACTATATAGTCTATCACAGCTATTCTGACTTATCTATTACTATCAATTGGCTAGCATAATATATTAGCATATTAATTGTCTAGCATAGCGATTCTGACTTAATCTTAAATTATCTAGCATAGTATTTTAACATATTAATTGTCTAGCTTAGCAATTTTGTCTTAATCAACCGATTACATACTCATTGTACTGATATCAAACACAAACTAATCAGCGACAATGCCAAGCAAAACCCCCCAAAACACTACCAAAAACCCACAAACTAATGACCTGGAAAACAACAGCAACCCAAATGACCCCAGCATATGCTACAAATGCAATAATGCCATCAACGAACAAGACGCTTCCGTGAAATGCCACATATGCCTCAAATCTACCCAAATCTATCCTGCCTAAAAATAAACAAGCATGTAGCCACCTTTCTCCAAGATACGCCTTCATTTCCCCATATATGCCCATCCTGCTCACCAAAACTGGTCAACTTCATTGCTATGTCCAGCAGGATCCTTACCTTAGAAGCAACCACAAAGACTCAACAAACAACCATAGAAACCATTGAAACAAAATTAGAAGCACGCCTAGAATCACAACTACTATCATGCCTAGAATCACGTTTCACATCTTTGGAACAAAAAATCCTAGCACAGCAAAATGCAAACCCAGCTAACCAATTACCTAGCACCACCCAACAACCACCTCAACCACTACCTAAACCACAACCACAAGGACCTACAAACCCAACCACCGACATCTCCACTATAGTCAAAGACACCATCGAGCACGAGCAAAAACGTCCTAATGCAATTCTATTGGGACTAGAAGAAAACGACGAGCCTGACATCAACAAAGTACGCAACATCATCAGCAGCCATCATACACAAACCATTACCCCCGACGACATCATCAAAGTCTCCAGAGATAGCCCTGAGCACATAAATAACGACGGCTCGGTGGCCCCCTGATTCTGCAGAGTGGTTTGTAAAAACGAGCCCAGCAAATGGAAATTTATCCACACTATAAACTTCATTGCCAGAAACAATACAAATCACAGCAAACTTAGATCTAGACCGGATCTATCACTATTACAACACATCCACTCCTGTGAACTCCGTGCGGATCTCAAAAGACGGCTAGATCAAGGTGAAACAAACCTATACATAGATTACGCCCCTTACTTCCTCAATCCAATCCAATTCTAATCTCAAATGCAAACTAATCAATGCAAGAAGTGTAGTTAACAAAATGCCTGAATTCCTCCTACTACTAAACACTGACACCTTCGACATTATCTTTGTATGCGAAACATGGCTAAACGCATCCCTCCCTGACTCCATCATCACAGCAAGAAACTACCTTGTCTTCAGGTCCGACCGCGAAACCCGCAGAGGAGGCGGAGTAGCTATATTCTACAAAAAGACATTAAACCTAAAAAATATCCAAGTTGCACATGATCTCACCCTTCCTGAAACCATCGTCTGTGATCTGTCCTTAAATACCACACTTCATTTCCTACTTTGTTACAGAGCCCCAGACTACGACATCACACATGCGAACAAATTAACATCACTGCTAACATGGGCAACCTCCTGCCAGTACTCCCTAATCTTTCTTGGAGACCTCAATCTACCTCTCATTAACTGGACCCTAAATGAATGCACGACTGAACCCATCATACAACCCTATACAACGCTGTTACCTATCTGGGACTCGACCAACTAGTAACGAACAATACTAGACTCAACAACTGCCTTGACCTCATTTTCTGCAATAGCAAAAGTGCAATTTATGGACTTCAAATAAAAGAACCCTTCTCCAACAGCGACCACAGCATGATAGACTTTAGCCTCAATCTACACCATTGCAAGAATCACCTTAATAATGGGACACCCAAGTATAACTTTAAAAAAGCCAACTATGAACTCATAGACGCCGACCTCTCAACTCTTGACTGGCAAACTCTATTCTCTAACTGTAACACTGCCGATGACCTCTATAACATCTTCTTGCTCGAAGTCAAAAGAACTATCAGATTACACGTACCACTAATAACCACCATAACAAAGAAAAACAAACTACCCATATCAATAAGGAAGCTTCAATCAAAAAAAAATCCCTCTGGCGAAAAAACAAAACAGGCTATGTAACTAACTTCAAAAACCGCTACAAAAATATATGCCACCAAATAAAGATGGAATGCTCCAACTACCACAGCAAACAAGAGGAAAACCTTCTGCGCACCAAATCTAACCACGCCTTCTACAACTTCGTAAATAACAAACTCAAGGACTCGAGACCTCTCCCACCACTAAAAGGACCCAACAACAAAGAATGCTATGATGAAACAGTCAAAGCAAACCTCTTCAACAGATTCTTTGGCTCAGTCTTTGTAAACAGCAACGGCTCATGTCCAAAATTCCCTAGTCGTACCACAAATACTCACAACAATTTAACACAAATAGACTTCACTGAATACAACGTTGAAAAAGCACTACGTGACCTAAAACCTTCTCTGTCAATCGGACCAGATGGACTATGTGCATACTTCCTAAAAAAGATCTCCACAGCCATTGCTGAACCACTACACATAATCTTTGAAAAATCCTACAGGACCAGTTCCCTACCAAACCTATGGTCATTAGCCACGGTCATCCCCATCTTCAAAAAGGGAGATCCCAGTCTAGTAGAAAACTACCGACCAATCTCTCTATGCTGCGTCACATGCAGAGTCATGGAAACAATCATAAACCAATCCATTATCCTCCACCTAGAAACTAACAACCTACTTTCAAACAAACAATTCGGTTTCAGGAAAAAACTATCCTGCAATCTACAACTACTACACTGCAAAAACATATGGACCACAAAACTGGAGCAGGGCAAAACAATAGATGCAGTTTACATAGACTTCTGTAAAGCCTTCGACTCAGTGGTTCACGATAAACTACTTCTGAAACTGAAATCCTACGGTATCTCTGGACCCCTACATGACTGGATAACTGCGTTCCTGTCAAACAGACAACAAATGGTCAAAATAGGGAGCGCCCTATCAAATCCCGTTCCTGTTAACAGCGGTGTACCCCAAGGCAGCATACTAGGACCCACACTCTTCATACTCTATATATATGACCTTTGCGATCACATTACAAGCGACTGCGTTCTCTTCGCCGATGATGTAAAACTCTTCAACACCACCGACAACACTGCTATCCTCCAAAAAGACCTAGACTTTGTGTCACAATGGTCAAACATCTAGCAACTCCAAATCTCAACCAACAAATGCTCTGTCCTACACATTGGCAAAAAAAATCAGAACATTAAATACAAGCTGAAAAGTCAAGACCTTACAGACGACCCTCACTCTATCAAAGACCTTGGAATACTCATATCAAATGACCTAAGTGCCAAAGCCCACTGCAACAACATCGCCAAAAAGGCTTCAAGAGTTGTTAAACTAATCTTACGTAGCTTCTTCTCCGGTAATATCACACTACTAACCAGAGCATACAAAACATTCGCCAGACCAATCCTTGAATACAGCTCATCTGTCTGGAACCCACACCGCATATCGGACATAAATACATTAGAAAGTGTCCAGAGATACTTTACAAGAAGAGTCCTCCATTCCTCTACTCGCAACAGAATACCTTACGCAACCAGACTTGAAATCCTGGGCTTAGAAAGCTTAGAACTACGTCGCCTTCAGCACAACCTAAGCATAACTCATAAAATTATCTGCTACAACATCCTTCCTGTCAATGACTACTTCAGCTTCAACCACAACAATACACGAGCACATAACAGATACAAACTCAAAGTGAACCGCTCCAAACTTGACTGTAGAAAATATGACTTTAGCAACAGAGTGGTAAATGCCTGGAACTCACTACCTGACTCTGTGGTTTCATCACCAAACCCCCAAAACTTTACCCTTAGACTGTCTACTGTTGACCTCACCTGATTCCTAAGAGGTCAGTAAGGGCATAAAATAAAATTATCTTAACAATCTGTTTCTAAAGAACAAAATATGGGAAATTTAAATCTTAATGCACATTCCCCAATACTGTAGGATATAATAGGCAAAACAAATGATTCAATTCTTTGGATTTGCTGTTCTCCTACTTGTACTATATGGCAGAAAAAACACTATTGCACCTGGAATGGAATAGGCTTCTTGCTCTACCTCTCCTCTTATACTCCATTCTGTCACAAGCCAACTACACTAAATTTAGAAAATGTATATCAGTGTTTAAAAGGAATTGAGTCTCATTATTGTCATGTCGTCGTCATCATCATCATCATCCAAATCAATCCAGAATTCTCTTGAGGCACAGATAACCAGGTTCAAATTATCCTACTTCAGCTACTGTACATTATACAATAGCATAGCTTTACAGAGGTCTAATACTGAGAATGGTGGAAGGAAAGGAAAGATGGTGACTCTTTCCTTTTGGGAAAGAAAATGGGTGCATTGCTGGAAGACCTGAAGGACCAGGTTAGGGATAGATCGTCATGGACCTTATTATTATGATTGATCACACCTTCAGCCAAATATTTAAATCTGACATTTTTATTCACCTACTGATTTCTTCTCAAGGACCTAAGATAGCACATGTGTTAAAGGTCTGTTCACAAGGTATTGGATTAATTTGCTTAGATACTGGGAAGGGACCAATAAATTTTGGTTCTAGTTTTTGGGAATGTCTCACTGAATGTAAAAAAATGATAGAAAGTCACTCTTTCTGCAATTCTGTCTTAACTATATGCATCTGTTGCTGTGTCTTGACCCAATGCTGGAGTCTGAGGAGGTTATTGGGAGGATTGGTATGGAGAAAGACAGGCTTATTCCAGTGTCCTTTGAGCTTATGCATGGAGTCTTGATAGTTGCTCAACACTGGATCATTTCCCTATTGAAAACTATTGTCCATTTGACTGCTGCTTCCTTCAGTAAACTCAGAACAGAGTTTACTGTTTACTCAGTTTACAGTTTACTCAGAACAAAAGTCAATTGGGAACAATCAGTGGAAAATTCCACTAGTCTGCCTGCATAAGCATCTCATACTGAGCAACAAAACAATGGAACTGATTTTGATCCCCTCCAAACCTCTGTGGCAAACTCTTATGGGAGCACAGAAGCATTGGTTGAACCGCTAACTGTTGTCCTGCCGTGGGTTGATATAAATTCTACTCCAGTTGCTGCATTAGTTGTATCATGACATCCTGTAAATTGACCATTTGTGCATCTACTTACTGTTGGTGTTGTAACAATGTGGCTGTCAGATGCTCAGTGGTTAGTGGTGTTCCCTGTTTGGTTTACCCAAGAGTGCTGACATCAATCTTGTAAGTATGCTACTCTCTTCCAAAGAGAGGAATGAAGGGATGCTTTCCAGTTTAAATTTCAACAGGAAACATAATTACATGAATTAATTATACTTTATTGATGAGCTGTAGTGGCTCAGTGGTTAGAGTGCAGTACTGCAGGCTACCTCTGCTGACTGCCGACTGCCTGCAATTTGGCAGTTCAAATCTCACCAGGCTCAAGGTTGACTCAGCCTTCCATCCTTCCAAGGTGGGTAAAATGAGGACCCAAATTGTTGGGGGCAATATGCTGACTCTGTAAACCGCTTAGAGAGGCCTGTAAAGCACTGTAAAGTGGTATATAGATCTAAGTGCTATTGCTATTGCTATTTATTGTATGGCTAAATTAACAGAATCTTGGAAGTCCAAACGCACAAACTTCCCACCATTTTCAACTCTTTGAACCATTAGGGTGGGTCCATTCTAAATTTCTTTCTCTAACCATTAAGCCACTAAGGGTTTCTGCTGTCTTGTCTGATTGTTTCCTACTCAGCTCTTTCCTCCCTTTCCTCAAGGTCATTCATATATTCCACTACAGTACCTCAATCTTTTCAGAAATAGCTTCAAAGCCAACTTGTTCCTCAGTCACCAAAGATCATAAAGACACAGATATAAGAGCATCAGAGAATAATGAGAATAAAGAGAATAATAATTTCTATATTTTTGTCAGAATTTCAAAGCTGTTAGGCTGAAATCTTTTGTTCTATATAATTCAACCACTATTCAACCATTTACCTGATTATTCATATTCCCAGAACATTATTTCCAAGATAACAATTTCTGAGAATACTGTCACAACTAAATTGGATTAATTATTTTGAATCTACTTGGTTTTTTTAATGTATGTATTTTTACATGCCATGCTTTGGGGTGAAAATCCAATAAATGGTTGAAGAAATCAAAGAACTATATATAAAGAATGAAAAGACAGCATTGTTATGAATATAGATTAGGTTGTTCTATATGTAGCATGTAGCATGTTATTGATAATTCTTCGACATGGAAATTAGTGATTATTTTAGTGTTAATTACATGTTAATATTTTTAATTAAATAGAAGTGATTATTTTATTCAGAAAGCAAAAAGATAGGAAGGACAAGCTCTAGTTTTCCATCTTTGAATCATTTTTACTGTTTTATAAAAATATGTATATACAATATTTTGATGAGAAAATAATTTGGTGAATTAATCAAAACAAAAACATGTAACTTCCTTTTTCCCCACTGTTGTTTCATTCTGCAAAAAACTGCAGTTGCATAAATTGTTCAACTTTACGATTCAGAAATAACAAGGGCAGCTTTCTTAGATGATACAAGAAAAGGACTTCTTTGGTTTTCATGAAAAAAGTAAACAATACTGTCAATTAATGTAGATTGCTTTGATAATGTCATATTTTGGTTTTAAAGGGGTGAAGTGAGGCACTCTCATATTTGTTTTCACAAATCAATCATTTACCTATCAATGTCAACTAAGCAGATCTGACCTATGTCTAGGCATTTAATTTATCTACAGTGCAGAAAAACCATTTGGAAGAATGATTCTAATCTTCCTGCCACTAAAGCATGTAGCAGCATTTTTTCTGTGTAAAAAGTGCAGGATTGCACTTAACAGCATTGTGCATGGTTTTTGTTGTTTTAATATAGGTTTCCATCCAATTTCATAAAAGCAAACATCTGATACACAGAGATCTGAGCATCCCATCACTACCAAGTGTACAATATACAACTTGTACTATACCCAGTAATAGCCTTTCATTCAAAGAAGGAAAGTTCCATCAAGAACTTTTATCAAAAGAACAGAAGTCACTTTTCTTTTGTCGTTCATTGGCTCATCCACTAACTAGCTGCTAGGCACTACTCATATCATTTACATTGTATACAGGACTCAAGCATCTGGAAAACAGGTTGTAGAAGATATGTATAATTTGATTTTAAAAAACAAAAAATGGAACCTTCCCATAAAATTCCATAAACACCTGCAGAAACCAGAAAGTATCATTCAGGATCACATTTGGCACTGGATAATTTCTACTGTATTCTTTCTTACACAGAATATTCCCTGCCTAAAACATTTTACAAAAAAGAAAAGAAAAAAAGTCCAGCATTACACCACCAATTAGATTTTTAGATTGCAATTCTGAATACATTAACTTAGGGAAATATTTTGTTGACCTCAGTGAAGTATAGTTTTGGAAGATCTATAATCACTATGTTTATGATGCTCAAGTTTACATTTCTATACCTGACCTGAGTTATGCTGTTGCTATCCTCTCATGGAGCCTGGAAACTATTGGAGCCTAGATGGAGGACAACAAGCTATGATTGAACCTTAGCAGGACTGAGTAAGTTTTGGGTACATGGAGCGGTGCCCAGAGCCTCCGCTCACTCACCGTTCACCTTAGCCAGGTTGGGGAATGTGCTGGGGCCTTCCCTGGGGCCTCCACCCGCATGCCGCCCGCTCACCCTCTGCCTTGCTCACCTTCATCTGTGCCTTGGTGGGTGTCCCCGGCGAGGCGAGTGAGCCTCCAGCCACCGGTAGTTTTTGGCTGCCTTCCGAGCAGCAGCAGCTCTGTTGTCATCCCTCCAGCGCAGCAGGCCGATCTCCTGGCCGGGACTGGCCGCAAGTGGCACCGGCAGGCAATGGGGTGCATGTGCACGGCTGGGGTGAAGAACAGGGCAGCGACGGCAGCCATGATGAGACTCCTTCAGGCCTCTTTTTCAGCCTGCAGTTTTCGGAAGTTTTTGGTGCAAGAAGCCTGCAGCTGCCACCTCTTTTTCAGCGCAAGAGGCCTCCAGCCGCCACTGCCATCTCGGTTCCGGCTGGCAAAGAGGTGGTGGCTAGAGGCTTCTCGGGCTGAAAAAGAGGCAGCGGCTGCAGGTTTCTTGCACCAAAAACTACTGAAAACTACAGGCTGAAAAAGAGGCCTGAAGAAGTCCCATTGTGGCTGCCGTCGCCATCTGTTCTTTGTGCCATCCATGCACGTGCACCCCATTGCCTGCTGGTGCCACTCACAGCCAGACCCAGCCAGGAGAATGGCCTGCTGCGCTGGAGGGACGGTGTCACAGTGGAGCTGCTTGGAAGGCAGCCCAACTCAATGTCCCTTTAAGGTACCGACGCGGGGGGAGGGGGACCATAAAGGGACAGGCCGCAGGAGCTGCCTTTTCTGCTGGTTCTGTTGGTGTGGCTTGGTGGCCGTGGCTTGGTGGGTGACGTCGTGTAGGCCATGCCCACTCGACCTTGCTGTGAGAGATGTTGAGTTGACCATGCCCACTCACTCACATGACCCCCACCAAGCCATGCCCATGCCCATAGAACTGGTAGTAAAAAAAATTGAATCCCACCAGTGGCTAAGAGAGCCTCTGCACAACTTAGATTTGTGCACCAGTTGCAGCCTTTTCTGGATCAGGACCTCTGCATTCAGTCACTCAAACACTAGCCATCTGGATTTATTTATTTATTTATTTATTGGATTTATAGGCCGCCCAACTCCCTGGAGACTCAGGGCGGCTTAACAACATATCCAAAAATACAATATAAAAATGGTAAAATGATAAAACCCATATTAAAAACTCATACATACCTCTCTCATGGGCTGGATCTTATCCATTATGTTCCCAAGATCAACGGTCCCAAGCCTGATGGAAGAGCCAGGTCTTGACTTCCTTACGGAAGATGAGTAGGGTGGGGGCAATCTGGATCTCTGGGGGAAGCTGGTTCCAGAGGGCCGGAGCGGCCACAGAGAAGGCTCTCCCCTGCGGGCCTGCCAGCCGACATTGTCTGGTTGACGGGACCTGGAGGAGACCAACTCTGTGGGTTCTCACTGGTCGAAGGGAGGTATGTGATAGAAGGCGATCTCGGAGGTATCCTGGTCCTAAGCCATGTAGGGCTTTAAAGGTGATAACCAACACCTTGAATTGTGCTCAGAGACCAATAGGCAGCCAGTGCAGCTCACGGAGAATAGGTGTGATATGGGTGTACCTAGGTACACCCTTAATAGCTCACGCGGCTGCATTCTGGACTAACTGTAGTCTCCGAACACTCTTCAAGGGTAGCCCCATGTAGAGCACATTGCAGTAATCTAACCGTGAGGTGACAAGGGCATGATTGACTGTGAGGAGCACATCCCGATCCAGATAGGGCCGTAATTGGTGCACTAGACAGACTTGTGCAAAGGTCCCCCTAGCCACAGCTGTTAAATGTTGCTCCAATTTCAGCTGCGGGTCTAGGAGGATGCCCAAATTACGAACCCATTCTGAGGGGGACAATTTCTCCCCCCCAAGAGTCAAGGATGGACAATTGACATCATCCTTGGGAGGCAGTACTCACAGCCATTCGGTCTTGTCTGGGTTAAGTCTGAGCCTGTTGATTCCCATCCAGACCCTCACAGCTTCTAGACACCGGCCCATCACGTCCACTGTTTCACTGAATTGACGTGGGGTGGAGATGTATAACTGGGTATCATCTGCATATTGTTGATACCTTACCCCAAATGGATGGATAACCTCACCCAGTGGTTTCATGTAGATATTGAAAAGGAGGGGAGAGAAGACCGAGCCCTGAGGCACCCCACAAACTAGGAGTCTAGGAGTCGATCTCTGTCCTCCTACTAACACTGACTGGGACTGACCGGAGAGATAGGAGGAGAACCACCGTAATACGGTGCCTCCCACTCCCAACTCTCCCAGTCGTCCCAGAAGGATATTGAAAGCCGCTGAGAGGTCAAGAAGCACCAAGATCGAGGAATATCCCTGGTCTCAGGCAGAGGTCATCCATCAATGTGACCAAAGCAGTTTCCATGCTGTAGCCAGGTCTGAAGCCAGATTGAAAAGGGTCTAGATAATCAGTTTCATCCAATAACCGTAGAAGTTGGAGCGCCACCACTTTCTCAACAACCTTCCCTATAAAAGGGAGGTTGGAGACTGGAAGTTTTTTAATTCAGCTGGGTCCAAAGACGGCTTCTTGAGGAGGTGTTGAACCACCGCCTCCTTTAAAGGTTGCGGGAAGGACCCCTCACTCAAGGATGCGTTGACTAACCCCTGGAGCCAGCCTTGTGACATCTCCCTGGTGGTTGAAACCAACCAGGAGGGGCACGGGTCCAATAAACAAGTGGAGGAACTCATCACTCCTATTGCCTTGTCCACGTCCTCAGGAGTCACAGACTCAAACTCATCCCATACAACTGGACTAAGACCTGCCCCTGTCATCTCAATCATAACTACCCAATCAGAGTCCAGGTCCTTCTGAATCTCAGCGACTTTATCCGACAGAAACTGAACAAATTCCTCAGCTCTGCCCTGCAATGGTTCCTCCGATCCCCCTACCTTGAGGAGGGAATGGGTCACCCTAAAGAGGGCGGCTGGGCTTGAATCTGCGGATGCAATAAGTGCGGAAAAATGCAAACATTTTGCTGCCCGTATCGCCACTAAATAAGTCCTAATAAAGGCTCTTAGAAGTGTTCGGTTGGATTCAGACTTACTGGATCTCCAGCGTCGCTCTGGATGTCTGTTGTGGTGTTTCATCTCCTGGAGCTCCTCAGTGAACCAAGGTGGAATAATGTGGATGTATTCTGTCTAACTCAGTACGGAGTCTTTGACCCATTAATAATTCAGAAGGACTTCGCTTTGTAGAGGTGCAGGGGGTTATGTGTTGTCTCAATAGAAATTGATCTATTCTTGCCTGCCAGTCCCCAGGTCCCATCCTAGCTAATGCCTCTTTGGTCAGTCTTATCACGCGTTCTGCCTGTCCATTACTGGCAGGGTGCCAAGGAGCAATTAGGGAATGTCTGATGCCTAATCCAGCTAAAAATAACTCAAAAGGTGTGGCAGTAAGCTGTGACCCATTATCAGACACCAAAACATCGGGAATACCATGTGTTGCAAATAATTTCCTTAGTACTTTTATGGTAGACTCTGCAGTTGTGAATTTCATTAATATAATTTCCAACCACTTTGAGTATGCATCCACCACAACCATAAATGTCTGACTGTGAAACGGTCACCCAAAATCTATATGTATTTGGAACTAGGGCACTTTTGGGTAGTCCCATTCATGGACTGGGGCTATTGGTCTCGAATATTGACACTGTTTTTTTTTAATTGAAAAGTTTTAAAGGTACAAAGTACAAACATTTTCCCCCATTTTTCTCCCCTCCTCCCCCTCCCCCCTCCCCCTTCCCCCCCTTCCCCCCTCCCGGACTTCCCAGGAGAAGCACAAGGTATAAATCTAAAAAAAAACTAACAAAACTTACTATAAAAGGAAAAAAAAGTTATTAGTCAAAAATACCCATTCATCCTTAACTCTTTAACAGCCCAAAAGCTTGAAAATATAGTATATCATTTCACAAATTTCTAATATTAGTAAACTATTTAAATTATTTTGATCTGATACTTTTTTTGAATATATTCAGTCCACCTACTCCATTCCAATATATATCTTTCATTTGAGTGGTCCTTTAAATATGACGAAATCTTGGCCATTTCGGCCAGATGTATCATTTTCAACGTCCATTCTTCAATTGTAGGTATATCTTCTTTCTTCCAGTATTGTGCTACCAACAATCTGGCAGCAGATATACAATTCAAAACCAGCTTGGTCTCTATAACCGAACAATCCATTATTATCCCCAACAAAAAGAATTGTGGTGTAAATTTGATCTTTTTCTTTAAATCCACCATATTTTTATCCAAAATGCCTTGATCTTTTTACAAGTCCACCATATATGAAAATATGTAGCATCCCCACATTCACATCTCCAACATTTAGAATCTAAATTTGGATACATACAAGCTAACTTTTTTGGGTCTAAATGCCATCTATAAAACATTTTATAAAAATTTTCTCTCAAATTTTGTGCCTGCGTAAATTTAACATTTCTGACCCATATTTTTTCCCATGTATCCATCATTATCGGTTCACCAATATTCTGAGCCCATTTTATCATACAATCCTTAACTAATTCTGTTTCTGAATCTAATTCCAATAAAATATTATATAATCTCTTTATATGCATTGGGCCCTTATCTTTCATTTGTACAATCAAATTGTCCTCTTTTTTCAGAATACCAGTTTTTTGATCGTCTCTCCATCTAACTTGTAATTGTATGTATTGAAACCATGTTCTGATTATACCTTCTTCTCTTAATTTCTCAAACGATTTTAATTGAAATAAATCTCCCTCTTCAGAAAGAAGTTCTTTATATGTAATTTTATCAACTTTTTGTTCCATATTTATATTTTCTATCGCGTGTCTGGGTACTATCCATAAGGGTAACTTATCATTTAGTTTAAATTGGTGTTTTTTCCAGACACGCAATAAAGCATTTCTTAATATATGACTCTTAAAAGCTTTATCTACTTTTTAATCATATATTAAATAAGCATGCCACCCAAATACCAAACCATATCCCTCAATGTTTAATACACTCTCTTCCGTTAAATTAATCCAATCTGTAACTGCTGAGAGGGCCGCTGCTTCATAATACAATTTCAAGTTAGGCACTTTTAAACCACCTCTTTCACGTGTATCCTGCATAATCTTCTGATTTACCCTTGGCTTCTTCCCAACCCAGATAAATTTATTTATATCCTTCTGCCATTCCTTTATAACTTCATCTTTTTAAAGTATTGGTATCATTTGAAACAGGAATAAAAACCTTGGTAAAACATTCATTTTAACAGCAGCTGAATATTGACACTGTTGACAGGTTGCAATCCATTCTATTATATCTGAATCCAGTCTAGGCCACCATAAGTAACTTCTGGCCAATGCTTTCATGCGAACTATACCGGGGTGTTCTATATGCAAACTTTCTAACATTTGTCTTCTCAGTGTTGGGGGAATAATAATTCTGCCTCCCCACAATAGACAACCTCGGATCACTGATAGTTCCTGTCTCCTCATAACATAGGGTTGAAATTCAGGACTCAATTTTTTCTTTTGGCCACCCCCTTCCTACCCAATTTAAAACCCTAGCCAGAATTTTATTGTGAGCTGATTGGTTAGCTGAGATTGGAGCAGGCAGCCAGTCCTCAATAAGGAGGACAGGCGTGGCAGGAGCAGGGTCTGCCACTAGTTCTGGTAGGGAGCAGCAACTTAGTGCGTCCGCATGTCCCACATCTCATCCTGGTCTGTGTGACAATTTATAATTGTAAGCAGCCAGGAAAATTGTCCATCGAGTCATCCTAGGTGACAAAATGGCTGGGGTAGGACAATCCCCCGCTAATAATCCCAAAAGCGGTTTATGATCCATCACAAGTTCGAAATGCCTGCCATACAGATATTCATGGAAGCATTTCACTCCAGCCATTACAGTCAATGCTTCCCTGTCTAATTGGCTGTAATTCCATTCTGGGCCGGACAGTGTTCGGGAATAAAAAGCAATTGGAGCCTCCACCCCATTTGGCATCTAGTGACTAAGTACCACCCCCACTCCAAAGGGGGAAGCGTTACAAACCAATATTACAGGCAAAGTTTCTGAAAATGAAACCAATACACTGTCAGAAGAAATCAATTGCTTAACAGCCTTAAATGCAGTAGTCCAGGTCCATTTTGCATTCTTATCCAACAACCAATGCAGAGGCTCGGCTACTGTAGCTTTATGCGGCAAGAACATGTAAAAATTTAACAATCCCAAGAATGCCTGTAATTCAGTCGGGTTCCATGGTGTTGGGGCATCTTGGATTGCTCTAACCTTCTCTTTGGTAGGGTGTATTCCTGACCCATCGATGAGATGCCCCAGGAACTCCACCTTGGAAACCCCAAATTGACATTTTTCTTTTTTAACACGCAAACCCACTTCTTTGAATTTAGTTAAAACACGTCTGATTCGGTAAAATAGTTCTTCTTGACTAACGGCTGCTATTAAAACATCACCAAAATAAGGTAAAACCCTGGGGATACCTATTAACAATCTTTCCATCAGGCTTTGGAATAACCCCGGGGTGATGCTAACTACAAACTACAACCTGTTGCACTTAAATGCCCCCCAGTGAGTCACAATTGTCTGTGCTTCCACGGTGGCTTGTTCCACTGGAAATTGCTGGTAAGCTTGCGCCAAGTCCAGCTTCGCGAAAAGTTTTCCTTTCCCCAACAAGTGCAATAAATATTGGACAACTGGCGCTGGGTAGGCACTCTGTTGTAGTGCCTTATTAATTCTGCACTTATAGTCAGCGCAGATTCTGACAGTGCCATCCAGCTTTATTGGTGTCACTATTGGGGTCTCCCTCTTCACTTGGTCGACTGGTTCTAGAATGCCTTGTGTAATTAACTTATCCAGCTGACTGTCAATTTTTTGTTTCAATGCAAAAGGTACTCTCCTAGGCTTTATCCTAATTGGGGCTATTTGAGGATCTAGATTGAAAGATATGGGGGTCCCCTTATACTTTCCTAGGCCATCTTTAAATATGTCCTCGAACTCCCAGAGTAATCCTTCTAAACTGTTATCCTGTATGGCATGAACTCCTGTCATTCCGAGACCCAACAACTTGAACCAATCAAGCCCCAGGAGGCTCAGCAATGAGCCCTCAACAATGGTTAGATTCAGAAGTCCCATAATTTTTTTTTAATTTCACTTGCATCCTTTTGCTCCCCAGGACGGGAATTAGCTTTCCTTGGTAATCTTTTAATTGAGTGCGTTGCAATTGTAGTTGCTTCTTCTTTAAGGTTGGTATTGTTGTGGCTTGCCCACATCCCGTGCAGCTGGTCGAGGATCTGGAGGACCTAGAGCCGCCCATGGTGCGGCACTATCACCCTGTGTACCTGGCACCTGAGTCTGAAAGCAATGAGGACTCAGTGCCAGAGGAGGAAGACCAGCCAGGGCCTTCTGCACCTTCTCAGCTGGTGCAGAGTGAGTCCTCAGAGGAGGAGGAGCCTCTGCTGGATGCTAGGGCTTGCAGAGCAGCTAGCAGATGGGATTGGCTTTACAGCCGGAGGTCTCCTCACAGGTAAAGCTGAGGGATAATGGGCCACACCCTCAGGCTATTTAAGTCCTGGAGCATGCCTGAATTGTTGCTGGAAGCAACACCTGTGTTCTGCGAGCATTCAAGATGTCTTTGTTCCCGCTCTGAGTTCTGTATTTGGAAATATCATCTCATTTGCTTTGGATTTCGGGATTCCTGCCAACTCCAGTGAGTAACGAGATAAGAACCAAATAATTGCCAGCTTTGTTTTGAACATTTGAACTCTGGCTGAAAAGCTCACGAAGATAATATTCACCCAGACTCTTGTGCCGTTTGTTTCTGGACTTTGAAAAACCCTGACTCTTTACTAAGAATATTTATTAGTAAAACTTCTTGATTTCTTTTGCAAATGGTTGTGTGCATGTCCTTTCTGGGGGTTCCTGTGCTGGGACATGACAGTTTGCTTCCAGCCCAAGACCACACACAATCCAAGATAGCAAACATGGATAAGCTTCAGGACGAAAACGCCCAGCTCAGGCAGCAGATTGCAACCATGACTGCTCAAATGATGCAGCAGCAGAATCAGCTTGCAGCAGCTGCACTATTTTGGCTCCCGCCCAGAGGAGAAACTGCCCAATAGCCATGCCGGACAAATTTAACGGGGATGAGTCAATGTTCCCTGCTTTCCTGGGCCAGTGCCAGTTGTTTATGTCCTTGAGGCCAGATGATTTCCCCCATGACCGGGACAAAGTGGGGTTCGTTATTACCCTGCTGTCTGGCAATGCAGCTCATTGGGCCACCCCGAGAACAGCCCTCTCCTCCAGGACTTTGGGCGTTTTTGTGTTCATTTGGAGGAGATGTTTGCTGATCCCATCAAGGCCCAGATGGCGTCCAGGCAATTAAGGACTCTGAAGCAAGGCCGGAGATCACTCCGTGAATACATTAGTGAATTCCGACTGATTAGCCAGGACTCAGCCTAGAATGAGGCAACTTTGTTGGATGCCTTCCAGGAGAGCTTGTCGGACAGCATTCAGGATGAGCTGGCACGAGTGGACATTCCTTCCACCACCAACGAACTGGTGCAGCTCTGCTTGAGAATTGATGCCAGGTTGCAAGGGAGGAACTCTTGTCGTGCTGCCCAGGCACCCCCTGTGCAACCTGATGTCTGGCCGGCCCTAGCTCCACCACGACGTGCTGCCCAGGTACCTCCTGTTCAACCTGTCATTCGGTTGGACACAACTCCACGGGACAAGCCGATGGACCTTGGCGCTGCTCGTCCCCGCTTGTCCACTGCAGAAAAAGACAGACGCCAGGCAGGGGGATTGTGTTTGTACTGCGGTGAGCCTGGGCATTTTGCTCGCTTGTGCCCCAGGAAGGGTCGTGGGGCCACTGTTTCTGGTCCTGCTCCACAGTCCCAGCCGGCCCTGTCGGGAAACAGCCGGCGCCCGGCCTAGTGGAAACGCTGGGTTGGGCACTCACCTAAAAGGACTCCATTTCCCCCTGGTCCTCGGATTGGCGTGGTTGTGCACCCACGACCCTTGGATTGTTTGGTCCCAGAACTTCATTTCGTTCCCCAGTTTACAGTGCGTGGACCATACACACCAGGTCTGTGCGGGCGCGGTCCCAGAGCCTCCTGAAGTCTCGCTGCCAGCCAACTTTTCAGACTTTGCCGATGTCTTCAGTGAGAAGGAGGTGGACCAATTGCCCCCGCACCGGCCATATGATTGCCCCATTGACCTGATCCCCAATGCTCCGCTTCCTGTTGGGTTTATTTATTCGATGTTGGAACCCAAACTGGCTGCCTTGCGAGACTTTGTTGATAAGAACCTGGCCAGGGGTTTTATCCGGCCCTCCTCATCGCCCTTGTCTGCCCCTGTCCTCTTTGTCAAGAAAAAGACCAGAGACTTGCGCCTGTGCTGTGACTATAGGAAACTTAATGCCATCACAGTACGCAACCGGTACCCATTGCCCCTCATCCCGGAATTAATGGAACGTCTCTGCTCGGCGACCATTTTTACCAAGTTGGACCTATGAGGCGCCTACAACCTGGTGTGGATTTGTGAGGGGGACGAGTGGAAGACCGCGTTCAGGACTCGGTATGGCCACTTCGAGTACACGGTCATGCTGTTCGGCTTAACCTATGCTCCGGCGGTGTTCCAGCACTTCATGAACGACATCTTCAGGGATTTGCTGGACCAGTTTGTGGTCATGTACCTTGACGACATCATGATCTATTCCACGTCCCAGAGCAGTCACATCCAGCACATCTGCCAAGTCCTGCAGCGGCTGCGAGACCACCATTTGTATGCCAAACTGGAGAAATGCTGGTTCTTCCAGATGACCATCAATTTCCTGGGCCATCGGATTTCGCCAGAGGGCATAGACATGGATCGTGGCAAAGTCGAGGCCTTGAAAACGTGGCAACCTCCTCGCCGGGTGAAGGATGTCCAGCGACTCCTGGGGTTCGCGAACTATTATCGGACTGTCATCCCAGGGTTCGCCACTCTGACCGCGCCTCTCACTCGGCTCCTGCAGAAGAAAGTCCCTTTCCGGTGGGGCGAACCCGAACAGCAGGCATTCAAGATCCTCATGGATGCCTTCATGCAGGAGCCGATCCTCAAGCACCCAGACCCTCACCGTCCATTCGTGGTGGAGGTGGACACATCCGATATTGCCATAGGAGCTGTATTGTTGCAGACTCGACAAGATGGCGGTCCCTTGTTCCCCTGCGCGTACTATTCCAGGAAACTCACCCAGTTGGAGCACAACTACACCATCTCGGAAAAAGAGTTTCTGGCCATCAAAACCACCTTCGAGACCTGGCGGCACCCCCCTGAGGGGGCCCGACATCAAGTCAAGGTACAGACGGACCACAAGAACCTAGAGTTCTTGCAGACCGCCAGGAAGTTGAACCAGCAACAAATCCACTTGTCTTTCTTCTTTTCCCATTTCCACTTCCGCATAACCTATATCCCAAACGGCCGTAATCAGCAGGCGGACGCATTATCCCACAAGCCCGAGTACACCCACACCCAGGACCCATTGCCACCTCGGATGATTCTTCCTGCCTAGTCCTTTGCAGCCACCCAGACTCCCATGGACCTCCGAGGGCAGATTTGTGGGGCACAGCATCAGGATGGATACGCGGTGCAACAGAGGCAGGAGATAGGGCCCAAGTCCCCATGGATGTTTTCGGACGACCTGCTCCATTTCTGGGATCTGATCTACATGCCTGCCAGCCTGCTCCGTGGGATGATTCTCCAACAGTGCCACGACAGCCCTGCGGCCGGACATTTTGGCCTGTTCAAGACCATGCACCTGGTGTCCCGAACTTTTTGGTGGCTGAGACTCCGAGATGACATCCAGGCCTACGTGACTTCATGTGTCCGCTGTCGCCAGGCCAAGTACGCCCCTGGAGTGCCTCCAGACCTGTTGCAGCCTTTGCCAACACCAGAGACCCTGGGGGCCATGTCCATGGACTTCCTGACGGACTTGCCCCCAATACGCCAGCTTCACGACCGTGTTCGTGGTGGTGGACATGCTGACGAAGATGGCACACTTCATCCCCTGTCGAGGATTGCCGACAACTCACACCACCGCTCGCATGTTCATTCAGCATGTCTTCCAGTTACATGGCCTGCCGGATAGGGTCGTGTCAGACAGAGGGGTCCAGTTCACCACCCAATTCTGGAAGGGTCTGATGGCGTCCCTGGAGGTCCAAGTCTGCCTGTCATCTGCACATCACCTGGAGACCGATGGCGGCATGGAGAAGGTGATCGGCATCCTCGAGCAGTACCTGCGCTGTTTCGTCAATCAACAGCAGGACAACTGGACCGAGTACCTTGCCGTGGCCGAATTCACCTTCAACAATTCCAAACATACCTCCACCCAAACCACTCCATTCTTAGCCAACCTGGGCTACCACCCCCGCTTCTTCCCGCTCACGCTCCTGGATTCCCCAGTTCCTGTGGCAGAGGAATTCCTGTCTGAGCTCCAGGCTGTTCACCAGCTGGTGAAGCGATACCTGAATAAGGCAAAAGAGGACTACAAGAGGGTCGCGGACCACTCCCGGTGAGCTACACCACCTTTGGCGGTAGGGGATCGCATCTGGCTTTCTACCAAGCATCTCCCCTCCGACCGACTGGCTCACAAGCTCGACCACCGTTTCTTGGGTTCATTCCCAGTGGAAGCAGTCATCAATCCTGTGGCCTATCGCTTGACCTTGCCTCATTCGCTCCGCATCCACCCCGTGTTTCATCGCTCCCTCCTTGTTCCTGACCGTCTTGCCTGTCCGCTCCGCCCTCCTGCTCAGCCCCAACCTGTGCCCAGCGCTCCCGACGAACCACCCGAGTACGAGGTCACCAGCATCCAGGACTCCCGATGGATGAAGGGTTGGTTCCAGTACCTCATTGAATGGAAAGGATATGGCCCAGAAGATTTCACGTGGGAGGATGCAACCTCTGTTCACGCTCCGGATCTGGTTCATGCCTTCCACATGCAATTCCCCTCGAGACCACATCTGGACCAAAAGACCCGGGGGAAGGGCCCTGCGGTGAGGGATAGTGTTGTGGCTTGCCCACGTCCCGTGCAGCTGGTCGAGGATCCGGAGGACCTAGAGCCGCCCGTGGTGCGACACTATCACCCTGTGTACCTGGCACCTGCAAGTGATGAGGATTCAGTACCAGAGGAGGAAGACCAGTCAGGGCCTTCTGCACCTTCTCAGCTGGTGCAGAGTGAGTCCTCAGAGGAGGAGGAGCCTCTGCTGGATGCTAGGGCTCACAGAGCAGCTAGCAGACGGGATTGGCTTTACAGCCGGAGGTCTCCTCGCAGGTAAAGCTGAGGGCTAATGTGCCACGCCCTCAGGCTATTTAAGTCCTGGAGCATGCCTGAATTGTTGCTGGAAGCAACACCTGTGTTCTGCGAGCATTCAAGACGTCTTTGTTCCCGCTCTGAGTTCTGAGTTCTTTGTTTCCGCTCTGATATTTGGAAAGATCATCTCATTTGCTTTGGATTCCGGGATTCCTGCCAACTCCAGTGAGTAACGAGATGAGAACTAAGTAATTGCCAGCTTTGTTTTGAACATTTGAACTCTGGCTGAAAAGCTCACAAAGATAATATTCACCCAGACTCTCGTGCCGTTTGTTTCTGGACTTTGAAAAACCCTGACTCTTTACTAAGAATATTTATTAGTAAAACTTCTTGATTACTTTTGCAAATGGTTGTGTGCGTGTCCTTTCTGGGGTTTCCTGTGCTGGGACACAACAGGTATTATTCGCTTTATAGTGGACCAGGATACGATGGACTGGGAGCACACTGTGTCTACCTACATGGAACAGGGTGCTCCTTCTATGAGGACTGTTATTCCAATTTTCTTGGCTCGTGTTGTTGTGTTGGCTTTCTCACATGTGCTTTGGTGTGCATTTTCAGGTTCTGCATCCTGTTCTTTGCCTCTCCAATATTGCTTAGGGTCTGTTCTTTTAAACTCCTTCCTGTACACTGGTGGATTATCACAGAAATTTGAAGGCTGGCTGGCTTGGCAGACTCTCGCTAGGTGACCCTTTTTCCCCGCAACATCTACACACAGCATCTTTAAACTGACATGCTGCTCTTGGGAGTTTTCCGCCACAACTGGCACAGGCACTCCTGACCATGTCCGACTCTGCAGATTTCTTTTTTTCTGCCCCAAGACGGCAAACTTCCTCTTCCTCCTCTGTAGATTCATTTTTTTCTACTGTGCTCTGATGTATTGGGGTTGCCTGCTTTGCATTTGGCAGGCTTACAGTCTTCCTGATTTAGTTGAAGTCTCCATTGCTCTGGCTTCGTCCAACGCTGCTTGTAATCTTACATTTGGTTTCACCAGTAACTTCTGCTGTAATGCAACATCCCGCACTCCACACACTATTCTATCTAATAATATTTCATCCAAATCCCTAAACTCACAGTAAAGAGCAGCTTTTCTTAAAGCAGCCACATATTCATTTATCGATTCCCCCTACTCTTGGTATCTTAGATCAGGGGTCTCCAACCTTGGCAACTTTAAGACTTGTGGACTTCAACTCCCAGAATTCCACAGCCAGAGTTGAAGTCCACAAGTCTTAAAATTGCCAAGGTTGGAGACCCCTGTCTTAGATTAAATTCATGGTGTCTAAAAATCTTGGAGGGGACTGAATCAAAATGCATTCTTAAAGTCTCTGTAATGTCACCCATGGTATCGTTTGCACTGCTACCAGAGCCATAAGTGCTTTAGCCATTTCAAAAACATCTGATCCACAATAGCTGAGGAATAAGGCTCTTTTGCGATTGTCCGAGAGCCCCATTAAGTCATTAGCCTCCAGGAAACACTCAAAATGGACTATGAAAGAGTCCCAGTTCTCCATTGTCAGGTTAAAAGTCCACAAGTCTTAAGGAGCCGAAGTGGCGCAGCGGTTAGAGGCAGTACTGCAGGTCACTTTAGCTGACTGTGATCCACAGGTCAGCAGCAAATCTCACCAGCTCAAGGTTGACTCAGCCTTCCATCCTTCCGAGGTAGGTAAAATGAGGACCCAGATTGTTGGGGGCAATTTAAATATACATTGCTTACTGGTGTAAACCGCTTAGAAAGTGCTTGCACTGTGAGGCGGTTTATATATATATATATATATATATATATATATATATATATATATATATATATATATATGTATGTATGTATGTATGTATGTATGTATGTATGTATGTATGTATGTATGTATGTATGTATGTATGTGTGTGTGTATGTATGTATGTATGTATGTATGTATGTATGTATGTATGTATGTATGTATGTATGTATGTATATATGTAACATTTTTTGCTGATAAATGAAAAGAAAGGGAGACTATTATAGATCTATTTCGAGCTATTTTGCTCTCGTCAGATAGCCATACCCCTAGTGGGAATTGAACCTGGGCAGTCTGCTTGAAAGTCAGAAGATTAACCTCTGAGCCACAAGGTTCTGTTCCCAATCAGCTCTTCACCAGGAAAGGGTTATATGTTTATTCTGTCGAGTCATCCTGGTGTATGGAAGGAAACATCACAGCTTCCTTTTGCCTTTCAGCCCCTCATGGGACCATCCAGGCAGTTTTCTATAGTCGACAAACTATATTGTCTATATGTGTAACATTTTTTGCTGATAAATGAAAAGAAAGGGAGACTATTATAGATCTATTTCGAGCTATTTTGCTCTCGTCAGATAGCCATACCCCTAGTGGGAATTGAACCTGGGCAGTCTGCTTGAAAGTCAGAAGATTAACCTCTGAGCCACAAGGTTCTGTTCCCAATCAGCTCTTCACCAGGAAAGGGTTATATGTATATATATATATATACATATATGTGTATATATATATATATATGTGTGTGTGTGTGTGTGTGTGTGTGTGTGTGTGTATGTGTGTGTGTGTGTGTGTGTGTGTGTGTGTGTGTGTATATATATATATATATATATATACATATATGTATATAACTCCATTTATATATATATATATATATATATATATATATATATATATATATATATATATATATATATATATATATATATATATATATATATATATATATATATATATATATATATATATATATATATATATATATATATATATATAAATGGAGTTGGTGGGGCATGAGCGGTCATTTTGCCAGATCTCACCGATCCCCGCTAATCTGAGTGCTTCCGACTGCTGTGGTTGTGGCTGGTGCAATTTTGTCCTGGTTCTCTTCCGATCCCATCCTCATTGCCAGTTGCCAGTTCTGGGTGCAGGAAAAGAGACGGACACTGTTTCTCTTGAAACCTCTTTAATACATTGTAACACCAGCACCAGACAAATGGATTCAACCCTTTATATACAAGTAGCAACATTTTCCCTTGTCCAATCAATGCAATAGCAATTTCCCGCCTTAACACGGACTTTGGTGCCAGGTTTTTGGCGCCTTTTCTCTTAATATCTAACAGGTACCATATCTAAATGCAGAACTTCAGATATTCATTTAATAAAAGCACAGAGTCACAGAAGTTTCAGTAGCCATGAGACTTATGCTGCTCAATGGTAACCTCTGATAAAAATGGGGGGAAACCACACATTTATTTATGTTATGGTAGGAAGGGCAAGTGGGAGAAAATAGATTTATGTATATGTTAAAATATTGTGTTTGGAGGAAAAAAAATCTGTGCCTATCAGAAAAAGTATACTGTTTACTTCAATTGTACATAAAGGAAGAGACATTACAGCATTCTCCATAGTGGGTAGAGCTAGCTGCCAAGAATTGGGTTGACATAGCCTTCTAGCCAATCAGCACTGAGTCTGGAAAAAGTATAAATAGTGGCTCTATGGCCTAGTTCCCCCTCTTTTGACTCAGTCCAAGCCAAGGACTCGTGCCATTTCACCTTCGAAAGATCATTGCTTCAATCTACCTATTGATAGCATCTGGAATTCTCAATTGTAAGTTTCCCTGAATGAGCCCCCCAAGTGCCATCACTCTCTGCACTTGGGAGAAGGCAGCCAGGCCTTCAGGCCTGCTGCCGCTCGCCCCTCCAGCCGAAGGCCCAATATAATTCATCCAAATTCTTTCATCTAATTCCCGGCTGTGGAGGGAGTGGGAACGGTCCCTAATTGACACCTGAGGGACAAACGGTGCTGAGTTACCATTTATATTGGGCTCTGAACGAAGCTGGCAAGTAATTTGCCGTTATACAATTGTCTGGCCGCATGAGGAAGGCTCCCCTCACTGCCTCGTTTCAGAAATTGAAGGCCCTGGGTGAGGCTGGCAAGTTATTTGCTGTTCAAACAGACTGCATTGCCCCCCAGAGAGGCCACAAACAAGCGCTCCAATTTGCGGCCACCATTAGAGCCCCACTGCTGAGGGGCCGAAAAATATTATAACTGAGCAAGCCTTTGACTGCAGGCTGAGCGAAACAGCGTTTTGGCAATTTAATAAGCAAAAGTGAGCCAAAAATTTTTGAAGCCAAAAATATTGATTGACTGGCAGAAGGGCTAAGCACGAACATCCGACAGCGCTCTTATCTGCTCCTCCAATCTCAGCGCTTCTCCCACAGCCGCTCGTAGCGCTAATTGCCTTATCTAAGCAGCCAATCTCAACTATTGTCCCTGCAGCCGCTAACAACGCTACGAGCCGAGCCTGAGCAGCCGATCTCTAAGTGACTAATCTAAGCAGCCGATCTTAGCGCCTGTCCCTGCAGCTGCTAGCGACGCTTCCAGCCTTATCAGAAAAGCCGGTCTAAAGCGGGCGCAGCTGATCGGGATGCCACGAGGCTCAGTCACTGGGCCCAAGCTGACTACCAGGGCTATTCAATTATTTGCTACACGTTGCTTTCCTTGTGCCTGCAAGGCAGCTAGCAATGATCTGTGAGAGTGAGTAAGATTAACTGTAACAGAGGGCCTAGCGTAATCCCTTTCCATTACTTACAGCTGCCTCAGCATTGACTCCTCCTAGAGGCTCATCGGCCATCTTGCATAGACCTCGTGGGTGGCCGCCATTTTGAATAATAATTAGGCCCGCCCACCTGCAGTCTCCTGCCTTTTCTGCAGCAGCAATGGCAGACAAAAATCCAAAAGCTTCAAAGGCAAAATCAAAGACCCCTTGGCCCTCTGCAGATGAGAGAAGCCCTGCTAGGCCGGTCTCTCCCTCTCCTGCAAGGGATCGTTCCCCCCTCAGGCCTCACTCTCCTGTCCAGACAGCAAAAGCACACCACAAATCTAGGTCATCCACCAAACAGCCAGCCCAGGTTGTCTCAGGAGTCCTCCACAGGTCTCAAGTGACTGCTCAGCATTCCACCCAGAACTGCAGCCAGCACCCAGCCCGCCCCTCAGATTGCCCCCTGGACAATCCCTGGACAATGTAAACCTCTGTCTAAATGAGCCAGATGTCTGGGGCTCACAGTTGGCCACTGAAGGGGCTAGACAGGGATCCTGGAACGAGGCTGACAGGGTGGATCCTATCCACTCCAGGGAAATACAGGACCGCATTAATGAGGCAATTCGTAAGGGGGTAGAAGCTGGAATTAGGGCTATGGCAGGGCCCTCCTCTCTGCAGGCGGCCGGATCATCCTCACCTGATAGGGCTCCCCAGGATCCGGAATTTTTCCCTACCCAGAACTAGGGGACAGGGAGGAGGGGGACAATAACCCCTACGAACCCCTAGATGACTTGGAGGAGGGTCAATGGCAGGACGACCAAGTACAGGCTGAGGTCCCGGAATCGGCCATGTCAGAAGACAAGGATTTGGCCCCAGAGCCGACCACCTCCTCAGGTCTTTTTCAGCCGGCCCTTTTCCGCTCGTTGCTCCACAAGGCAAAAATCACGGCCAACCTGCAACCCCCCTCGGGGGAGTCCAGACAGACCCCTGCTGTGGACCCCTTATTCGAACCTTCTGCCTTACCCGCTGACGTGGTCCCAGCTCCTAAATTGTTTGTAGAAACCATTTTAAAGCAATGGCAGTCTCCTGCAACAGGGCCATTGCCTAATGCATTGGATAAGAAGTTCTTTAATATAGACAATGCCCTGGCTCAGCATCTTCTCATGCCTCCTGTGGACAGCCCAGTCCAGACCCTATATTCAAATTCCCTGATGCCAGGGGATCCCGAGGAGCTCCTCCGGCCGGAGGATCGCCGCACAGACTCGTCACTCCAGCGAGCTCACCAATCGGCGGCCTGGCCGATTCGGGTGGCCACCACTGCCTCCTTCTTCTGCAGAACAAGCCTCAAGTGGCTCCACGCTCTTCAGGCCCACCTGCCACCTTCAGATCTCCGGGCGCACCAGGACCTGAACAAGCTCCTGGCTGCCGGCCAGTTTACCTCCGAGGCTACCCTCCAGGCCGCCCGCTTCTCAGCTAGGTCAATGGGGTCCATGGTGGTAGCATGTCGGATGGCCTGGCTACGCAGCTGGCCAACAGATGTGCGTTATAAGTGGAAGTTAGTGTCTGCCCCTCTCACCGGGCAGACCTTGTTTGGTGAGGCCCTGACCCCATCCTTATTGAAACCAAGGACAAGCGCAAAGTCCTTCCCTCGGCAAACCAGAAAGTCCCCTTCCGTGCTGCCCCCTTCCCTAGAAGGGCTCCAAGGGGGTCTTTCCAGCCCTTTAATAGATGTCAGGGGTATTACCAGGGCCAATATCAGGGTCAAGGCCAGGGTCAATACAATTCCCACCAGAGGTTCTCTTCGGGTCAACCATTGAGGGGTAACCAATTTAAGCGGCCCTTTAGAGGGGCCGGTGGTCGCCCTTTCCACCGGAACAAGTAAGTCTCCGGCTGATCCTCCCATAGGGGTCACCTGGCCAGTCGATGGGAGGAAATCACCAACGATGCCTGGGTTTGTGAGACCCTATGTCAGGTCTCTCGCTTGCATTTCTCTCCACCACCACCCCCGAGGTTCTTTCTCCGCTGCCCCTTGTCATCAAATTCTGCAAAAAGGGTCCTCATGAATCAGGCCATCCAGCACCTGCTGGACATTCGAGCCATCCACCAGGTGCCTGAGGACCAACAGGGGCAGGGTTTCTACTCCATTTTGTTTGTAGTGCCCAAATCCTCGGGAGGGTGGAGAGCCATTTTGGACCTCAAGGGTCTCAACAGGTATGACATCCATAAAAAATTCAAAATGCACACCCTGCAATCAATTCTGGCAAGTGTTCAGAAGGGAGATCTACTCACATCCATAGATCTCTCGGAGACTTACCTCCACATCCAAATTCGGCCATCTCACTGCCAATACTTACGGTTTTGCTATGCAGGGGTGCATTATGAATATGGGGCCCTTCCATTCGGCCTATCCTCGGCGCCAAGGGTATTCACCAAGGTCCTGGCTTCCCTGACCGCCCACCTATGGTATATTCCCATCAGGGTCCAGTGCTACCTGGATGACATACTCATCCAATCTGCCTCTCTCACTCAAGCAAAGAGTGATGTTCAGGTAGTGCTTGATACCCTCACTCGCCATGGCTTCTTAGTCAACAGAGACAAGAGCCAACTCCTTCCCTCCACCAGGATTGTCCATCTGGGGACAATTATTGACTCCCTGGAGTGTAAGGTGTACCTGTCCCAGGAGTGGAGGGACAACATTTCGGACTTAGCACAGCTTGTTCTGCACCAAACATCGGTTCCTCTGAACCAGTTGTCCTCCCTCCTGGGCAAGATGATCTCTGCCATCCACATCACCCCATGGGCTCACTTACACCCCAGGGACCTTCAATGGTTTCTTCTCCCTTTTCAGCGTCTCGGACATGCCACCCCCCCCCCCGGCCAAGGTGAGGCTCCCACTTCAGGTGAGAGAGTCGCTTCAATGGTGGACAACTACAGTGATCCACAAGGGCACTTGCTTTCTGCACCCACATCAGATCACTGTCACCACAGACGCCAGCACATTGGGTTGGGGGGCCCATGCAGGGACTCAGGTGGCCCAGGGCACCTGGTCACGGACAGAAGCAGCTCTGAGCATAAACCTCTTAGAACTGCGGGCTGTCTTTCTTGCCCTACAGCACTTCAGGCCTCTTCTGGCAAACAACCATGTCCTGGTCCTCACGGACAATGTGGCCACCAAGGCCCACATAAACAGACAAGGGGGGACCATGTCCAGGCAGCTGATGATGGAGGCCATGCAGCTGGGCCTCTGGGTGGAATGGAACTTGCTGTCAATCTCTGCAGAGCACATCTCTGGGGTGAGCAATACCAGGGCAGACTGGCTCAGCCGGCACCAGATCGACCCGGCAGAGTGAAGTCTGCACCCAGACCTGTTTCAGCAGCTAGTAGGTCGCTTCGGTCTGCCAGTCATGGACCTGTTTGCCACCCCGAGGAATGCTCACCTGCCCAGGTTTATGTCCAGGTACCAAACTCAGGGGGCAGATGGGATGGACGCCCTTTGCTGTGCCTGCCCCAGGGGTTACTCTATGCATTCCTCCCACACCGGTAATCCCCAGGGTGATCAGGAAGCTGCTGGAGGAGAGGGCCGAGGTGGTCCTTCTGGCTCCCCATTGGCCCAGGAGACCCTGGTATGCCAATCTGGTCTCCCTGTCGGTATCACCCCCGTGGAGGATCCGTCCGACAGAGTGGTCGCTTATCCAGGGGTCAGTTCAGCATCCAGAGCCTCACTGGTTGCAGCTGACCGCCTGGCACTTGAGCGGCTCACTCTGAGGAGCTGTCAAGTCCCAGAGGACATCATGGAGATCCTGCTTGACTCTTGTAGGCCATCCACGCAGCGCATTTATGCAGCCTCCTGGTGGGCTTTCTGTTCTTGGTGTACCCGGGAGGGGTATTCTCCAGTGGACCTTTCCATCATCAATGTGCTCCAGTTCCTTCGCCAGGGGTTAGCCAAAGATCTCTTGCCCAGTACCCTCCGTCGCCAGGTGGCAGCCTTGTCTACTGTCTTGACCTGTCCATCCCTGGGGTCCTTGTCAGCTCATCCACTGATTCACAGGTTCTTCAAGGGTGCGGTCAATGGCTGCCCGCCTGTAGTGCACAGGTACCCCACCTGGGACTTGTCCAGGGTACTTCTTGCACTCACAGGGGTTCTTTTGAGCCATTACAATCTGTCTCCCTGGCCCACCTCACTTACAAGGTGGTATTCCTGGTGGCGATTACATCTGCCTGCCGCATCTCCGAACTGGCTGCCCTCACGATGAGGAGTGACCTCTGTGTTTTCCACCAGGACAGAGTAGTATTGAGATTGGATCCTACCTTTCTGCCAAAGGTAAACTCATACTTATACCGGGCTCAGGAGGTTGTGTTGCCTTCCTTTTACCCCTCTGCCTCCTCTGACATTGAGAGACAGTGGCACCTCCTGGACGTGAGGTGCACCCTAGACATTTACTTACAGCGGACATCTACTTTTCGTAGGACTGAGGCATTGTTTGTCTCCTTTCACACTGCTTCCATGGGCCAGAAAGCATCCTCCTCCACTGTGGGTCATTGGATTTATACTGTCATTGCTCTTGATTATGAGCAGCTGTCCCTGCCACGACCCGACAGGATAACTGCCCATTCTACGCGCAGTGCTGCCACCACTGTGGCGTGGAATACCAGGGCTTCCATTGAGGTTTGCCATGCAGCCACATGGTCATCCCCAACGCCGTTTGTTCGGCACTATAGGCTGGATGCTTTCGCCTCTCAGGAGGCTGACTTTGGGCGCAGAGTGTTAGAACAGGTAACATTGGACAGTGGTGGTCCCAGCCAGGATCAGGAGGCCCACCCTAGGGACTGAACTACTTTGGTATGTCCCAATTCTTGGTGGCTAGCTCCACCCACTATGGAGAATGAGACATTGTACTTACCTGAGACGTCCATTCTCGTAGGGTGGAGCTAGCCACCAAGTCCCTCCCTTCTCTTCCATTGCTCTGGCTGGGCGGTGCTTCCTTTTCTGTGTGGTTAGGTATATAGGAATTAGTTCCAGAGGTCTGTCACCGTGTGTAGGTATTTAGCCATTTTTAGGTATTTAGGAATGTTCCACTTTTGTGTTGTTCCTTGACTGTCTGTTTTCAATAAAGATTGTTGGTTTGTGATTGGCACGGCGAGTCTGGCATTCGTCCCTCATCAAAAGAGGGGAAACTAGGCCACAGAGCCATTATTTATACTTTTTCCAGACTCAGTCCTGATTGGCTAGAAGGCTATGTCAACCCAATTCTTGGCGGCTAGCTCCACCCTACGAGAATGGACGTCTCAGGTAAGTACAACATCTCATTTTGTTCAGGGAATGGACAGCCATTTTCCCTAGTGACTGCACTGATTAGTTAGCTTAAAAAATGCCAAAAGAAAAATATCCATTTAATTCAAAATGGTCAAAAGAATACACATTTATAAGCACATCACTTTAATATGAATTTTACCAGCAAAGCAAAAGAATGCCACATGGGTTGCTGAGAGAGTATGATTGGCCCAAGGTCACCCCAACGGGCTTCACGTCAAGTTAGGACTAGAACTCATAGTCTCCTGGTTTCTAAACTGGTGCCTTAAACCACTAGATCAATGTATAACACACACACACACACACACACACACACACACACACACACACACACACACAGAGAGAGAGAGAGAGAGAGAGAGAGAGAGAGAGAGAGAGAGAGAGAGAGAGAGAGAGAGACATAGATATATAGATATATAGATATATAGATATATAGATATATAGATATATAGATATATAGATATATAGATATATAGATATATAGATATATAGATATATAGATATTTGCAAAGAATCTAGTCAACGACAAAAAGAATAAAAGCTTGGGCTTAAAAGAAGTGTAAAATATGCAGAGCAATCTTTATAGAAATGAAGAATTACCTTGAAAATGGGTGAAGAAGGCTACATAAGAAGTCTACAGTAGAATGTATAAAATTAAAAATAAAAGTGATCAAATTATTTGGGATGACACTGAAGTAAGGGAATACTGTAAGGAGTGTTTTAAAGGTTTGCCCACAGTAGTATTTATAGTGACCTGCCAAAGACTGGAATTGAAATAGATGCTATTAATATTAGTGTCATTATAAAGGAAAGAAAATTATAAATTCTGCAAGAGTGTTGAAAAATAATTAGATTCAAATGGTATAACTGGAGAATTGTTAGAATGTGAATGTGGATGCGCTTTGTTTCTGGACTGACTGTGACTTCTATAATATGGTTATGAAGACTGCATCTGTACCTCACAAATGGAAAAAATGTGGTTACGTTGCAAAAATTCCCTTTCTAGCTTGAGTGCAAAACTAAATGGAAATTAATTTGTTAAATGTGCCCGGGTACATGTGATGGCAGAATTCTGATCAAAATGGTACAAGAGCAAAATTTGAGATGCATGATATAGCTTTGTGCTATGCAGGAATTCAAAACCAATGTCAACTCGTAAAGCATTCCTGGCCTGCTCTCGAGTTGCCATAGGTAGAAGGGAGAAAAAACTGGCGGAGCAGCACGGCAGCCACAACCAGAAGCAAATTCCACACATACCTTTCTCAAGGCTGTATCCCAACAGCCGGAGGGGCGTGATCTCTACAGCCCACAAAAGTGCTCCGTTGGAGAATGTGATTTATGACACACCCTGAGAGGAGGGGGGAAACAGGGTCATAATTGGGTCGTAAATTACGTGGGGCAGACCTGGGTACACTTGGGTATGTGCCGACATGTTGCTCCCAATAAATAACTGGATTTCTTTTGAAGCTTGGCTCGAGGCTCATGGTTTAATTAGGGCATCCGCTGGAACCCTGACAACCAGTTAATTGGGGAAATGTTGATTAACACTTCAAACATTTCACACTCAAAAATGGTTTATAACTTACTGAGTTATGCAATCCATTTATAATTCACATTCTACACTTGTTCTTCAAGAACAGAAAAATATTAAATCACACTTCATTCTCTCATCCAGATGTTTTAGCTGCAAAACTGCAAAATCAGCCATATGTGTTAAGGTAAGTGCATAACATTTAGGAAAGCTCAAGTGTACTTTTAAATTGTAGTACTATAACATGAAGTGTCCCTTACATAAGTAAAAATACAAATAAATAATTTGAAATGCTCTAGTAACAATAATTATGTTGGTATAATTTACTGCTTCTCAATCATGCTTAAGAATATTCTCTATAGTTTTATATTAACTATGTTGTTTGAAATACACTGCCTTCTAGTTTATTTTTAGTTATATTTCTATGAGCTACTGCTGTATCCAAACCAATGTTTTCCAGTAGTGGAACAAGTCATATTCTTTTTCATATATTTCTACTGCCACATGTTTAGTCCTCTTAAATTTAGAAGCCATGACTTTCCATTGTTGCCTGCAACTTGCATAAGGGAAGACTGTTAATGTTTTTAGTATATATGCAATGCCTGTCTTTATTACTATTATAATTCATAGAGATTTAATAAATAATACAGAAACATATTAGATTCCACTTGCTAGAAACAAATTCTAGTTTTTTTGAAAAATTCTAAGTTTAATCATCCCATCAATCATAAAAACTGAAAGTTTTTGGTGGATTCATTTGTCTTGCAGCGTTATGGTCAAGCTACTCAGTTTAAGCAAGTGGTTCTCAAATTTTGCAGTACCCCTACTGTTGCAGGAAGGAAGGGATTTCAGACAACAGGAGCCAAGATAAGCTTGATTTATTATTATCTATGCAGATAAGGTTCAGACAGAGCATGTAGAATACGGCATTTGAAAATCTGAGCTGAACAAATTCTTAAGGACAAGCAAGCAGTTTATATACTTCTTCAAAGTAACAAAGACACGTAAACATCAGGGATTGGCTTATTACATATAAACTCTAGTTGCTATGTTAAAAAAGCTAAAATGTATTGCTCCCCCTTCTATGGGGCACAGGCTTCATGCAGACCTCTCTAAGTTTTCTAAGTTTCCTGTAACTGTTTGTGGTTAAGCTAATTCTCGGATCTTGCAGTCTGTGGTTAAGCCTATGCTCGGAAGCCCTGCATTGTTACTTCCTCTTTGTATTTTTCCAGTACAGAGACTTTTCATTGTAAGGCCTCTTTAATATCAAGTGCTGGAAGGGATCCTACAGGTCATCCAATCCAACCCCACTAATGACCTCTTGTTTCACTTAATGACATTGCTTTATTTTACGTCCTGCCTCACTACCTCTGTATGATTTGCTCATGAATTCATTCATGAATTTATGATTGTGAGAAGTATGAATTTATTCTTGTTAAATAAAACATGTAATAAGAGCTATAGCACAACCATTTTGAATCTATCTGTAATGAAAAATCATATTGTGTAACAAAATATATTTTATGTATGTCAGCTCTTTTCCACTGTCCTCATATACAGGATATGTTTGTACCAAAATTATGCTGAGAGACGCTGGGAATGTACAAGAGAGGAAGTGATGAAATGGAAATGTTTTGCTGTTGTGTAGGATATGAGCTTATGGGAAAGCACAGGTTCACACAGAGAGAGGAAGTGTGCAGCTGTCAGGATGATGGATGGGTTCTAGGATTTTTCCTAGATTAGTAAACACTGTGTTAGGATGTTACATAATGGGACGTTGGACGATATGATGTGAGGAGAATGGGAGGAGTAAGGTAGAGCCATGTTATGTATATAAACCATGTTTCTGGATAATGGCCTTTGCCTCTATTTGTGTCAGAAGTTCTGTCTTCTGTCCAAATTTGGGACCTTTGCACAAAGAATGTAATAAATCTGTTTTCATTGTTAATCTGGACTCCTGCCTAATTAATTTTTCTCACAATTGGCACCCAATGAGGGCCATGGACATTCTTTCTGGATTTGGGAAGCACCTTGCACCGGGAATGCGCGCACACTCCCTATCTTTGGGTGGCCGGGAAGAGGGTTTCACTTATCCAGGGGAATTCACTCCTCAGACAGACTGCAGGATCCAGTAACAATATAAATAGCCCCGAGAGAATGAAGGCACCGGTGCAACTACCTGGCTTAGGTGAGTAATGAAACACGGGGTGTTTCTGTTTAGACTCCTTAAGTGTATTTTGATTCCTTGAACAGCAGGTGATGTGTTTATGTTGTGAGTGAATACGAGAAGCACTGGGAGATTGATCAGTCTCTGTGTCTGTGCTATGATGTTTTTGTCCCTGTGCACGAGGGCACGTCTGTGATGACTGTGGTTACGGTTGTTAGAGTGTTCAGGAAAAAGGAAAAAGTATCGAGGGAAATGGGGCCCCGGTTAACTAGAAATGCTAGCGAAAGGAAAGAGATTCCTTCAATCCCTCCTACCTCCCCTTTGGGAGAGCTGTTAACACAGTGGAATGGGGATTGGCTTAAACCTTATACAAAAGGGCTAAATTAAGTTGTGATGATTGAAAATTGTGCTAGAGTGTGGCCAAGATTGTCATTGGAATGAGTGTGGTAACTCTAATCTATATTGCTTTAAAGAGAGTGCTTGGTAAGACAAATTGTAACCTCAGCTGCTGTATGTTGTTCCAGTGTTCGTTATGACCTCTTCTCCCCCTCTTTGGTAAATTATGGGGAGACAGAAAGGGATGAGACCCTTTTATGTATGCTTTGTGTACTTAACCCCTAGGGTGGTAAGCTCCTTCAGACAGAGAGATCCTTTAGACAGAGAGCCAAATGGTCTGATGGCTGCTGGGGGATCCAGTTACATTTGTTAATGTGTTCCTTGCCTCTCTGACTTAAAGGACTATAAATCAATGATAATTGTACCTGAAACATAACATAGATGATGGCATTAGTTCTTGAGGCAGGGAGGGCAAGTGAGAGAAAGAAATGCTTTGCATGTGGCAAGGAAGTGTTTTTAAATGACACTGGTAGTGTGTGATACATTGGGTTTTTTAGAAAATCCTAATTTGTTTGGATAGATATTGTTTAAGGTGCTGGAAATGTTCAGCCGATCTGAAAGATTGTAGTTGTTTCAGATAGAGATGTTTTGTTATTTGTTATTGTAGGTAGAGAATGGAACCAATGGGTTGTTGATTTTTTTTGAAGATAAAGATTTTTTCTTTGGAAGGTTTGAGAGTGTTCAGAAGTATTTACGACATTTGATTAGTCAGGGTAGTAAGAAGGAAAAGCCAGGAAGGATAGGAGACATAGGGAAAAAGAAAAATGCTTGGCTTGTCCTTGGAGTTTTGGGGAAAGGGCTGGGGTTACGGCCCAAAATCATATTTTTGATTAAAACCATGGTCGTTTCCCACTGCTTGAAGAATGAGCTACCAGATGAAAAGGACATTAGCTCCCTGCGAGATTTTTTTTTTTTTTGCATGATAGTTTGCACAAGTTTTTTTTTACAATGGGAGTGAGAGAATCCTCAAACAGAGATGGTCTGGAGACCTGTAAATGTTTGTGTGTTCCAGGGGATGAGAGAGAGAGATCTCCTTTACTAGTTGTAGTAAGTAGCAAAGATTTGTACTTGGGAAAGTATTTGAAAGAAAATACTGATTAGATAGACATTCCATGGAGAATGTGGGAAAGTAAGAGAAGAGAGGTGTTTGGGAGTTAGAAGGTGTTATTTGTGAGTTTCTTTGTTGAAATGATGTTGAAGAAGAATGGAGTATTCTGAATGGAGTATTCTACTGTGTGTGTGAGAGTGAGAGAGAGAAAGGGGGGAGCGGTTTGCTTCTTCCCTTTACACATTTTTTTCCTGTAGTCTGCAGAGAGAGAGGAGGGGCAAATGGGTGGATTGTTCCTGCAGCATTGATGTTTTTCGCAGATATCCTGCTCTGAGCTCTGGTTTTGAGGAAGTTGTTTAGTTCAATGTTTTGCCGGTTTGTGGAAGTTAAACTCTTATACGATACATTGTCAGAAGTAGAACCAGAGAAGTAATATGGAATGAGGAAAGTTATGAGTTTGTCTGATTTGGGAAAGCTTTTTCGTTTGTTTGGAGTAGTTCACATTAGGGAAGATGGAGTGGCTAAGGGAGTGTTGGCTCAGGTATGGCTGGTAGGAAGAAACCAGTAGCGTTTTTGTCTAAGCTAATGGATCCGGTGGTACGAGGATGGCCTTTATGTGTACAGGCTGTAGCTGCCATGGCTCTGTTGGTTGAGGAGAGTAGAAAGTTGACGTTTGGAGGATCATTGGTGGTGAGTAGTCCGCACCAGGTGAGGACAATTTTGACTCAGAAGGTTCATAGCGGGCTTACTCATTCTAGATTGTTGCAATATGAGGTTATTTTGTTATCTTAGGATAATTTAGTACTTTCCAGCTGAATTCTTATCAGGAGAAAGGAAGGAATGGGAAAATGTAGAACATGATTGTGTAGAAGCAATAGATCTACAAATGAAAATGCATGAGGATTTGGAAGATAGGCCTATAGAGGCTATTTGTTTTTTACAAAATTTGTTTATTGATGGATCATCCTGAGAGGGGGATGATAGGTAATAGGTTGCCGTCTGAATGATCAGCATAAACATGTGATGTGTTTGCTTTGTTGCAAGCATTGAAGTTATTGGCAAATGAAGTGGGTAATATTTATACAGATTCTAAATATGCCTATGGTATTTTGCATACATTTGGGAAGATTTGGATGGAACAAGGTTTGATAACAAGCAAGGGAAAGGAGCTAAAATAAGTAGAGCTCATTGAATCTGGAAGAAACCAGAGAGGCTGGCTAGCACATAAGGAAAGTTCCTCAAAGTTGATTTTTGGAAATAGGCTAGCGAATGAAGCTGTAAAAGAAGCTGCAAGGCAGGGAAAGGAAGCAGAGATAATGGTACTATTCTGGAATGGGATGTTAAGCTGAAATTCAGAAGGTGTGGAAGAGATAGATGGGAGATGGATGACAAAGTATGGATTGCAAAACCCATTATGAGAAACATAATGGGAAGAGTGCATTGGAGAATGCAAGCGTTGATTGACTTTGTGAAAAGAAAGTATGTTTGTAGAGGACTGTATGCAATTGTTATGCAGATATTGAGAAAATGTATACATTGCATTAGATAAACAAAAAGAGCATGAGGAAGCAAGTGGCCGGGGGAAAGTGAATTGGATGTTTGGCCATTCCAATGAATCCAGGTGGGATGCCAGCTGTGGGAATATTGAGAAATCTACTGGTGATAGTGGTTCATTTAAATGGTTGGGTGGAAGTATTTCCATGTGCAAGGGTAAATGATCAGATGATATGAAAATAATATAGGAGCAGATAGTTCCAAGATATGGGCTGGTGAAAACTATTTTTTTAATTCAAAAAGTTTTATTAGTACAAAGTACAAACATTTTTCTCTTTTTCTCCCCCCCTTCCCCCATCCCCCTCCCCTCCCCCCTCTCACCCCCCCCACCCACCCCGACTTCCCAGAGAAAGCACAGGGCATAATATTCAATAAAATAAATTTCAATTAAACTAACAAATTCTTAATTTCCACATCTCTCTAAATCTTTAACTCCTTATTGCACAAAACCTTTTAAGCATAATCTAAAAAGCAAGCATATTGTTAATCAATCATCATTTCAATATCTCAGGCTGATAATCTGCTCCACTAATTATCTTTCCTTTATATAGAATTTATATAATCTTTAAAGTATAATAATAAAAGAAAAAAGAAAAAAGAAAAAAAAGAAATCCATTTTATTCAATTACAACCATCAACATCATTTCCTCAGTGTTAAATAAAACTTCCTTCTTCCGACAATACCTCTTCAGTATACATAAAAATTTAAAATATTCTAACAAATTGTTAATTCCGGTATTTCTATATTTCTTTAACCCCTTATAACTCAGAAATTTTTAAACATAATCTAAGAGTCAAACACATTATTAATAACCTAACATTACAATATATCAAATTACTAATGTCACAATAATTCTAAATCTTTAATTGCTTTAAGATATAATAATAAAAAGAAGAAGAAGGAAAAAGAAAAAAGAAAAAAAACCACAACCATCAGGGTCATTTCCTCAATAGTCAATGAGTCTTCTTACTGCAAAGTGTCAATTTTCATTCATCTCTCCATCTATCCTATAACTTCCCAAATTCTAATCGTTCCTTCTTCTCGGTCGGATTTTAGATCTGGTTCTTGCAGCCTTTTGTAGCTTAGCAATTTTTTGATTTGTCAGCTCTGCTCTTGTCTGACTCTGATCTTCTGTCTCCTCTTCCGCATTATAAACATCTCTCTGGCTCTGTAAATCACCTTGAATCATCAAAGCTCTTTCCGTTTGCACAACTATCAATGACTCTTCTCTCTCCTCTTCTGTTGCTTTCATGCTTCTTCCTTCTGGAATTTTGGATATATCGGCCTTTAAAACTTTAACATAAAAATCAGTAGCTTTCATTATCGTGTTGAGCCGGTATCTCTTTTCCAGATGTCTCACCACTATCCCCGTTGGGGCATCCCATTTGTATTGTAGGTTCTGTTTTTTAAGTTCTTCAACCAGAAAGGTATAATCCTTTCTGGCTCTGAACATTTTAGGGGGGATTTCTTTCAGTGTCATTACTTCCTGTCCATTTACCTGAAGCTTATTCTTGAAAGTCACCTGTAGAATTTTATTACGTGATGCCCTTGTAGTAAAATATATTATAATATTCCTTGGCAGATGTTTTTGTTTAGCAATCCAAGAATTAACACGGTATATCTTATCAATTTGCATGACCAGTTCTTCTTTAGTCATTCCTAACACATGCACCAGAGCCTCCACCATCCTCCCTTTTAAATCTTCATGTTTTTTCTCTTTTAAACCTCTTAGTCTTAAAGCAAATTCCATGGTTCTGAATTGAGTCATTAACACCTCTGTTTCAAAATTTTCAATATTGTTTTGAGTTTTGTCTATATTTTCCCCCAAGATTATCACAGACTGCTTAATTACTTCCACATCCTTCTCCAAGATTTCCATATTTCCTACTAATCCTTCAAATGCAAATATCATATCCTTCCTCAATTGTTTGTTTCTAATATCCATCTCCTCTAGGGCAGCCTGCATTTTTTCATTAATTTCATTAATTTTTGAATTAAATTCCATAACCAGTTCATTCTTCATAACTTTTAAAGTATCAAATAAGTTTTCAGGTGTTAAAGTCTGTGGGGATGTTGAGTAAGAAGTGAATTGCATTCTTGAAGTATAAACAGAGGGATGCTCAGGTCTTTTGTTAAAAACAGTCTTTCCAGGTTTAGAAGCCATTTAAAATTTAAGATTAAACTTTTAGTTTTAGTCCAAAATCAGAGAGAGAAAAGAGTTCATCAAAGTCCAGCATTTTCAAAAGTAAACAAAAAAAACCCAAATCCATAATTGAAAAAATTCTTTCCAGATGCTGAAGCCATTTAGATTTTAAAGTTTGAATTGTTATTTTAATCCAAAATCAAAGAGAAGAAAAAAAAATTCCTCAAAATCAGAGGTTTCCATGAAGAGGGCTGCTAACGAAATGAAACTTAATAACTTTCACATCCGCGCTCTCAAGATTCTTCAATCGCCATTTTGTTGCTTGTTAACTCAGCTACTTTGTAACTTCCCGAAATGAAAGTCCGCAATGGAGTTAAAAATTAGGATACTTGCCATTCTGGTCTCCTGCCTTTCTCTGTCTGCTATCTGCAGTGCCTCAAGTTATTGTAAATTCCATCTTACAAGCAGAGGTGGTCGCAGCATCTTGCTCCGCATAAGCAGAGGTGTCCGAGGTCCTGGAGCAAGTGACAGGCTACCTGGGGAGCCCTCACCCTTTGTGCCCAAGATTGTCTCCTGGGACACTAGGGGGGCTCTACCCCACCTGTTGAGCTCTCATCTCTCCCCTAATCCCGGGGAAAAGATTTTTAAGCCGCCAGACAGCTGTTCTGGCGTCTTTTACGGGACTCCAGAACAGGCACTCGACGAGGAGCGTCCTCGATGCCTGCGGAGCCAAACCGGAAGTCCGGTTGGTGAAACTATTGATAGTGATAGAGGTACGCATTTTATAGCCCAGGTAGTATAGCCCAGGTAGAAACAGATAATAGACCAATTAGGTATTAATTGGGAATTTCAGTTATTATTTTGTCAGGCAAAGTTGGAAAAATGATTCAAACACTGAAAAATACCTTAAAGAAGTTAATTTTAGAATTGCCGCTACCTTGGATGAAATGTTTACCTTTAGCAATATTGCTTATTAAGACAAATACAAGAAAAGACATTAGAATTTTGTTATATGAAATGATGTTTGGTATTTCTTATACTAGAAATGAGGGAATGTCAAAGATAAAATGTGAAGCTATTTGTTTTTGGAAAAAATATACAGGGACTGTCCCAGTGGTTTTTTCTTTTAAGGTTCAAAGGACTATTGGCACAGACTCCTTCTCTTGATTTTCAAATGCATGACTTTAAGAGCGGTGACTGCGTCCTGATTTAAGCTCTAAAGGAACATGACTAAAGCTAGTGTGAGAAGGACCGTTCCAAGTGCTGTTGACTACCGAGTCGGCTGTGTGGACTAAGGAGACAGGCTGTGTCCATTATTCGTATTTGAAAGGACTGGTGACTGCACCCCATGGATGGACAGTGACTGCTAAGACAACAGATCCTCTTATATTGACTTTTAGGAGAAGTAATACTAATTGATGGCACCTTGGGAGGTTGAATTGCTTATTTGGTTGGGGGTAATACACTTTTATATTGTGTTACTGATTCTATAGGGAAGAAACATAGTAGAGTGGTATGGTTACATGTTGAGAAATTATGTGGATATACGTCCCCGGAGTGATTGTATTGAAGTTTGAGTTTGTATTACATTACATATACATACACAGGGGGGCCAGTCCACTGGAAGCATGAATTCAACAGTGAAGGTGATTGTTTTGTGGGAAGTATGGATGTATTTTCAAGTAGGGATGGAAACTTTTGCTATAATGCCTAGTTATCTGATAGAATGGTGGCAGTTGTGTTTCCATACTGAACTTGAGCAACGGTTTTCCTAGACACATAAATCACTGACACTGATTGAGCCAGAATTTGAGGTTGGGATCTGCAGAAGATCTACCTTTAGTGATGGAATACCACTTGGAAGATATCAAAAGTGTAACCCTACATATGGTGTAGCTGTTCATTATAGAGATGTGTCCAATAGGATGGAAGCTATACATAAGAGCCGAGGTGGCGCAGCGGTTAGAGGCAGTACTGCAGGTCACTTTAGCTGATTGAGATCCACAGGTCAGCGGTTCAAATCTCACCAGCTCAAGGTTGATTCAGCCTTCCATCCTTCCGAGGTAGGTAAAATGAGGACCCAGATTGTTGGGGGCAATATAAATATACATTGCTTACTGGTGTAAACCGCTTAAAGAGTGCTTGCACTGTGAGGCGGTATATAAATCTCACAAAATAAATAAATAAATAAATAATCATTGCTATGAAAAATATGGCAATTATACACCTTCCTATAAGAAGTTCAGAATTTTAGAGGAAGGATTGATTTTACCATATAGGGAAATAAACAAGTTTTTGTTTAAAGATATGGCAATATAGCATTGCCCTTTGGTGGAAGGGTAGATGTACAATTTGAAAGCACCACTTAGGTACATATGACATGTGAGAGAAGCCTATGAAGAAGGATGGAAATATTTTCCTTGACCTGATGACAGTGGCTTTGAATAATATATCCTTTTGTGTGAAAGGAGAGACAGCAGTCTCGGATATCATGTCTACATGTTCTGTGGGTGTACCAGTTCCTGGGAAGTTTTTGTTTAAAGACGAAAAGATTGTTATAGAACATAACATCTATGATCTATCCAAAGTGATTACTTTCTTTGGTCATCCAATTAAGCCCAATGAATGGACCAATCAGAAGAAACTGGTAATCGAAGTGAAAAATATTTTGCCAGCTTATGATTGCGTTATATACAAACAACAAGAAAAAGTTAGAAAGGGTTGTATATATACCTGTGCCTACTGAGAATGTGTTTGCTTGTACTGTGAGTGAAGAAGTGGATGCATTAGGATAGGTGTTATACCTACCTAAAGGATGGTTTTTGTTTTGTGTCTTATATGCTTATGCGTTTATTCCTGCTAATGCAGTGGGAGGGCCATGTACTATTGGACGCCTGACCACATTTATGGGAGTAACACATTTTAAGAACATTAATCAAGAAACACATTATTATGAAATGATGAATGCTACCCTGTATCATAGTAACCGCATACCTGCAAAGAAGACTACAATTGCAAAGGATAGTGAAAAAGACATTACAGGTGAGACACATGATCAGAAACCTGAACATCATATCTATATAATGATCTATATCTCCAGTGCAGTATAACATAACTGGACATACTGTTAGTGGAAGTTATAGAGGAGAAGGTCCATAAAGATAGCATATGATGCAGGCGGTAGTGATGAGGTGGTGATATTATCTGAAGTAGAAGCTCGACTTCTAGGCATATTTCCTATGCAATATAAATCATGATTTCCTGAGTCTAAATTAAGAGCTTTACTACCCACCTACAACATGAAACTGTGAATTCTGCATTCCATGGGTTATGAAATGTATTAACTCTTGGTTATCAAGTTTCTTGATAACCATTTGTAGTTATAAGCTGTATATCTTGTATCTGTATTAGATGAACTGTATGCCTATATGTGTGTGAAGTGTTGCAAGTATTGTTATAAGATGAGAAACTCTAAGAAGTTGGGGAAGTAGGCCCTGAATAAAAAGGATGTGCGTATTATGTTACAAGAATAAAATTCGATAAAATCAGAGAGGAGGGATTGTGAGAAGTATGAATTTATTCTTGTTAAATAAGACATGTAATAAGAGCTATAGCACAACCATTTTGAATCTATCTGTAATGAAAAATCATATTGTGTAACAAAATGTATTTTATGTACCGTATTTTTCGGAGTATAAGATGCACCTTTTTACTCCCAAAAAAGGGGTCAAAAAGTGGGTGCGTCTTTTACTCCGAATGTAGCCACCACCCACCTGCCAGCCGTCACTCAGCCTGGGGAGGAAAGCATTTTCAGGCGGCAGCGCTACGATCCCATCCCCGATTCCAAAAACAGAGCGTGCGGAGACCAAAAAAGAGCATCGCGTTTCAGGCCCCGGGCAGTGCCGGTTGCACACCCTGTTTTTGGAATGGGGAAGAAAATGTTTTCGGACTGCAGCGCCGGCCGGAACCACCCACCGCCTGAAACGCAATGCTCTTTTTTGGCTCCGCAAAAAAACTTTTCTCCCCATTCCAAAAACAGGGCATGTGGAGGCAAAAAAAGAGCATTGCATTTCAGGCATTTTCGGCCGGTTCCAGCCATTGCTGGCCACCGCCGCTGCCGCCATTGCTGGCCGGAGCTGAAGCTGCTGTTGCTGGGAGCCGCCGCTGCCCTAGCCGCCGTTGCAGCCTCCGCCCCGCCAGAAGACCTGCCGCCGCCGCCGCTGCCCCCATTGCAGCCCCCGCCCCCGCCGCAGGACACGCCGCTGCAGCCACCCCCTTTGCAGCCCCTGCCCCCGCTGCAGGACACGCTGCTGCAGCCACCCCCGTTGCAGCCCCCGCCCCCGCTGCAGGACACGCCACTGCAACCCCCCAATGCCGCCGATACTCACCACCGCCGATACTCGCCGCCGCCGGAGCCACCGCTGCTGCTGCCCGAAGCGAGCAGCCTGACAGGTTTGAAAACCAACTTCCAAATTTGAAGAGCCCTGGGTTAGGGATGCAAGGGTCTTCAAACTTGCCAAGTTTAAGACTAGTGGACTTCAACTCCCAGAATTCCTCCTCCAGTCATGCTAGCTCAGGAATGACTGGAGGAGGAATTCTGGGAGTTGAAGTCCACAAGTCTTAAACTTGACAAGTTTGAAGACCTTTGCCACCCCTAACCCAGGGCTCTTCAAACTTGGCAACTTTAAGACTTGTGGACTTCAGCTCCCATTCCTGAGCTAGGATGACTGGAGGAGGAATTCTGGGAGTTGAAGTCCACAAGTCTTAAACTTGCCAAGTTTGAAGACCCTTGCCACCCCTAACCCAGGGCTCTTCAAACTTGGCAACTTTAAGACTTCTGCACTTTAACTCCCATTCCTGAGCTAGGATGACTGGAGGAGGAATTCTGGGAGTTGAAGTCCACAAGTCTTAAACTTGCCAAGTTTGAAGTTTAGGGTGGGAGTGTGTGCATATGAATGTATGAATATGGTGCTGTATTGTTATAAAGGAAACATTATTGTTCTTTCTTGCAGAAAAATGTCAAAGCCAAAATGTGTAAAAAGTGTACATGGTTGTAAAAAGTATACATGGTTGTAAAAAGTATTCTGCTATATTGGTATTTTATTAAATAATATATTACTACACCATTTGGTTCAGAATACTTTTTTCCTTGTTTTCCTCCTCTAAAATCTAGGTGCGTCTTATACTCCGGTGCGTCTTATACTCCGAAAAATACGGTATGTCAGCTCTTTTCCACTGTCCTCATACACAGGATATGTTTGTACCAAAATTATGCTGAGAGACGCTGGGAATGTACAAGAGAGGAAGTGATGAAACGGAAATGTTTTGCTGTTGTGTAGGATATGAGCTTATGGGAAAGCACAGGTTCACACAGAGAGAGGAAGTGTGCAGCTGTCAGGATGATGGATGGGTTCTAGGATTTTTCCAAGGTTAGTAAACACTGTGTTAGGATGTTACATAATGGGAGGTTGGACGATATGATGTGAGGAGAATGGGAGGAGTAAGGTGGAGCCATGTTCTGTATATAAACCATGTTTCTGGATAATGGCCTTTGCCTCTATTTGTGTCAGAAGTTCTGTCTTCTGTCCAAATTTGGGACCTTTGTGCAAAGAATGTAATAAATCTGTTTTCATTGTTAATCTGGACTCCTGCCTAATTAATTTTTCTCACAGTGATTCAGATGATTTCACTGGTGACAGAGATCAGTGATAAATAAAAATGCCACTCAGCTTAAAATTTAGTTACTTTTAATAATTACTTTTCAATCCATATATCTGAGAATTTTTCAGTTTGCAGCAAGCATTTAGGCAAAGCAGGGACCAAAGCCCAGAGCAAATTTTGACAGGCTTTCTCTTTGCCTGCATAAACTTTTACAAGTTTTACAGTCCCTCTATGAGATTGGAAGTTAAGAAGTTTGTGCGCTCTCTCTCTCTCTCTCTCTCTCTCTCTCTCTCTCTCTCTCTCTCTCTCTCTCTCTCTCTCTCTCTCTCTCTCTCTCTCTCTCTCTCTCTCTCTCTCTCTCTCTCTCTCTCTCTCTATATATATATATATATATATATATATATATATATATATATATATATATATATATATATATATATATATATATATATATATATCGCAACAAGTTTAAGACCTTTGTTTAAGATCGTTCAAAGAACTGGCAATACTCTCTGTGGTGAACAAGGCTGCAATTTTTGCATAAGGAGATCCAGCCTAACCTTATGGCCTTTTTTTAATCAGAAATAAGCCCTGCTGAATTCAATGGCCCTCCTCAGAATGACTAATTTCATCTATCATGCTATGCCATAATATGAGTTGTTTGACTTTGCTTTGTCTGATGTGTTCAAGAACCTAACGCATGAATAGATTTGAAGCCCAATTCTTGTCTTACAGTGGTTGCCACAGAGCATAGCGTGATAATTCCTATTGAATTCATTGGGTCAAACTCCCATATTGAAAAATTGCAGCTTACAATATTTCAAGCCTGTCTATTTTCAGAGCTTGTGCTTAAATCAAGTTTACTGAAAATAGCTGCTTTAACAGATCTTGGATTTGATTGGATCCACTCATAGATTTCTCTTACCTATCCAGATCCATATTGTTTATAATGAAAATGTTTTAATAAAGAAAAAAAAACATTTTTAATAGGAGTATTGAACATATATAGGACTTTTCAACATCCAAACATTTCAAATGTATGCATTTGGCTGTAATCATTAAAATAGTCCTGCAAATCTATACTTCATTTAAAATGCTGTTTTTAACATAATACCTGATTTTTATTTGGTTCCATATCAACCTTCATCAGTGAAAGCAAAAAACAAACAAACAACATAATTCTAATCTCAATTAAAAACTCATTTTGCTACCCAGGAAGAAATAAGTCGTAACATTAAAACTATGAAACAAAACTATTTTGAGCATGCAAATAAACCTGGGAGATGGTTGGCCCATAAATTAAGGAAAGAAAAAGCAAACAGAATAATTCAACAACTCAAAGACGAAGAAGGAGAATTGCAACATGGAATAGAAGAAAAAAAGATGATCATCCAAAACTTCTTCAAGACACTATATAGACGGGAGGAAACCAAAGAAGAGACCATCAAGACCTACCTGGACAACCAAAATTTGCCAATCTTGTCGGAGGAGAAACAAACAATGCTTAATAAGGAAATTACGTTAAGGGAATTAAAAGAGGCCATCAAAAAACAACAAAACAACAAAATGCCAGGGCCAGATGGGCTTCCATCGGAGATATATAAAAAATTACAGGATGTCATGGGAGAGAAAATCTTAGAATTATATAATGAAGTACTAGAACATGCTAAAATGCCAAAATCATTGGTGGAAGCGTATATAACTCTAATACCCAAGGACGACTCGGATAATTGCTCAATCAAAAATTACAGGCCAATCTCATTGCTGAATTCAGACTATAAAATATTTATGACAATTATGGCAGAAAGACTAAAAATAACATTAAACCAAATTATTCATTCGGCAAAATGGCTTTCTCCCAAAACGACAAATTCGCAATAATACAAGAATGGTCATGAATGTTTTGGAATATTACTAAGTTCATTCAGACAAACAATTGGCATTCATATTTGTAGATGCGCAAAAGGCATTTGACAATTTGGACTGGAAATTTTTCATGACACAACTAAGATATATGCAATTTGGTGACAAATTTACCAAAACGATTGAAGCAATATATTCTTTACAATCAGCAAAAATTATGATTAATGGTGACATGACAGAGACAATAAATATAATGAAAGGTGTCAGGCAAGGATGTCCGCTATCCCCCTATTGTTTATTCTATCATTAGAAATTTTACTGAACCGGATAAGAGGAAACCAGGAAATAAAAGGTCTTAAAATAAAAAAGAACAGTACAAGACACAAGCATTTGCTGACAACATGGTATTTATTATTGAAGATCCACACAGTTCAGGAGGTAAATTACTGCAGGAGATAGAAGACTTTGGTGAAGTAGCCGGTTTAAATATTAATAAGGACAAAACAAAAATAATAACAAAAAATCTTACACAGCAACAGGATAAGGAATTGGAGAATCTATTGGGAATCCAGGTAACAAAAAAAGTTAAATACCTAGGGATTTGGATGACAGCAAATGCTCATCGATAAAAGAAGACAATTATACTAAATTGATACAAAAAATTCAAAAAGATTTGGAAATCTGGTCTAAATTACAAATTTCTTTAATTGGGAGAATAGCCACGATAAAAATGAATGTACTACCAAAAATACTTTATTTATTTCAAACTGCTACAATAAAATTAGGGGAAAATTTTTACACAGATTTAGATAAAACAATTTTGAAATTTATTTGGAATGGGAAAAAGGCAAGAATTAAAAAAAATATTACAAGATAAAAGGAAGAAAGGAGGTTTCGGATTACCAGATTGGAAATTATATCACCAGGCTGTGGTGGTAATGTGGTTAAGGGAATGGATAGCACTTACCAATAAAAGACTATTAACTATAGAGGGCCACGACCTGCAAACGGGCTGGCATAATTTTATTTGGGAAGGGAGATACCATATAAGGGGAACATTACTAGAAAACTGGATGGAAATCTAGAAAAAGTATTATATAAAAAGTCCCAAATGGATATCTCCGATGGAAGCAATAATCTACCCTAATGTCCTAGATCTGGACAAGAAAGTCATATATAATGATCTATTGGATGAACAAAACAATTTAAAATCAAAAGAGAATTTGGCAATGATTGGAATAAAAATAGATTGTCACTGCGTTTTTGTATTTGCCAGCTGAGCTTCCATTCTGGACATTACGGTAGCTTGCCAGAGAAATTTTATCAACATAGATAACACTGTCTTGTGATTTTCTGAGCTACTGCACATGTCTTCATTATTCTTTACTTTTCTTTCCTTTTGTCCGTCTCTGATATATCACTACCGGTAAGATGTAGTTAGCAATATTTTTACTTTTATAATAAAAATGTTTATTAGAGTATGTACTTCGGGTATTCTTTCTTTAAGAGTGTACACCATGGAAAACAAGATCCATTCACCTCTAATTAAGTACAGTTTTCCCAAGTGGGGGAACGAAGCTGATTCACGCTTCGACAGTGGCCGTATCTTCAAATTCAATCTAGATATAAAAAAGTTTTGGATTCCAAAAAGAATATCAAGAATTAGATAAGATTTTATTGGGAACTGAAGAAAAAATGATAACAAAAACATACAATTGTCTACTAAATGTCAAAATAGAGGAGGAAATAGTGAAAGACGTGATGGTGATTTGGGCGCAAATTTTTGGCTATACAATTGAATTAGAACATTGGGGAAAAAATTGGGACCAAAACTATAAACTAACAATGGCAGCATCCTATTAAAAAACATCTACAAGATGTTCTATAGATGGCACCTACTTCCGGCAAGATTGGCAAAAATGTCACCGAATATATCAGCAAAATGCTGGAAATGCAATTTTCTTGAGGCAGAAAATCTTGAGGGAGAAAAAAGAAAAATGTTTGTACTTTGTACTAATAAAACTTTTTTGGAAAAAAAAAGATCCTTCTGTATCTTGAGCCTATCTTCTGGAGAGTTTGCTATTCCTGCCAGTTTGGTGTCATCTGCAAATTTTATGAGTTCCCCATCTATCCCCTCGTCCAAGTCATTGATGAAGATGTTCCCTCGTCCAAGTCATTGATGAAGTACTGGGCCTAAAACAGAGCCTTGGGGTACTCCACTGCATACTTCCCTCCATGTAGATGCAGTTCCATTGAGCACTACACGTTGAGTGCGGTTGGTTAGCCAGTTTTGAATCCATCTGGTGGTATTGCTGTCCATCCCACATTTTTCTACTTTATCTAGTAGTAGGTTATGGTCTACTTTATCAAATGCCTTACTGAAGTCCAAGTAAACCACATCAACAGCATTCCTCTGGTCCACTAATTTTGTCACTTTGTCAAAGAATGCAATAAGATTAGTCTGGCATGATCTGTTTTTGACAAACCATGTTGGCTTTTGGTTATTACTGTGTTTGCTTCTAGGTGTTCATTGATTCGTTGCTTGATTATCTTTTCCAAAATCTTCTCTGGTATTGAGGACAGGCTGATAGGTCTGTAGCTTCCTGGATCTGTTTTTTTCCCCTTTTTTGAAGATGGGAACTACATCAGCTCTTTTCCAGTCCTCTGGCAGTTCCCCGATGCTCCAGGATCTTTGAAAGATATAGTTCAGTGGTTCTGAGATCTCATCTGCCAGTTCCTTCAGAACCTTGGGGTGTAATCCATCTGATCCTGGTGATTTGAATTCGTCTAGGGTAGACAGGTGTTCCCTTACCATTTTTTCCCCTATTTTAACTTGTGTTCCTAATATGTTTTTTGTGATGCTGTTTTTGATAGGTTGGACTGTTTCTTCCCTTTGTGTAAAGACAGATGCAAAAAATGATTTAAGTAGTTCTGCTTTTTCCCTGTTGCTTGTCACCTTCTTGCCACTTTCTCCCAGCAATGGACCAATTGTTTTCTTGACTTTTTTTGTTTTTAACATGTTGGAAGAAGGTTTTTTTGTTATTTTTTTACTTTTGTCGCAAGCCTTTGTTCATTATGAGCCTTAGCTTTCCTCACTTCATCTTTACAGGCTCAGGCTATTTGCTGATATTCTGCCTTAGTTATTTCCTCCTTTTTCCACTTTTTATACTTGTCCTTTTTGTCTTTCAATTTGTTAGAGAGTTCTTTATGCAGCCATGCTGGTTTCTTTTGAGAGCTGTTATTTCTCTCCTTTATTGGTACTGTGCTAGACTGGGCTTTTATAATCTCACTTTTCAAAATTTCCCAAGCTTCTTGAGTTGTTTTCCCCTTGAGGATTCTCATCCATGGAATCTTTCCCAAGTTCTCTGTAAGTTTATTGAAATTAGCTCTCTTAAAGTCCAAGACTCTAGTTTGATTTTGTTCTACTGCTTGTGTTTGCATAATGTTGAATTCCAATATTGCATGATCACTTGCCCCCAAGGTTCCTGTAGCTTCAACACCTTCTATCATTTCATCTCTGTTAGTGAGAATTAAGTCCAATACGGCTGATCCCCTTGTTCCCTTCTCTACTTTTTGGGTAACAAAGTTGTCTGCTAGGTTTGTTAGGAACCTGTTGGATCTTCCACTTGGTGCAGAGTTTGTCTCCCAGTTGATGTCAGGGTAGTTAAAATCCCCCATTACTATTATGATGTGCTTCCTACATACCTTAGTTAGCTGACTAGCAAAAAGTTCATCTACTTCCTCTGTTTGGTTGGGTGGCCTGTAGTATAGACCTATGGCAATGTCATTTCGCCCCCCTTTAATATTGACCCAAATGCATTCAAGATGATTTTCATTAATGTTGTGCTCTATTTTTGTAGAGATGTAGTTATTTCTTATATATAGTGCAACTCCACCTCCTATTTTATTTGGTCTGTTTCTTTTAAATAATTTAAATCCCTCTAGCTGTATATTCCATTTGTCAGTTTCATCCCACCAAGTTTCCGTAATGGCAACTATATCATATCTTCCCTCATTTACTTGAATTTCTAATTCTCCCTGTTTATTCCTCATACTCTGTGCATTGGTGTATTTATTTATTTATTTATTTATTTATTTATTTATTTGGAGGTTCTTCTATGCCGCCCTACTCCCTGAGGACTCAGGGCGACGTATAGACATTTAAGTCCATTTTGATTGACCCTGTGTTTACTGTCTACATAACCTGTGTTGTGCCTGACTGCCCCTACTTTCTTGCCACCTGTTTGATTACTGCCCATGGTATGGCACTCACTATTAAATGCTTGGCTTTGCTTGATAGCAGAGCTGATAAACTTACCCGCACACACATCTATGTTGTGTGCACTGTTAACCCTATTAATTTTAGATTGCTGGGGACAGAAATGATCTGTATCAATTAATTCTCTGTCCCCGCTGTTCAGTTTAAATGTTTATCCAGGAAATCTGTGAATTTAATACCAAGTAGCTCAGTCCCTTTCTTTGATGGATGCAAACCATCTCTTTTGTACAGTTTTTCATTGGACCAGCTGCAGACATCATGACTAATAAAACCAAAGCCTTCCCTTTCACACCACTCCTTTAGCCACACATTAAACTCTGCTACATGTTGGCCTTTCCCTTTTTGTTCCTTATATACTGGTAAAACCTCTGAAAAGATAAGCCTACTAAGTCCATACCCCAAGCTCTGGAAGTCATTCTGCACAGAAAGTACATCTTTTTGGGACAGATCATTTGTGCCAAGGTGTATAATAGCATCAACATCACAGTCCTTACTGGCATTCTTGACTATCTTAAGAATATGCCTCTTGTCTCTGCTGGCAGTAGCACCTGGCAGACACCTGACCTCTTTCAAAACCTCGATATCTTTTCCTAAATTTACATCCCTTACAATTGAATCACCAACCAGAAGGTGGCTTCTCTTTTTGGATACCTTGCTGCTCTTGTGTGACTGATGTGTAATACCTGATTCACACTTTCCACTTTCCAAAATAAGTTCTTCATCTCGGACCACGATCCCCTGCTTATTTGAGTTATTGTTATCACAACTACCTTAACCTGTTGCTTTAGTGTCCCTATTAAGGTCAGCAAGGGCACTATATCTGTTATGCTGGGATACAGCAAAAGCTTTGTGTTTATGGTTCACAGCTCTCACCCTGCCAGATCCCACAGTTGTCCATACTGCCCTTCTCCTGCAGGATCTTTGTGGTAGAGAGGGCTGATAGTGCGGCAGTTCGTTAGAGAGGAATGGTTGAATTTGGCACCTAATTTCTGCTTGCAGAGCACAGATTAAAGATTCTAGATAGGTAATATGTCCACGTAGACTAGTAATTTGTTTACAAAGAGCACAGTATCCAAATTTGAAAAGAGTACTTCGAAACACAGCTGTAAAACAATTATTACACTGAACTAAACGAGTCATTTTGAAATAAAATAAAATCACAATCTCAAGCACACTAACCCTGAATGTATTATTACTATTTTTGGTTTATAGTTATATAGCTACCTTTCTTCTCTTTCTCTCAGTCAGATTCACAAGTTCCAGCCAGGAGCCCCACCCCCTGCTTCTGTGAATTTAAACTGTAATGGAAGAAGTTGTTTTTCTACCTTTCTTTCTGCTCTTTCTCTCAGTCAGATTCACAAGTTTCAGCCAGGAGGCCCACCCCCTGCTTCTGTGAATTTAAACTGTAATGGAAGAAGTTGTTTTCCTACCTTTCTTTCTCCTCTTTCTCTCAGTCAGATTCACGTCAGAATAGAATAGAATAGAATAGAATAGAATAGAATAGAATAGAATAGAATAGAATAGAATAGAATAGAATAGAATAGAATAGAATAGAATAGAATAGAATAGAATTCTTTATTGGCCAAGTGTGATTGGACACACAAGGAATTTGTCTTTGGTGCATAAAAATTTGTCAGTGTACATAAAAAGAAAAAATACATTCATCAAGAATCATAAGATACAACACTTAGTGATAGTCATAGGTTACTAATAAGCAATCAAATCATACTAGGAAACAAAACAATATAAATCATAAAGATACAAGCAACATGGTTATAGTCATAAGTGGGAGGACATAGATAATAGGAAGGATGAGAAGAATAATAGTAATACAGTCTTAGTAAATAGTTTGACAGTGTTGTGGGAATTAGTTGTTAAGCAGAGTGATGGCATTTGGGGAAAAATTGTCCTTGTGTCTGGTTGTTCTGGTGTGCAGTGCCTTATAGCATCGTTTTGAGGATAGAAGTTGAAACAACTTTTGTCCAGGATGTGAGGGGTCTGTAGATATTTTTACAGCCCTCTTTTTGACTTGTGTAGTATACAGGTCCTCAATGGAAGGTAGGTTGGTAGCAATTGTTTTTTCTGCAGTTCTAATTATCTATTGAAGTCTGTGTCTGTCTTGTTTGGTTGCAGAGCCAAACCAGACAGTTATAGAGGTGCTATGTAGTATCCATAATGCTATGTAGTATTGTCAAAAAGATTACGTTATTTTCAAATGTATTATTTATTTTTAAGATGTGTGTGGTGCCCACATACAGGTACTGAATGTAAAATAGTAAGTTGTTGTATAAAGTTATAATGTTGTTAAAAGGAACCGTTTAAACAAGTAAGTATAGAGCCAGACAGCTTTTAAAATGTATGGTAAGTAGAAAGGAGGAGGTGTTTATCCCAGTGCTCCAGAAGGGAGGGGGATAGATGACATCATAAGAGACAGCCAATCGGATCATAGATAGCAGGGACAGGAACTATAAAAGGCCTGGTTGAGAGAGATGTGGAGCTCTCTGTTTTGTGTGAACTTCCATGAGGGAAGGATTTAGTGAGAAGTGCTGTGAAGAGCTGAGGGAAGCTCTGTTATGTGGTAAATCACAGGAGGGAAGGTTTAGTGTGGAGAGCTGAGGAGCTCTGTGTGTGACTTCCAAAGAGGGAAGATTTATAGAGAATCTCTGCCTGAGTTTGACTGTCCAAGAGGGAAGTTGACAGGAGAGAAAAGATAGGCCTTAGGCAGTTCTGTGGGAAGCAGGAGCCAGGGTCAGGGAACAAGATTGATTGATATATATTGAGTAATTTGTAGATAGAGATAAACAGTGAAACGTGCTCTTATCTATAGCCTAGAAACAAAGAAGAATTGGATTTGCTTAGATTTAGTCAGGAAAACAAAGAGAGTCTCTGAAGGGAAGAAAAGAAAAAGAAAGAATTAAATAGCTGCTTGTGGTTTTAACAAATTCACTTGACAATTACTGAGAAGTTGTATTTAAATAAACTGTTTACTAGTTTGTTAAAGAAACGTGTCAATGTCTGTCTATTCCTCACATAAAGCAAATCTTAAACAATCCTGCAGAGCTTAGAGATATTGTAAAAGTAAAAGCAAGCCTCTAAAGAGAGAGAGAGAAGTGAAACAGAGGGTGCAACCCTTGGTCAGGGAGCTATAAAAGGAAAATTAAACACAAATTGCTACCAAGACATATAAAACAATAAACCTGACTGGAAGGGGACGGGTGGCATCCTCGCAATGTGATAGTACAACAAGCAAGACATTCTAGAGATGCAAGTTATTAAAAACTTTAAAAGATGTTATTTTTAATACTGAAGTTTGTTCTAAACTCTTAATACAGCCCTATTTCAACTATACCTGTTAAGGAAATTTTATATGAAATTGAGTATACGCAATGGAATGTGGGGTGTCTTCAAAGTGTTCAAAATAATTTACTTGAATAAACTAGCAAAGTTCAAAACAAATAGTCCATTCTTTAATTAACACGAAGAATCTTTCTTTATCCCAGCGTAGCTGAAGCTATAGCAGAATCAGGAGCACGAGCAGAAGCAATCTCTCTCTGTCGAGTAATCAAGCAAGCAAGCACTCTCTGACTCAAGCTAGCCTGTTTTCCTTTTATAACCATTAACAAGCCTACAATGCTTACAATACATTTAAAGCAATATCACTTTTTAACACAAACATAGATTAGTGGTTTATTCATACATTAGTAAACCCAATCAGTTTGGACATGGTCCTGACAATACCTATATAAGCATGCTAAAGAAATGCAAAAGGAAGTAACTTGTGAAACTGTAGGAGATGGAGAAATCAATACATGAAGAACACTATCTCAAAAAAAAATTATACTCTCTCAGTAGTATTTTGAAATATTATCTTTTTGTCCAGCCATTTAGCAAATGATTATGGTAATGAATATCCAGGATAGCTGTGTGGTTTATCATTTACTTTGTTTTAGCTGCTCAGCTCAGCTTCAAACCGCACGAAGTTGTCCGGTACAGCTGTATCACCAGTATGATGAGTCCCAGTTATTAAGAAGAGAAAGAACATGTACACAGTGCCTCCTGTATTTAGTCTGCTTGAACTGTGAAAATCTGGATTTGAAGCACTGAGACTCACACCCATTTAATTAAAAAAAAATCTCACTGATGTAGAGGATACTTTGCTTCTTTCTTCTTTTGGTCCTTCGTGACCTTTGCAACAAACCCAATCTTGTGTATGGGTGGGTGGATGTACCGGTATATGTATACAAACACATACACACACAAAGATAGAGAGAGAACAGGAGACAGATAGGGAGAGGGAAGATACTTACAAGCCTATTGTATCCGAAGATACTGTATGTAATAAAGTATTCTGGAACAGCTCCTGAATAAAGTGCTTCATATCCTTGGTATTTCCTTTTCCCTAGAATATTTCTCTTCCCCACCAAACATAAAATTATTCTCTTAGCTGTTTATGGATCCCACCCCCAATTTTCTCTCCCTTTCTGTCCCTCCCTTTGTCCATTTCTCTCTTTGTATGATGGACAGCTCAAATGAGCAACTTCAGACTTTGACTAATACTCACATAAGTCGTAGTAAACAACATTCTTCACACAGATCTATAACTAATAATAATGCCCTTTATTAAGCTTTCCTGTGAAACAATATGTCTAATAAAAGCTGCTCTCTGTGCTGTTTTAATTATAATAAATCACCTTCATTATGATGCATACTTCAATATCACATGCCTCGTGTTTTAGCTACCTAGGATACAACTGTAATGAGAACAGAGATCAGATGTATCACAAAGTTATTTATATATGCTCATTTGGGCAAGTGTGTACACAGAAAAATGCTGCCATCCCCTCCTGCTTTGCAGCATGAATGTCAATAACTTTTATCTTACCTTTATGTTCATAATATTACTGCTGAAAAAGGGGAGCAGGGATTCTAAAAATATTGAATACACAAATAATTGCACCTTGAATGCCATTTGATAGCATAGAAAAATAAGTCCTTGCAGTGCAATTATTTCTTGATAACCAGAAAAAAGTACCACCCTGTGCAACGAATCAGTCAGGAGACTATAGGCTGTTGTGCATCAGTATCTGGGGATTTCTTGTCAAAGTCAACTTTCTTGGTATTCCCATGAGAACTGCATTGTGCAAAGGTGTGAAAATCTGATTTTCTAAAATGGATCAGTAATTCTCTACGAAGGGGGAAAGGATCAATAAATCTTTGCTAAGTAGATTGTAAAAGAAAAATTATTCTTTCAGTGACAATACATTAGGATCCTCCAGTCTCAATAAACTAAAGACGCAGCATTTCTCCACCAGCTATTTTTGACTTTTGATATATTTTTGTAATTTCGGATGATTCTGCAATGCACATATATTTATATTTCCTAAGTAATGTTCCATGTTGATGTTGATTTATGAGGAGATGCCATTATAATGCCAAACTGGGGGTAGAAAAAAGAAAACTCTTAGCTGTTTCTAAGCTGATAGGTACAATACAAATAAATGGCATTAAAGCCTTGCACATGTATATATTTCCTATCATTCCACTCTTCCTTTATAACTATTCTGTATGTATCCTGCAATTTGGATCTATTCAAAGATATAAACATCTGTTAAGCATTTTAGGCATAAAGTAAAATAAGAAATATTCAAAGATTTCCAGACTGGTAAATTAAAAGGAATCCCCAACAATGCTTTTTTTAAATAAAGTGATACAACAACTATAAGGGTTCAACTTATATCAAAATGTCTGATTTATATTAACAGGTCCAAGATATCCTACTACACCATTGTTTACTGAATGAAAAATAAATCTAAGTAAGCTTCAGTCTTAATATGTATTTTCTTCCCACCCACATTGGCCATAATGAACACTTGTTTTCTTGGAAAAGATATTAAAGAATGTTACCTCTCAGTTTGTCTGGGATAATTTAAAACAAAACAAAACACTTCTAAGTCTATTCTATATGCTTGGAATTTCCTAGAGGTCTCCTATCCCAGTGCTAACAGATTTGACCTTTTGCATCAACAAAGTGGTGCTGACATCTACTGAAGACAATGACCATTGCATTCTAAATCAATTGCATCAGGAAAGGCAGATATGCTACATGTTAATCAAATGAGATGCTAATGAGATGGGATGTTAATGAGATGACAGAGGCAACTTCAAAGGGGATGCAAAAATCTGAAGAAAATCAAGTAGTGTGGTTTGTACCTATAGGGGTTTATCACAACTATAATGAAAATGTTTTAAGCATATGCTTTCTAATTGGTATTTCTATACCAACATTACATCTCATATTACATTCTACTCAGTGGTGGGATTCATCCAGTTCGCACTGGTTCGGTAGAACCGATATCTAATTTTTTGCTGAGTCGGGCAACCAGTTAGATGTGTTCTGGAAAATCTGTGTTTTCCAGAACACGTCTGGTTTTCGTTCAACTTCCTTCCAGGCGCGGAAAAAAACCCCTCCCAAAAGTCCAAAACAGGAGCGACGGAAACCTTCAATCACGTCACTCAGGCAAAACCTGTCTCAGGTGGTGGGGGCAGGGCCTGCTCATAAGATGGCAGCCCAGGGCCAAAGAGGTTGGGGAGGGTGCTAAAGTGAGCGGGCGTCCTACCTGCAGTGCCCACGCTGACTGCCCCTTCCCAGCCAGAACTGGAATGCTGCCGTGTTTAAGTGCCGGTAGATGCCATCTTTCCCTCCAGTGGACCTGGGAAACTGCTGGAGAGAGACAGGCCCATTTCAGCGCCTGGAACCCAGATGCCTTTGCTTCCCTCAAGCACTTATTTGCCTACCTCATTTCCAGCTCTGTCGCATTTCTCCGTTGCATTTCTCACTGTCGTGTGCAGGGAAACAAAAGTTTGTGGGACTAAAAAAATGTTCAATCAATCAATTCCAACTTCTTGTGTAAAAAAAAGATCTCATGAAGTTGGAATTGATTGAGTGAACTTTTTTTTTTAGTCCCACAAACTTTTTTTCCCTGCACCTAATGGCGAGAAACATGACAGAGAAACACAACAGAGCTGGAAATGAGGTAGGCAAATAAATGCTTGGAGGAAGCGAGGGCATCTGGGTGGTGGTGGGTAGGGCAAGCTCCATGGCATGGTGCTGTGCTGCAATGGAGAAACAGGCAATTGAACAGCTGGCGCAAGGGAAGGATGAAGCCGCTTTCCCTTTCTTCCCCATGCTCCTCCTCCTTCCCTTGCCCATGAAGACCCAGAGCTGGTGGAGGAGGGGCTCCTGGCTCAGTCAAGGCAGTGAGTGACCCTTTCCAGCTTCTCTCATTCTCTCTCTCTTTCCTCAAGTGGGGAGAAAGAGTGGATAGCTCCGCACTGGAGAGGCTGTGGTGGACAAAGAGCAGTGGGGAGTCCGGAGACCCTTCTGAGAAGGTGGGAGTCTTTTTGATCCTGCCTCCTTCCATCCTGTCCCTGCTCTTTTCCTTGCTTTTACCTGCCCTTCCACTTCCTCCTGCTTGGATGGATTAGCTGCTTCCTCTTGCCTCCTGATAACTTTTTCTTCCCATCTTGCTCTGCTTCTCTTGGGCCTCTGTCATCCCCCCACTTTTTAAAGAAACTTGTCTAACTCCAATAATCGTGCCTCCTCTAATGAAGCACATTACTTCTTTTTTTTTTCTTTAGTTGCTACCTTCCCTTTCTCACCTGCACCTTCCTTATCTGTTTCAGTCCCTCTCGCGGTTGCCGTTTTAGTTTTTTTTTAACCCCCTTTTTTATTCCTTCTTCATATAGTAGTGCATCCTCTCAGTATCTTTTTCCTTCTGCATTAAAAGGACACAGTTGATCCACTTTGATAGTGGGTGGGGGGGATAATTTAACAACTAGTTTGCCCAGGGTCAGGTTGGCAGTAGCAGAAGGCTTGTCCCGCATTTGCGGCAGAGCTGGAGGACGGTGATGGGCCACACCTCCCATGACGGCCAACCTGACCCTGGGCATACCAGTTGTTAAATTATTTGAACCCCACCACTGATTCTACTCCCTTTCTTTACCACCAATCTATTGGTCTTCTTTCAAATAGTTCAGTTCACATTTATATCATATTTACTGTTTCTTTTAATGGAACACTATCTTGAGCTATATGATATTAGATCTGTTTAAAGATGCAAATGTTGGTCCTTCTCCAGTTCTGTGGGATAAAGGAGGATATTGGAGATTTTGGGCACATGAGAAGGAGGAAAAAAGGGTGGGGGGCAAGATATAGGATTGGTAAAACTGGGTTTTTCTTAGAGATGAGTCAACCACAATTCCATCCTCCCCCCACCCCTGCAGCCTCCTGCAGAAATTGCTACTTCTAAACCAATCTGATGTAATCTGGAAAGGATGTTAATATGTAAAAGATGAAAGCAAATGGAAGAAAAAGTAAAATAAAGAAAAGTAGGGTAACAAAATATATTTTTACAGAAGGCTGCAGAATTATAATAGAATGTATAGGGAAAATGTCTATCACTTACTTTCCTCTAAATGTAACCTTATGTATGTTGGGCTTTTCCTGCTTGCTTAGAAATGGAGGTAGAAAAAGATTTTAAGTGTTATTTCTTAAGAGACATAGACACTGAGGAATCAATTAGAATAATAAAGTAAGCCTAAATTATATTAAATGCTTATTTAATATTATAACAATACTGATATACAGGGAATGTAATATTTTCTTTTAGCAAAAAGTCATGACTGCTTTTATTTTTTTGGTCATGCATTATATTGAATGTATATCTGAAGACCACTAAAGCTTATATTAAAAATATTTTAGGTAGCAATGAAACAACACAAGATTCTATTTAAAAAAACCGGAACAAAAGATTCATATGAAGAGCATCCATGACAAAGAACATAGCATCATAATGATGTATATTATACAAGAGGTCATGACTACATGGCATATTTTTAAAGTGTTGTTTGGGCTAAGATTGCAGAACAGAAGTTAATAGAAGACTGTTCTTCTATTAAGATTAATGGATCTTTTATACAAAGAACAAGAATGATATACAGCCTTCAACACTTTTGCTAAATTTTGTCTTGCTTTTGCTTTTTAAAAGGGAAAGATTTCAGTAACTTTATTTAATCCATCAGCCAAGCAGACTCCGTCATTAACTGCTTTAATACTGCTTGGTCAAGCTTGGTCAAGCCTAAAACCTTTAAGCTTAAGTAAGCCTTGAACAGTGCAGGTAAGGAAGCTGAAAACTATCAACAACATAAAGAATATAAACTGGGAACTGCCCTGACAAATAAAAGATCAGTACATCCCGTCCTCAGACTTTTGAGCACAGAAGCACACTTAAGAGTTTTGAACATCTAGGATACAAATATCATTTACCAAATATCATGATGCTTCATCACATACTCCAAATTTTACAGAAGACAAGCTGACAAGCCTAAAAGAATACTAACTTGTCTACATATCAAAAGATAAAGAGGGTTTTTGAGTTGTAAAAAAAAACCACTTGAATACAGTTTTCTCCAATATTTCACACAAGTAAGAGGGAGACAATTTGGATACAGGAAAAGGGGATGGCAGAGGATGAGCTGTTGCAGGATCCAATCTGGGTCCGTCACCAGGACCAGAGGTTTTGTTTTCTGAACTTTCAGACTCATGCTGAAACCCATTTACAGGTAACCTCTCTCTAGCTAAGCTAGATGGGCTGAAGCATGAGTCCAAAAGTTCAGAAGACAAAATTGGTCCTGATGACCAACCAGACTGGATCCTGCAACATTATCCTGGGACATGTATATTCACCTTCATTCATGAGGATGAGATGGTTAGTGTCATTGATGCAATAAACATGAATCTGGGCAAACTCCGGGACAGTGGAAGACAGGGGCCTGGCATGCTGTGTTGTCATGAAGACACAACTTAGTCATTGAATAATAGCAATAACAAAAGTACAGAGTGTACCAATGGTGCAAATGCTAATGATGGACAATGTACAGCTATACAAAATAGGAAATGTGTACAATAATTAAAAAATAAGTAAGAACATAAAATTGTGAGACACAATATAGCTAATATTAGCACTAAATGTATGAGAGGGGATTCTGTAAGTAATAAGCACTAAGAGCAATCTAGTTTGAAAATAGCGGTTAATATTTACAACTTAAAATTTAGAGTCAAAAAGTTGGAGAACTAGAGTAACTGTTTCAAATTATCCTACAGTACTTAAAATGTTTATAAACCGGGACATGGACATACAAGTCTAACATCAGAAGGGTAGTCATGCATGCATACATGCACATAGAACATTCAATCTAGGCCCTGATTAGGTACAGTATGTGAAGCTGTTAAGCCTAGATTCTCTCAGTAACCTGAAATTAGCACAGACTTGCTACAGTCTTCATATATGCAGATAACAGTCTATTTAGAGAGAGACAGTCTATCATTGGTTTCTTCAGTTCATAACAATTTATTAACATTTTGCAGCATATCAAAATGCAAACCTCTCCAAAGCCAAATTATAGTTTTGGGAATTGATCAGAATATAAAGGATAATTTGCTAGAAAAATGATATATTTCTCTATTCAGGAAAGACCTCACCATAATGAGAGAACTACAGTTTAAGACTGACAACTGTAATTTCTAGCCACAATAATAGTTTATCAGGACTCTCTAATCCCCAATGTAATGTGGAGGGCACGGGAGGTCAAGGTAAACTTCTGGTGTATTCTGGAGTTCACCGTTGCTTCTTTTCAGGGAGAAAAATGTTAAGGAAATTTTACTGCTGTCTATAGTATCTAAAAAATATGTGCATGCTACTAGGTGTCCATCCTGCATCCTATTCTCTTGAATTATTAATGTAATTGACCATATAATGGAATCAATTATAGAACTCAGGTAACTCAGATTATATAAACCCAATCAGATATTAGCAAACAGCTTTTGCATCTCTCCCTCAATCTGGTGCCATGCAAATATGATGACATTCCAGCTCTGAAGGTTGCCTTTAACCTTGGTTTATTTGATATCTATCTTCTGAAATTTGGATTCCAGTCCCTCACAAAAGTTTGAGTATACCCTGTTTGTTTTTCTCCTTTGTCAGGGCCAGTGGTGGGTTCCTACTGGTGCAGCCCACTCTATCGCACCGGTAGCAACTGGCTGGTGATGTCATGGTCAGTTACAGGTCCCTGGGCGCTGCCATCTTTTTTTTTTTTTTTGAATTTTTTTTATTTTCTTCTGAGCATGTGCAGAAGCCGAGCTTCCGGCCCTGTGCATGCAGTCGCTATCTTTTGGCTTTATTTTATTTATTTTATTTTTTTGAATTTATTTTATTTTATTTTATTTTATTTTTTAATTTTCTTCTGAGCATGTGCAGAAGCCGAGCTTCCGGCCCTGTGCATGTGGTCGCCATCTTGAGGAATGCAGCCAGCAGAGAGGTAAGTTAGAATGCTTGGGTCCCCTCAACTTTTCAGCCCCAGAAAATGCCTTTCTCTAATTTACAGTTAGGCACTATTTCCCTTCCCTTCCGTTTATATTTGATTTTCCTGAAAGCAAAAGGAAGCGAGGGGGGAATGAGGGAGCTCTTTTAAACAACGGAGCTTGCCTGCAATCAGACTCTGTGCGTGTGTGAGAGAGAGGGGGGGGGGGAAGGAAGGAAGGAAGGAAGGAAGGAAGGAAGGAAGGAAGGAAGGAAGGAAGGAAGGAAGGGAGGTAGGTAAAATAAGGAGGGAGGGAGGAAGGAGTAAGGCTGTGAAGGGGGTTCAACTTCTGTGGAAAATGGTTCCAAATGGCTCTTTGAATGTTTAAGGTGATTGCAGGGGTCTCCAACCTTAGCAACTTTAAGACTTGTGGACTTCAACTCCTAGAATTCCTCAGCCAGCTTTCCTGGATTAGGGGACTGGACTGGAGGCTAAAACATATGAACCCAAATCCTCTTGTGGTCAAAACACAATTCTTTTAACTAAACAATCAAGGATTTGAACACATGTTGCAGAATTATCAGGACTAAGGAGGGGCTTCCCTTGGCAGTGTCAGAAAATGTTAACAGTCTGCATTTTGGTTATCCAAAAGAAACAAAACAGAAAATGTTGGTCGGGGAAAGGTTCTTCTGCAAAAATCTCTTTTGAATTCTATGTCCATTTTCCCCACTCCCCGCCACAGTGGGGCTTACATGGATGAAATCCCTAGTGGAATGTCTGATGGCAGAACTCATTAGAATGTAGAGGTCATTATTTAATACCAGACATACAAGTAAGAGATAGTAATATGAATTCAAATATTTTTATGGTTTCATTATCTAGAATAAGAGATATAGGTGACTGCAAAGCATGCAGCTATTGGAGCAGCATTTTGTGCCAAATGCAATTTTTTTAAAGGGGTGAACCATTGCAGCAAATGGTACATTTTAAATTCCTGCACTATGCCTAAGTTAATTTAATATAAATGTCCTTGAAATAGATTTAATTGTTATCCAGTGTTTTTCAACCTTGGCAATTTTAAGATGTATGGACTTCAACTTCCAGAATTTCCCAGCCAGCATGCTGGCTGGAGAATTTTAGGAGCCAAATGCCATAAAAGTATGAAGCTTGAAAACACTGTTAGTCTATGTAAAAAGGATGTTGAGACTCTGGAAAGAGTGCAGAGAAGAGCAACAAAGATGATTAGGGGACTGGACTCATGCGTGAAAGAGATGAGAGAGAGGAAAGAAGAGGAAAAGAGAAAGAAATGAGAAAATGATGGAGGGAGAGAATGAGAGACAGGAAAGAGAAACATGAGAGAGAGAAAGGGAGAAAGAGATGAGAGAGAGAGAGATGAGAAAGAAAGAGGGGGAGAAAGAAAAAGAGATGAAAGAGATGAGTGACAGGAGATGAGAGAGAGAGAGAGAGAGAGAGAGAGAGAGAGAGAGAGAGAGAGAGAGAGAGAGAGAGAGAGAGAGAGAAGAGAAAGAGAGATAGAGAGATAGAGAGATAGAGAGATAGGGAGAAAGAAAGAGAAAGACAGAGAGAGAGAGAGATACCTGTTTAAAAGAAAATAGAAAAATGGCTCTTTGAGGGGGCTGCAGACCCCTGGGTTAGGTAAACAGCATGGTTGTTAAGTGAACCTTGTGGCCATTAAGCAAACACTGATTGTTAAATGAGTCCATTTTCCCCTATGGGCATTTTTAACCGGAAACCAGAAGAAATTGTTGGGAACTGGCAAAAAACATAGAAAACCTCAGTCACATGACTGTGGGATGTTGTAACTGGTCATAAATGTGTATGTGTGCGCGCATGTGTACATGCATAAGGCTGTCAAAACTCAAAAAACAGGTCAAGTAACTCTGAGGAGGTCAGTCATAAATTTGAACACTTGCTAAGCAATTGCTAAGCCTTAAGCGAGGACCACTTGTATTTGGTTTGCCTTAAGGGTTCAGAGCTGTATGGAATCTGGTTTCTTTTAATCCTTTGGGGGATTGTAAAAAGTCCAGATGCAGGAATCCTTGTAGGATCGTGACCACTTAGCCACACCCGCCCAATCACATGACCATGAAGCCATGCCCGCCCAGTCACATGACCATGAAGCCACGCCCACCATCACATGACCATGAAGCCACGCCCACCCAGCCACATGACCATCAAGCCACACCCACAAAATTAAGCAGCGCCCACAAAAGTAAGCCACGGCCACAGAGTGGTAGTAAAAAATTTAGGAACCCGCCCCTGGTCAGGGCATCATATGTATAAATTCTGCAAAAATGGGATTCTTGATCAGAGGAAGCAAACATATGTAGCCTTTCATCTGGAGACTCAGAAAATTCTTATAAGAGAGTTCAATGTTCATTGAATATATACATTAATTAATTCTCCTTTTTTTAACAATACCAAAGGACAAAAAATTCACTTACTCTAAATACCATATTTTTCGGAGTATAAGACGCACCTTTTTCCTCCCTAAAAGTGGCTGAAAATTTGGGTGCGTCTTATACTTCGAATGTAGCTTTTTTTTTTCCAGCCCTAACTAGGTGCTAACAGATCTTCCCAGCTCTTACCTTGCAGGCTTTTTCATTGTTACTCTCTCCAAAGAATGTTTTTCCAGCCCTAAGTCTTTGCAGAATTTTTTTTCATTGCTCTACTTGCTCGAATAAGTTTTTTTCTAGCCCTAACCAGGTGCTAACTATCTTCCCAGCTCTTACTGGCTTGCAGGCTCTTTCATTGTTATTCTCTCAGAAGAAGGTTTTTTTAAGTCCTAACCAGGGGATAAAATAATGTGCTGAAGCTGCTCCGAATAAGTTTTTTTTAGCCCTAACCAGGTGTTAACGATCTTCCCAGCTCTTACTGGCTTGCAGGCTCTTTCATTGTTACTCTCTCAGAAGAAGGTTTTTTTAAGTCCTAACCAGGGGATAAAATAATGTGCTGAAGCTGACCAGACTAAGGATGCTAGCCAGATGAATACCTGGTAGGCAGATTGTTTTCCCCTATTTTCCTCCCCCAAAACTAAGGTGCGTCTTATACTCCAGTGCGTCTTATACTCCGAAAAATATGGTACATGTTTTATCTATAAAAACAAGAAAAGCATTTCCCCCACATCCTCTATCTCTTTGGGCTTGTTTCAAGAATATACCTAAAGGCGAGTATTTGTTTCACTATTTCCAGCTGGAACAACACAAGAAACTTTTTTGTATGAAATAACAGAAGAAAGGACAGTGACTGCACCCAAGAGAGTTAATTTCTTCAGAGACTGAGTTTTTCGAATTAAAAGCCTGACAAAACTCCAACTAACAATAGGTGGCAAGAAATTATCCATATCCAAAGAAGATTCAGCAGGAAATGAACATATAATAGAAGAAAGAAACTCCATGACAGTTTTCTTGTTCATGCAATCTTTTATTATATCCAACAACACTGTGTCCTCATGCCTGACTTTTTATAAAGCAATATCTTAAAAAAGAAGCTTTGCTAGTATTACATTTCTCTCTCGGTCCTCAAGATATGGCGCCTGCCCATTACTGTCACATGTTGTGATGGTCATTAAACAAAACAGCCTTGCTTAATGACCTAATCTCTGATTTTCCTGATGCAGCCATTAAATGAACACACTGGTCATTAAGCAAAGCATAAGGTACCTCAGGTTTGGGAAGCTCAGCACTGGCCCAGGTCTGCCCGGCCCAGCATTCCAAGGCCTCTCCCATATCCTGAGATAATCCATGCTCCACTTCCCACCCTTGAGTCCCCACTGGCATTTACCCCTCCCCCCGCATCAGATTACCAATGGTTTCCCACTGGAGTTAGGCCCGATTCCCACCCCGCCAGGCCCCACATACTTGTACTCACTTCCATAGTATTGGAATGTCACTCAGCCACATGATGTGATTCCAAAATTACACCATGCAGGTGAGGAATAAATAACTTCATTTTACTGCCCTAATTCAGTCTCCATGGCACTGAAGAAAGCTCCAGGCCTTTGGAAAGATGTTTAGATCCCGTTTGGAAAGCAAAATGTATCAATTTGTCCCAGACTCGTGTGGCAGTCTCATGGAAGCAGTCATCCTTTTGGACTGTCCACAAATGGTACTTCCAGGTAACTGTCACATGGGCAATGGACAATCCACTCTATCTTATTGCCTTAACATGGTCCCCACAGCACTGCAGAAAACTCCAAATTTTCAGAAAGCTTAGGCACCTAGTGAGGTGGATGGGGAGAAGATAGGCAGGGGGCACTGCAGCATCCCTTCAGTTGGTCAAAGAGCAAACAAAAGCAGGGCCACTGCAACAGATGTAACTTCGGGACCAAGTCATAAGTAGTTTTTTGAGGGTTCACTGTAACTTTGAATAGCCATTAAGCAGTCAATCGTAAGTCAAGAACTATCTGTACTGATCTGATACATAGAAGAGGTTAAAGAAAAATACTTAGTATCTTTCTATTATGACATTAAATTATTACTATTTTTAATTGACATTATCAATTTTACATTTACCCTCCTCATTCTTGATGTTCTACAGTTTTTCAAGTCTTAACAAGACAGAGGATCACCTTTGAGTTATTAATCTGATGTTGTTTTTCTAATTTATTTATCTAATTTATCCTGTTCCATCATCTCAATTCTAAGAAGTTTAGGGTTGCTAATACTAACGTACAGCACATATGAAAAAATTAATACACAAACAATAATAAATTCACCTAATATATTATAATTCCGCATTGTGATGAGATACATTCCCATAAATCTTACAATAGCTATGAATGATAGTACTGTCATGCTACTATATATACGCCAACCATTCCAAAAAGCCAGGTTTCAATGAGTTTCAAAAACTCATTGTTTTTGGGAAACATGGGAAAAGGGAGTATTCTTTTTAAGATATTTGTCAGCCTAGCAAGGTAATGTAGACAAAAAGCATGTACAGATGAAGTAATTGCAGTTTACTGTAAGATTACATTAACTCTTGCAAGAAAAGTAAATCCCACCCACCCCCATGTTAATCTGTATATGAATCTGTATATGAATCATCTTTATAGCCCAAGAAATGTGACAGGTCTTCTGAGACATTTGCCACATCCACATACCTACTGTGGGCTAAACTGCCTCTTATCTGACAGTTTCCCTGGCTGCAGCTCTTCTCCTTGTCTCCCAAGCCATTCCCTCATGCTATTATACTATTCCACAATATAGAAGTTTCCTCAAATAATTTCTGCTTGCACGCCCCCCAAAATTGGAGACCCTCACCAGACATTGTCTCTTAATGCATTTTGAGCATGCAAGTTTTAGAAAAAATAAGTGGTTTCTAAAATACCCAGCCCCAAACCATATGTGGCTTTATTTGTAACCACTATCTTGTATTGTTTTCAGAAACAACCCTGTAGACAGTGCAGCTCCCTTAGCAGCAATGTAACATACTAATAACGGAACACAGGAGCAGATACATCTCATTCCATCTTAAATTTTCAAACTACCTTCCAGATGAGCTCCATGTACAATGAATTACAGCTGTCTAATTTACAGGTGGCAGTGACTCCAGTTCATCCTATTCTAGGAATGGTCTGATTGGCTAACCAGATGGGCAACTGAAAGATTGATTTATATCAGAGTCTTATTTATATAGCCAGCATCTTGAAGCTGAGCAGTTTATAATGTTGGTTGATAAATAAGTAATGCTATTTGATTGCTGTTACTCTCCTTGCATTATTTCTTTACCTTGTATGTTTATACTTTTGTGTAAATATTATTTTTGTATAAATATTATCTTGTCCTTAATTGAATTAGTAGTATCCATCCATTTCATCTATGGCATAACATCATTATGCTGCAGTCCTAATACATAAATTAATCAACCATCTGTGGATTAATTAATCACACAGGAAAAGTCAGTACTAGTTGATGGAAATGACACTAAATAATAACTGCACATATGCTTTATGAACTCTTCCAGCTATGTTTCTAAACAAAACCAAGCCAAAACCTCATGTTCATTTTGCCTCGACCATGTTTTCATAATAACTTCAGTGCAAATGCCATCTAAATGATTATACTGTAACCTTGGCCCAACCCATCCCAGATATTAGAGAAACCTTAAATGTTCAAAGAAAGCAAGATGGGTTGCAGCTGGTTTTTTCTCTCTGCAGTTTAAAAGATAATTGTGATACTGACTGCTGGTAGTAAAAAAGCGTCCTAGGGGTCTGCCACTCTTACAGAATGAATAAATATTAATTTGGATATAGGTAGCTCTTTGGCTATGCCTTCTTTGCTACTTGAACTCAAACCATGGGAGAATCAAGCCAATTATTTCCAGATAGTGCAACTAAGGCAAGGAAGAAATGACCTTCAAAAAATTAACTCTTTATCATTTTTTGCTGGTGATCACTTCCCTCAATAAAAAACCCAACAAAATCTAGTGGGAGACGGGTGAAATGAAGCTTCTGTGTTTTTATTCACATCCAGGGGAAAATAACTATTACTACTTTGTTCCCTATACTCAAAATGAAACAGTTCTGGACTAGAGTCAATACAAACTGGCTCTTGCTGACAAAATGCTTCACCTCAGAACTAACAGCTCCGAAAAATATATTTCCTTACTCCAAACAAATCTTTGGACTCCAAAGCTTCGAAGGAAGAACAAGGCTGTTCCCTTTCTCTTATAGAAAGAAAACCTTGTGTACTACATAAATGTAAAATAACAATCTCAGATCTCCAGAGACATGCTGAAATTTCTCAGAAATTTTTTAAATGTTTTCAACACATCAGCATGAAGCATCGACCTAGTCGGAATCACTTAGATCTAAAGCAAATGCACTGATTGTTTTCACAGCATGGTTTTCTTCTTCAAGCTGCAACAGGCAGGCTGGCAACTGCTGTTCAGAAAGGTTTTCAGCCCCCTGCCTTGGACTGCTGTAGCCCGTGACATGATCAATAGTGGGGTTAGAAGGCAGAGGAAGCTAAGGAAAGATTATGAAGATGAGGTGAGTGACAGAATTACCTTACAAGATTTGTTCTCTCTCACTCACCTTGAATTTCATCTATCTCAGACAAAGACAGGAAATCATCTGAGCACAAAACCACACATAAAAGAAAGCGGCTTTGTGGAACATTGTTCATCCTTTGAAAACAGCACAGTAAAATAGGCATTTACAGGCCAAGGAGAGAAGTCAACATATTCAAAAATATATCATTGCTTGGCTGAATGGCTGTTGCCCAATTGCTTGTTAATTAATCCTGCATTAAACTGACTTTCAGGAAAGATAATGGTTTTGTGGATGGGACTTTCTTTGCTTTTAGCTGACACAGATACTTGTCACAACAGATGGTTTCTTTGAGGAGGCACTTATGGATAACCCAAATACACTGTTTTTCTGCTTTTAGAAATGATTATATTTAGGAGAAACACACTGGCCCAGACTAAATTAAGTAATAACCTGATTTGAAATTGAGGATTTTGCACCTGATATTTATGTCATTTGTAGATTTTCTTAAGGCATAACATTAAAATATTATGATAAATTCAAAATATTAAAAAATGTCAATTTTTATATTGCAATGTTAAGGAGGAAGATAGTTTTATTTGCTTGATTAGCACCAGTTTTTTTAAAGCCTTTAAAAATAAATGGAAGCAACAATAAGGCATTATCTCATCTTGCATATAAAAAGCCTCAAATGCAATAATTAGATATGTTCTCCATAAAATCAGCAATTTTATCATGGTGGCAGTTGTTAGAGCTAACATAAGCACTCTTTATTCTGTAGTACAGAATAAAGAGAAGGAATATAGGAACAGAACTGTAGGAACAGTTCTGTTCCTATAAGTATATAAAATTCCTAGGGGAAAAAAATCTAGGGATTACACAAACCATTCATCAGGCCTTCAGTTTCTCCATAAAGCTTTATTATGACTTGAATTAAAATCTCATTTGAATTGCAGGTAAACTGGCCACTTGACATAAGTTCCCACAGATACATTTTGATCCTGGGTGGCAGGGGGGATGGACCATTGCCTGCCATTATTTCTTTAGTTGTACCCACTCAGTTCAAGTACACATAGCAATAGGCTAGAGAAAAGGTGTCTTTTCCTGCAGGAATAATGAATAATCATTCATCTCCCATAAGCTCCAACTTTTGGGGAATATATTATATTTCTTAATAGACACAAAACCATTATCTTAGTAAACACAGCAAAGGGTTTGTGTTTCAATACCACAATGCTGATTTCATCAATCTGATTCCCCTTGCCTCTTCCTTCAATAGCTATTAGCCACTACCGAAATAAAACAATAAAACAACGCCGCCCTGAGTCCTTCGGGAGTTGGGCGGCATATAAGAAAGCCGAATAAATAAATAAATAAATAAATAAATATGTTTTCAATTTTGATTTATAAGCTGATGAATCCAGATTGACTATTTATCATAACCTTTTTTGCTATTCCTAAACTTTTTTAAAAAAGCTACTTGCCTCATTTCACAGGATCAATACATGTATAATTCAAACTAGCAAGGCTTCATATTATACTTTAAATCAGGGGTCCTCAACCCCCGGGTTGCAGCCCATTACCAGGCCATGTGGGTGGTGGACACTTGCACGCATGCAGCTCAACTTGCACAAGTCAAATTGCAGCGCATATGCGTGCGCGCCAGCCCATCAATCGCACAGCCCGTTTCCCTTCTCCCCCCCCCCCTCCGCCAAGCCACCAAGCCACAAAGGTTGGGGACTACTGCGTTAAATGCTTCTGAAATGCTGGCTTAATAATTTTCCGTATTTAGATGAACTATTTATATACTTGGAAGTACTTCTCCTGTCGCCCTGCCCATTATATCAGGATTGGTGATCAGATTATAACTTTTCTTGCTGGGAGCATAGACTAGGTCCAGCATTCTATAATTCTTGTTAGCAAAGGCTTCCACTGAAATCCCTATGAAAGTTACAAAATTATACTTCATTGCAACAGTAGTCATGAACTAATGGGATTAAACTTGTTTAGGGTTGGAGCATCCAGTTGTTTAGGGGTTTAGAAAGTTGGCTACATAGTAAATAGATTATTTACTATTTTACCTTTGGTATTTATATATAAAATAGTTCATTTGACCTTATTTGATTGTAATCTACTTTTTAAATCTATTTATTTCTTCTGTTACTCATAATCCATTTTATCAACTCCACAAATACATATTTTACTTGTTTTAGACTATAAATTCAAGAAAATAAACCTAATCTTGGTCTGACCAATTCATTCTGAAACTATTAAATACTGAAGATACAACTAGTTTATTCAGGAATGAAGTTTGATTCTGATATTAGTCTGTAATTGAGTAAAACTCTGCTTAGTCTTGCTTCACCAAAAATTATCTGCATCTGGGTATCACTGGGCTGTGTGTGCAGAAGCTTCTATAGCAAAGCTAGTATGTAAGAACATTTTGGGTTACTATACCATTTGTTTTGACAATTTCAACAATTGTTCTGACAGCTAAGAATTTTCTGTCTTCTTTAATATATTATTTATTTATTTGTTATAAAGGCGTACATGTCTCGTGAATCATAGAACTGTAAGCCATTTCAAATAATATAGTACTGCAAAATAAATGTTGTAAATATGCAATTCTCATCCAGCTCAATATATTAATACATGAAAAAATATCCATAACATATCAGATAGAAAGTATAGGCACCTATATGATGTTTATATAGCACCCTTCTTTCAGTTCCAGAAATACAAACCAGTGTACTCCATTATTCAGTCCATGAAGGTTCTATGGACAAGCAATGATTAAACAGCTTTCTAAATGTCACCAAGAAAGAGGATGTCTTCATCTTATGGAGCAAGCTGTTCCCGAAGCAGGGAATGATAGCAGAGAATTATCATTTCTGAGACCCCACCACTAATCCCGGGAGTTCACACCATGTCTTCTCTGCTAAATGAAACTGAGATGTCTGATTCTAAATGGAGTAGACATTCCCTGCCATATAGTATTTTAAATATAAGCAATAATCAGCAGTGTGAATTGCATCTGGAAGGAAAGCAGCTGCCACAGTAGAAGTGTTACATGACTGTAACAGCTCTTTCCCATTATCTAGCAAACTGCTGCATTCTGCACCAATTCTAACTTCAAATAGTCTCTAGGGGCAACCCCACTAACTGAAAATTATAGCATTATAATTGTGAAGGGCCAAAGCATGAGGGACCATTGCCAGCTACTTCCATTCAAGGAACTAGATTGTAACTGGAACACCAGTTCTGTGTAAAGTCAGAACTTTCACCTGGTCTTCAACTTTGAGTCCAACAAAGCCTTGAAGTTCCTGTTCCTTCAGGATAAGAATAATTTTGCCTGAAGCTAAGGACAGAATTGGTAGAGAGGCAGATAGCTTCCAAATCAGCGATCCTTATATTTTGATGAGATTACTCCTAGGTATATTTCTCCTAATCCAGGCACTGTGAAGACTTTCAATACAGCTCCTACTTGTGCCAGGGTGAAGGTATAGACTAGGTATCACTAGCGCTCTAATGATGCCTAATCCCATACTACTGGATAACATATCTTAGCAGCTTCGTGCAAATGTTGGACAATATGAGGGAGAGCACCAAGTTCTGTGGGACAACATCAGAGGTGGGTTTGGACCGGTTTGGACCGGTTTGCCCGAACTGGTAGCAGCCCGCTGGTGACGTTCTGATGACTTCACAGGACCGGTTTGGTCGGTGCCGGTCCGTGGACGCCGCCATCTTTTTAAAATTTTTATTTATTTATTTTGTTGAATTTTTTCCGGTTTTTTTTTCTTCTGAGCATGCACAGAAGCTGAATTTCTGGCACTGCGCATGAGTTGCCATCTTGTTTTCAGCTTTTTGGGGATTTTTAAAAAAATTGGCACTGTGCATGCGCACGCGCACACAAAGCACGCATGCGCTCATGAGGTGTGGCCACATGGCATGGGAGGAAGCGAACTGGCAGCGAGGCAAGTTAGAACCCATCCCTGGACCACATCTTAACAATTACCCACATAAAAAATAATGATCCAACTACAAAACAATTTCTCTGAACCTTTTCAAAAAACCTAGATGAATACCATGTTCAATGGCATCAAATGTGACCAAAAGATGCAGCTGTACCAGCGGTGGGCTTCAAATAATTTAACAACCGGTTCTCTGCCCTAATGACTGGCTGGGTAGCCATGGCTGAGTGGTCATGTGACTGAGTAGGCGTGACCAACCTCACCCGGCCTCTCATGGCCATGGGAATACTGCAACAGTCATAAGTGTGAAAAACAGTCATAAGTCACTTTTATCAGTGCCGTTGTACCTTTGAATGGTCACTAAATGAACTGTTGTAAGTCAAGGATTACCTGTACAAAAATACAAAAAGCTTCTTCGCTTGCAAAAAGCTGCCCTAAATACCAATCATTAGATTAGAAATGGGGGAATACACACTGAAGATCAATGAGTAACAGCTGCCATGGAAAGCTAAACCATTCTGTCTGAATACCTTCCTTTTCCTCAGCAATACCTGCAACCCAGAGTTACAAATCAGGCAGGGTGCCAGAGCACATTGAGGAATTAAAATAGTTAAAATACAGCCAACTCTTGCTCATAACGTGAAACCCTTTAGCAGAGAGGTCATTTAAGCTCTTCAGAAAGTGGGTGGGCATATTTGGGCTACAAAATGCTGAGCTAAAGAGACAAATTAACAAATTAACATCTTGAGTGAGGGCTAATCCCATTTTGTCTTTGTTCAGACCTTGCTGCAGGGAATTTTTGCCTATGAATATAGCTATCTATCTCTTTATCTCTTAAGTGCTGACATCTGCTGTGGGCTATTAAGGAAGGTGGGGACTGCTTTCTCCCTCTAAGAAAACATGTTTCTCCATTTCTCATCCAGGGAAATATATTCTTCCTATTTAATATTTCTTAAAATATTTCATTCTTCTAGAAGAGGGGTGGGTGTTAACTTTCTACAATTGGTGCCATGTTACTATGCCATATTATAATGAGAGCAAACTATAACAAATTGGAAGGAGTATCCACTTATTTTTTTTAATTCAAAAAGTTTTATTAGTACAAAGTACAAACATTTCTCTCTTTTCTCCCCCCCTTCCCCCCAAACCCCTCCCCACCCCACCCCACCCCCTTACCCTCCCCCCCTTTCACCCACCCACCCCCCCGACTTCCCAGAAAAAACACAGGGTATAGTATTCAATAAACATAATATTAAAATATACTAACAGATTATTAATTTCAAAATTTCTCTAGTTCTTTAACTCCTAATTACTCAGAACTTTTAAAACATAATCTAAAAATTAAGTGTATATCATTAGTAAACTAACATTCCAATATATGAAATTATTACTATATATCTTTCAGTTAGATAATCTTTAAAATATAATATCATAATAAAAAGAGAAAAGGGAAATTTTCTTCACCATCTCGGCCAGATGCGCAACCATCAACGTCAATTCCTCAATAATAAATGATCCTTCTTCCAACACTATACCTCCAATAGTCTGGCATTTAGAGTCAACTTGATTACTATTACAATACAGTCCATAGTTGTTCCCAGCAGGAAAAATTGTGTTATAAACTTGATCTTTTCTGTAAAATATTTTAAATAGTCCACCATATTTTTATCCAAAAAGCCTAAATTTTCTTTTCTTTTTTTAACATAACCATCGTATACAAAAATACATAACATCTTCACATCACCCACATTTAAATTATAGATTTAGTCTTTTCCCATATTTCCATCCTTATAATTTCTCCACTATTTTAACCCGATTTTCATACAATCCTTAAACTCAATTTCTCAAATTAATTCCATTAATACATTATACAACCTTTCTATATGCATTTATCTATTATCTTTTATTTATATTATCAAATTGTCCTCTTACTGCAAGATACCAAATTTTAAATCTTCTCTCCATCTGGCCTTCGATTACCCATACTGAAGCCAAATTCTAGTTGTTCCTTCTTCTCATTCGACCTTTAGATCCAACTCTTCCACCCGCTTGTGGTTTGATAATTTCTTGAGTTGTCAACTTGATTTGTTGCTGTCTTGATTCATTCTTAGATATAGCTGCTGCCCTAGTCCTTTATCTCTTCTTGTATAACAAATAAATCCAAGTTATGAATATCACTCTGGTTCTGTAAATCCCCCATTCTTCTTCCTTCTGATATTTTAGATATCTTGGCCTCTAACACTTTTTCTTAAAAATCTCTTGCTTTCCATATCATATTGAGCTGATATCTCTTTCCCAGATATATCAGCGATAAACCAACTGGAGCTTCCCATCTATACTGTATTTGCTGTTTTTTCATTTCATCCACCAGAAAGGCATAATCCTTTCTGGCTCTCAACATTCTGGGGGGAATTTCTTTCATTGTCATCACCTCCTGTCCATCTATCTGGAGCTTGTTCTTAAAAGTCGCCTGTAGCATTTTATTACGTAATGTCCTTGTAGTAAAATATATTACTATATCTCTTGGCAGATGTTTCTGTTTAGCCACCCAGGAATTGGCCCGATATATCTTGTCAATCTGCATACCCAGTTCCTCTTTTGTCACCCCCAACATTTGCACAAATGCCTCCAACATCATTACTTTTAAGTTTTCTTGTCTGTTCTCCTTTACACCTCTTACTCTTAAAGCAAACTCCATATTTCTGTATTGAATCATTAATGCCTCAGCTTCATACTTTTCAATTTTATTTTGAGCCTCTTCTATGTTGTCACTCAAAGTTGTCACAGATTGTTTAATTTCTTCTACCTCCTCTTCCAAAATTTCCATATTTCCTACCAGTTCTTTAAGTACCAAAAATATATCTTCCCTTAATTGCTGGTTCTGAATTACAATCTCCTCTGAAACAGCCTGTATTTTTTCATTAAATTCATTGATTTTTAAATTAAACTCCATAACAAATTCATCCTTCATAGCTTTTAAAGCTTCTTGTAACTTTTCAAACATTAAAGTCTGTTGGGGTGTGAATAAACATTAGGTTGCATTCTTGAAATATGAGCAGGAGGACCATAAAATCCTTTGTTAAAAACAGTCTTTCCAGATTTTGAAGCCATTTAGAATTTAAAATTAAACTTTTTATTTTACTCTGAAGTCAGAAAGAAAAGAGAAAGTTCATCAAAGTCAGGCGTTTTCATACAGAGGGCTGCTAGCAAAGCAAAGCTTTCCTTTTAACTTTCACTTTCATGCCCTTTGAAACTTCAATCGCCATTTTGTAGCTCGTTAACTCAATTAGTTTGTCACTTCCGAAGTGAAAGTTGGAGTTAAGTTTAAATACTTGCCAACCTGTCTCCTGGCTTTTTCTATCTGCTTTCTGCTGTAAATCCTGAGGTTAAAATCGCATGTTAGAAGCAGAAATTGGACGTGGCTTCTTGCTCCGCAAAAGCGGAGACATCCCAGGTCCCGGAGCGAATGACAGGCTGCTGGGGAGCCCTCACCCTTCGTGCCCCAGATTTTCTCCTGGGGCACTAGGGGGGCTCTACCCTCGCCTGCCGACTCTCATCTCCCCCCTATGTCCGGGGAGAAGATTTTCAAGCTGCCAGACAGCTGATCTGGTGGCTTGACAGAACCCGGGATCAGGCGCCCGACAAGGAGCATCTTCGAAGCTCGCGGAGCCAACCGGAAGTCGAGTATCCACTTATTATCAGTGAGCAATCATGTAGCTTGGCCACTCTGAAGCAATGCAAAAGACTCCTGTCCCAAAGGTGCTTTTTCAAGAGGCAACTGGACTTTCTGGAAACCAAGAAAGTCCAGTTGCCTCTTGAAAAAAGCACCTTTGGGACAACCATGACCTGGATGAGTGAGGTAATCATCCAGATTTAAGGAAAAATCACATGTTCTCAGAAAGGCAGTAAAAAAATCAGACAGAATGCCAAGCTTGCATCCTGCCTCTCAGCCATTTCTTCTATGCCAACCCTTCTGTAAATAGCAAAATAGTAAAAATTAGGAATAAAAGTACCACAAAAAACTCCGGGGGGGGGGCGGACACTCCGGAGAAGCTCAGCTACAGACAGAAAGTCTGGGTGCACTGCCAAGAACCATTAAGGTTGTTACAATGTAACAAAGCTTAACCCAGAGGCAGTTTCTGAAAACACTTAAAGCAGCAAGGGTGGCAATTAAGATAAGGATTAGGCTAGAAATACAGGCACATTAGAATCTTTTCTTCCCGTGTTCCTTGCAGGATTAGCCCTGTAAAGTGGGAAAATATTTCTTCCAACAACCGGTTCTCTGAACTGCTCAGAAAATTAACATATGGTTCGGGAGTACCAGTGTGAACCAGCAGAAGTCCACCACTGAGTTGTACCAAGAGAGTTGAACCCCTCTACTGAAATCCTGTCACTAGTCATACTGAAGAACAACCAGTGTGATTGCCATCTGTTCCATTCCAGTGAATCTGACTGAAAGGCATCCAGATAATCCATTTCATCCAAAGCCCACCATAGCTTTTCAATAATTTTCCCAGATACATAAAGTTGGAAACAGAACAATTGTAATAGTCAAGGGATAGCCTCTTGAGAACAGGACCAAAAAAAGAAAAAAAGAAGTAATGGCCTCTTACAATTCATCTCCCCCACTTATTCCAAGATGAGTTCACTACAGTCTGAATCCTCCATGGCAATATACCAGTCCATTGCTTTCTCCATGGCAATTCACAAGATCAGCTGAGGCAAGGATCTAGCCCATAGATCACAAAACACAGAGAATCTTGTCTACTTTCTTATTTATTTTAGTTAAAACATGTATATATTCTTATCGTTCCTATCATCCATCTCCTCCCACTTATGACAGTATGACTGTAACTTGTTGCTTGTATCCTTACGATTTATATTATTTATTTATTTTATTATTTATTTTATTTAGTGTTCTTATATGCTGCCCTACTCCCTGGGGACTCAGGGCGGCGTACAACATGTAAAGAACAACTATAAAAAGAACAGAGTCAATAAAATATAATAACAGTTTAAAATTTTTTAAAAGACATTCAAACCATACATTCATGGGGGAGACCTAAGATATTAAATGGTCTCCAATCACCCCGCCTGCAGGAAGAGCCATGTCTTAATGGCTTTTCAGAAGGCCAGCAAGGTGGGGATAATTCGGATCTCTGGGGGTAGTCGGTTCCAGAGAACAGGGCCCCCCACAGAGAAGGCTCTCCCCCTAGGCCCTGCCAGCCGGCATTGTTTGGTTGATGGGACCTGGAGGAGACCCTCTCTGTGGGATCTAGCCGAAGGGAAGTGTGAGGTAGGATGCAGTCCCGGAGGTAACCTGGTCCCAAGCCATGTAGGGCTTTAAAGATGATGATCAACACCTTGAATTGCACCCGGAGACCAATGGGCAACCAATGCAGCTGGCGGAGTATGGGTGTTATGTGGGTGTATCTTGAGACACCCACTACAGCTCGCGCAGCCGCATTTTGCACCAGTTGAAGTCTCCGGATACTCTTCAAGGGTAGCCCTGTGTATAGGGTATAAATAAGCAATCAGGAAACAATTAATATTGATTGTTTCCTGATTGCTTATTTATACCCTATGACAATCATTAAGTGTTCTACCTCATGATTCTTGACAAATGTATCTTTTCTTTTATGTACACTGAGAGCATATGCACCAAAGACAAATTCCTTGTGTGTCTTATCACACTTGGCCAATAAAGAATTCTATTCTATTCTATTCTATTCTATTCTATTCTATTCTATTCTATTCTATTCTATTCTATTCTATTCTATTCTATTCTATTCTACTCTACTCTACTCTACTCTACTCTACTCTATTCTCCATAGTGGGTGGAGCTAACCTCCAAGAATGGGATGACACCGTCCCTTCAGCCAATGAGGACTGAATCTGACAATTAATATATGTTCGTCCTCTGCCTCTATTCTCCTCTTTCGACTCAGTCCTCGGCTGAACAGGACGTGTGTGTTCACTGCTCCCATTCTTCGAGGCCTGCTTGTTGGCTATCATCTCTTATTGTGAGTTTTTCCTCAGTTGTCTAATTCCATCAGGTCACTGGGGTATCTTCTCCTTTTTTTCACTGGTCCTTCATACCGACTGCTGTCGGCTGGCTGTGGTAATTTTCACCTTTTGCCTGGCCTAACAGGACCTTCATAGTGACAGGGAGCTTCTGTTACCCCATTGGAGCTGCCACGCTTGTGCGGGTGCCCTGTCACCAGCTGCTGGTCCGGGGACTTGCCCCTTCAATCCAGTTATACTGCCCTGCTGCCCTACTGCCCTGTTGCCCTGCTGCCTGGTTGCCCTGCTGCCCAGTTGCCCTGCTGTCCAGCTATCCTATTGCCTTGCTACCCTGCTGCCCTGCTGCCTTGCTACCTCAGCTACAGCTGCTGCATAAGCGCTGGAGCCTTTCATTCGTGCGCTGAACCATTTTTGCCTTTCCAAGCCCCAGCTGATTGCCTGTCAAAATTCCAGCCTGCTGGAGTTGTCATCGCTCGTGCGGTTAACTTCTGAGGCAAAATTGCTTGATCCGGGCTCGTTTTTAGCCTCCCGACTTTGCTGGCTGGTGAGTAATTCGTAAGGGCCATTTGCTGTCCTCTGTGGCTTACCTGACTCAATCTGACAGCTGACATATTCCCGCGCTTTCCAATGGCTCCCTGGTCGCGTTGGCCATCTTGAAGGGCTATTAAGTGAATGGGCAGTTACTGAGAGGAAGGCGGCATTTTGAAGCCTCTCACAGGGCAGTGGCCATCTTGAATGACCTCAGAAAGGCAGCGGCCATATTGAAGTTACTAAGGGCGTGGCCATTTTGTATCAGTAACGAAGAGTGGGCAGCGGCTATTTTTGAAGCTGAATTCAGGCCAGTGGCCATTTTGGATGCCCTTTCTTTCTGGTGGCCATTTTTGAGGCCTACTAAGGCCTACTAAGGGTGGTTGCCATCATAAAGGCCTCAAATAAGGGCAATGGCCATTTTGGGAGGCTAATAAGGGCGGTGGCCATTTTGTTGGCCTCAAATAAGGGCAGAGACCATTTTGGAAGGCTAATAAGGGAGGGAGCAATTTTGTTTGCCTCAAATAAGGGCAGTGGCCATTTTGTTTGGCAATTTGCCAAACAAGAAGAGCCGAGGTGGCGCAGTGGTTAGAGTGGGGTACTGCAGGCCACTTTAGCTGACTGTGATCTGCAGGTCAGCGGTTCAAATCTCACCGGCTCAAGGTTGACTCAGCCTTCCATCCTTCTGAGGTAGGTAAAATGAGGACCCAGATTGTTGGGGGCAATATAAATATACATTGCTTACTGGTGTAAACCACTTAGAGAGTGCTTGCACTGTGAGGCGGTATATAAATGTCACAAATAAATAAATAAATAAATAAATAAATAAATAAATAAATAAATAAATAAATAAATAAATAAATAAATAAATAAATAAATAAATAAATAAATAAATAAATAAATAAATAAATAAATAAATAAATAAATAAATAAATTTGGGCCTACTAATTTAACCAGGCCTTACTGAGGCCTACCTTTCGCTGGCAGTGGCCTATTAACTTACATCTGCAGCTGTTAGGCCCTATAGATGCCTTACCAGGCCCTTATTGAGTCACTATGGCAGAAGCAGACAAGTCTGCCAGGCAGCGCTCAGGCAAGAAGGCCACTTCTAAAAGCTCAGGCCATGAGGCTGATCCTGCTGCCAGCACCTCGGGCTCATCCAGGGCCGATGCTCATTACAGGCCACTGGCAAAAAACACTGACCTGACCTCCAAGTCCTCCAAGACTAAACAGAGGGAGGACAAACTCAAGGGCAAGACTCCTGGCCAGGCCAGCTCCAAGCCTCGATCCAGAAGGGACTCTGAGTCTGCTGAGGTGGCCTCTGTCACTGCGTCTGAGGCCTAGTCCTTGGACAATCCCTATCTGAAGATTGCTGACCGAGAAATTTCAGAGGTCTCTCCCAGTCTTTGAGCGTCTGAGGCATCTGCCCCTAAAGCCTCAGCAACCTTCACCCCGGTGGCTGCTGGGCTGCGGGACCCTTGCGTATCCACCTTGGACCAGGTTGTACAGAAAGTAATTGCTGTTGCTATCCAGCAGGGGATAGCTGTGAGCCTTCAACAACAGGCCAGGCCAGCTGCTCCAGCCATTGAACTTCCTGGCCCTTCCTCCAGGGACTATTCAGTTGACTCTGCTGACCCCTGCTACTGCGAGTATGACCAAGGGTCACACAGCTCCCAATCAGAGCTGGAGGAAGGAGAGTTGGAGCTTGACCTATCAGAGGATGAAGGGTTGCTACCTGACCCCCCTGTCTCCATGGGGCTTTTTCACCCCAGTTTATTTAAATCCATTTTATTTAAAGCCAAGAATGCGGCTAATCTACAGTCTCAGTCCTCCGTGGCTTCTGATGATTTCTCTCCCAGGGACCCTCTGTTTGAGGAGACCACCTCAGAGGCAGAGGTGATTCCATGGAAGCTGTAAAGCGGCAATGGGTCTCTCCTGCCTCAGGTCCCATGCCCAGCAATCTCGAAAAGTGTTATTTTAACGTTGATCCAGCCTTGGCCCAGTTTCTACAACTGCCTCCTGTGGACGCCCCGGTGTCCTCCCTCTACAAGCCAAGCCAGATGCCCAGTGACTCCAAGGAGCTTCTGCATCCGGAGGATCGGAGGATGGAGTTGGCACTCCAAAAAGCCCACCAGGCGGGTGCCTGGTCAGTGTGCGCTTCCACCACTGCTTCATTCTTCCTGCGTACCTCCTTGAGATGGCTGCGACAGCTACAAGACCATCTGCCAGCAACTGACCTCAGGGCTCAGCAGGACCTTAATACGTTGGTGGCTGCCACGCAATTTACATCAGACACCACTCTACAGTCAGCTTGATTTGTGGCACGGTCCATGGGCGCTTCTGCTGTAGCCAGGCAGATGCACTGGCTCCGCAACTGGCAGTCTGACACTCGCCACAAATGGCGTCTGGTGTCAGCGCCTTACCATGGACAGCAGCTATTTGGGGAGGTTAAACCCCATTGTCATTGAGATCCGTGACAAGCGAAAGATACTCCCTACCTTCCATCGTAAGGGTTCCTTTCGCTCCTTCCCCTTCCCCAAATGCTCCTTTCGAGCCCCCGAGCAGGGGTCGAGGTTCAACAGGTTTCAGGGCTCCTATGGAAACAGGCAGAAACAGGCCCCTGACAGGGCCGGGAGAGGCAGGCAATACAAACAGCCCTTTCGAGGTGCAGGAGGTTGCCCCTTCCGTCATGCAAAATAATTCCCCACATGACCCTCCCATCGGTGGCCGGCTGGCCCTTTTCACTAACAGATGAGAGGAGACTATCACTGATGCATGGGTCAGGGAGACCATGTCATCTGGGCTCTCCCTATAATTCCTCTCCACCACCACCCCCGAGGTTTTTCATTCAATGCCCTAGGTCATCTAACCCCGACAAGCGTGCCTTGATGAATGCTGCTATTCAACACCTGCTGGATATTCAGGCCATCCAGCGGGCGCCAGAGGACCAGCTAGGGCAGGGGTTCTATTCCATCTTGTTTGTGGTCCCCAAATCCTCAGGTGGGTGGAGAGCTATTCTCAACCTGAAAAGGTTAAACTGCTACATAATATACAAGCGGTTCAAAATGCACACGCTCCAATCAATCCTGAGCAGGATACAGAAGGGGGACCGCCTCACTTTGATTGACCTCACTGAGGTCATATCCCAATTTGGCCTTCTCACCAAAAGTATTTGAGATTCTGCTATAATGAGGTCCACTATGAGTACAGGGCCCTCCCCTTTGGCCTCTCATCAGCACCAAGGGTCTTCACCAAGGTGCTGGCAGCATTAGCTGCCTATCTAAGCTCGATACCCATGCGTGTCTGGTGTTACCTGGATGACATCCTCATTCAGTCCTCATCTGGCCACCAGGCAGTCCAGGATGTTCAGGTAACCATCGAAACCTTTAGACACCATGGGTTTTTGATAAATATGGACAAGAGCCATCTGTCCCATACTACCCGCCTCACCCATCTGGGAGCCATTGTTGATTCTCTGGAGTGCATGGTCTACCTCTCCCAGGAGCGTCAGTCCGACCTCCTTGACCTCGCCAATCAGGTCATGAGACAGCCAAGGGTCCCCCTGAAACTGCTCTCATCCCTCTTGGGGAAAATGATATTGGCCATCCATATTACCCCTTGGGCTCACCTGCACTCTGGAGAACTACAATGGTTCCTTCTCCCTTTTCAGAGGTCGGGACACAGCTCTTTGCCTGCCAAGGTGTTGGTTCCTGCTCCGGTGCAGCACTCCCTTGCCTGGTGGACTTCGCGAAAGGGTCCCCCTTCATGGAGCCTTGTCGCATCACCATGACAACAGACGCCAATCTCCATGGTTGGGGCACCCACACCCAATCCTTCGCAGTTTTGGGCACATGGCCTTAGGCGGAGGCGCAGCACCCATCAACAGGTTGGAGCTACGCGCAGTCCATCTCGCGCTTCAACACCTGCATCACCGGTTGCCATGTGCTTGTCCTTACAGACAATGTAGCTGCGAAGGCACATATAAACCAGCAACAGGGCACTATGTCTTGTCAGTTGATGGAGGAAGCCATGTCACTGGGCCTGTGGGCAGAACATCATCTGCTCTCCCTGTCTCCTAACACATTTCTGGGACTGCCAATGTAATGGCAGATTGGTTGAGCCATACTCCCATTGACCAAGCAGAGTGGAGTCTCCACCCATCACTCTTTCAGGCCCTGGTGGACCAGTTTGGCTAACCGGTCATAGATCTCTTTGCCACCCCTGCCAACACCAAGCTGCCCCGGTTCTTCACCAGGTACCAGACTCAGGGGGCTGAGGGCACAGAAGCTCTTCTCTGTGACTGGCCAGCCAACCTGCTATACGCCTTCCCTCTGCTGCTGCTCCTGCCCAAAGTCATTCAGCGCATTCTGGAGCTGAGGGCCGAGGTGATTTTCCTTGCCCCGCACTGGCCCAGGAGAGCCTGGTTCGCGGACTTGACCTCCCTGTCTGTCTGTCTGCCCTGGAGAATCCCGCCAACAGAGTCATCACTCAGCCAGGGGTCATTGGTCCACCCGGATCCCAGGTGGTACCAACTGACCACCTGGTGCTTGAGCAGTGCACTCTGAAACATCGCAAAGTGCCGGACAGGATCATTCAGACTCTCCAGGTCTCCAGGAAGCCATCCACCGAGAGAATCTACTCAGCTACCTGGAAGATTTTCTGCTCATGGTGCGCCCAGGTGGGGTATTAGCAATAGCACTTATATACCACTTCATAGTGCTTTACAGCCCTCTCTAAGCTGTTTACAGAGTTCAGCATATTGCCCCCAACAATCTGGGTCCTCATTTTACCGACCTCAGAAGGATGGAAGGCTGAGTCAACCTTCAGCCGGTGAGATTTGAACAGCTGAACTGCTGAACTGCAGTGCTACACTTTAACCACTGCACCACCTCGGCACCAACAGTATTCCCCTGTTGACCTGTCCATCATCAACCTGTTGGAATTTTTGCAGCATGGCCTTGACAAGGGTCTCGCCCAACACTCTGAGAAGGCAGGTGGCGGCGCTTTCTACGGTGTTGTCCTGCAGGTCTTTGGACTCCTTGGCCCAGCATTCCCTGGTGCACAGATTTCTGAAGGGGGCCAGGAACTTGTCCCCTCCCATCATACATTGTTACCCCACATGGGACCTCTCCAAAGTCTTTCTGCCCCTGACAGATTCCCCGTACAAGCCATTGCGGACTGCCTCGCTCCACCTTAAGGTGGCTTTCCTCGTAGCCATCACGTCGGCTCGGCGGATATCTGAGCTTACCGCCTTATCTGTAAGGGGGGATTTATGTGTATTCCATGCAGACCGGGTGGTGCTTCACTTAGACCCCACGTTTGTGCCCAAGGTTAATTCCTATTTTCATAGGGCACAAGAAATAGTTTTGCCCAGCTTCTGTGTCAATCCCTCAAGTTCTCTAGACAGGCAGTGGCACAAACCTGATGTCAGGAGGGCGCTTAAACTATACCTCAAGCACACCTCCACCCATCGCAGGACTGAGGCATTGTTCGTCTCCTTCCAGCCCACGTCCCTGGGACAAAAGGCATCTTCCTCCACGGTCGGGCACTGGTTGCACAGTGTCATCACCACGGCCTACGAACTGCAGTCTCTGCCACGGCCTCGTGGGGTGACAGCGCACTCAACATGCAGTGCAGCTACGACGGCGGCGTGATCCACACAAGCATCGATCGAGGAAGTCTGCCGGGTGGCCACCTGGGCTTCACTGACCCCTTTTATCTGCCATTATAAACTTGACAGTTTTGCTTTGGCAGAAGCTGCGTTTGGATGCAGGGTTTTACAGCTAGGGGTTTCGGGGTCTTTAGAGGCCAACCAGACTTAGCCCTCCCAATGGACAGACTGCTTTGGTATGTCCCATTCTTGGAGGTTACCTCCACCCACTATGGAGAATGGGCATTGGACTTACCTGATACACCCCTCTGGTAGGGTGGAGCTAACCTCCAAGTCCCACCCAAAGTTGTTCTGGTCTGGAACTCGGGGCATTGGTTGCTACTGTTTACCTGGTGTGAATGTGGGAGCTACACGCAGAGTCTGATCATCATCCTTCGTCAAAAGAGGGGGAATAGAGGCAGAGGATGAACATATATTAATTGTCAGACTCAGTCCTCATTGGCTGAAGGGACAGTGTCATCCCATTCTTGGAGGTTAACTCCACCCTACGAGAAGGGGTGCATCAGGTAAGTCCAACGCCCATTCTATTCTATATAGCCATCTGTACTATAACCAATTCTGAGTTTCCACTTCCTTGGAATCCAGATACTGAAATGAGATTTATTTATATTTTATATTTATTTAGAATTTAGACTTCTAAGGCACCCATCTCATTACAAATTCCGGACAGCATATAGAGTTAGAAAAACCTAATACAATATAGTAAACAGTCAAAAATAAAATATAATTTTAATAGGAGCCACAAATTTTTATGTAAATATGTAAAAGTCATGCCATATTAGACACCTAGTTCCTAACACAAGATATTTGGATTTGGTTCTGAGAGGCAAACCTTGTTCTTACAAGTAAATTGTTGCAACCCTTCTTCCATTATTTTAGATTTTATATATTCTTTTAAGTTTGTAGTATGTTTTACTGATAATAGATTTAGAATAACTGTCACTTTGAATGTACACTAATCGGTATACATTAAAATGAAATGTCACCACTTCCAATGTACACTACATAAAAATGACAAATAAATAAATAAATAAATAAATAAATAAATAAATAAATAAATAAATAAATAAATAAATAAATAAACAAACAAATATAAATAAATAATACATACATACATACATACATACATACATGCATACATACATACATACATACATACATACATAAAGCATATATGCACATATATTATATGACACAGAAAACAACACAGTCTAGTCCAGATGTATACATGTATATGGTGAGAAAAATGAATCTTGCGAGTTTACCAGATGGATGACATAGGGAACAAAGGTGTTACACAATCTGGTAGTCCTGCTACAAATACTTCGAAATCTGCTCCCAGAGGGGAGCAACAGAAACAGACCATAAGGTGGGTGGGTGGAGTCTCTAACAATGTTTTGAGCTCTAAGCACATAGTGCTTATAAGCAGTATCCTGAATGACAGGAAGCAAGCTTCCTATAATCTTCTTGGCTGTCCTTACCATTCTCTGTATGGACTTTCTATGTGAGGCACTGCTACCACAAAACCAAACAGTTATGCAGTTTGTTAAATGCTCTCAATTGTGCCTCTGTAAAAAGTGGTCAGGACAGAAGAGGAAAGACGTGTTTTCCTTATCCGTCACAGGAAATGCAGACGCTGGTTTGCACGCTTCACTAAGGGTGATGTGTGGAAAGACCAGCACACATTGCTAGTTATCTGCACCCCCAGATTCATAATATCATTGACCACCTCTAAGTTGCATCCTTGATACTGAATGAAGTATGACTATGCTGGCTCTTTCTAAAATCTACAATGATCTCCTTTGTTTTATTAACATTTAGGTTACTTTTATTACATTAGTCCTCCAGAGCCTTTACCTCTTCCCTATAAGCCCAGATAAGATCTAATGTACACGACAATGAAGAAAGAATGGCAAATACCATGTTCCTCACAATAACTGTGTTCAGGTTTTTTTTTCTTTTTTGACTGGACATCAGTATACACTTGCCTATTTCAGTTTTCATTGTTTTTTAAGACCTAAGCCTGTAGGTGAGAATTAAATACTGGTATATAAGAATTTATATTAAAGTAACATTAAAAACATAGAAACCTTCCCTCATTAATATTTATGTCAAATAAATTCTTCATATTTGCAGAAAAGATTTGCATATCATGCAACACATTTTAGGGTGGGGATTCAGTTGCATAAAATCTGGGCCCCTGGAGCTCACCTTCAAAGGTTTCAAACTGAATTTGTGCCATCAAATCCAAAGTATATCAGGAATCCTATGATTTTAATGAATGTTTTACTAGGAAACATGTTGGCAAGCTATTGTCTATTAAAATTAAATGCACCTACCACACATTTTGATGACACAGGCCCCCACACTCCTGGACTTCGGAAAAGCCAGTTTGGTCTAGTGGTTAAGGCATCAGGCTAGAAATTGGGAGGTAGTCGGTTCCCCTGCCTTAGTCATGAAAGCCAGTGGGTGACATTGGGGCAGTCACTATCACTTAGCTCAACTCACTTTACAGAGTTATTGTTATGAGGAATATAAAAGGAGAACAAAGGAATATTAGATACAATTGCCCCCTTGAGTAGAATAATAAAGGCAAATATAAATAAATAAAATAAAATAAACATGGTTCTGCGGCCTCACATGGAGAGCCCAGAGAAGCACACAGGGGGAAAGCTCTCCCATTGTCTTTTAATTTATTTTAATAGTATTTAATCACTCTTGCCTCTTCGTAATACATTTTTAACATTTTCTTTGAAGAAGACAGAAAGTTCAACAATACAACTGATAATAAATAAATAAACAAACAAACAAACAAACAAACAAACAAACAAACAAACAAATTCTATTCTAAAGAGCCAGTTTGATGTAGTGATTAAGTTGCTGGCTTATAAAGCGGAGACTGTGATTTTAACTTATGAGTTACAGTTACTGGTCCAAAATGCAGCAACATGGGCATTTCTTCATGGATAGAAATGAAGGCTTAGTATATGAAGTGACCAAAAGCTTCTACCTATAGTAAATAATCTGTGGTAGCTTTAGAGATGTTTATTCAGAAACTGTAACTAGATTTGCAATAATAATGAACATAGAAGCACAAATTTGTCTACCCTCATTTGCAATCATATTTAGGAAACTGTAAATTACATATTTATGAACTGAAGTGACAATGGGAGAATTTGCCTTCCCTTGTTAGAAAAGGCATAGTTTTATTTGAATATATTTAAATTCTATGTATTTGAACTTGTGCAATGGCCTATCAGGAGTTGAATACATTTCTACAGCTATACACTTTCTTGGACTGGGGTGCTTTTGCCATTATTGCTGCTGACATACTGCATTATAAAAACACCAATATGACAACTGAAGGATGGTTTACAGTGCTTAGACCTCTCTTGGCTCCAAACTAATTCTCCAGCTAGAGAATCAAACCATTTGTCTCTTGTCCAGCATTTATTATGTTCATGACAGAATGCCCTTAATCATAAAGAATCTAATCTGAAAAACCAAAGCCAACTGATAGTTCAGTCCATGCATTCTTATGTTTTCTTCCCCAGTTCCCTTCTGGCAATTTTGATTGTTTTATGAAATTTGTTAAAGCAATTCTAGTATATCTCACAATTATTGCCTACAGAAGCACTGAACTAAAATATGAGATTACCAACTTGATTCTAAATAAGCTCTCTTGGAAACTAGGTCATACTGCAGGCTAGGTTTCATCACTTAGTAAAAATAGTGCATATCAGGTATCTGTTGAAAATGACTTAAAATGTTAAACAACTAGAGAGGTTGCTCTGTTCATCTCTGTATTTCTTCAGTGTGCCAAAATTCTTGTTGATAGAGCATGGTAGAATGTGGGAAGGACACAGACAGACCTGTCCAGAAGACTTAGCTGCTTTGTATCCAATTTCAGGAACAGTTTTACAAGCATTTAAATTATCTTTGGATAAGGTATATTTCCAGATTACAATCACATATTCTAAAAATAAATGCTAAGTAATCTGCATTTTCCAGCACATGTAATTTTTTGGGGCCAAACAATCTAAGAGTCTTTGTTGTTTACCATGATATTCATATTATTGTATATTTTCCCACTTTAAAAACTATAGATGGGTATATACATATAACATCTAAGGAGCAGACTGAAACTTTAAACCAATTGATAACTTCAGAGGAAATCCTGGCGGTTATAAAACAGCTAAAAATGGGTAAGGCTCCAGGTACAGATGGCCTAACAGCTGTTTACTACAAAAACCTACAGGATGAAATGGTGGAACCTCTGAAGGCATTATTTAACAATATACAACAAGGTGGAGAAGTACCCCCAACTTGGAAGACTGCTTTTATCTCTTTGATCCCAAAAGAGGATCAAGATCATACAGACCCTAAAAACTATAGGCCAATTTCACTTTTAAATGAATGAATTTGGCCCCGTGCTCTGGAACCAACTCCCCCCATAGACCCGAACCATCCCCACTCTGCTGGCCTTCCGAAAGGCCGTTAAGACATGGCTCTTCCTGCAGGTGGGGGGGACAGCTTAACCATTTGAGCTTACCCCCCAAGTATGTATGTGGTTGAATGGATGGATGTTGTTGTTGCTTTTATACTGCCTTTTTAAATTTTGTACCGTTTTTAAATTGTTGAAATTTTGTTCATTCTTGTATCTCTTATGTTGTACGCCGCCCTGAGTCCTTCGGGAGTTGGGCGGCATATAAGAATAACAAAATAAATAAATAAATAAATAAATATAGACTACAAAATTTTTGCTAAAATACTAGCTAACAGATTAATGATACTTATGCAACAATTGATTGACCAAGATCAAACTGGTTTCATAGAAGGTAGACAAATGAAGAGTAATGTAAGACAAATAATTAATTTATTAGAATATTTGGGGAGGAATAACCAAGTATCTGCCGCACTGGTGTTTTTGGATGCTGAGAAAGCTTTTGATAGATTGAATGGGAAATTTTTATTAAAATTAATAGAAAAGATGCAGCTTGGAGAATATTTTACACAATCCATTAAGGCAATATATCAAAAATAAACAGCCCAAATAATAGTTAATGGTGGGTTAACAGATAATTTTAATATAGAGAAAGGAATGAGACAAGGATGTCCCTTATCACCTTTATTGTTTATTTTGTCTATGGAAATTTTATTTAGCAAAATAAGGGAGTCTGAGACAATTAAGGGTATTAAAGAGTCCCTAGGGAGTTGGGCGGCATACAAATCCATTTAATTAAATTAAAATAAGACAGGAAGAATACAAACTATGAGCATTTGCGGATGACTTAGTAGTTACTTTAACTCAACCACATCAATCAATTACAGGGTTGATGGAAATTATTGATTCTTATGGACAAGTATCTGGTTTTAAAATAAATGTAGATAAAACTAAAATAATAGCTAAAAACATGACTAGAAGTCAAGAGGAAGAAATAGAAAGGGTTACGGGATTTGAAACAGTGAAAAAGGTTAAATATTTGGGGGTTAATATTATGTCAACAAATACGAAATTATATCAATACAATTATGAACTATTATGGCAAAAAATACAAAAAGATTTGGAAAACTGGAAAAAACTATAGTTGTCCTTGCTGGGCAGGATAGCTGTAGTAAAAATGAATGTTTTACCAAGGTTTTTATTTCTTTTTCAAACGATTCCTATACTCAAAAAAGATGATAATTTGAAAGAGTGGCAAAAGGGTATTAATAAATTCATTTGGGCAGGGAAAAAACCGAGAATAAATCAGAAAATAATGCAAGATTCACGAGAGAGGGGAGGATTAAAGATGCCTAATTTAAGATTGTATTATGAAGCAGCTACCCTCTCAGTAATTACGGATTGGATTAACCTGACGGAAGAGAGGATACTAAATATAGAAGGGTATGGCTTGATTTATGGATGGCATGCTTATTTAGTGTATAATAAAAAAGTAGATAAAGCCTTTAAGAGTCACATATTAAGAAACGCTTTATTACGTGTCTGGAAGAAATATCAATGTAAATTAAATGATAAGTTACCTATATGGACAGTGCCCAGACACGCGATAGAGAATATAAACATAGAGCAAAAGTTAGATAAGATTACCTATAAAGAATTTCTTTATGCAGAAGGAATGAGGTTACAATTAAAATCAATGGAGCAATTAAGAGAAGAAGGAATAATTAAGTCTTGGTTCCAATACGGGCAACTGCAGACCAGATGGAAAGAGGATTCAAAAGTAGGTATCTCGCAGCAAGATGATAACTTGATAACTCAAATAAAGAACAAAGGACCAATGCATATAAAGAGATTATATAATGTATTAGTGGAATTAGACTCCGAAACAGAGCTGGTTAAGGATTGTATGATAAAATGGGCACAAAATATTGGTGAACCTATAATGATGGAAACATGGGAGAATATATGGGTTAGAAATGTAAAATTTACACAAGCTCAAAATCTAAGAGAAAATTTTTATAAAATGTTTTAGAGATGGCATTTGGATCCAAAAAAACTAGCTCGTATGTATCCAAATTTACAACCTAAATGTTGGAGATGTGAATGTGAAGATGCTACTTATTTTCATATTTGGTGGACTTGTAAGAAAATTAAGGCTTTTTGGATTAAAATATGGTGGATTATTCAGAATATTTTAAAGAAAAAAATTAAGTTTACACCACCGTTTTTCTTGCTGGGAATAACTATGGACTGTACTGTAATAGAGACTAAATTGATTTTGAACTTGATAATGGCTGCCAGATTGCTGATAGCACAATACTGGAAGAAAGAAGATATACCTACTATTGAGGAATGGACAATAAAAGTTACACATCTGGCAGAAATGGCAAGAATTTCATCATACCTAAAAGAACATTCAAATGAAAGATACATATTGGAATGGAGTAGATGGACTGATTATATTCAAAAAAAGTATCAGATTAAGAAGATATATATAGTTTAATAATGATATATGGTTAGAATTTCAGAATAGTTTAATAGATTTTAAACAATGTGGAGTTTTAAAAAATTAGAGGAATTTCTGAATTTATAATTTGTTAGTATATTTTAAGTTTATGTTTATTTGAAGATTATATCCTGTGTTCTTTCTGGGAAGTCGGGGGGGGGAGGGGAGGGAGGGGGTTGGGGGAAAGGGGGAGAAAAATTTTAAAAATGTTTGTACTTTGTACCAATAAAACTTTTTGAATTAAAAAAAAAACTATAGATGTGAGTTTGTTTTGTGGACTTTTAACCTGATTCCACAATATCCTAGTGTTATGGCAATAATACTTGGTTCACTTTTCTGCACATTTCTTGATCCAATAGCTAATTCTATAATTTCCTCTTTGCTTTCTCCTACTTAATTTTATGAGTAAATCCATCAGCAAGTACATGAAAGATACACAATTAATAAACAGAAATGTTTTCTAAATTAATCAACATGTTCCTGGCCAATAATCGTTCCTCTATGGTTGGAAGGGCAAAAGCACTCAGAAATAGAAGCAAGAGAGTTGTTCCTCTTCCTCTCTGCTCTCCTAATGGTGCTTAGTCCCCAGTAATTTTGGACTAGCAATGTCAAGAGGATTTAGTATCTCTCTAAATGTGTAACCCACTGTATTCCATTTAATTTCTTGTCCTAGAAATAAATTTAAACTTGCTACTGCCAAATCACATCAAATCAGTTAATTAATAACCCTTGTTTATGCAGTTAGCTATTAAGAAAGTACGCAAAGCTCAGAAAAGAAAATCCCTTGTTTTTTACATCTCTGGGTGTCTTAATACATGATACTATTAATAAGAATTATTTAATCTGTTAACCAGAACTCATTTTAGTGACATCAAAAGCATATAGTCCATCAGATATCAATAGCATGCAAATATCGGTACAATAACTATGATATTGTATGTATGATCCATACAACAGGAAATTCTCTAGTAAAAATAGTAAACTATACCACAGGAGTTACCTCAAATTCAAATCCAAGTATCTGGATCTAGAAGGTTGCTGGAGTTACATAGTTTTTCAGTTTAAATGAAACAGGGATTAAACAATTGGTGCAACTGGGATTAAACAATTGGTGCAACTGGGTTTAAACAATTGGTGCAATATAGTGTGGTGTGCAGATTAAAGTCATTATTTCTATCCTTCTATGTCTTCATCAGCAGTATGGTGCTATATTTATATTTGTTTAGAATCAACCCTCCTCATTTTTTTGCAGTATGAAATGTCTGTTGAGTATGCTGCTGTCAGCTACTAAAGATAAAGAGGAACACAGTTGGACAATGTGATTAATGTGCAATTTCTACAAACAGCAGGTCACAACAAAGCAGACCTTCTGGACTGTATCATTTCAAAGGGGTATGTTCTTTTTCAGATAATATTTCCTACCTCTAGATGTATTAAAGCCACTAGGTCAGAATGGGTCAGATTACACCAGCAAACACCCTTAGACAGGTGAGTCCCAGCAAAGACAAAGGGACTTACTTCTGAGAAAGTAGAGACAAGATCAAGCCATAAATCACTACATTTTCAGTCTAGTCATCTGCAAGGTTGTTAAATTGAGGGGCCCATAAAGGTTGTTGGAATATTATTTTAAAGATAATTTATATGCTTAAAAAAAGACCACTCTAAAATACTTTCTCCAAACTTCTAATTTTGCATGTAATGAATATTGCAGAACCTGTAGAGTTCTAGTCTTCAAAAAAAGTATAGAAAAAGTTTTATATTGATCTGCTAAGATATTCCAAAAGTGGAAGCTGGACAATTATTTACTGCTATGATTTTTTCCCCAAATGTTGTACATACTGAGCAAACCCCAGCACTCAATCAAGGTGCTATTCTGGCCCTATACAAACATACTCAAAAATGCCTGGGACTATCTTTACTAACCAAACACCAAGTATAAATAGTTTTCAGACATTTTCTTATTCTTTGAGTTATCCTTTTCAAAGATCTTGATCCCAAACAATACATAGGGCATAACTATAAAACAGTAAAAGTACAATATGTCATATTTATATTTATGTGCAGATCACTTAAATAGTTTTATAACAGAAATGCTGGTTGAAAAATAGGAATCTTCCTTTAAAATATGCATGGAGGTCACAAACTGAATTAGTTTCTTGTTAAGGAAGAAATTTGAGGAGCACCTTCATTCACTAGAGGAACTTAAACTTTTCCCTTGCCCAATCAAATTTTAGCAGTGTGCTTAATTGATAAATTAAAAACAATGCTAGACTTAATATTATTTCTTTTCAAACTGTAGAACTGGGAAGAGTGTGTGTATGGTGGGAGAAGAAACTTATTTTGTCCATTTTATTTTTTAATTAGTTTATCGAAGTATAAAATACAAAGAAAAAAACATGGAAAAGTAAGAAGAGAGGAAGGGAAAAGAGGAGGCATAGTGTAATGGGAGAAAAAAAAAACCAACTTCCGACTCTTTTTAGCACAGGGGTGTCAAACTTTATTTTGTTGAGGGCCGCATCAGAGTTGTGGTTGATCTTGGAGGACTAGGGTGGGTGTGGCCGGGGTTGGCATGGCCAGCACATGCAAGCAAGCAGCGCAACCGGGCCATGGACGGCGTTGGTTTCTGCGCCCAGCTAATTCCGATTCCACAGCGGCCTTATTGTTTGAGGGTAGGAACAAAGCCTTCAACTGAGCGAGGAGACACCGTGGAGCCAGGCCCCACATACCTGCATCCAGTCTGCCAGAGCTCGCTGTGCTGGGGGAGAAATGACAGACCCTGTGACACAGAGCCCACCAACGTTTCAGCGGAGAGGAACAAGGAGGAAGAGGTGGAGAAGAGCGGCGAGGTTTTGTGCCAGCTGGCCGGCCAGGTAGAGAGTAGGTCAAGCGGGTCTGGCTGGCTGAGAGGGGGGATCATGGCTGCTGATGTGGCTCCCGCACCGCTGCCAGCAGCTTGGGTGCCCCAACTGTATCCAAGTTGAAGAAAGCAGAAGCGCAGCAGTGGGATTGCCCTCAAAGATAGCTCCATTTCCAAGAGCCCCATTTGCACATAGATGCCCCATTTGCATGCAGGTGGGTCCATGGGACAATGGGGTCTCATTCCTCCCCTGGCGCAGCAAACTCTGGCAGGCTGGACATGGATTGAAGGCTTTATTCCTGCACTCAAACAGTAACACTGGTGCACGTGAGCAAGCAGCGCACTTGGGCCATTGACAGCATTGGTTCCTGCACCCGGCCTTAGATCCGACCTGTGGGGTTGCCCTGAAACCAGCAAGGGACTGCCCAGCCACCTTGGCCCCGCCCCCTGGTTGTATGAATAGGAAGCGGCGAGCATGCAGGAGCTGGCATTCTGGATGAAAGGGAGTTGCTCAGAATGCAGTCATCCTGTGGAGAAGACTGTCCCCAGAGACACCACACCCCATGTGCGCTCGCTGCCACCTGTCTACGTGCCCAGGGGTCAGGGTAGGGGCAGGCCCTTGCTGGCTCCAGGCTGATCCCATGGAGCTAAGGCTAACTGCTTTCTGGCCCAGATGGCCACCGTGTTGTAGATCAGCACCCGGTCGGCCTGGTTCAGGTCGAGGCACCACAAGCCAGTCATTCGCTGTTTCCAGGGTGGCTCCGTGGGCTAGATCTAACCACATTGTGGGCCAGATCTGGCCCACGGACCTTGAATTTGACACCCCTGCTTTAGCACATTCTAAAGTTGTTAAAATATTATGGACTAGATTTCAAAATATGAGAACAAATGATATATTGTTCCCCACAGCAAGGAGAAGCAGAGATGGTTAAAATAATTCTTTTATCCAAATAAGAGATTATATTTAATTTTGTTTCTATTTTGAAATTGCTTCCTGGATTTTGTGTTTGCAATGAGGGGGGGGGGAATGAATTTGATTCTGTTTTTGTAAACTAGATAGGCTTATTGTTATAGAAATGGCTTGTACATACTGTTGTGTAAAAGCAAAAAGTTGTGGTTGTAATGTTGTTACCTTCTAGTATGTTAAAGAAACTTATTTTGTTATTTTACATTTGTAAGAATAAAATAACTCAATTTATTTATATGAAGCCTGAGACTGTCTCTAGTTGTCTTTCACATTCCCCAGACTTTTTCCCTGGTCAGGTTCAGGTGACTTTTGTCTTCAGAAAAGGAAGTTCATTAACCCAACTTACTCATCCTTTTGATTCAAAATATATTTCTACATTCTTTCTATAAAATTTAAAAAAAATATTCTAGCAATTTGAAAATGTTAACAAATTATTCCTGTTTTGAACGGAAACATTATGTGCAATATAAAAGAAAAAGAGGGTTCTTTCTGAAATCAAAAATTATCTCTTTAAATAACTAATAGAAATTGTAATGCAATGTTCAGCTAGCTTAATAGTAAATGGAAAACTTTTGCCACAGAATCAATGTTAGAATTAGTAATTTACAAATACTGTACCTAGCAAAACCAATATCTGATTTATATCACAGGAATGATTTTATGCATTTCTCAACATTTTACGGTCAAAAGATTTGTCTCTATAAATAATTGCACCGTTGTGAATTAGTGAATAGCATTAAAAAACAAAGTAGTTTCCTAGACATAAGTAAACCTAGTAAAGGCTTAGTAAATGATTAGTTTGAAAATAAGAGAGACAAAGACGGGTTAAGAAATGGTAAGATTTGCTCCAATCGGAAGGATAGTATCACAGACAGAGGGAAAAGGTGGACATATTATGAATTAAATCTCTTTTCAGAAAAGAAACTGTAGGTTTGTTGCAGAGATTACATATTTAGTACCCTTGAAACAATATGCCAGCATAAATCTACTGCTTAAAGAGTTAAACATGTTTTTCCACAGAGCTTTTAGAACTGAAAATCTGAACTATTTCTGCAAAGTTTTAGTCTGATCTATCTTAAAATGCATTTTTAGGGCATATCCGATTAACAACGGACAAATGAATATGCTGGATTTAAGTCTTCTTCCAGATAGACTGTTGAGGTTCCCCAGTGAACTTGAAACCTCAAAAAGTATGAAAAACACCTTGCCTTAGATATCCTTCAGGGAGAACCACAACCATGGACGGGCAACTTTCTTTTTCTCAAGGAGTTGCTTTGGTAGCAATCTATGATAGGTGCATGCCAAATAATGTGTGGATCCATCATCATATAGAGATGGGGCCACCAATTCTTCCTCCCTTTCTTCTAATTTGCCTCTCTGTTGAGCAGTCCTGTAAGAAAAAGACATACATTTGTCTAACTAGAGGATTGAACTGGTCACTGGACAATAGATTTGGAAATCAGGCCCATATAACATTTGGTTGAAATCTATATGATACTCAGAAATAGAAATTGTTCATCCCCATATTTTATTAACCATTGGCAAGAACCATTGGTTAATGGTTTTATTAATTTATTAATCAAGGTTGAATTATTAATGTTGAAGATCACTGAAGAAATTAGAAAGGGGTTAAGAGTGAAACTTTCTTCCTTGTGAAGCTGTTTGTCCTCTTGCTGGAGGATAGGCAATGCAGACATCATATACCTACTTAAAGAGCATTTTAAGGGCATTTAAAGTAATATTACTAATTTTGCTTTTTTTTAAATGCTTTGCTGGTGTTCATTTATTTATTTATTAAAATTTTATGCCACCCATGTCCCCTATAAGGGGAGACTCTGGGTGGCTGTTTTGCTTTACTCATTCAGACGAATTTGATTATTGGATTTGATTCTAAGTTGTATGATATATAAAAGATATAAATTATAAATTAATAAATAGAATGTACAGTTGGAAAACAACATGAACCATCTTTCACTTAATACTGAATGTTTGATGACTAATTTTTAAATCCCAGAAAAGAATAATGAAAATTATGCACTTGTATTCATGTCTACATTTACTCACCATCGTACACCTTTAACTGGAAGCTTTTCTTCTTGTATCCTGATAGTTCATCATGAACACTGTACAATAAAGCTCTATTTAAGAGGTTCTTGGTGCTCTCTGAGCTTGGTTGTTTTCTTGCAGACATTTCATTACCCAAACTAGGTTTTGTATGATGTTACCTAGTTTGGGTAATGAAACCTGTACAAGAAAACAACCAAACTCAGAGAGCACCAAGGACCCCTCAAGTTTGTTATTGAAATAAAAAATTTTACAAGTCAGTTATGAAAAAGGGGGTTTTGATGTATCACTTACTACTGCTAGTATAGCACTTGATACTGAAAAACCACCCACATCAATGGCACCAACCAAGTGCTCTACTACCAAAGCAATAATCCAATCTCCCACAAGAGAAGTTGCATAAAAACTTTAGATGAGCACAAACACACTGCAGCATACCTAACCAGCAGAAAAAGGAAACAGAGCATCTATACATTCTCCAACAAAATGGATATCCATGTAACTTTATCAAAAAGTGCCTGATCACTCAAGCCAATATAGCACAACCAATACAAGCTGTAAAAAGGATAACACTGCCAAACATCAAGAATATCTCAGAAACCACCAATTTTACAACCATGGAATGAGCTGTGGCCTAGAGGTGGAGCTCTTGCCTCACAATCAGGAGGTTGTGAGTTCGATCCTAGGTAGAGGCAGATGTAAGGGTCTCCTGCTTGAGCAGGGGGTTGGACAAGATGACCTGCAAGGTCCCTTCCAACTCTGTTAATCTGTTAAGAATATAGCACACAAACCAACTAAAGCCCAACTAAAATATTCTAAATAAACCAAAAGATCCAGCAGCCAAAGAATAAAAAGAGTCATCTGTAATATACAGTATAAAGTAGGACAAACCGACAGAAGATTGGCAGAATGCATCCATTAACATCAGCTAGCAGTCAGAAGACATGATGAGAATGCTTTAATTTCACAACATATGGACAGATTTAACCATAGTTTCAACTGGGAAACTGTGACCATCCTAGACCAAGACAAGTCCAAGAACACCATGGAATTTCTAGAACCTTGACACTCTGATAAATTAGCCATCAGTAAATACATAAATATAAACAATATCTACATACTATGCAAAAGACATAATCAACAAACCAAAAAGGGAACACAAAGACCAAAACATCGCCCCATCACAAGCAGCACCCAGATGATCATAGCTTAACTCCAAGATTAACATCAGACCAGAATCAATAAGTAAACAATATCCAATTAAGGTACTGCCAAACATGTAAACAGCTCAGCCAAAGTACTTCTAAGACCATCCCCATCAACATTAACAGGACAAGCCACTAGAACCGTGATGGCGGACCTATGCCACGTGTGCCACAGGTGGCACGCGGAGCCCTCTCTGCGGGCACGCGAGGCGTCCCTAGCTCAGCTCCACCGTGCATAAATGCTTCCCGCCGGCCAGCTGGTTTTCGGGTCTGCCCTGCTTGTGAGAGACGCGCATGCATGTGCAGCGGGGTGGGGGGGCCTACCTTTCTCCTCACTTTCGGCTGCCCATGACTTCCCAGATCTCTGGAGATCCCTCCCCAGTGCTGTTTGGGGATGGGAGGCTTTTTCCTCCTCCAAGCTCCGTTTGGGGATGGGAGGCTGTTCCCTCCTCTAAGCACTGTTTGGGGATGGGAGGCTTTTCCCCCCTCCAAGCTCTGTTTGGGGATGGGAGGCTTTCCCCCCTCCAAGCACCGTTTGGGGACAGGAGGCTTTCCCCCCCCTCCAAGCACCGCTTGGGGATGGGAGGCTTCCCCCCCCTCCAAGCACCATTTGGGGATGGGAGGCTTTCCCCCCCCTCCCAGCGCTGTTTGGGGACAGGAGGCTTTCCCCCCCTTCAAGCACCATTTGGGGATGGGAGGCTTTTCCCCACTCTAAGCACCGTTTGGGGACGGGAGGCTTTTTCCCCCTCCAAGCACCGCTTGGGGATGGGAGGCTTTTCCCCCTCTCTAAGCACCGTTTGGGGATGGGAGGCTTTTCCCCCCTCTAAGCACCGCTTGGGGGTGGCAGGCTTTCCCCCCTCCAAGCACCATTTGGGGATGGGAGGCTTCCCCCCCTCCCAGCACTATTTGGGGATGGGAGGCTTTTCCCCCCTTCAAGCACCGTTTGGGGATGGGAGGCTTTCCCCCCCTCCAAGCGCCGTTTGGGGACAGGAGGCTTTCCCCCCTCCCAGTGCTGTTTTGGAATGTGAGGTGAAAACGGGGGTCACGCGCACATGCACGGGGGTTGTGCGCACATGTGCAGTGGGTGGGGCACACAGGAGGGGCATTGCATTATGGGTGTGGTCATGCACGCACATGCGACAGCACGTGCGCTTTCAGCACCCGAGGGAAAAAAGGTTAGCCATCACTGCACTAGAATATAAACTGGGAGCAAACTCCACTCCTTACTAGCACTGATATCTATTTTGGTTAATGAAACATCTGCAAGAAAACAACTACTGTAAGTTCAGAGAACACCAATGGCCCCTCATTTCAAGCCTGAGCTAAAATATTCTCCCTTATTGGTAAAAACACATTTTCAGTTTACTATCCCACCTATAGCTGGTTGCAAGATTAAGTTTTCTAATTCTGAATTCAGTATGACAATCATATGGACATAGAAAACCAATCTGGTATATTTTATGCTTTGGAAGTACTTTTTTTGCTATTAGAAAGCATACATTCATCTGAACTCTTTTAGAGATATATACTCTAAAAGAGTTCAGATACCCCCCCAGAATCCAGCATGTGCCTACAGCCTCCAAAGCAAGGGATTCCCCCCCAGAATCCATATTCCCCCCCCCAATCAATAGACTGGGATTGATAGTTTGGGACTGATCATTGATTGTTTAATTGACTAATTTAATTGATTGATAGATTGGGAGAGACCATAGGACTATTGATTGTTTAGATAATTAAGTGATTTGAATATTTAGTGATTAAGGGATACCTACTAGATTATTAGCCAGATTAACTTACTTGATTGATAGACTGCCCGGTGATTAATTCAACTGATGATACATTGTTTAGCTAACTAACCCATTTGACCAATAGATTGATCAACCGATAATAGAGTGATTAGCCAACTCACATCTAATTGATAGACTGGGGCAACTGATTATAGTAAAATAAAGTAGTAAATAGTAAGTAGAATAAGATAGCAAGAAGCAGTAATATAAGTAATGAACAGTAAGTAGAATAAGACAGTAAGAAGCAAAATCAGTTAATTGATAGACTGGGACAACTGATTGTAGTTAAAAAGAAGTAGTAAACAGTAAGCAGAATAAGATAGTAAGAAGTAGTAAAATAAATAGTAAGTAGTAAGTAGAACAAGACAATAAGAAGCAAAATAAGTTAACAAATAGTAAGTAGAATATTTTTTTTAAATATACTTTATTAATTTTCAATTCTTTTTAAAAAATAATAATTATAATATTTCTTTGAGCATTTCTACATTGTCACATATACATTCAACTTTTGTTGAGATATCAATACATTACATTTTGTCATATTTCATTCATCCTATTTACATTTACATTTATATTTACATATTTACAGTATTCTTTCTTTTTTTAATTTTTATTTTTTCCTCCACCACTTATACAATTCCATACACATATACTTTAAAATGTTACAATAAAATACAGTTTTACTTTATAATCCATCCTTCAGAAGTCAATATCTTATACAATGCTTACTTCATCAATCATCAGACTGTTCTGCTTTTTTCCATTGAACTCCCCTCTCTCTACCTCCATCATCTCCTCCTACTTCCTTACTCCTTCACTCCTTCTCTAACTCTCTCTACTCCTTCTCTTCCTCCCCATCTACTTCCTCTTACACCCTCTTTGCCTTCCCCTGAGTACTCTTTTATACTGAGTCCTCTTATATTTAACAGACGATAAAATCTCAAATTTAAACTCATCGTGTCTCTTCTAAGAAAGAAAAAAGAATTTTTATTATTATTGTTATATCATTTCTTTATATATGATACTTTATTCTCGGTATATGCTGCTAACTCCATCTTACTCCAAAAAAAGAAAAAAAGGAAAAAAAGAAAGTCTAATTTTGTCATCTGGGATATTCACCAATTAATTTTTAAATTCTTCTTCCAAATTAACCGCTATTAAATTAATTTCCAAGATAGTTACTATTTCTCCTGCTACTTAATTTTAAGCCATATTGCTTCCTCCACTTTTTTTTGTCTCTTTACTCATCGTTTATGTTTTTATTCCCTATTCTATCACAAACTAAATGCCCAATTATACATTCCAATTTTATATTAATCATCAAAATTCTTCCTAGATTATTTACTATTCATCAAAATTCTTTCTGAATTATTCAATTAAATATTCAACTTATAATAATAGATTTTTTTCTTTTTAAATTTTGCATATAAACAAATCTCATATATAAAAATAATACACAATCATAATATATCTTTTAAGCTCTAATATTCATGTTTATCATTCATACTTCTCATAATAATTAACACTGTTTTATCTACAATGCCAAATCCTTTAATTCTTAAGCCATATTAATCTATGTAGAAAGAACAAAGAATTCTTAACTCTTAATAAAATGATAATACTAATTATATATATCAAAATTCTAAGCAATTAATGTTTTTATCATAATTAAATCTAATATGATAATTATACAAAGGAAAAGAAAATGAACAAAAAGAAAAACATTTCTATAATATTTCTATGCCATCATCCATTTCCTTTTAATTCCTCGACTATTTCATTCATATATATATATATATATATATATATATATATATATATATATATATATATATATATATATATATATATATATATATATATATATATATATATATATATATATATATATATATATATATATATATATATATATATATATATATATATATATATATATATATATATTTCCTCCACCCCACCTCCTTAACTTCTTTCTCTTCTTTCTTTAACTTTATACCAATAGGTTCTCTTTTCCCACACTCTTTCCCTTCCTCTTAGATTCACTTTCTGTGTATATCCAATTTTCTCCATTCCTTTTTTAATTTTATGTATCTCAAAATCCTTATCATCAATCAGAACATAGACATTTTTAATATCTTTATCTCTATTGTCACTGTTAAACCCAGTGGAATCATTATCAGTAACATAATCATTAATCAGCATTGCATTTTCAATATTCTTTCCCTTTTCATCATCATTTATAATATTTTCATCCATCTTCTTTTCTTCTTCTGTTATCTTATCCATTTTTTTATTTTTTAGGTTCAATCTTTAATCAAAGTTCATTCAAAGATGCCACCAGTTCTTAGTAATCACTAATCTCCATGTCTCAAAGTCAGAAATCAATACTTTCTATAATCCATTCAGCTGCTAACAGAAATATATTCCACATCCTTTTATAGTTTGCAAGTTTTTGTTATAATGATTTAAAAAGCCAAATCCTTCTGTTCTCTGTTGTTAACATCTGTTCATACTCCTTATCCAGGCCAGTCCAAACATTTTCTTCCAAGCAATAACAAATTGCAGTCTATTTTAAATTCTCCCAACTTTAAAAAAAACAGTTTTTTTTTCATTCAAGGTCAAAACAGCTGTCCAAACATCCATAAAAATATTCTACCATGACAGTAATTCCTCCAACCACCAGATGGCATTCTCCAATGAAATTATCATCTCTACATTTCCTATTTTGGTTTTTCCGTTTTTAATCAATTCCAATTTTGCAATTATTTCGTCCAAATTTATTTTCCAAATTCCTTTCACCTTTATAAAATCTTTAAGGCAAAATTCCAGGTATTTAAAAGTTGGGCTTTAGTTTTAAGTCCCTTTAATTTTATTGCACTATTGTATCCACCTATTAACAGCCACTCCTTAATTTCCAGTTTTTTTGTCCCAGTTTTAATATTTAGAGTATTTCTTTTTAACTTTCTTTTGGCAGTGTAATTCACCAGCTTCCACCTTCTTCAACTTCTCCTGCACATTGCTTTACTTTTCTTTCCCAGATGACTTCAAGCTCGCAACTTCAATCCTTTCAGATGTAACCACCGCGGCTAGGGACGACACTTTGAATGGTCATCTTCCTTACGCCACCGGTCGAGGAGACTGAGCCGGCTCCCTGGGAGGTTTGCCGCCCCTCCAGTCCACCAGCAGGTGCTCCTCTTCTTCACCACCCGTCCTGGGTGGTTTTGACCCGGTCCTGACTAGACCGGGTCCCCGGGCGACGCAGGTTCGGGGCTTTCCCATGGGACGCGAGGAAAGCTCCGTAGCGCTGCGGCGCTGGCCATGCCTTCTTCCCCATATTTACAGTATTCTATGCTTCTTTAACTTTCCCTTTTTTCTTTCTATATTCTATCCAATAATACCATTTTCCCCATGTGTTATAATAATTTGAGTCTTTTTGCCGCCGTAGTTCTATTGTTAATCTATCCATTTCAGCGCAGTTATAAATTTTTGTGATTTTCATACTTTCTACAGGTGTTTCAGGTTTTTTTCCAAAACTATGCATAAGCTATTCTGGCTGCAGTGGTTATATGTAAAACCAAGTATTTGACACCCTTATCATAGTTATTTTTAAAAATTCCCAAGAGGAGGAGCTCCGGTGTAAATTCTATTGTTACATTAGTTATTTCCTGAAGCCATTTATGTATTTTGGACCAATATTTCCTCACTTCGGGACATAACCACCACATATGAAAGAAGGTGCCTTATGTTTTTTTTACATTTCCAACAAATCAGGTTCAAATTTGGATAAATTTTTGCTAATCTGTTTGGAATCAAGTGCCATCGATATACCATTTTATAATAATTTTCTTTGTATGACACTGATTTTGTTAACTTAATATTCCTATTCCATACTTGTTCCCAATCGACCAAGTGGATATTATGTCCTATATTTTGTGCCCATGCTATCATGGGTCCTTTGACTATATCTTCCATTCTTTCAAATTGTAATAAATAATTATAAAATTTGGAAATAATCTTATTTTCTGGACCTGTCAACAATTTATCTAGTGCTTTCTCTTCTATTTCAATTCCATTTTCTTCCAAATCTTTTTTATAGCGAGCGTGGATTTGTGCATATGACCACCAATCAATATTTATATTTTGTTTACGCAATTCCTCTCTACTTTTTAGTTTTTCAGCCCCATCCAGGATATCTTTATATTTGATCATTTTACTAATATATATCATATTTGGGTATGTCATTGCTTCCATTGTGGATAACCAATTTGGAGTTTTTGTATAATGTTTTTTTCTTTATTTCTCATCAAATTGTAATTAATGCATCTCTAATAATGTGTCTGTTAAAATATTTAGGGATTTTATCTCTATTCCATAGAAATGAATGCCATCCAGAAAGTAAATCATGACCCTCTAATGACAATATACGCCTATTATTTAGGTTTACCCAATCCCTTATCCATGAAAGTGATGCTGCCATATAATATAGTTTCCAGTCAGGGAGTCCTAAGCCACCTCTACTTCTACTATCTTGTAGATCTATTCTTTTGATTCTTGGTTTTTTGTTTTGCCAAATAAATTTTGTCATTTTCTTATTCAAATCTGTAAAAAAAATTATATCTAATTTAACTGGCACCGTTTGAAACAAATATAATATTTTAGGTAATATGTTCATTTTTATAATGGCTATATGACCTAGCATTGATACTTGCAAGTTTTCCAATTTTTTGAAATCTAATTTTATTTGTTGTACTAATTCCTTGTAGTTATTGTCTTTTATCGATAAGCATCTGTTAATTTAATACCAAAATATTTAATTTTCTTAATTACTTGTGCTACAATTCTGCTACTAATTTTTCTTCATGTTTCAATGTCATATTTTTGGTTATCAATTTGGTTTTTGTTTATTTATTTTAAGACCTGCCACTAAACCATATTCTTCAATTTCTTTAATCAATAGTGGGCCTGTTTCTTGTGGGTCTTCCAAGAAAAAAACTAGGTCGTCAGCGAATGCCTGTAATTTGTAATCTTCTTTTTTAATTTTAGTTCCTTTGATGTCCAGATTTGATCTAATTGTATTCAATAATATTTCCAAAGTTAAAATAAATAGTAGAGGTGACATTGGACAACCCTGCCAGACTCCCTTTTTTATCTGAAATTTCTTCGAAAGTCCTCCATTTATTATCACCTTGGCTGACTGGGAAGAGTATATGGTTTCTATCATTCTTAAAAATTTATTGCCGAAATTCATTTTCCTAATTTGTAATATCATAAATTGCCAATTCACATTGTCAAACGCTTTTTGCACATCCAGGAAGACAAGAGCCACTTACCTTTCTGGATGGGTCTCATAATATTCTAAAATATTTAAAACTGTTCTTATGTTTGATCTAATTTGTCTCATTGGCAGAAATCTGAATGTATGTTTTTATTTAGTATTCTTTTCATTCTTTCTGCCATTATGTTCATAAAAATTTTATAATCAGCGTTTAACAATGAGATTGGCCTATAAATTTGAATCAAATTTAGATCTGCACCTTCTTTCAGTAATGTGGTGATATATGTTTCCCTCCATGATTCAGGAATTTCCCCTTTTATCAAAACCTCATTGTATAAATCCAATAGTAATTGTTCTGTTATTCTGTTGACTGTTTTGTAGAACTCTGCCGGGAAGCCATCTGGTCCAGGTGCTTTGTTGTTGTTTTGTTTTTGAATGGCGCTTTTCATTTCCTCTAGAGTTATTTCCTTATCTAGCATATGTTTATCTTTTTCATTTATAATCCAAACCTTTTTCTGTTGGAGGTATTCATTAATTTTATCTATCTCTATTTCATCTTGTTTATATAAATTTTCAAAGTATTCAGTTGCTATCTCTTTTATTTTTTCTTCACTATTTTGTAAATTTCCTATTTTATCTTTAAGATGATGGATCATTCTACTTCCTCTCTCTCTTTTTATTTTATACGCAAGCAACCGGCCTGGTTTATTTGCATTTTCAAAATACGATTGTTTCATAAATTTTAAATTTTTTACATATTCCAATTGGTCTATCATATTCAACTTAAGTTTTGATGTTACTAGTGCCTCTTCTATTTCCTCATCCCCTGGTTTTTCCTGAGCTTTACTTTCTAGTTGTTTAATTTCTTCTACTATTCTATTGTTGCATATATTTTTTTGCAGTATAGGATATTATTATTCCCCTGGAGTAAGCTTTCAGGGTATCCCAAAGATTTTGTATGGTAGTAGGTTGTTTTCTATTTTCTTCTAAAAATAATCTCAATTCTTTCTTTATCATTTGCATAAATTGGCTATCCTGTACTAATTGAGTTTTAAATGTCCATCTTCTATTGCCTTGTTTTGTATTTTTCCATATTATCTTAATGGGATTATGATCGGCCCAAATATTTGTAGTAATTTCTATTGTTTCTGTAAGTAGAATAAATTAGTAAGAAGCAAACAGAATAAGTAAATTAAGTTAGTAAATAGTAAGTAGAACAAGTAAGAAAGACCGAGACCACCTACTGTAGTAGAATAAGATAGTAAATAGTAAGTAGAATAATTTAGCAAGAAACAAGTAGAATAAGCAGAATAAGTAGTAAATAAAAAGTAGAACAAGTGAGCAAGAAGTAGAATAAGTAGAACAAGTTAGTAAGCAGTAAGCAGAATAAGTAAGTAGAATAAGCAATTTGATAGTTGAAGGGACAGTAGGAAACCTTCTAATAACCACACCCCCACACTCTACACGCTAACAGACAAAGGGAAACTTACTAGTAACTCCACACTCCCACACTGTACACTCCCACTCTCACTCCCAACCAAAAAGCCACGCACATGGATCACGGAACAGACTCCATTGTGACATGCAGAACATGCTCCGTGTACACGCTTATGCCCACAGAAAACCATAACTACACCAAATGCAAACTAATCAAATTACTAGAAAAAAATTGAAGACCTGGAGAAAAACCTAAACACCCTGAAACTCAACCAACAAAACGAGAAACCCCAAACCCCACAAAAAGAACATGCACAAAAAGAACACAAAAATGATCAAGCAACTCCCACTACAGCTAACCCATTGGAGGAAGAAAGCAGATGGACACATGTCACCCACAGAAAAAAACACAAACCAAACACAAAACCACTGTTCAAACCAACCCACCCAGATCCAACCCCACTGGCTCTAAGCAACCAATACCATGGACTTCCAATAGAAGATAACGCACAGACACACAAAAAAGAAACACCAGAAAGAACCCTCAACAAAGCAGCACCACCAAACACCACTACAACAAAGAAAGAAACTCCCCAAACAACCCCAGGCAAAAAAAATAGGTGAGTATTGGTAATAGGAGATTCAATCCTCAGAGGAACCGAACCCGCCATCTGTAGACCAGACAACCAATCCAGAGCGGTATGCTGCCTCCCAGAAACCAAAATCATAGACGTAGCAGAGAAAGTAACTGAAATAATAAAACCCACAGACTATCACCCCTTACTATTACTCCATGTAGGAACAAATGACACAAAAAAGAACTTGAAAACAATAGAGAACGACTATGAGCAACTAGGCAAGAACATCAAAAACCTAGGTGCGCAAGTAGTCTTCTCATCCATACTACCAACAAGAAGACAACACCCAGCAAGGGAACAAAGAATCCTACAAGGAAACCACTGGCTAAAGGGTTGGTGTCGCCAAAAAAACTTTGGATTCCTGGACCACGGACTGTACTACCTCCAAGATGGACTATTGGCAAGGGACGGGTTACACCTCACAAAGACTGGGAAGAACGTCTTTGGAAAAAGATTGGCCCAACTTGTCAGGAGGGCTTTAAACTAAAATTGCGAGGGATTGAGACCAATCTACAGGATCCCCGGGACCCAACTCCAAGCATCGACTCCAAGCAAACAAAACAAACAACGAACCAAAAAGGGATGGGGAAGAAAACAAACTCAAATGCCAAACAAGAGACAAAGAAAGAACACCCACAACCAGGCACTCAAAGAACTCAAATGCCTCTACACAAATGCACAAAGCCTAGGGAATAAACAGGGTGAACTCGAAATATTAATGCACGAAGGTGCACACGACATAGTCGAAATAACGGAAACTTGGTGGGACGAATCACACGATTGGAACACACAGATAAAAGGATACAAACTCTTCAAAAAAACCAGATCACACAAAAAAGGAGGTGGTGTTACACTGTATATAAAGGACCACTATGTAGCTATAGAGCTACAAGTAACCAAGGAAGAAAACCCATTAGAATGCATATGTAAGGATTGTCTTCCAGCCGCAAGCAAGGTACGAACTCTTGAGACCAACCAAGGGTTTTCAAAAGGATTCTCTTTATTTGCATCTGTGTACAACCATTTCAATTCAAAGCAAGGTCTAACATGCCCTCAGGCAAGACAAGTCTTTTAAGCTTAACACCCCACCCCATTCAGCATAATGAATCCATAAATGTTTGACAGATAGGTCCGCTTCTCAGACTCGTTCTTCCTTTCAATTACCCCCCATAAAACATTCTCTTAAGACGAAGAGGCTCCCATGTGTCTGGGATCTGGATACCCCCCCATAAACCCTTATCTTAAGATGAAAAAAGCTCTCAGGTGCCTGGGATCCGGATATGTATAACCTTTTGATCAAACAGAGCCAGAAACCCCCCCTTTCCTTCTGAATGACAGAGTTTGGACTCTGACATCCTGCCTCTCAAAAGAAAAGAAGGTCCACCTGTAAGACAAAAGTAGAATCAATTATGATATGTTAGCAAGGTTTGCTAGGGTATTTGGAGTGGAATTTTCTCAATAAGGTGGGGGCTTTCACATGTTGTTTAGCGACCCACTCGTTCTGTGACGAAGGCAAATGTTTCCAGTCTACCAGATACTGGGTCTTCCCTCTGTGGGTTCTGGAGTCAAGAATTTCCTTGATTTCAAAATGTTGTTCCCCTTCTATCATGATTGGGGTAGGTGGTGTATCTGCCACCGGTCTAAGTGACGAGGTCACCTCTCTCTTGAGTAGACTAATGTGAAATACTGGGTGTACTTGTCTAAGTGTTTTTGGAAGAATCAATTCAACTACTACTGGGTTAATGATCCTGCTAATAGTGAAAGGCCCAATAAAGTTAGGTCCTAATTTTTTTGATGGTTGTAACGATCTCAAGAATTTTGTAGATAAGTATACTCTATCCCCAACCTGGAAAGGTTTAGCCTCTACTCTTTTCTTGTCAGCTTGAATTTTGAAAGCCTCTCTAGCCTCCTGTAAAGCCAACCTGACTACTGGCCATGTGTTTTGCAACTTTTCTATCCACTCCTTAAGTGAGGGGGTAGTTGGTTTTTCTGTGGGTAGTTCCGGTATTGGGCTGAAATCTTGCCCCGTGGCTACTCTAAAAGGTGTAAAACCTGTACTTGAATGTACAGAGTTATTAAATGCAACCTCTGCAAATGGTAAAAGTTCAGTCCAATTGTCCTGTTGAAAATTAATAAAACATCTTAGGTACTGTTCAAGAACGCCGTTCAGATTCTCGCAATTGCCATTTGTCTGGGGGTGATGCGAAGAGCTTAATCCTTGGGCGGTGCCAAGTAGGTCCAAAAACGCCTTCCAAAAATTGGAGGTAAATTGGACTCCCCTATCCGAGATTATCCTTTTAGGAGCTCCATGAAGACAATAAATGTGTATTAGAAACAGTCTAGCCAAGCCTTTGGCTGTTGGAATCTTTTGGCAAGGAATAAAATGTGCTTGTTTTGAAAACAAGTCTGTCACAACCCAAATGACTGTGTTTCCCCCACTATCCGGTAGTTCCACAATAAAATCCATAGCAATTTCTTCCCATAGGGCTGACGGCTCAGCTACTTTTTGTAGAAGCCCTGGAGTTTTCCCCTGGCATCTTTTTGCTGCAGCACAAATGGGGCAACTTGCTACATAGCTTTCTATGTCCTTTTTCAACGAAGGCCACCAAAATTGTCTCTTTATTAAGTGTAAAGTTTTTACAAAGCCAAAATGTCCAGCCAACTTAGAGTCGTGGCACCTTCCCATTAAACGTAATCTTTGGCTAGCGGGTACATAAAGTTTGTCACCTATCCATGCTAATTCATCTTTCATCACGCAGCTGGATTTGTGGTTCAAAACCCATTCATCGTTGACTAATGCTTGTTTAAATGCGTGAGTGATGTCTGCGTCCCTCAATGCGTCTTTTCCTCCTTGGGACCTGGTGATTACTTTGGCTGCCAATTGATTTGTTTGTACTATAGGTTTAAATACCTCTGATTTCACACAATTATATTGTGGCTTTCTGGACAGTGCATCTGCCAGAACGTTTTTCCCCCCAGGGATAAATTTAAGAGTAAACTCGAACCGTTTGAAGTATTGCGCCCAACGAACCTGTTTAGGAGATAGTTTCCTTGGTGTCTTTAAGGCTTCTAAGTTTTTGTGGTCAGTCCAGACTTCAAAAGGGATCTTACTTCCTTCTAAGAATTGTCTCCAAGTTAAAAGTGCCCATCGCACCGCATAAGCCTCTTTTTCCCAGATCGCCCACCTTTGTTCAGTTTCACTTAGTTTCCTGGATGTATATGCACATGGCTGTAGCTGTCCTTGCTCATTGCTCTGGAGTAGGATTGCCCCTATTGCCACATCGCTAGAATCAGCTTGTATTATGAAGGGTTTTTCTGGGTCTGGGTGCTTCAAAATTGGTTCTGTTGAGAACAGCCGTTTTAGTTTTTCAAACGCTGCCTGGCATTCCATTGTCCAATTCACGGGCTGTCTTGGTTTAGGGTCTCCCTCCCCCTTTGTTCTTAGCAGTTTTGTGATGGGCAGGACAATTTGAGCAAACGCGGGGATAAATTGGCGATAGAAGTTTGCAAACCCCAGGAAGCTTTGCAGCTGTTTGTGTGTGCGAGGCGTTTCCCAATCGAGTACCGCCTGTACTTTTTGAGGATCCATTTCTATGCCCTGGTGTGAAATACGGTACCCCAAGTAATCAATTTTTTCTCGATGGAATTCGCATTTCGAGAGTTTGGCATAAAGTTTTGCCTCGCGGAGTTTGCTCAGCACTGCCCTCACCAATTTAACATGTTCAGCCTCGGTCTCTGAGTATAATAGAATATCATCTAAATAAACGAGAACCCCTTTGTATAAGTGTTCCCGTAACACATCGTTAATTAATTGCATAAACACTGCAGGTGCCCCTTGTAGCCCAAAAGGGAGCACTTTGAATTGGTAGCATCCCAGGGGGGTGTTGAATGCCGTTTTCCATTCATCCCCCTCCTTAATTCTGATTCGGTAGTATGCCTCCCCGATGTCTAGTTTGGAGAAAATTTTCCCTTTTTTGAGGTGGGCCAGCATGTCTTTCATCAGGGGGAGGGGATACATGTTTTCAACAGTTATCGAGTTTAGGTTTCTGAAGTCGACACATAAGTGTTTTGTGCCATCTTTCTTCTCTCTAAATAGCACCGGGGCTGCTATCTTTGGTCTGGCTGGTTCAATGAAACCCCTTGCTAGGTTTTTCTCAATGAAAGCACTCAGTTCCTCTAACTCCCCCGGTGACATGCTATACATTTTTGGTTTAGGTAGTTTAGCCCCGGGTAAGATTTCTATTGCGCAGTCGGATGCGCGATGCGGGGGAAGTTCATCTGAAGCTGCCTCGCTAAAGACTTCTGCCAGGTCTTTGTATTCCTTGGGTATGCTGTCTGTTTCCACGCTATGACCAGGCATGGCTGTTTCCCTGCGTTCAGCCCCTTCAGTTTCTATCTGTGGGTCCTCCACAGTAGTTATGTGCATTTGGAATTTTATGGTGCCTTGCTCCCAATTTATTTTTGGATTCCACTTTTTTAGCCATGCAAGTCCCAAGACTAGTGGCCATTCCATGCCAGGTGCTACTATAAATGTAAGTTTCTCTTCGTGGTTATCAATGCCTATTTTCAGGGGTTCCGTGGCAAAAGCAGCCGGCTCCCCCCCTGCTATAGACCCATCCAATTGGCAAAATGCGATGGGATTTCTCAGCTTTCTCACTGTGATTCCCAGCTCCCTGATTAGGGTTGGGCTGATTAAGCAACGGGTGCATCCTGAGTCTACTAATGCGGAGATATTTTTTCCCTCCTCTTGGTTAGGGATAAATAGTCTGAGCGGGAGGGTGAGCGGTTCAATTGGTTTGCTTACCAGTGGTTCATCCTCCGGATCGCTTTCGAACGCGGTTGGATCTTCCCTTCGAAATGCCGGGGTGTTGTTTCCAGCAGGAGGAGGGGGTGGTGGTCCCATCATCTCGCTGCTCCTCAGGGCTGTTTCCCTCCCCTGCTGGATGGGTCTCGTTGGTCTCTCCCCCGTTTGGCGTTCGGGTTTCCAGGTGGGTGTTTGGGGTGTTCGGGTGCTCGGTGTCCCTCCTTCCCACATTTGTAACAGATTGGAGGTTTAGGGGAAAAGCCCTGTTGCCTTCTGAAGGGTTCTTTCCTCCATTGGGGTGGGGATTTCTTCCATGCTCTCCCCGTACGGTACTGATTCCTAGCCATATCAATCTCCGCTTCTTCAGCGGTGAGGTACCACTCATGCAGATGATTCGGTGCACCCCTAGCCACGCAGGCATTATACAGATCGTCACTCAGTCCATCCTTAAAACAGCTTACCAGGATGTCTTCTGGCCAGTTTAGCCGACATGCGAGGTCCCGGAATTCTTCAGTGTACTCCGCCACTGGTCGTCGTCCCTGTTTCACCACCTTAATCCGATCGCGTGCTTTGCGGTCTGCCAGCGGGTCCTTGAATCGTCGTCGTAGGGCCGTCATGAATTGGTTGAAGTTGCGCAGTTCGGTTGCGTCGTCATTATGTAGGGTTACCATCCATCTGGCCGCGGCTCCTTCCAGGGCTAAGGTAACTGCTCGCACCCGGGATCCCTGGGTTTGGAACTCACGTCCATATTCTTGCATATAGGTGAGCACATGTGCTACGAAAAATCCCAATTGTTGTGGGTCCCCATCAAATTTTACTCCCAGGGGGGGGAGTTTTCCTTTCTAGTTGTGGAGTTTGGAGTTGGTTAGGGAGGGGTGCCGCTGCGTGTGCTGCCCTGGGGGGGTTGTTGGGTCTCCTGCCACGTCCTCCATCTGCACGCCTGCTCCCCAGAGGTTGTTGCCCCCCCCAGTTTCCTCAGCGGTTGCTGTGCTCCCAGCGCTCGTTGTCCGTCGTTCTGGGGTCCCTCAGATGTTGAGATTTTCTAATGTTTCCATCACCAGCTGGGACTGGTATCTCTTCAACCACCCCTCCCTTAGAGGCGCTTCGGTGGGTTCTTCCTGATCCATGGCCGCTTCTAGCTCTAATTCCCAACGGGGCTTCCGATCCCCCCGATTAAGGGTGACACCTCTGGTTCTGCCATCCCAGCTGTCTTTTTTTCCAATGCTGATAGACCAGCGGGGCTTTCCAGAGGTCTCAAAATGTCCCTCAGCCTCTTTGCTGGGGAGTGCGGGACAGGCTTCCGCCCGGGGGTGATTGGTGTCTCCCCCCAGCATTCAATTTCTTCCTGCTCCCGGTTTTTTCGGTCATGATTGCCCGGTCCCCTCAGTAGAGCGAAGTTACTCTCTGGGTTGACCGACTTTGGAGACCTTGCTTTCTGTAAGGATTGTCTTCCAGCCGCAAGCAAGGTACGAACTCTTGAGACCAACCAAGGGTTTTCAAAAGGATTCTCTTTATTTGCATCTGTGTACAACCATTTCAATTCAAAGCAAGGTCTAACATGCCCTCAGGCAAGACAAGTCTTTTAAGCTTAACACCCCACCCCATTCAGCATAATGAATCCATAAATGTTTGACAGATAGGTCCGCTTCTCAGACTCGTTCTTCCTTTCAATTACCCCCCATAAAACATTCTCTTAAGACGAAGAGGCTCCCATGTGTCTGGGATCCGGATACCCCCCCCCCATAAACCCTTATCTTAAGATGAAAAAAGCTCTCAGGTGCCTGGGATCCGGATATGTATAACCTTTTGATCAAACAGAGCCAGAAACCCCCCCTTTCCTTCTGAATGACAGAGTTTGGACTCTGACATCATATGGGTCAACATAAAAGAAAAAAATAACGGCACAACAATCAGAGTTTACTACAGACCACCAAATCAAACAGAAACAATGAACACCCTTTTTACCAACCAGCTAAAGAACATATGCAAGAAAAACAACATTGTAACAATGGGAGACTTCAACTACCCAGATATCAACTGGAAAATCAACTCAGCACCAAGTGAGAAATCTAACAGATTCCTAACCAGCCTAGCTGTCAACTTCATTGTCCAAAAAGTGGAGGAGGGAACTAGAGGGCAGCCATACTGGATTTAATACTTATAAACAGAGAAGAAATGATAGAAGGAGTCGAAGCTGCGGGAACACTGGGTGAAAGTGACCATGTAATACTAAAATTCACCATAACACAAACACAAATAACTGAACATAACGACACCAACATCCCAGACTTTAAAAAAGCTGACTTCAATAAACTCAGAGAAAACTTGGGAAAGATCCCTTGGATGAAAGCTACACAAAGACCTCACTGACAAACTGAATGGAAAAAAAAGATAAATACAAAAAATGGAAAGAGGGGCACATAACCAAGGCAGAGTACTAACAGATAGCCAGAATCTGTAAAGAAAAAATCAAGACAGCAAAGGCCCAGAATGAACAAAGACTCGCAACAAAAGTCAAAGACAACAAAAAAAGCTTCTTCCAACACATAAACAACAAGAAAAAAAATCAAGGAAAGAGTCGGTCCACTAAAGTGAGAAGATGGCAAAGAAGTAACAGACAACACAGACAAAGCAGAGCTACTGAACACGTTCTTCGCATCAGTCTTCACACAAAAGAAAACTGCAGATCAACTACCCAGCAACACAAATATAAAAAACAGATTCGAAGCAAGACTCAACTTAAGCAAAAATACAGTAAGAGATCACCTGTCTGAATTTAACGAATACAAAGCACCAGGACCAGATGGATTACATTCCAGAGTCCTAAAAGAACTAGCAGAAGTCATTTCAGAACCACTGCACCACATCTTCCACAAATCCTGGAACACAGGGGAACTACCTGAGGACTGGAAAAGAGCTGATGTGGTCCCCATCTACAAAAAAGGTAAAAAAACAGACCCAGGAAACTACAGACCAATCAGCCTAACATCAATACCTGGGAAAATACTGGAAAAAATAATTAAAAAGCGGATCTCCCATCATCTAGAAACAAACCAAGTAATGACCAACAGCCAACACAGATTTTTTTAAAAATAGTTTTTATTAAGTAAATTTAAAATACATAAAACATAAAAGACAAACCATATACATACATACATACATACATACATACATACATACATACATACATACATACAGATATACATATATCTATAAGTCTAAGTATAAATACAAATCTTTAAAAAACAAACAATACAAACCTAACAAACCCCAATTCAACAAATCACATAAAAATATGATTATTCTTCATTAAGCAGTCTAACATATCGTTGTATTTCTATATTGCTATCTATTCTCATTGTTTTACAAAAACAAATTTAAAAAAGGGGGGGAAAACAAATTATCTTCATTTAGTAAAACATATATATATATGAAACATACTATTTTATTGTGTTTTTGCAATTCAACCAATCAAAAAATTTCCAAAATTTTATAAAATTCTGTTTCCTCTTTATCCTTTATTTGCATAGTTAGTCTATTCATTTCAGTGCTCAAATATTTTATTTATAACCATTAAGTTGGTGGGAACTACTTATTTTCTCCGCATTTGAGCATATGTGATTCTTGCCGCTGTTAATATGTGTATCATCAAATATTGATTGTTTTTGTTTATTTTGTCGTCCATAATGCCTAAGAGGAACGTTTCTGGTTTTAGTTCTACTTTTTGTGATATCATTTCCATCAACCATTTCTGAATTCTTTTCCAATAGATCCTGGCCTCTGGACACGTCCACCACATGTGGTAGTATGTGCCCAGTTCTTTTTTACATTTCCAGCATTTTGCTGATAATTTGGAAGATATTTTTGCCAATCTTGTCGGAGATAGATGCCATCGGTAGAACATTTTACAAGTGTTTTCTTTGTATGATGCAGACATAGTTAGTTTGAAATTCCATTCCCAAATTTTCTCCCATTGGTCCAAATCAATTGAATATCCAAAATTTTGCGCCCATTTTACCATCACCTCCTTAACTTTTTCTTCCTCCATCCTGGATTTTAATAAACAATTATGTATAATTTTGTAATCGTTTTTACATCCGGTCCCCAGTAAAATTTTATCCAATTCCTGATATTTGTTTTGAAAGCCAAATTGTATTGAATCTTTTTTGTATTTAGTTTGAATTTGCAAATAAGTCCACCAGTCTATATTTATGCCAATCAAAGCCAAATCTTCTCTTGTTTTTAAATTATTTTGGTTGTCCAATAATTGGTTATAAGTGATCTTTTTATCCAAATTAAATAAATTAGGGTAAGCTGCAGCCTCCATCGGGGATATCCATTTTGGGGTTTGAGAATAATATTTTCTAATTTCTTTCCAATCCTCTATTAATGTCCCTCTGATATGGTGTTTCTGAAAGTAATTGTGTATTTTATTGCCCTCGTTCCACAGATAGTTGTGCCACCCCAGTTATAAATCATGACCCTCAATAGTTAGTATCCTTTTATTCGTCAAATTTATCCAGTCTTTGATCCACATTGCTGTTGCAGCTTAGTGGTATATTTTCCAATCAGGGAGTCCAAATCCTCCCTGTTTCCTTTTGTCTTGTAATAATTTATATTTTATTCTCGATTTCTTGCCATTCCAAATAAAGTTCCGAATCGATTTGTCTAATTCCATATAAAAGGTTTTTCCTATTTTTATTGGGGCTACTTGAAAAAGGTAAAGGATTTTGGGTAAAATGTTCATTTTGATAGCTGATATTCTGCCAATGAGTGATATTTGTAATTTGGACCAATTTATCAAATCTTTTTGTATTGTTTGTAGTAATTTTGAATAGTTGTCTTCCTTTATTGAGGAGCATTTAGCTGTCAGCAAAATCCACAAATATTTTATTTTTTTGGCCGTCTTTAGTCCCATTATGTTCTCTAAATCTTCTTTCTGCTTTTTGGAAAGGTTTTTTGTTATCATTTTTGTTTTATCCTTATTAATTTTTAAACCGGCTACATTTCCAAATTCTTCTATATCTTTTAGTAGTTTTGGTCCTGAACTTTGGGGATCCTCAATGATAAACACCATATCGTCTGTAAACGCTTGAGTTTTATATTGTTCTTTTTTAATAGTCAAACCTTTAATTTCTTGATTTGATCTTACCTGATTTAAGAGTACTTCTAGGGACAAGATAAATAATAGGGGGAAGAGCGGACATCCTTGCCTGACACCTTTGCTAATATTTATTTTCTCTGTCATATCTCCATTGACCAGAATGTTTGCTGTCTGTTGTGAGTATATCGATTCTATTGTTCCAATAAATTTCTTGCCGAATTGCATCATTTTTAATTGTATAATTAAGAATTTCTAATCAAGATTATCAAACGCTTTTTGTGCGTTGATAAATATTAATGCCAATTGTTTGTCAAATCGTGTTTCATAGTATTCTAGAACATCCATAATTATTCTTGTGTTATTGCGAATTTGACTTTTAAGTAAAAAACCGTTTTGGTCCAAATGTATGTTTTGATTTAATATTATTTTTAATCTTTCTGCTAAAATTGTTATGTAAATTTTATAATCTATATTCAAAAGAGATATGGGTCTATAATTTTTAATTTGACAATTTTCCGTGTCTTCTTTAGGTATCAGGGTGATGTACGCCTCCCCGCAAGATTTAGGCATTTTGGCTTTTTCTAGTGCTTCATTATATAGTTCTAATATTTTATCCTCTATGGTGTTTTGCAATTTCTTGTATATTTCCGATGGAAGCCCATCTGGTCCCAGAGTTTTGTTATTTTTCTGCTTTTGGATAGCCTTTTTTAATTCCATTGATGTAATTTTGCTGTTTGGCATCATTTGATCCTCCTCCAACAAGATTGGCAATTTCCGGCTAATTAAATATGATTTTATATCTTCTTCTTCAATTCCATCTGATTTGTATAGTTTCTTGTAGAAGTCTTGGACGATCTTTTTCTTTTCTTCTATTCCATGTCTTAAGTTCCCTTCTTCATCCAAAAGTTGTTGAATTGTTCTTTTTTTATTCTCTTTTCTTAGTTTGTGTGCCAACCATCTCCCAGTTTTATTTGCCTGCTCAAAATAATTTTCTTTCATTTTTTTATGTTGTGGGCTACTTCTTCCTGTGCTATAAAATTTGTTTTATGTTTTATTAAATATCTCTTTTCTCTATGTTTGTTGTTTAATGGGTCACTTTGCAATAAAAGTTCTTGATCTTTAAGTTCCTTATTTAATGTATTCATTTTTTCTTTTTGGATCTTATTTTTCTTTGCTATATATGCAATTGACAACCCTCTCACATATGCCTTCATCGTATCCCAAACATTTTGCGTTGATGTTTGTTCCTTATCATTTTCCATGAAGAAGTAGCCCAGTTCTTTCTCTAATTTCTGTAAATATTCTTTTTCTTGTAATATATTTTGATTTAGTGCCCATCTAGTTCTCTTCCACATTTTCCCTCTCCATTTTATTAAAACTGGGTGGTGAGCCCATCTGTTGGATAAAATCTCTATATTTAACGTGTCCATAATTAATGTTAGATTTCTCCAAACCATATCAATGTGTGACCAGGATCTATGGGAATGGGAGTAAAATGTGTATTGTTGTTTCTGAGTGTTCAATTTTCGCCAAACATCATATAAGTCCAATTCTTTAACCATATTCATAAACGTAATTGGCAGCTGTCTTCTAGTGCTTTTCCTGTATGTACTTTTATAATCCATTTTACTGTCTGCTATTGCATTGAAGTCTCCTAATATACATATATTTTGCCAATTCATTTCCACTATTTTCTTGTGCAATTTTGAGTTTAAAAAAATTGCTTTTGGTTGGGCGCGTAAATTCCTACGAGTAAATTTCCCCCCCTCCATTTATTATCTTGACCATTAATATTCTGTCCTCTTCATCTGTGTATTTTAATTTAGGATTTAACCAATTTTTTACATAAATCGTGATTCCTCTTTTCTTCGTTTGTGCTGATGAACCGTATAAATTCCCTAATTTTGAACATTCTAGTAAATTTTCATATTTCTTTTTTATATGTGTCTCTTGTAAACAAATTATATCCAATTTTTGTCTTTGCAGATCCAACAATACATGCTTTCTCTTTATGATTGAATTCAAACCATTGATATTAACCGATAGTATACTAGTTTCCTGTTCCTCTATTCCTTTACTTGTTGTCTGGTTTAAGTGCCCCTTTTGACCTTGTTTCAATTGGTGTCCTTGTCCTTGCCCCTTCTTTGTCATACCTTTCTACTTCTCTACCGTTTCTTGTGTCTTTTTTAATTGAAAAGTTTTATAAGTACAAAGTACAGACATTTCCCCCCCATTTTTCTCCCCTCCCCCCCTCCCCCTTCCCCCCCTCCCGGACTTCTAATTGAGCTCCAGTACTTAAATCCTCCTGACTCCTATTAGATGTTTCTCCCCTGTTATATTGCTCTTTACCCGCTATTATAAGTTCTTGAAATTCCTGTGCTTTCTCTAATGTATCAATTCTATATATTTTTTCTCTCCAGGTTATTAACATCCCTTCAGGGATGAGCCATCAAAAAGGATTCTGTGTCGAATCAGTTGTGTTGAGAGAAAATTGTAACTTCTTCTTTTTTCCCTAATTCTTTGAGGGATCTGTTTTAAAATTAATATTTCTTTACCCTTATATGTTAAAGATTCTCCTCTTACAGTGTTCAAGATCTCCTCCCTCATCTGTCTCCTTAGAAATCTCACATGAATTTCTCTTGGGTGTCTATGTCGTTTCGCGAAGCTCGTGTTAATTCTATAGACTTCATCCAATTCACTTATAATTTCCTCTTTTTGTCTGCCTAGGACTTCCCCTAGGATCTCCGCTATTAGATCCGGAAGATTCTCCTCTTTTAACTCTTCTATATTCTGTAGTCTTAGGTAAAAGGCCGATCGCTCCAGCTCCAAATGAGCAATGGCTTCTTCCAGATTTTTGTTTATAGTTTCTAGCCTATCCTCAGTTTTATCTATTCTTTTTTCTGTAACCTCTGTTCTCTCTTTAACTTCTTTTATTTCTTGCTCATTTTTTTTAATTGAAAAGTTTTATAAGTACAAAGTACAGACATTTCCCCCCCATTTTTCTCCCCTCCTCCCCCCTCCCCCTTCCCCCCCTCCCGGACTTCCCATAAAAAGCACAAGGTATAAATCTAAAAAAACTAACATAAAACTTACTATAAAAGAAAAAAAGAAATTATTAGTTCAAAAATACCCATTCATCCTTAACTCTTTAACAATCCAAAAGCTTGAAAATATAGTATATCATTTCACAAATTTCTAACATTAATAAACTATTTAAATTGTTTTGATCTGATACTTTTTTTGAATATATTCAGTCCACCTACTCCATTCCAAAATATATCTTTCATTTGAGTGGTCCTTTAAATATGATGAAATCTTGGCCATTTCGACCAAATGTATCATTTTCAATGTCCATTCTTCAATTGTAGGTATATCTTCTTTCTTCCAGTATTGTGCTACCAACAATCTGGCAGCAGATATGCAATTCAAAACCAGCTTAGTCTCTATAACAGAACAATCTGTTATTATCCCCAACAAAAAGAATTGTGGTGTAAACTTAATCTTTCTCCATAGTGGGCGGAGCTAGCCTCCAAGATTGGGATGATACAATCCAACAGCCAATCAGGAGGCTAGCTCTGCCCTACGAGAAGGGGTGTTCAGGTAAGAAACAACGCCCCATTTTCTTTAAAATGTTTTGTATATATAATCCACCTTATTTTTATCCAAAATGCCTTGATCTTTTTACAAGTCCACCATATATGAAAATATGTAGCATCCTCACATTCACATCTCCAACATTTAGAATCTAAATTTGGATACGTACAAGCTAACTTTTTTGGGTCTAAATGCCATCTATAAAACATTTTATAAAAATTTTCTCTCAAATTTTCTGCCTGCGTGAATTTAACATTTCTGACCCATATCTTTTCCCATGTATCCATCATTATCGGTTCACCAATATTCTGAGCCCATTTTATCATACAATCCTTAACTAATTCTGTTTCTGAATCTAATTCCAATAAAATATTATATAATCTCTTTATATGCATTGGGCCCTTATCTTTTATTTGTACAATCAAATTGTCCTCTTTTTTCAGAATACCAGTTTTTTATTGTCTCTCCATCTAACTTGTAATTGTATATATTGAAACCATGTTCTGATTATACCTTCTTCTCTTAATAATTTCTCAAACGATTTTAATTGAAATAAATTTCCCTCTTCAGAAAGAAGTTCTTTATATGTAATTTTATCAAATTTTTGTTCCATATTTATATTTTCTATCGCGTGTCTGGGTACTGTCCATAAAGGTCACTTATCATTTAATTTAGATTGATGCTTTTTCCAGACACGCAATAAAGCATTTCTTAATACATGGCTCTTAAGAGCTTTATCTACTTTTTTATCATATATTAAATAAGCATGCCACCCAAAAACCAAACCATATCCCTCAATGTTTAATACACTCTCTTCCGTTAAATTAATCCAATCTGTAACTGCTGAGAGGGCCGCTGCTTCATAGTACAATTTCAAGTTAGGCATTTTTAAACCACCTCTTTCACGTATATCCTGCATAATCTTCAGATTTACCCTTGGCTTCTTCCCAGCCCAGATAAATTTATTTATACTCTTCTGCCATTCCTTTATAACTTCATCTTTTTAAAGTATTGGTATCATTTGAAAGAGGAATAAAAACCTTGGTAAAACATTCATTTTAACAGCAGCTATCCTACCCAACAATGACAATTGTAATTTCTCCCAACTTTCCATATCCCTCTGTATTTTTGACCACAGTGGTTCGTAATTATATTGATATAATTTTGTATTTGCGGACATAATATTAACCCCTAGATATTTAATCTTTTGAACTATCTCAAAGCCAGTTACCTTTTCTACTTCTTCTTTTTGGTTTTTTGTCATATTTTTAACTATTATTTTTGTTTTAGCTATATTTATTTTAAAACCAGACACTTGTCCATATGAATTAATTGTATCCATCAATCCTAATAGATTGTAATGGTTGAGTTACAGTAACAACCAGATCGTCCGCAAACGCTCGAAGCTTATATTCTTCCTGTCTAATTTTTATTCCTTTTATTGTATCAAACTCTCTTATTTTATTAAGTAATATTTCTAAACTCAAAATAAACAACAAAGGAGATAGGGGACATCCTTGTCTTGTTCCCTTTTCTATGTTAAAAACATCTGTTAGTCCACCATTGATTATTATTTGCGCCGTTTGTTTTTGATATATTGCCCCAATAGATTGTACAAAATAGTCTCCCAATTGTAATTTCTCTATTAATCTTTGTAATTTCTCTATTAATCTTAGTAAGAACCGCCAATTCAATCTATCAAAAGCTTTCTCAGCATCTAGGAATACTAATGCTACGAGGATCTGGTTATTACTTCTCAAATACTCCAATAAATTAACAATTTGTCTAACATTAGTTTTCATTTGCCTACCAGTTAAAAACCCTGTTTGATCATAATGTATCATTTGTTGCATAACTGTCATTAACCTATTCGCTAAAATTTTTGTAAAAATTTTATAATCTATATTTAAAAGTGAAATCGGTCTATAATTTTTTGGATCTGTACCATCTAAGCCCTCTTTTGGGATCAGAGAAATAAAAGATGTCTTCCATGTTGGGGGAACATTACCTCCCTTTTGAATATTATTAAATAATTCTTTAAGCGGCTCCCCCATTTCCTCCTGTAATTTTTTATAATAAACAGCAGTTAACCCATCTGTCCCTGGGGCTTTACCCACTTTTAACTGTTTAATTGCCATTGTTATTTCTTCTAAAGTTATTAATTGGTTTAACATATCCCTCTGTTCTTTTGTGGTTATATAAATATTCTGTTTCCGTAAATAATTATCTATATCTTCTTCTTTAATTTTGTCCTCCATATATAAATCTGAATAAAATTCTAAGAAAGATTTTTTAATAAGACCATGTTCATAAACTTCTTTACCCTTATATCTTATTTTTTCAATAGTTCTTGATTTTTGCTTCTTTCTTAAAATGTAAGCCAACCATCTTCCTGGTTTATTAGCATTACTAAAAGTATTGAATTTAGCATATTGTAAATTTGTTGCTACTTGATCAACCATTAACATATTAAATTGACCCTTGAATAAGTTAATTGTCTCTTTAATTTTTTTATCTCTTGGATTAGAAATTAAAGCTATTTCCTGTCTCTTAATCTCCTCCTCTAATTCTTTCCTTTTCTCCCCCTTTTTCCTTCTATGTTTATTATTCAGATATATCAAAATACCTCTCATGTAGGCTTTACTTGCATCCCACACCATTTCCAACGGCGTACCCTTTTGCATATTATTAACAAAAAATTCTTTCATTAATTTTTTACATTCCATCACATTTTCTTCATATCTAAATAAATTCTCTTTAACCTCCATGACCTTCTAGGTCCATTTCTATCTTCTAAATCCATCCAAACTGGACTATGATCTGTCAATGCTCTTGGACATATCTTCGTCTTCTTCACCCTAGAAAAAAGATTATTAGTAATCAAAATAAAATCAATCCTTGAAAAGGATTGGTGTCTATCGGAAAAAAAGGTAAAATCCTTTTCCTCTGTATTTCTTTCCCGCCAAATATCTCTCAGCTCCCAATCTTCCATCATCTCAAAAAAGGGTTTGGGCAATTTTGCTCTTAAAAAAATATTTTGCTTAAGTCCTTTCTTATCTTTTACTGCATCTGGTACACCATTCCAATCACCTAGAAGAATGCAAGTACTGTAATCACATTGTACCAATTTTGTATGTAGAAGATCATAAATTTTTTCCTGTTGTTGATTCGGGGCATATACACCAATTACCAAAAGTCTCTCTCCCTTAATTAAAAGTTCAACCGCGAGATATCTTCCTTGATCATCAGCTTCAATTAGCTTAGCAATCAAATGTCTCTTTACATATATAACAATTCCATTTTTTTTATCATTTGCTGCTGAAACAAATTGTGTTTCTAATCTTGAATTTATTAGATATTTTTGATCTTGTGTTCTAATATGCATTTCTTGTAGGCAGGTCACATCATTGATAAATTGTTTTAGATAATGAAAAATTTTCTTTCTTTTCTGTGGCGAATTTAATCCATTGACATTCCACGTTAGAAATCTACTTCCCATCTGGGAGCTTCTCAAGCGACTGGAACATTGCCTGCATGTCAAGCTTCTGTATTTCCTTTGGCCTTGTTCCTCCCACTGCTTGCTTAGTACCTTCTTCAGTTAACAGTTGAGACTGTTGCCGCGACAATTCTTGTATACGCTTGGTTGTAGCCCTGGTCTGCCTTTGTTCTTTTCGTTCTTTTTTTCTCTTATCCGTTCTTCTCCAAATAAATCCACCGTTTTATCAGCCAAAGTTATATCTAGTTCACTTTGCCTGGCTGTAGCTCCCTCCAGCTGCAGTTCATCTCTTTGTGCTCTCTCCTCCTTTCTCCTCCCTTCTGGAGATCTTGGTGTCCCAGCCTATAAGATATATGTAAAAAAATCTCTTGCTTTCTGCACCGTGTTCAATCTGTGTCTTTCTCCTTCATAAATCAAAGAAATTCCGGCTGGAACCTCCCACCTAAATGGGAAATGTTGTCTTTTAAGTTCTTCCACTAGGAAGGAAAATTCCTTTCTAGCTCTCAACATTTTTGGAGGAATTTCTTTCAATGTCATCACTTCTTGTCCTCCCACCTGTAACTTATTTTGATAAGTTGCTTGTAGAAGGTCATTTCGCAGTGTTCTATTATTAAAATAAATTACAATATCTCTTGGGAAGTTTCTCAATCTAGTCACTCTTGAATTCACCCGATATATCTTATCAATTTGCCACACCAGCTCTTCTTTCCTCATGCCCACAGCTTGGGCAAGAGCGTCTATCATCAAATCTCTCAGATTTTCTTGTTTCTCTTCCTTCACCCCCTGAACTCTGATCGCAAATTCCATGTTCCTGTAATGAAGCAATGTGATTTATAAGTTCTTGAAATTCCTGTGCTTTCTCTAATGTATCAATTCTATATATTTTTTCTCTCCAGGTTATTAACATCCCTTCAGGGATGAGCCATCAAAAAGGATTCTGTGTCGAATCAGTTGTGTTGAGAGAAAATTGTAACTTCTTCTTTTTTCCCTAATTATTCAAGGGATCTGCTTTAAAATTAATATTTCTTTACCCTTATATGTTAAAGATTCTCCTCTTACAGTGTTCAAGATCTCCTCCCTCATCTGTCTCCTTAGAAATCTCACATGAATTTCTCTTGGGTGTCTATGTCGTTTCGCGAAGCTCATGTTAATTCTATAGACTTCATCCAATTCACTTATAATTTCCTCTTTTTGTCTGCCTAGGACTTCCCCTGGATCTCCGCTATTAGATCCGGAAGATTCTCCTCTTTTAACTCTTCTATATTCTGTAATCTTAGGTAAAAGGCCGATCGCTCCAGCTCCAAATGAGCAATGGCTTCTTCCAGATTTTTGTTTATAGTTTCTAGCCTATCCTCAGTTTTATCTATTCTTTTTTCTGTAACCTCTGTTCTCTCTTTAACTTCTTTTATTTCTTGCTCATTTTTTGACAGTGCTGCTTGTATTGCACCTACCCTCTCGTCTATTTTGACCATATTATTTTTTACTTCACTCATTTCATTTTTTACTCCATCTATACTTTTAGCAATGTTGTCTTGCATTTTCAGGATTGTCTCCTGCAACGTATTCATTGATATCTGTGACCCCTGTTGACTTCCTGATGGCGCAGCTGCCCCTTTATCTTCCGTCAGCATGCTATCTAGTGATCTTTGCCCTGCGGGGGAGCTTAGAACCATTGGTTGTTTTTTCCCTCCTTTAGTCACCGTCGTTGTCCTAGTTGACATTTGTAATAATTTAATTAAGGTATCCCACTTTGGCATATATTTTCAAAATTTGTTAGTATGTCTATTTAGATTTCTCTTATAATAAAGAGTCAATTTTCAAACACATAAGACAATCAAGAGAGATTAATTCATCAACCTAAATATATTAATATAATAATTCTTATTATTTCATAATATGGTTAGTATAATATATATATATCAAAAGTTAATTGAGAAGTAAAAAAGAAAAAAGAAAAAACAGTATCCTATATGCTATAAATAATGAACTAATCGATTATAATCACAAGAAAAGCTATTTCAATTCCAAAAACAAAGAACAGAGAAGAAACAAAGAGAAGAAAAAACAGGAATAATTGGATACCACAATAATTAAGGCAGAAACAAAATAACACAGGCAAAGCAAAAAAAGACTAAATAAAGAAAAAAATCACTGTCCCAGTTGTATGCGATTATGTTTACAAAGTAAAAAAGCAGCAAGAAAAAGAAAAACAGCTTTGGGGATTCAATTTCTTTTTCACCTTAAAGTCTAAATCTCCCCCCCCCCCCGTTCTAAGCACTTTATAGCAATAGCAATAGCACTTAGACTTATATACCGCTTCATAGTGCTTTACAGCCCTCTCTAAGTGGTTTACAGAGTCAGCATATTGCCCCCAACAATCTGGGTCCTCATTTTACCCACCTCAGAAGGATGGAAGGCTGAGTCAATCTTGAGCTGGTGAGATATGAACAGCCGAACTGCAGCTAGCAGTCAGCTGAAGTAGCCTGCAGTGCTGCACTCTAACCACTGCGCCACCTTGGCTTAGTGATACCAACAGCTTCCAAGATGTCATCCTTCTGTTTCGTTCAGTCACTGTCCCTCAAATCTCTGACTGACCAATTCCTCTCAACTGTCTCTCTTCGTTTTAGCGTTCTTCCATCTCCTGACCAAGTCCTTTCTCATACACTTTCCAAATCCAAATCCCGAATTTCCTCTTTCTTTCTAGGGATCTTTCCTCTTATACCACTTTTCTAAGCCAAGAGTCCAAAAGTCCCTTCTCTCTTTCAACTTCCTCTCACCGCTCTCGCCACTTACTTTTCCACCTTCTTCTTCAGTTTACATTCGCCACTTCACTTGTCCACATCCACTTTCGTTTTCATGCTTAGATACTTTTAGATACTTTTAGATACTTTCGTGCTGTTTTGACGATAAAGAGGTCTCTTTTTCCTTCCTCACTATTCCGATACGTTTACTGCTATTCTTCTCCGCTTCCTTCCAATCTGGCTGTCTGGCTGTCACGTCCTCCGATCAGCCATTAATGGGCCGATCTCTTTTGCACTCGATCTGAGGGTGCCCCTTGCCCCATTCTGGAGATCGCCTTTCTCCCCCTGGAGCTACGAGACTTCCCCTCTCCACCGGTTTTCCTTCTTGAGTTTTCCTTGCCTGAAATGGCCACGAATTGTGCAAAAGGCCGGGCGAACCGAGCGGAGTCCTGTCGGCAAGCTTGCACCAGCGTGACGCCAACCGGAAGTCCCCACACAGATTTGTTAAGAACAAGTCATGCCAAACCAACCTCATTTCATTCTTCAACACCGTGATCAAATTAATAGACCAGCGAAATGCAGTAGACATAATATACCTGGACTTCAGCAAAGCATTTGACAAAGTAAACCACAACCTACTTCTTCATAAGCTAGAAAAATGCGGGATAGACAGCTACACAACCAGATAGATTAACAACTGGCTGACCAACCATACCCAGCGAGTAGTCCTTGGTGGCTCTAGGTCCGCATGGAGAGAAGTAAGCAGTGGGGTACCACAAGGTTCCATCCTAGGCCCAGTATTCTTTAACATCTTCATAAATGACCTAGATGAGGGAATAGCAGGAGAACTAACCAAATTTGCAGATGATACCAAGCTGGCGGGAGTAGTAAACACCCCAGAGGACAGACTCAAAATCCAGAGGGACCTCGACAGACTCGAACACTGGGCCCAAACTATTTATTAGTTGCATTTGTATGCCGCCCACTCCACAGAGACTCTGGACTAACTAACAAAATGAAATTTAACATGGAGAAAAGTAAAATTCTGCACCTAGGTAAGAAGAATCAAAAATATACATACAAACTGGGCGAAACCACACTCAATAGCAGCAATTGCGAGAGGGATCTCGGAGTCTTGGTAGACAGCCAACTAAATATGAGCCAGCAGTGTGCAGCAGCAGCCAAAAAGGCCAACACAGTCCTAAGCTGCATAAATAGAGGGATACAATCAAGGACCAGAGAGGTACTAGTATCACTCTATAAAGCCTTGGTCAGATCACATCTAGAGTACTGCATCCAGTTTTGGTCACCACACTACAAAAAAGACATTAAAACCCTAGAGAAAGTGCAGAAGAGAGCAACCAGGATGATAAAGGGTCTGGAAAATAAAACATACAAAGAGCGGTTGCAGGAACTGAGCTTGGACAGTCTGGCGAAGAGAAGGACCAGGGGTGACATGATAGCAACATTCCAATATTTGAGGGGATGCCACAGAGAGGAGGGGGTCAGGCTGTTCTCTATGGCACCAGAAAGCCAAACAAGGAATAATGGATGGAAGCTGACCAAGGAGAGATTCAACCTGGAAGTGAGGAGAAACTTTCTAACGGTGAGAGCGATCAACCAGTGGAACAGCTTGCCAGCAGAGGTTGTGAGAGCCCCAACACTTGCGACCTTCAAGGAGAGACTGGACTGCCATCTGTCTCAAAGGGAGTAAGAACTCCTGCTTGAGCAGGGGATTGGACTAGATGACCTACAAGATCCCTTCCAACTCTAATAATAAATCTAAATCTAAACTATGCAAACGTTCAAATAGCTCTCATAATCTGAAGAAAATTCAAATAATATTCAGGTTAAGGAGAGTAAATGGTAAAACAAGACATTGAAGCACAAAACCAGAAAAATGGAAAAACAATTAGATATCTTCAGTATTATATGAACAAGTTTTGCCCCATTTGAGGCCTTTTGAAACCTCTGGTTAAATTATACTTGGACCCTTCTTGGATTTGCACAATGCTTCCAAAATATTACTGATGAGGCTACTATATCATAACATCTTGACTTTCTTGACATTATTTTCTTTGCAACCACACATAAGTTATCTATTGTTGTTTTCTTCCAGGAAGCACAGAAAATGTTTAGACTGATCATGCTTCCATAGAGAATGGCAGGATATTTTATTAGCTTTCCAGAGTAGGGGACATTACAACAGCTAGTTAGGAAAAACTATTTACTGGGTTAGTTCTTTTACAAAAAAATGACTTCTGTTGATTTTCTTGAGTGATTTGTTAAATGGTACATATTCTGTAAGTCATATATTGAGTGGTTCAAAAAGCAATTATTGTTATTTAATAAGTTTTGTCTTCAAATTATCTAAAATCCTGAAACTAACATCTGTATCTTAACTTACAGTAGATGAGATTTTGTTTTTTTTTCCATAGTCACTACAAATTTTATCCTGAAACTACTCAGATAAACACTTACATTGGATTTGGTATCAGTGCAGTTAATTACAGAATAAAGTTGAACTGCTGTTTCAAAATTGTGCCAAATAAGTTGGAATGGATGCTGTTCAATACACTTGAGAGCCATGGTGAAGAACATGTGGCCTTCAGATGCTGCTATCTACAATTTATAGTAAGTATGGCCATAATGAGGTCTTGGGAATTGTAATTGTAATTGTTAAGCAACATCTGGTGCATTACAAATATCCCACTGGAAGTGTAGAAAAAACAATATTGCCTAATACCACATTCTGCAATTACATCAATGTTTTAGTCCAAGTACAAATACATCAGGCCTTTTTAGATGACTCTAAACCAGTGATGGCGAACCTATGGCATGGGTGCCACAGGTGGCACGCGGAGCCATATCTGCCGGCACGCGAGCTGTTGCCCTAACTCCGCTCCAGTGCGCATGTGCGTGCCGGCCAGCTGATTTTTGGCTTTCACGGAGTCTCTGGGAGGGTGTTTTCGGCCTCCGGAGGGCCTCCAGGGGGCGGGGGGAGCCATTTTCACCCTCCCCATTCTACAAGAAAACCTCTGGAGCCTGGGGAGGGCGAAAAATGGGCTTACCAGGCCTAGCCGAAGTCGGGAAACGGGGGAGCGGGGGGATCGTGCACACATGCACAGGGGTGGGGCAGCATGGGGGGATCACACACACATGTGCAGGGGGCCATTGAATTATGGGTGTGGGCACTCGCACGTGCGCAATAGCGTGCACGCACGTGCTTTTGGCACCCGAGGAAAAAAGGTTCACCATCACTGCTCTAAACTCTCTAAGCAGCATGTCTGTTTTTTGCTACTAAATTCTACCAAAGAATGCCAGAAATACAGTTGCACCCTGTTAAAAAATCAAAGTGGTCTCATTATGTAGAGAATGAGACGTTGTACTTACCTGAGACGTCCATTCTCGTAGGGTGGAGCTAGCTGCCAAGATGGGGTTTGGCACAGCCTTCTAGCCAATCAGGACTGAGTCTGGAAAAAGTATAAATAGTGGCTCTAGGGCCTAGTTCCCCCTCTTTTGACAAGGGACGAATGCCAGACTCGACGTGCCAATCACAATTAACAAACTTTATTGAAAAACAAGACAGTCAGGAACAACACCTTATTGTAACACTGCTAAATACCTAGAAAACTAACTACCTATGTACAGATACATCCTATGCTACTAAGTCCTATATACCTAATGACCCAGAAATGAAAAACAGTGCCCAACCAGCGAATGAAAGAGAAGGGAGGGACTTGGTGGCTAGCTCCACCCTACGAGAATGGATGTCTCAGGTAAGTACGTCTCATTCTCCATAGTGGGCGGAGCTAGCCGCCAAGATGGGGACATACCAAAGTATGTCCCTAGGGTGGGCCTCCTGATTCTGGCTGGGACCGCCGCCCTCCAATGTTACCTGTTCCAACACTCTGCGCCCAAAGTTGGCCTCTTGAGAAGCGAAAGCGTCCAGTCTGTAGTGCTGGACAAATGGCGTTGAAGATGACCATGTGGCCGCGTGGCAGACCTCTTCAATGGAAGCCCTGGTGTTCCACACTGCGGTGGTGGCCACACTGCGTGTGGAATGGGCAGTAATCCCGGTGGGTCGTGGTAAAGACATTTGTTCATATGCAAGTTTAATGGCAGTGCGAATCCACCGACCCACCATGGGGGAGGATGCTTTCCGCCTCATGGAGCTGGGGTGAAAGAAGACAAACAATGCCTCAGTTTTACAAAATGCAGAGGTCCTTTGTATGTAAATGTCCAGTGCGCGCCTCACGTCCAGGAGGTGCCATTGTCTCTCAATGTCAGAAGATGGTGAGGGATAAAAGGAGGGTAAGACAACCTCCTGAGCCCAGTGAAAGTAAGAGTTCACCTTTGGTAGAAAGGTGGGATCCAACCGCAATACCACTCTGTCCTGGTGGAAAACACAGAGGTCACCCCTGATCGAAAGAGCTGCCAGTTCGGAGATGCGGCGGGCAGATGTGACAGCCACCAGGAAAACCACCTTGTACGTTAGATGGGCCAGGGAGATGGATTGTAATGGCTCAAAGGGACCCCCCGTGAGTGCGAACAGAACCATGGACAAGTAACGCGCTCTACATGGGGCTACCTTCAAAGAGCATCTGGAGACTGCAATTGGTACAGAATGCAGCTGCGCGAGCTGTGGTGGATGTGCCGAGATACACCCACGTAACACCCATTCTCTGCCAGCTGCATTGGTTGCCTATTAGTCTCCAGTCGCAATTTAAGGTGTTGGTTTTGACCTTTAAAGCCCTACATGGCTCAGGGCCAGGTTACCTCCAGGACCGCATCCTACCACATACCTCCCTACAACCAGTTAGGTCCCACAGAGTGGGCCTCCTCCGGGTCCCATCAGCCAAACAATGTCGGTTGGTGGGTCCACGGGGGAGAGCCTTCTCTGTGGGAGCCCCATCTCTCTGGAACCAACTCCCACCAGAGATCCGGACTATCCCCACTCTACTGGCCTTCCGCAAAGCCGTAAAAACATGGCTCTCCCAGCAGGCAGGGTGAAGATCGGATTCCCCCATGAATGAATGTTCTTTTTAAAATTACGAAATGTTTTTAAAATTTATGTATGATATATATTGTTCTTATTCCTGTTGTACGCCGCCCTGAGTCCTACGGGATTGGGCGGCCTATAAGAACTTTAAATTAAATTAAATTAAATTAAGTCTCAGGTGGGTTACCTGTGCACCACAGGTGGGCACCGATTGACTGCACCCTTAAGGAACCTGGAGATCAAGGGGTGTGCAGAGAGCTGTCCTAAAGATGGGCAAGAGAGGACAGTGGACAGGGCTGCCACCTGGTGACGGAGGGTACTTGGGGAGAGACCCTTGGCTAGCCCCTGGCGGAGGAATTGGAGCACATTGATGACGGACAGATCCACCGATGAATACCCCTCCCTGGCACACCAGGAGCAGAAAGCCTTCCAAGAGGCTGCATAGATACGCTCCGTGGATGGCCTACGAGAATCCAGTAAGACCTCCATGATGTCCTCAGGGATCTGCCGGCTCCTCAGAGTGAGCTGCTCAAGTGCCAGATGGTCAGTTGCAACCAGTGAGGCTCTGGATGCTGCACTGACCCCTGGACATGCGACCACTCTGTCGGAGGGATCCTCCATGAGGGGGAGACCGACAGGGAGACCAGGTCAGCATACCAGGCTCTCCTGGGCCAGTGGGGGGCCAGAAGGACTACCTCGGCCCTCTCCTGTAGCAGTTTCCAAATGACCTGAGGGATAATGGGAATGGGGGGAAATGTGTAAAGTAACCCCTGGGGCCAAGCACAGCGGAGGGCGTCCATCCCCTCTGCCCCCTGAGTCAGGTACCTGGACAGAAACCTGGGCAGTTGAGCATTCCCCGGGGTGGTGAAAAGGTCCATCATTGGCAGACCGAAGTGACCTATTAGTTGTTGAAAGAGGCCTGGGTGGAGGCTCCACTCTGCTGGGTCAATCTGGTTCCGGCTGAGCCAGTCTGGCCTGGTGTTGCTCACCCCGGAGATGTGCTCTGCAGAGAGCGACAGCAGGTACCGTTCTGCCCAAAGCCCCAACTGCATGGCATCTGTCATTAGTTGTCCGGACATGGTCCCACCTTGTCTGTTTATGTGGGCCTTGGTGGCCACATTGTCCGTGAGGATCAGTACATGAGAGTTATCCATAAGAGGCCTGAAGTGCTGCAGGGCAAGAAAAACAGCTCGTAATTCTAATATATTTATGCTGAGGGTTGCCTTGGTCCGCGACCAGGTGCCCTGTGCTACCTGTGAGCCTGCGTGGGCCCCCCAACCCGACAAGCTGGCATCTGTGGTGACAGTGATTTGTTGAGGGGGAGAAAACAGGTGCCCCTGTGAACCGCTGGCGTGGTCCACCATTTCAGCGACTCTCTGACTGGGAGCAGGAGTCTCACCTTGACTGGGGAAGTGGCTCGTCCCTTACGCTGGAAGGGAAGAAGGAGCCATTGAAGGTCCCTGGAGTGTAAGTGAGCCCATGGGACAATGTGAATGGCAGAAATCATCTTGCCCAGGAGGGAGGACAACAGGGTCAGTGAAGCTGAAGTTTGCCTCAGGACGAGCTGCGTTAAGTCCAATAGGCTGTCTCTCCGTTCCTGGGACAGGTACACCTTACACTCCAGGGAGTCAATAGTAGCCCCCAGATGGACAATTCTGGTGGAGGGAATAAGTTGGCTCTTGGATCGGTTGACCAAGAAGCCATGGTGAGTGAGTGTGTTAAGCACTACCTGGACATCTCTCTCGGCCTGAGAAGGAGAGGCAGAGGAGATGAGAATGTCATCCAGGTAGCACTGGACCCTGATGGGAATAGACTGAAGGTGAGCGGTCAGGGCCGCTAGGACCTTGGTAAAGACCCTTGGTGCTGAGGACAGGCCGAAGGGGAGCGCCCCATATTCATAATGCACCCCTGCATAGCAAAACCTTAAGTATTGGTGATGAGATGGCCGAATTGGGATGTGGAGGTAAGCCTCCGAGAGATCTATGGATGACAGTAGATCTCCCTTCCTAATACTGGTCAGAATTGAATGCAGGGTGTGCATTTTGAATTTTTTATGGACGACATACCTGTTGAGGTGCTTAAGGTCCAAAATTGCTCTCCATCCTCCCGAGGATTTTGGTACGACAAACAAAATGGAGTAAAACCCCTGCCCCTGTTGGTCCTCAGGCACCTGGTGGATGGCTCGAATGTCCAGCAGGTGCTGAATGGCCTGATTCATGAGGACCCGTTTAGCAGAATTGGATGACATGGGGCATTGAAGGAAAAACCTCGGGGGGGTGGAGAGAAACTCGAGTGTGAGACCTGACAACAGGGTTTCACAAACCCATGCGTCGTTGGTGATTTCTTCCCATCGGCTGGCATAGTGTGCCAGGCGACCCCCTATGGGAGGATCGGCCAGAGATTTATTTATTCCGGCGGAAGGGGCGACCACCGGCCCCTCTAAAGGGCCATTTATACTGGTTCCCCCTGAAAGGTTGGCCAGAGGAGAATCTTTGGCGCAGACCAAAGTGGCCCTGGTTCTGTCCCTGATGGTTCCCCTGGAAATTACCCTGTTGTCTATAGGCGGGCTGATATGACCCCCCTATAGGGTCTTCTAGAAAAGAAAGCTGCCCGGGCGGAGGCTTTCCTGGTATTTGTGGGGAGGACCTTACGTTTATCCTTAGTTTCTATCAGGATGGAGTTCAGGGCCTCACCAAACAGGGAGTGCTTGGAAACTGGGGCAGAAGCTAGCTTCCATTTATACCGCACATCAGTCGGCCAGGAGCGGGGCCATGCCATCCAACGTGCCACCACCGTTGCCCCCATCGATCGTGCAGAAAATCGATCAGCTTGCAAGGTGGCCTCAGAGGTGAATTGGGTGGCTGCCAGGAGCTTATTCAGGTCCTGGTGCACCCATAGATCAGATGGTGGCTTGTGGCCTTGCAGGGTGTGGAGCCACTTGAGGCTGGTCCTGCAAGAAAAGGATGCTGTGGTAGCCTCTCGGATTGCCCAGTCCGCCGACTGGTGTGCCTTCAGGAGTGAAGCGTCTGCACGGCGATCCTCCGGCCGGAGTAGATCCTCGGGATCCCCTGGCATGAGAGAGTTGGAGTACAGGGCCTGGACTGGACTGCCTACCGGCGGCATCAGGAGATGCTGGGCCAGGGCGTCATCTATGTTAAAGAGCCTTTTGTCCTGTGCTGTGGCCAAGGGCCCTGTCTTGGGGTTCTGCCACTGTTTGAGGAGAGTCGCAATAAATAATTTCAGGGCTGGAACCACATCAGCCGTCAGTGCAGACGGTTCAAATAAGGGGTCCACCGCGGGGGCCTGACTAGACTCTCCAGATGGAGCCTGGAGGTTGGCAGTGATCTTGGCCTTGTGCAGTAGGGAGTGAAACAACGCTGGCTGGAAAAGGCCCGAGGAAGTTGTTGGCTCTGGGGCCAGGTCCTCGTCTTCTGACATCGCTAACTCAGGGGCTTCAGGTTCTACCCGGTCATCCTGCCACTGACCCTCCTCTAAATCCCCTAGGTGATCGAGGGGGTCCATGTACATCTCAGTTTCCTCCTCAAGATCTGGGTAGGGGAAGCAGTCTGGCAAGGGGAGAGGCTCCTCAGAGATTGATGGACCTGCTGCCTGAGGATGGGAAGAGCTCGCCATGGCTCTGATCCCTGCTTCCACCCCACGTCTGATGGCCTCTGTCATGCGATCCTGTATCTCTCTAGATTGGAGAGGATCCTCCCTGGTGCCCTGCCTCCTTCTATTCTGAGTGGGAACCTCAGTAGCAGGCTGGGGACCCCAGACCTCAGGTTCAGCCCTGCTGAAGTTAATGTTGTCCAGAGACACCGTTTCAGGTGAGTGAGCAAGGTGCTGGCTACGGCCTTGAGATGAGGTTAACTGGCCAGGCTGTCTTGAGGAGGTCTTGGCCTTGTGGTGTGACCTCATCACCTGGTCTGGGGATTGGGCCCTGAGTGGGGAGCGATCTCTCATGGGGGACGAATGGGGAGCCCTGGCTGGGCTCTGGTCCTCAGTAGTAGGCCTGTGGGACTTGGACTTTGCCTTTGGCTTCGAGGCCTTGTGTGCCATGATTTTCCTAAGGAGGAAAAAAACAAGAGATAAAAAACGCAAGCAGGTCAGACTTTGCTGCCTGTGGGTGTGTCTAGTGCTTTCCAAAATGGCGGCCGCCCATGAGGCCCATTCAAAATGGCGGCCACTCAGGGGAGGAAGAAGAAATGGCAGTTTGACAAGTGATCTGAGAAATTATGCCCCAGGAGTAGTCCTCCCCTCAAGGGCTCAGCAGCCCCTTACCACGATTCAGGGCCCCCCTAGAACACTGGGATTGGCGTGGGGGGTCTATTACCCTGGAAGGCCAGACGGTCAAGAGCCAACATTTCAGAGCCCCCTGGGTGGTCCGCGAGCGGTTTGACAGGCGGGCACCCTCAGCAACAAGTCAGCAAGGCAGAAGAGGCAGTTTCGTCCCGATGAGGCTTGGATCGGCACGTGACTGGACGATCGGAGAGATAAGGCTGCCGAGGTCAGCTCTGAGCCCCCTGGTCGCGCCACGAGTGGCTTTGCAGGAGGGCTAATCAGGCAGGCAAGAAGAGCAGGCAAACAGCAAAAGGAAGGCCCGATCGGCGATTTTGACAGCAGCAGGTATTCGTGGTCTGCTGTATGTTCGATTCTTGCCCTGATCAAAGTGTCCAGTCCGGTGGAATGGAGCACTAATAGATGGACCGCTATTGCGCTATTGCTGTAATCAAAGGTCAAATTTTGAGAGCAAGGGAAGAATTTTTTTGATAATCAGTCAGGAATGCCCTGGCCTGCGCAATCCTACATGAGGCAGTGAGTACTTCCCTTTCTCCTCACATGGTCAATCCAGGTTATTCAGCAAATGGCTTGCCAGCCTCGTGTAGAGCCCAATTATAGGTGGTGGCAAGGCCACCACTGTCCCAGGTGGTCAAATTTGGGACCGTTCCCACTCCCTCCAGGCCGGAATAGATGGTATTTATATAATAGAATGGATTTTGTAAATGAATTGGGCCTCAGCTGGAGGGGCGAGCAGCAGCCGGCCTAGGGCCTGGCTGCCTTCTCTCAAGGTGAGAGAGGGATGGTGCCTGGGGCTCGTTAGGGAATTTACAGTTCAGAATATCAGAATTTCAGTATCAATCAGTAGATAGTTGTTCAGATTTAAGGTGAAAAGGCACTAGTCCTTGGCTAGGACTGAGTCAAAAAAGAGGGGGAACTAGGCCCTAGAGCCACTATTTATACTTTTTCCAGTCTCAGTCCTGATTGGGTAGAAGACTGTGCCAAACCCCATCTTGGCGGCTAGCTCCACCCACTATGGAGAATAAGAGAAAGGAATGAATCACTTCTAAATAGTTCAGTGGCACATTTCTACATAGATTTGTGTGTGTGTTGAAATAATTGATTTTCATCTAAAAGTCCAGTGTTATATTATGGTTCTATGTTTTGTAAGTATAAAATACATCCTAAGGCAAGATGCTAGTAATTAAGTGTACAAATTTTATGTTAAGATAAGAATTACTCTCATCAGAGGCGAAATGAATCTTTTCCTAAAACTCTGACATTATCAAAATAAACCGCAGTGTACATGCTAAGGTATAAGATATTTATTTCGGTACAAAAATAATAAATCACATCCTGGCTATAAAAGAGGTGTTGCTTCTTACAGAAGCTGAAGAAAAAGGGAAGATTGAAAGAATGGAATGTACACATGCGTACTAGGAACATATTAATCACGTGCTCAGGAATAAACCATTATATTTGATAGGGATGCATCCCCCTGCATATACATGTAACAGGCAACATAAAATCACAGCCTGACATTTTAGTACACAAAAACATTGGCATTACCAAAAAGCTTTAGTTTGCTTTAATCAGTTTTATTTTTCCTCATTCCTTTCTTTGTACAAGTTAGAACATGAGTTTAATGACTTCATCTCCTTGTAAGGTAGGCCACCCAGAGTGCACGGATTTCATATTTATGTTTTCCATATCTCAACACTAGCTGTTAAATATAAAAAATATTTTAAGAGAAATGATAACTGCTGCATGCATACATGCATGAATTGAGAATGAATACTACAGGAATAACTAACACATATTTTTCTATCTAATCAAGAGCTAACTAAGTAAGTAATATTGGTGGAACTTACCTAGTTTGCAATCTATATAAAGCTGGAAAAACCAACTTTGTTTTCTAAGTTTTGGTGAGTTGCAAGGATGTTGAGAACAACTACAATTGATTTCTGCCAAATTACATGATGTAGCCACACCTGAAGTCAATTAAGAAGTTGAGCATCTAGGATATACCCTTTGAGTGCTGAAGGAAACCATGAGAAAAGGTAAAGTCACCTAGAGTAATTGACAGATGGGCAGCCATAGAAAATGAATGAATGAATGAATGAATGAATGAATGAATGAATGAATGAATGAATGAATGAATGAATGAATGAATGAATGAATGAAAAACTTTAGGGGAAAAAACAAACAAATATGAACAAATATCAGTGTTGTTAAACAATTAGCACTGATGTCCAAGCAAAGAGATGCTTCCCATTTTAATCATTTCATGAGGTTTACAGACTTTATGGAATGACTCCATTTAAGAGTTCACTTTATTTATGTTGTTTCACATTTCCAGCCGTTCCCATTTTTTCTCATACTGAATACATTTATTCTTTATCAGGTTGATTCTTCAGAGGACTGGGAACAGAAAAGATGGAGGAGTGGAAGGTACTAGGATGCCTTTTATCAGACCTCTTCCTGACCTCTTCCTGGGTAACTAATACTAATCTAATATTGCCTTACTGAATGGAACCCAGAGTTCAAATTTTATGTGCTCAAATTAGAGCAGAGATCATCACATAAATAGACCTAATAAAGCTTAATCAGTATTTAAGAAACTTCATTTTTATTTATATATTATATCCTGCCTTTATTATTTTCACAAATAATAAAGATGGGGATCATATCCAACACACTGTCCTGGTATTTTCCCCACAACAATCCTATGAGGTGAGTTGGATTGAGAGAAAGTGATTGGCCAAACCTGGCTTGAATAGTAAGGCAAGACTTGAACTCACAGTCTCTTGCTTTCTAGCCTGGTGCCTTAACCACTAGACCAGGGATGTCAAACTCAAGGCCTAGGGGCTGAATCCAGCCCACGGGTGCTTAGATCTGGCCCATGGGGCCACCCTGGAAACTGCGAAGGACCAGCCCAGGTCCAAGCCAACCAGGCATTGATCTACAACCTGGTGGCGGCTGGCAGCGTACTGTACGAGGCCATCACAGCCAAAAATGGAGCTCAGGAGGGCTGCCAGCACCCCTGCTGAGCTCCATTTTTGCTAGCAGAGTGCTAGCAAAACAAACTACTAGCAAAAGTGGCATTTGATCACAAGGCAAGGAGCCATCGAGAAATGTTTCCCCTTTTGCATTTGAGCATCCAAGAAGGGAGAGGAAAGGAGAAAGGGAAAGGGAAAGAAGGAAAGAGAGCAAAGAAGGAAAAAGAAGGAAAGGGGAAGGAAGAAGAAAGGAAAATGAAGAGGGAAGGAAAAAGAAGAAAAGAGAAGAAGGAAGGAAGGAAGGAAGGAAGGAAGGAAGGAAGGAAGGAAGGAAGGAAGGAAGGAAGGAAGGAAGGAAGGAAGGAAGATTATAATGAGAGGGAGGGAGGATCTGAGGGAAGTTCTACCTTAGCACTTGGCCAGCAGCAGCCCTGCTGCCCTTTCGCCATCCCCTTGTCTCCTCCTCCTGACCTCTCCTGGTGGTATCCCATCCTATTGTTGAGGATGCTTTGGTTACAAAGCTGGGTCTCCTCACATGGAGAGGGAATGGACCTCCCTCTGACCCACACACTTTGCCCTCCTGCACACACCATGAGCAACCTGGCCAAGGAGAGAGAGAACAGCAGCAGCAGCCTCAAGGAGGAAGTAAGCACAGCCGGGCACCCCTTTGGGGAAGCAAGTCTAGTCTGGTCTGGACTGTGGGGCCCCAGTGCCCTGGGAGCTTGGGGGCTGGTCTGGGCACTTGCTCTCTGCTGCCTAATGCTCTGGACAGCCTACACCGCCATCCATGTGGCTTGAGAGGGACGGCAAGGCTCCTTTGGAGGACAAGGGTTTGGCCCTCTCCCTGGTCTCACCTTCATCCGCTGGAGACAATGGATTCCCCCCAGCCCCGCCAGTGCCACTACAGGCACCCCCGACACAAGTGATGTTGAGCTGGCCATGTCCATCCCAGTCATGCCCACCTGGCCCCCTGAGGTCAAACACAACCCTGATGCAATGTTATTAGGACATAAATTAATTGAGAGAACATGCAAAACATTATTCTATTATAGGCATTTTACCCTGGAGTCATTAAAATGGTACTAGACCTTTCTTTAAAAAAATAAGTAATTTTGAATTGCCTGCATATATTGTTCAATTGCCTATTAATGTTTTAACAACTGATATTAAATAGATTCTGGTTAGAGATATCTACATGAATGAATTTACCAACCCAATTCTGTGTTCTCCTAGGAGTTTATCAGAATTCTGAATTAATGACATCAAAGCCTGGTGATTTACCGTATTTCAGACTACCAATGTCAGTGTCAATTTCCTTTAAAGAGAAGGGACAAGAGTACTTAGAAAGTGTTCGGCCTGACTTGCCGAAAGCCTGAAAGTGCTTTTTTGATGAGAATGGAATGTCCTTTTACCCTTGGAACTTTGGAGACTTATTACTTTCAAATAATAATGGGGAACAACATAAGTAAGGTAAGAAGATTAAATAATAGCCTCCCACAAGGTTCTGTAATGGTACCTACACTATTTAAGTTATACATATTAGACAAGGGGATGCAAATTTAGATACATTGATAATTTGGCCTTAACAGTATAAGAAAAATACATTGAAGTGGCAGACAGCCTCCTGTAAATCTTAAAATCTTGGGGAAATTCTTCACTGACTGGAGGTTATAAAAATATGATATCCTTTGGGTCTCTTCTCAATATTAACCAGTGTTTACTAGTTTCAGTATGGCATGAGTTGACTATATGAAGATCAGTGTAAACTTAAAGCTAATAAATGATGGCAGACTTTTGGCAAAAAACTTTCTTAATTTTCTCAAATTAAGAGATTTTAATGTGAACAAATTTTAATTTGTTCTACACATGAAACAGAATGTTGTAATGAAATCCTGATGGGCTAAAGTAAGTTGTTTTGACTTCCCAATTTAGCTTACAGCCTTATTCTTCCAAGCTGAAACAAAATTGCTTAGATCCTACTACTTGCAAAGAATCTCTATGATAACAGAGATTACCCAATCAACTCATGTTAGAAAGAGTCAGTGTACAGAAACCCAGCCTTATTCACCACATTCAGTAACCATGGATTACAACTCAGCTCAAGATTTTTTAAAAAACATTGATTAATAGTTTAAGCATCTTATCCTGATTTCTCAGCAGAATTGTTTGGGGATATAAAACTGCTCAAGGTCTTTCTTCATCTTTAGTAACTTTTTTTTATTTTCAGTATATTGATATTTTGTCGGATCAAAATTAAGTTTTATTTTGTTTATTGAAGTCTTACAAGATTAAGAAATATTTCTTCTATCCAATGTACATAGGAAGGAACTTAAATGTACATTGTTTATGAAGATAAATATATTCACCAATAAAGGACCATGGCCAACAATTAAAGACCATATACCAAGCATTTTTTAATGAATTAAAATAGTGAAAACTGCTTTTCAAATCCCAACTTGAATCTCCAAATTGGTTTCAATTACCAGTTGTGTTATTTTGAACACACTATTAACAATCAAGCTGAGTAAATCTAAGTAATTATTTCAAAATCCAATTAGTAACATGCAGACTTGCAGAAAAATACTGTCAGTTTTTTATTATAAAAAAAAGTCTTGAAATAGAAAAAAAATTTAAAAATATTTCTGAAAAAGAAAAAGAACAAAAGTAAAATACACTATTTAGGTGGAATCTGGAATAAAGATAAAAGAATTACCGTATTTTTCGGAGTATAAGACGCACCGGAGTATAAGACGCACCTTAGTTTTGGGGGAGGAAAACAATGAAAAAAGGCCTCTGCCTCCCAGCAATTTGCCAAACAGCAAACAGTACAGATGATATACACTGTTTGCTGTGTATTTCTATGCATGTGTGCTTGACCCATAGAAATAGCAAAGAATTGGAGAAATGTACATTATGGCAGTATATTAATCCCAGAAAGTTTTCTTAAATGTAATCACACTAACTCCTCCCAATGATTTAAATAGATCTACTCCAAACATGACTAAATCAGGGTTTCTCAGCTGCCTTCTTTTATTACTAATACTTAATACTAATACTTAATACTAAAACAAGACATTTCAGATTATACTTTTACAGATCTTTAACATTGATGTGGCTTTCTGGAAGTATTCTCTGCTATTTAAAAGAAGATACAATAGTACTGGGCCTCTTCAGAGCAAGCATTTATTTTAAAAAGCTTCTTCATTTTGTTAAGTTGTTTAGAACAATAATAAAGCAGTCTTTAAAAAATAAGTCTAATAATTTGAACACTCTACAAACATTTAACAAAATAAGGTATTAACAGAATCTGCCTGTACCTAGGATAGAACTCACAACCTCCTGATTGTGAGGCAAGAGTTCTAGCTCTGAGCCATAGCAACTATAGCTTGCCTCCTTTTCATTTTAGCAGCCTAATATTCCCAGCAGTTTATCTCCCAGCAATTTGTCACATTACAGCCACATAGTTAGTTTCATTTTACCAGTGGCTTGCAAGCCTCCCTCAGCTGTAGATCGGGAGGCAGTTTATCTCTTCTTGTGCTCTTCTTGTGCTTTGCCCTGTTTGCTGCAAAAAGGTAAATTGCTGGCAGGCAGAGGCCAAAGGGTGGGGGTGGCTGGGTGGGGCTGCATTCGGTGTATAAGACGCACCCAGGTTTTCACCCTCTTTTTGAGGGTAAAAAGGTGCCTCTTATACTCCGAAAAATACGGTAGATAGATTACATTATCTAGATAAAACTTTCTTTCTTCAGCAAATTTATTCTACAAAATAGTGTTACAACTTTCTTGCATATTGCAATAATAATTTTAAAAGCTATCCTCTTTTTTTAAAAAGTCCACGAAAAGTATTTCTTAGAAATGCTTGTTTCAAAGTACAACCATACCCATAAATATAAAAGCATGCCTTATAGATACTGTACATTTATACTATTTAGTTTCACTTAAACTTTATGTAATATATGATAGCTAAGTTATAATAATGAAAAAATATTAGAATTAATTAAAGCAAGGGTTTTCAAAGTATCAAGGGAGATTCACGAATAGCCTTATTGTGAAGCGGGATGGAAAGATGCTGCAAGCAACAAGCTATCAATTAAGTTACTAGAGATTTCAGTTATTATATTTGTAATGTTTGGCAAGCAGTACACCATACAACTTTCCAACTCCAGTTCTGAAATGTTTTGACTCAGCAACTCTAAAGAACAGTAAAACACCCTTTTCATAATCAACTCCAAAACTAATTTTCTAAGAGAGTTTTTATATCTGTAGAAAATAGAGAAGAGTTGCTGCAAGGAATGTATTAAATTCTCAAATAAGACCCATTAACATACACCTTTTAATACAATATTAAACGGGAATGTTGCTATTGTTTCAATTTGCAATTGCTGGTTGAAATTTGAATAATGCTATATATAGTTAGCCTCATTAGGAATACAATATAATCCATGCTTTGGTTAACAACTATGTTTCTATATAAAGAATATAGAATCTTAATTAAAAATATTGAATATTGACATTGTTAACTTAAGATACTAAGTAATATTTCCTTATAGTATCAAGTTCAAAATATCCTATGTGTGTGATAAAAATGTAAGTGAATGTGTTACATGCAATATAGGAATACTATTGAACCAAAAAAAGAAGAGGAATACCAGATTTCTGGCATACTATATAGTCAGATGGTCATTCATTATATCATAAACATGAAGAAACACACCTACACTGACAGTTCATCAAACAGACTAGATAGATATTTTATTTAGATTTAGATTTATTATTAGAGTTGGAAGGGACCTTGTAGGTCATCTAGTCCAACCCCCTGCTCAAGCAGGAGTTCCTACACCATTTGAGACAGATGGCAGTCCAGTCTCCTCTTGAAAGTTGCAAGTGTTGGGGCTCTCACAACCTCCGCTGGCAATCTGTTCCACTGGTTGATCGCTCTCACCGTCAGAAAGTTTCTCCTCACTTCCAGGTTGAATCTCTCCTTGGTCAGCTTCCATCCGTTATTCCTTGTTTGGCTTTCTGGTGCTATAGAGAACAGCCTGCTCCCCTCCTCTCTGTGGCATCCCCTCAAGTATTGGAACACTGCTATCATGTCACCCCTGGTCCTTCTCTTCGCCAGACTGGCCAAGCTCAGTTCCTGCAACCGCTCTTTGTATGTTTTATTTTCCAGACCCTTTATCATCCTAGTTGCTCTCTTCTGCACTTTCTCTAGGGTTTCAATGTCTTTTTTGTAGTGTGGTGACCAAAACTGGATGCAGTACTCTAGGTGTGGTCTGACCAAGGCTTTATAGAGTGGTACTAGTACCTCTCTGGTCCTTGATTGTATCCCTCTATTTATGCAGCTCAGGACTGCGTTGGCCTTTTTGGCTGCTGCTGCACACTGCTGGCTCATATTTAGTTGGCTGTCTACCAAGACTCCAAGATCCCTCTCGCAATCGCTGCTATTGAGTGTGGTTTCACCCAGTTTGTATGTGTATTTTTGATTCTTCTTACCTAGGTGTAGAATTTTACTTTTCTCCGTGTTAAATTTCATTTTATTTGTTTGGGCCCAGTGTTCGAGTCTGTCAAGGTCCCTCTGGATTTTGAGTCTGTCCTCTGGGGTGTTTGCTACTCCCGCCAGCTTGGTATCGTCTGCAAATTTGGTTAGTTCTCCTGCTATTCCCTCATCTAGGTCATTTATGAAGATATTAAAGAGTACTGGGCCTAGGACGGAACCTTGTGGTACGCCACTGCTTACTTCTCTCCATGTGGACTTAGAGCCATTGAGGACTACTCGTTGGGTACGGTTGGTCAGCCAGTTGTTAATCCATCTGGTTGTGTAGCTGTCTATCCCCCTTTTTTCTAGCTTATGAAGAAGTAGGTTGTGGTCTACTTTGTCAAATGCTTTGCTGAAGTCCAGGTATATGATGTCTACTGCATTTCGCTGGTCTACTAATTTGGTCACAGTGTTGAAAAATGAAATGAGGTTGGTTTGGCATGACTTGTTCTTAACAAATCCGTGTTGGCTGTTGGTTATTACTTGGTTTGTTTCTAGATGATGTGAGATCTGGTTTTTAATTATTTTTTCCAGTATTTTCCCAGGTATCGATGTTAGGCTGATTGGTCTGTAGTTTCCTGGGTCTGTTTTTTTACCTTTTTTGTAGATGGGGACCACATCAGCTCTTTTCCAGTCCTCGGGGAGTTCCCCTGTGTTCCAGGATTTGTGGAAGATGTGGTGCAGTGGTTCCGAAATGACTTCTGCTAGTTCTTTTAGGACTCTGGGGTGTAATCCATCAGGTCCTGGTGCTTTGTATTCATTAAGTTCAGATAGGTGATCTCTTACTGTATTTTTGCTTAGGTTGAGTCTTGCTTCGAATCTGTTTTTTATATTTGTGTTGCTGGGTAGTTGAGCTGCAGTTTCCTTTTGTGTGAAGACTGATGCGAAGAATGTGTTCAGTAGCTCTGCTTTGTCTGTGTTGTCTGTTACTTCTTTGCCGTTTTCTCTCCTTAGTGGACCAACTGTTTCTTTGATTTTTTTCTTGTTGTTTATGTGTTGGAAGAAGCTTTTTTTGTTGTCTTTGACTTTTGTTGCGAGTCTTTGTTCATTCTGGGCCTTTGCTGTCCTGATTTTTTCTTTACAGATTCTGGCTGTCTGTTGGTACTCTGCCTTGGTTATGTGCCCATCTTTCCATTTTTTGTATTTATCTTTTTTTTCATTCAGTTTATCGGTGAGGTCTTTGTTTAGCCATGCTGGTTTCCTTTGATAAGAACCAGCCCTTTGACAAAGCATTTAGTGCATTGCAAATAGTAAGGTTGCGTCTAACCAGCAGGAGCATTTTCCAAGGGAATTCAGATGGAATTAGATTTGAAATCTAGGGTAATTTGTGGATAAAGTAGTAAACTGAACATATTTCTGCCTCTAACATACTTCTGCCTCTAACATGAGTTTACAGACTTACTCTCCCTATAAAGTTACACTAATAATGAATTATATCACAGTTTAATGATTGACACAGATTGAAAAAAAATTCTACCACTAAACTAAACCAGATTCAAATAACAGAGGTATGAGCATTTTTCTCTAAAGACAACTGCTTAAACTGAGCCAGCTTTTTTTAATTTCATAGAGTTTCATAGATCAGAACTTTACCTCATGAATGTTTGGAATTACATAGGTGATGCATATAGTTATGAATTACCAATTCTTCTAATGTGGATCTTTGAATTATTAAGTCACAGACAGCAAGAATGTAACCATTAATACTTACGTTGGATAATTAAGCAGAGTTAGAAATAGCAATATCGACTTCCAACAATACTGTAATGCTATTTTGCTTCACACTTACTAACATACAAAGCCTTAAGGCAAAGTACATCTGCCTATTGTCATTTTAAATATTCTCCTGTATATTTGTTTACAGAATTTCAGTAAAACAGCAGACATTTCATATAAAAATAAAGTCATAAAAATCACCTTAAAACTGTAAATATTTTTTCTTAACAACTGTAATAGAACATATTATTCCATCTATTTGCTAGCACATATAATATCTAAATAAATAAATGTACACTTATCCCTACAACTGACAAGAGATGGATGGACAGTCAAATCATGGGAATCATTAACCCTTTTATCTAATCCATGTCATCTTTTTTTTAAACCAGATCTCCTGTTCTATTATATTTGCAAAAATGAGCAAATGTAAAAATGAGCAACTCAGGTTCGACCTTGAGGCCTGAAGATCAAGATGTTAGGCTGACTTTGGTTTTCCAAGGGACAATAGAGCTAGAATGGACATAGTTCCAGAATGGACCTGCCTACATGAGATGAGACAAAAACAAGAGAACTGTAATGCTGATTAACTAACCTGTCACTCACAAACTTAGGGGGGGGAATTATAGCCATGACCTTAGCAAGTGATATGGGAGAAGGAGAGAAGGCATGGCCAGCACCACGGCGCTATGGAGCTTTCCCCACTTCCTGTGGAAAAGCCCCGAACCTGAGTCATCCGGGGACCCGGTCTGGTCAGGACCGGGTCGAAACCACCCAGGAGGGGTGGTGAAGAAGAGGAGCACCTGCTGGCGGACTGGGGGGGAGGCAAACCCCCCAGGGAGCCAGCTAAGTCTCCTTGACCAGCGGCATATGGAAGATGACCCTTTAAAGTGTCATCTCTAGCCATGGCGGTTACATCTGCAAGGATTGAAATTTTGAGCTTGGAGTCATCTGGGAAAGAAAAGTAAAGCGAGGTGCTGGAGAAGTTGAAGAAGGTGGAGGCTGGTGAGTTACATTGCCAAAATAAATGTTAAAAGAAATATCCTAATACTTAAAACGGAAATAAAAGGACCGGAAATTAAGGAGTGGCTGATAATAGGTGGATACAATAGTGCAACAAATTTAAAGGGTCTTAACTAAAGCCCAACTTTTAAAGATCTGGATTTTTGCCTTAAACATTTAATAAAGGTGAAGAAGTACTTGGAAAATAAATTTGGAGGAAATAATTAGTAAATTGGAATTGATTAAAAACGGAAAAACCAAAACAGGAAATGTAGAGATGAGAATTTGACTGGAGAAAGGCGTTGTATACTTACCTGAACGCCCCTTCTCGTGGGGCAGAGCTAGCCTCCAAGAATGGGTTAAATCTGCCCTCCAGCCAATCAGGACCGAGATTCCAAAGCTATAAATAAGACCCCCTGTGCCTCAGCACCCCCTCTTTTACGAGGGACGAAGGTCAATCTCAGAGTGCTTTTCCCAAATTTAACAACTTTATTAAAAAAAACCAACATGAATTTCAACATGTTAACTATCGCACTTCATAAATTTGTTCAATAATTTTATAACCAGTAATGTTAAATTAAACAAATAAACATAATAATTACCCTCAATAATACTTTATATAATTCATAGGGAGGGACTTGGAGGCTAGCTCTGCCCCACGAGAAGGGGCGTTCAGGTAAGTATACAACGCCCTTTCTCCATACTGGGCAGAGCTAGCCTCCAAGAATGGGACATACCAAAGTATTTTCGTCCCAGGGTGGGTCAACTCATTGTTAAACAGAAGGCTTGCATCCCTTACCACCTGCTGTAAAACACGCCTTCCAAATTCCAACTCCTCAGAGGCGTAAATATCCAATTTATAATGACTTACAAATGGTGTTAAAGTTGTCCATGTTGCAGCCTTGCAAACCTCCTCGATTGTAGCCCGACCATGCCATGCCGCAGTAGTGGCGGCACTGCGGGTTAAATGTGCTGTGAGACCCCTAGGGAGAGGCAATGATAGACTATCATATGCCCTAGCAATAGCCGCCCGAAGCCAGCGTGCCACCATGAAGGAGGAAAATTTGTTGCCCATGGAAAAGGGTTTGAAGAACACGAATAGTGCCTCTGTTCATCTAAAACTAGTTGTGCGTTCAATGTAAACGAGTAATGCTCTCCTAACATCTAGAAGATACCACCTTTGTTCATCATCATTAGTTGGAGATTGGAAAAAACTTGGCAAAACAATCTCCTGTGCCCTATGAAAATAAGTGTTAACTTTTGGCACAAATGTTGGGTCCAACCTGAGAATTACCCTGTTAAAGTGAAAGATACACAAATTCCCTCTTACAGATAAGGCCGCCAACTCAGAAATTCTTCTTGTGGATGTTATTGCAATTAAAAATAATACCTTGTAAGTCAATAGTTCAAGGGAAACCTGATTAATTGGTTCGAATGGATCCTTGGTCATTGCATCAAATCCATGAAGAAGATCCCAAGTGGGGAATCTGTGGACCGTGTGTGGACATAGGTTTACTGCTCCCTTTAGAATTTGTCTGAGGAGTGGATGTGCTGATAGGGGATTCCCTGAAGGACTATATAATACAGTGGATAATGCCGCTACTTGGCGTCGGAGTGTACCTGGGGAAAGACCCCTGGCTAAACCCTGCCTTAGGAACTGGTTAATATTGATTATGTTTAAATCCACTGGGGAGTATCCCACCTGTACACACCAGTCCCTAAATACTCTCCAGGTAGCAGAATAAATTCTTTGCGTGGAAGGCTTCCTAGAGGCTAACATAATTTGAGCAATGTTATCAGGTACCCCACAATGTCTTAGAGTGAGCCGCTCAACCTCCATGCGGTCAGCTGAAGCCAATGAGGCTCTGGATGGTAAACTGACCCCTGGGAAAGCGACCACCTTGTCTGCGGGATCCGCCACGGAGGTGATACAGAGAGGGACATAAGGTCTGCGAACCATGCTCTCCTGGGCCAGTGTGGAGCTAACAGTACCACCTCCGCTCTCTCCTGCAGGATCCGCCTGATTACTTTGGGAATCAATGGTAAAGGGGGGAATGCGTATAGTAACCCTCGCGGCCAAACGCATCGAAGAGCGTCTGTTCCTTCTGCCCCTGGAGTCTGGTACCTGGTAAGGAACCGTAGCAACCTGGTATTCTTTGGAGTGGCAAACAGATCCATGACTGGTAGACCAAACTGACTGACTATCTGCTGGAATAGGTCCTGATGGAGGGACCATTCCGTTGGGTCGATGGGATTCTGACTGAGCCAGTCGGCTGTCAGGTTGTTTACCCCTGAGATATGTTCTGCTGTGATCGATTGGAGATTTTTCTCTGCCCATAGACCTAGATCCATGGCCTCCTTTATGAGGACCTTGGGCATAGTACCCCCTTGTCTGTTTATATGGGCCTTGGTTGTAACATTGTCTGTCAAAACTAGCAAATTTTGGCCTGACAAGGGGACCTGAAAATGATCCAGGGCTAACCGTACAGCCCTGAATTCCAGTAAATTGATAGGTAGGCTCTGTTCCTCGAGGGACCAAGTTCCTTGAGCCACTTGTGAGCAGATGTGGGCTCCCCATCCAAAGGTACTTGCATCTGTTGTTAGAGTCATACGCTGTGTCTCCAAAAAGAGACACCCTTTGTTGACCGCCATTGAAGTCCACCATTGGAGAGATCTGCGGACCTCCGATGGTAGGCGGACCCTGGCCGGGGAGTTGCTGCGTTGAGACCGCTGAAAGGGTAGAAGGAACCCTTGTAGTTCTATGGAGTGCAGTTGGGCGCAAGGGATGATGTGTATTGCTGAAATCATGGTGCCCAGGAGACAGGATAGTTGGTTTAAAGGAACCAATGATTTTGATCGAATCTGCTGAATCAAATCCAATAGTTTAGCTCTTCTCTCCTGGGACAGGTACACCCTGCACTCCAGAGAATCAATGATGGCCCCAAGGTGAGTTATTCTGGTGCGCGGGAACAGTTGACTCTTCCCCAAATTAGCTAGGAACCCGTGGTGTTCCAGTGTAGATAGTGTTACCTGGACATCCCGTTCTGCTTGGGACATAGAAGACGACTGTATGAGAATGTCGTCCAGGTAACACTGGACACGCATGGGAAGGGATCGTAAATGCGCCGCTAGGGCAGCTCATACTTTTGTAAAAACCCTTGGTGCTGATGACAGACCAAAGGGTAGCGCTCTGTATTCATAATGCGCACCAGCATAACAAAAATGTAAGTATTTGCAATGGTCTTGACTAATTGGGATGTGAAGATAAGCTTCAGAGAGGTCAATGGATGTTAAAAAATCCCCTTCTCTGATATGTGCCAAAATAGATTGTAAGGTGTGCATTTTAAATCTTTTGTATACCACGTATTTATTCAGACGTTTTAAATCCAGAGTGGCTCTCCACCCTCCCGAGGATTTTGGAACCACAAATAAAATTGAATAAAATCCCTGTCCCTGTAGATCATCAGACACTTTTTGGATTGCTTTAATATCCAATAAATGCTGGATTGCCTGATTTACAAGGGTCCGTTTTGAAGGATTTGATGAAACGGGACAGCGAATAAAAAACCTTGGAGGATTGGAGAGAAATTCAAGAGTTAATCCTGATGACAGGGTTTTTAACACCCATGCGTCATTGGTGATCTCCTCCCATTGACTGGCAAATAATGCCAGGCGACCTAATGGGAGAATCCGGTATGAGCTTACTTATACCGGCGGAAGGGGCGTCCACCGGCGCCTCTAAAGGGCCGTTTGGATTGTGACCCCCTATAATTTCTATCAGAAGCTGGTCGCTGCTGCTGCTGTTGTTGTTGTTGTTGGTACTGGCCGCCATATTGGCCCTGATACTGCCCCTGATACCTATTGTAAGGTTGGAATGTGGTCTTAGATCCCTTTCTGGAATAGGAAGAAGACCTTAAAGTGGATTTTTTTGTACAAGGGGCCAAAAACTTACGTTTGTCCTTTGTCTCGGTAACAACTGGATCAATTGCTGGACCAACCAGAGATTGGCCAGTGATTGGAGCTGCTGCCAACTTACATTTGTGGTGAAGATCAGCGGGCCAACTTCGAAGACAGTGTATGCATCTGGCCACCACAGCAGACCCCATTGCTCGCGCTGAAAAGCGAACTGCTTGGAATGTAGCATCCGATGTAAATTGAGCTGCTGCAAGCAATTTATTAATGTCTTGGTGTGCGCGGGTGTCAGCTGGGGGAATGTGGTCGCGCAACGCATTCAGCCATTTTAAAGATGTGCGACAGAAAAAAGATGCTGTCGTTGAGGCTTTCACCGCCCAGGCAGCCGCCTGGTGCGTGCGTTGTAGGACTGCCTCTGTACGACGCTCTTCCAGCCTGAGAAGGTCGTCTGGATCTCCAGCCATCGGTGTGTTACAATAAAGAGCCAAAACAGGGGTATCAACTGTTGGTACTGGCAAATGTTGTGGCAGCCTGGTAGAGACGTTAAAGTAACGTTTGTTCAAATTGTTTGGCAATGGACCACCTGCCGGAGCCTGCCACTGTTTTGTTATTGCTTCCACAAACATATTTGGGGTTGGAATTACCTCACTACTGTTTGCAGTAGTTTCCCCCAAAATTGGGACCTCTTGGGTTACAGAACCCTTAGGATCTGTTGGGGAATCTGAAATGTTTGCAGTTGCTTTTGCCTTGTGCAATAGCGATCTGAATAATGCAGGCTGGAATAGAGCCGTGGATACATTTGGCTCTGGAGCTAAGTCCTCAACATCTGACAATTGGGATTCCCACTGAACCTGATCTGAAGGTTCTGGCTCTGTTAATCCCTGTTCAGTATTTGGTGTTTCCAGGGACAAAGGTGATCCCAAAGGAGAAGATTCTTCATCCTCCAGATCTTGATATTGAGATATGCCAGGCTCTTGAAAGCTGCAGCTTGGTATAGGGGGACTGATGTTACCTGTAGGTTGCCTGGATCATGACATAGCCCTAATTCCAGCAGTCACCCCCTTTTTAATGGCTGCATTTATAGTAGGGTCCTCTAAGGGATCCCTATGACTAATGCTATAGCCTCCTTGAGCCTCATGACTCATGTCAGGGGCTGGGGCTCCCCAGACATCCCCCTCCCTTAGACACACATTAAAATTGTCTAAGGATAAATTCCCTATAGACTGAACAGGAGAGGGAAGTTTGGCCTGGGTTGCTTCATGTGGTCTGGTACTTGAAGCAGATTTTTGAAAAGCAGCTGGCTGCTGCAATACCCCCTGAGTGCCTGTCACTTTAATTGGGGCTGTGCCAGCTGTCTGCTCTTTTGAATTTAATTTCGGCTTCTTAGCTCTCTGGGGGGGGGGGCGAAGCCTTTGCTGATGTGTCCCTGGTGGGTGTAGTGATTGTGACAGTCTCCCTGGAGGCAACAGGAATAGCAGCAGGCATCTTAGGTCTTAGCCTTGGCCTTGCCACTCCTGTTCCCCTTCTCAGCCATGTCTTCAAGCATGCAAAGATGCTCCGATCTGCCCGACGAAGCTGCTGGGAGGGCTGTCTTTCTATTCTGACGTCAGGCGCGCCACAGCCAATCAGATGAGCCTTCAAAATGGCCGCTGTATGACGTCAGCTGTCTACTGAGGCGAGCAACAGCTATTTTGCCAAGCTGCCTCTGCCCAAAGATTCTAAAGCCGTTAGCAGGTCAGTTAAAAGAAATTGAGGCCTCTCACTGCTTGAGGAGTTGGTCAGCCAGGAAAAGTGCCTTACCGGCTATCGGAGCACAGGCTCCAGCCGGAGGGAGAGGTACGGTGGCCGCCCAAGCGCGATAGCTTCTGCGGCTTGTTGACTTTAGGATGAGAATTAGGACCTCTCTCCCTATTAATGCAGACAATTGTGGTCAAAAATTGTTTTGAAAATTATAATGGACCAAATATTGTCTGTTCACTGCCAGCCGGTATATGGCACTAGGTGATTTATGGGCCTTCGGCTGGAGTGTTATTGGCAGTTGGGCAATTGCCCCCCCGCACCCCTCCCACCCAAGTGAATTGACAGCTGTCACTTGGGGAGGCTTAACAGAGAAAAAATTGATTTAAACTCACACTGAAGAACTGGCAGGAACTAGAGTTCAAGAATGGGTAAAAGCACTATGTCCTATATGGCTCAGGACCGAAGTAAAAGAGGGGGTGCTGAGGCACAGGGGGTCTTATTTATAGCTTTGGAATCTCGGTCCTGATTGGCTTGAGGGGAGATTTAACCCATTCTTGGAGGCTAGCTCTGCCCAGTATGGAGAATGCCATCTGGTGGTTGGAAAAATTACTGTTATGGTAGAATACCTTCATGGATGTTTTGACAGCTGTCCTGACCTTGAATAAGGGAAAAAAAAAACCTTTCTTGAAAGTTGAGAGAATCTAAATAAACGACAATTTGTTATTACTTGAAAGAAAATGTTTGGACTGGTTTGGATAAGAAGGAGTATGAACAGATGTTAACAACAAAGAACAGAAGGATTTGGTTTTCTTCAATCATTATAGCAAAAACTTGCAAATTATAAAAGGCTGTGGAACACATTGTTAGCAGCTGAACGCTGAGACATAGAGATTAGTGATTATTGAGAGATGGTGGCATCTTTGAATGAACTTTGACTAAAGAATGAACTTTGACTAAAGAATGAACTTTGACTAAAGAATGAACTTTGACTAAAGATTGAATCTATCTAAGCTTTGGATTTAAGAACTGAGAACTGAGACTGTAAAGATATAGAGAGAATTGACTATGAAGAATTAGCTGGGTTTTTGAAGGATCTTTTTGAAGACTTTAGAACAGTGGTTCCCAAACTTTTTCAGTCCACCGCCCCCTTGGTGCTACAAACTCATCCTCACTGCCCCCACCCCACCCCCTCAGATGGGCGTGGCTTAGTGGTCAGGTGACCGGGTGGGCGTGGCCAACTTGTAAAGTGTGGTGAAACTCACTTAACAACGCTCTTGCTTTTCAACCAAAATGTTAGGCTCAATTGTGATCATAAGTCTTTCTTTCGTTCTTTCTTTCTTATCTACCTTCCCCCTTCTTTCTTTCTTTCTTTCTTTCTTTCTTTCTTTCTTTCTTTCTTTCTTTCTTTCTTTCTTTCTTTTTCTTTCTGTCTTTCTTCCTACCATCTTTCTTTTTGTTTCTTTTTTTCTTTCTGTCTGTCTGTCTTCCTTCCTTCCTACCATCTTTTCTTTCTTTCTGTCTGTCTGTCTGTCTTCCTTCCTTCCTACCATCTTTTTCTTTCTTTCTGTCTTCCTTCCTTCCTACCATCTTTCTTTCTTCCTCCCTCCCTCCCTCTTTCTTTCCTTTTTCTTTCCTTCTTCCCTCCCTTCCCTTCCCTCCCTTTCTTTTTCTGTCTGTCTTCCTTCCTACCATCTTTCTGTCTGTCTGTCTTCCTCCCTCCCTCCCTCTTTCTTCCTTTCTTTTTCTTTCTTTCCTTTTTCTTTCCTTCTTCCCTCCCTCCTTTCTTTTTCTGTCTGTCGGTCTTCCTTCCTACCATCTTCCTTCCTACCTACCATCTTCCTTCCTTCCTACCATCTTTCTTTCTGTCTTCCTCCCTCCCTCACTCTTTTTCTTTCCTTTTTCTTTCCTTCTTCCCTCCCTCCTTTCTTTTTCTGTCTATCTTCCTTCCTACCATCTTTCTTTCTGTCTTCCTTCCTCCCTCACTCTTTCTTTCTTTCCTTTTTCTTTCCTTCTTCCCTCCCTTCCCTTCCCTCCCCTCCCTCCTTTCTTTTTCTGTCTGTCTTCCTTCCTACCATCTTTCTTTCTTTTTCTTTCTTTCCTTTTTCCCTCCCTCCTTTCTTTTTCTGTCTATCTTCCTTCCTACAATCTTCCTTTCTCTTTATTTCTTTCATTCTGTCTTCCTTCCTTCCTTCCTTCCTCTCTCTTTCTTTCCTTTTTCTTTCCTTCTTCCCTCCCTTCCCTTCCCTCCCGCCAGCAGTGGCCAGGGCGCTGCCGCCGCTCACCCAGGCCGATGGCTTGGTTCTGCAGGCCATGCACCAGGTCGCAGAGCGCCATCAAGGCCGGCTGCCACATCAGCAGCTCGGGGTGCTGCAGCTCTTCATTGAGCTTGGGGAGGCCTCAGCGGCCGAAGGCCACAGGCGCCTTGGTGGGGTCAATGTCGGGGGCAGCTGGGCTGAGATCAGCGGGTGCGCCATGCCAGAGGGGAGCCCGCCGAATTGCGCATGCCAAATTGCTAGGCGCCGGGGACGCCGGGTGGGAAAGTCCGCACGAGCGCAGGTTCCACAGCGGGGCCTTCCCGCGGGACTGCAAGCGCTCACCCAAGCAGCTTCGGGAGCGGTCGGCTTCCCTCGTCACTGTGCCGCACTCAGTATCTAGCACTTGTAACTCCATCGCATTCCATGCTCTTGTGTGCAGAGCAGCCCATTCTGAAAAAAAACATCTCGTGTTTTCTTTCAGAATGGGCTGCCCTGCACACAAGAGCGAGGAATGTGAGAGAGCTTCAAGTGCTAGGTAGGATGCCCGTCGCGTGGTGGGACGCAGTTTGGGGTGACCAGTTGTGCGGGGCGGAGTGGAGCGGGGCCTAGGCGGGGGCTGGGCAGGCCACAAGACGGGCCTCATACCAGCACTTGTAACTCCGTCGCATTCCATGCTCTTGTGTGCAGAGCAGCCCATTCTGAAAGAAAACATCTCGCATTTTCTTTCAGAATGGGCTGCCCTGCACACAAGAGCAAAGAACATGAGAGAGCTTCAAGTGCTAGGTAGGATGCCCGTCGCGTGGTGGGACGCAGTTTGGGGTGACCAGTTGTGCGGGGCGGAGCAGAGCGGGGCCTGGGCAGGGGCTGGGCGGGCCGCGAGATGGGCATCATACCTAGCACTTGTAACTCCGTTGCATTCCATGCTCTTGTGTGGAGGGCAGCCCATTCTGAAAGAAAACATCTTGCGTTTTCTTTCAGAATGGGCTGCCCTGCACACAAGAGCAAGGAACGCGAGGGAGCTTCAAGTGCAAAAGCATGGCAAACCACCTACTGCCCCCTGGCCCCTCTCACCGCCCCCCTGTCGCCATCCTTGACTCTCACCGCCCCCCTAAGGGTTCCCACCGCCCCTGGGGGGTGGTACCGCCCACTTTGGGAACCACTGCTTTAGAAGACAAATGGAAAAAATGGACAATATAACAGAAGAAGAAAAGAAGATTGAAAATATTATAAATGATGATGAAAAGGGAAAGAATATTGAAAATGCAATGCTGATTAATAATTATGTTAATGATAAAGATTCCACTGGGTTTAACAGTGATAATAGAGATAAAGATAACAGTGATAATAGAGATAAAGATATTAAAAATAATTATGCTCAGATTGATGATAAGGATTTTGAGATACATAAAATGAGAAAAGGATTGGAGAAAATTAGATATACACAGAAAGTAAACTTAAGAGGAAGGAAAAGAGTGTGGGGAAAGAGAACCTATTGGCACAAAATTAAAAGAAAGAGGAAAAAGAAGTCAAGGAGATGGGGTGGAGGAAATATATATACAAATATGAAATAGTTGAGAAATTAAAAGGAAATGGATGATGGCACTGAAATATTATAGAAATATTTTTTCCTTCTTTTTATTCAGTATTATTATTTCATTAAGAGTTAAAAAAATATGTTCTTTTTATATAGACTAATATTGTTTAATGAATTAAAAGATCTGACATTATAGATAAAACAATGTTAATTAATATGCGAAGTATGAATGATAAACATGAATATTAGAGCTTAAAAGATATATTATGATGGTGTATCTTTTTATATGAAATTTGTTTAAATGAAAATTCTAAAAGGGAAAAAATGTATTATTTTAAGTTGAATATTTAATTGAATAATTCAGAAAGAATTTTGATGATTAATATGTGAAAAGGTATACTATGATTGTGTATTATTCTTTTACATATGAGATCTGTTTAAATGTTAAATCTAAAAATCCTTTATTTCAGGAGTTAAACATTTAATTGAGTGTAAACAACCCAGGAGGAATTTTGATGATTACTACAAGAAATTGGAATGTATAATTGGGCATTTAGTTTTTTGTGATAGAATAAGAATAAAAAACATAAACGATGAATAAAGAGACAAAAAAGTGGAGGAAGCAATATGGCTGAAAATTAAGAAACAGGAGAAATAGTAACTATCTTGGAAATTAAATTAATAGCGGATAATTTGGAAGGAGACCTTAAAAAGTAATTGGTGAATATCCCAGATGACAAAATTAAACTTTCTTTTTTTTCTTTTATTGTCTTTTATTTTTGGAGTAAGATGAAGTTAGCAGCATATACCTAGAATAAAGTATTATATATAAATAAATGATATAATAATAATAATAATAATAAAAATTCTTAGAAGAGATATGATGAGTCTAAATTTGAGATTGTATCATCAGCCTGTCAAATATAAGAGGACAAAAGAGTACTCAGGGGAAGGCAAAGAGAGTGTGAGAGGAAGTAGAAGGGAGGAAGAGAAGTAGTAGAAAGAGTAGAGGAGGAGTGAAGAAGTAAGAAAATAGGAGGAGATGATGGAGATAGAGAGAGGGGAGTACAATAGGAATTTTTTTAAAAAAGTAGAACAGACTGACAGGTGATGTAAGCGTTTATATAAGATATTGACTTTTGAATGATGGATTATAAATGTAAAATTGTGTATTTTATTGTAACATTTTAAGGTATATGTCTATTGAATTGTAAAAGTGGTGGAGGAAAAAATAAAAAAATTGGAAAGATATGGGAGAATAACTAAAATAAATTAGATGGTGCTCAAACTAAGGAAAAAGGATGGAAGAATGTCTCTAAAAATAAAGAGATAACAGGAATAGCAGAAACTATTATCAAAGTTCTATTTCTGAGGTATTATTTGCCATGTATCTGAATTTCATTTCAAACGTTTCAGTTAAGAATCAACATAAAGTGAGCACCAAACTTCTAAATTCTCAAATAGCAAACATTTCAGTGTTTAATAGCTTGCTGATGGATGAAGGAAATTACTCAAGTGTTATTCCTCCCCTCCAGTTAGCTCAGCTACCTACAAACACTTTCAGTGGGACCCAGTTTGGAAAAGATACTTTAAGGTATCTTTATATCAAAAAGAAAATTCAGGAAATCCTTTTAATTTAATTGAGAAACCGTCTTGAGATGCTTATCATTTTGATATTTGTATTTTTGTTTATACTGAAATTGGCACTTGAGTTGTAAATACTGTTTTCTATTTCTGAAATCATGTGTTACATACAGTTACATACAGTAACGACACATGTTACATTCAAATTTCTCAGACCTGATCTGTTCAAATCTAGTTAAGTGGCAATAACTCAAGCAGCTGTTCATAAAGAAGCTATCTAATAATTGTGGCTTAGAAATATTGATCACTAATGCTTTGAAAATAACACTGATTTTTAGGAACTTGTGAATGAAAATGAAGGTGTTTTTTTTTCTCAGATCCCTAAAATGTTGCTGATTAAGCTAATTTTTGAGAAAAAATGATTTATATGAAGACTTTTGCTGACTTTCTATACTATGTGTGTGGAGGTACATATAAAATTTCAGATACAAATTTTACTGTTTCAAATTCATTCAAAGAAATTGAAATTCCCACAGAAAATAATGATATTGTTTTAAAACACAGCAGGTGTTTTTAATATATTTTACACATTTAAGCATCAACAACCTTTCATGCCAATGTAAAAATAAATTTGAACATTAAAATATAACTTTAGTAATTGCATGGTTTCATTGGTAACTTATCCCACCGAAGATTCAAGTAACTATCTCTTGCACCTATGTATTGTGTGAATGTTAGATATTTAAAACACATTTATCCATTTATGCACATAAATATTTTATGTGCAGATATAAAAAGAAAATAATTTGAATGGGAACATCAATTAAATATTTAGTCTAATCAATAATACTAATACATCACTACTATTTTACATTTTGGTGCGATACATTCCTACTATGTATGGCTCAAATTGTTTCTTTTAACTACTTGCTTTTAATAAACAAAGGTAGCAGTGATGTAAAGTAATCCAAGTAATTTAAATTCATTAAACAAAGAGTGTAATAGTATCCTTTTTTTCCATTTTCAAATCATATGTAAAACTTTCTTGTATGCTAAAGAAAAAGTTTTCTTAAAGATAATGTCACAAATCATACCATTGTTTGAATCTTCTCTTGCTGTTTGTTAGAAAATCATTATATATAAAAAGTGTAATTGATAGTGAAATTTTTGTTTTTTACCCAGAAAATGAGGGTATGACACTCTGAATTATAAAATCTTTATTATGAAACATTTATCTATATTTTCATGCTGCTTTAATGTATATATCTTTGGATAACAAGATATGATTAGCAGGGGTCTAATATAAATCCATACAGGAATGATTTAATTAAAATGGGAAAATCTACTCTCTAGATAAAAAATGATGAAATAATTTAGGATTTTGGTAAATATGATACTACATATTGTTTATCTCAGCAGCATTACTGAAGAAGCTGGTATTAACAAACCAGGTGCACTGTAAGATTTTCCCTTGCATACTAACTTGTTTTAAAAATGATCTTAAAGATCCCTGTTCCCTTTCAATGATGTTTCTCTATTTAGAAAACACAAAAACTCTACCATCACTTTAGCAGGCTCCATTGCAACACTTTTAAGACACAACATGCAAACTTTTAAGAATTCAGAAGCACTGTTTAGCTTGCACTGACATATGAGTCAGTCGTTAACAAGGCATGCTTGAGTTCTTTAAAAAATGTTAGCATTTATAAATGACGCCCTAGTTTCTCTCCCTATCGCCTTCACCCTTCTGCAGCAAGTCTATCCTATTACTTGAGGTTCTAATTTGGAGCCAAACAAAAATATAGCAATGGTTTTTATTGTCATTTGATCTGATAAAGCAACACTAGAACAACACCACGTAGAAAACAGTGAAACACAGACACTAAGCAGACTTCTCAGGAAAGCATAAAAGCTGAATGAAACATCAAGAGAAGGACTCACACTGACCCATTCGGAAGACAAAGACGGCAAAACAGAAAAGCTCTAAAAAGCAGCTGCTTGTGAGGCCTCTGGGAGATGTCCTTCTGGCATTTCAGCACAGCAGCCCCACACTAGCTTCACCTCCCTGGATACAGCAAAGGGGGAACTAAACAAAGCTGTTTATTAGAGCTGTTGTGCAGGATTGCATTAAGAAATTTGAGCAGACCACCTGGACCTTTTGGGTTGTGGCAGTGTGTTTAATTTGCAAGCTGCCCCTTCGCTATGGCACTACCAGCAGCAGCAGCAGCAGCAATGGGTTTTTTATATTTACCCAGCTGAAAATATACACTATTTGGCTGAGGTGGAAAGCAAAATAAACACAAATGCATAAGCTAAGAGGCTGCAGAGCCAAAGCCTACAGCTGATCCACAAAGAACAGAGAAAGGGGAAACTATCACACGCCCAGTTTAAGATTACAAGCACTTTTTCACACTTCACTTTTCTCATTTGCATGTTTTTTCAACCAAAATACAAAGATGACTAAGTAAATAAATTTAGCTCAGGATGTTCCAAGAGGGTGTTCTTTAAAAAGTAAGACTTTTTAAAACTGCTTATGCCATATGCCTTTTATTGCCTCCCTTGCTCTCTACTTTTCCCTTCTTCCCTTCAACACACTATGTTTCATCTTTGCTGGTAGCTGAAGCAATAGACAGAAAAATGGTCCTGTGAATATGAATTATGTGAATATGATTTTACTTTGGTAGGGTAGGCTGGGGCAGGAATGAAAAGAGAATTGAGAAATGGCTGGCTCAATACCTGACCAATTGCAGTTTGCAAAATCCTCGTGTTCTGCTAAGCTGCAAGATCACAATCCATCATATGTAATCTTTGAAAAAGTGAATGGGGATTTCAGGCATGCATCTATCAATCAACTTCTGGATTCCCAACCATCGCAAAGCACAAGGGAAAAGGGAAAAGAAAAAGAAAGTCAAACTGCTCCACCAAATAGGATGAAATCATTATATGACTTTCAGCATTCTCCAGTACATGTTCATGTATTTTTACATAGCATTTGAATTTTCTACAGATATAACATTGACAAATACTTAATAGCATGTAAATAAGGTGAGATCTCTACCCATTTAAGACCGAGGGGTGAAATCCAGCAGGTTCTGGAGAACTGGTAGCGGAAATTTTGAGTAGTTCGGAGAACTGGCAAAAACCACCTCTGGCTGGCTCCAGAGTGGGGTGGGAATGGAGATTTTTTTTATTTATTTATTTATTTATTTATTTATTTATTTATTTATTTATTTATTTATTTATTTATTTATTTATTTATTTATTTATTTATTTATGCGTTCTTATATGCCGCCCAACTCCCGCGGGACTCAGGGCAGCGTACAACATAAGGAAAGAACAGCTAATAAAAAACAATAATAACAAGTAAAATGAGTACAAAAATTAAAACAAACCATCATTCCTACATGGGGGAATTGATCTCTATTTCATCCCGCCTGCAGGAAGAGCCATGTTTTAACAGCTTTACGGAAGGCCATCAGGGTGGGTATAGTCCGAATCTCCGGGGGAAGTTGGTTCCAGAGAGATGGAGCTCCCACAGAGAAAGCTCTCCCCCACGGTCCCGCCAACCGGCATTGCTTGGTTGATGGGACCTGGAGGAGACCAACTCTGTGGGACCTAACCGGTCGTAGGGAGGTATGTGGTAGGATGCAGTCCCGGAGGTAACCTGGCCCAGAGCCATGTAGGGCTTTAAAGGTTAAAACCAACACCTTAAATTGCGTCCGGAGACTAATGGGCAACCAATGCAGCTGGCGGAGAATGGGTGTTACGTGGGTGTATCTTGGAACACCCACTACAGCTCGCGCTTAAGGGTAGCCCCATGTAGAGTGCATTACAGTAGTCCAGCCGTGAGGTGATGAGGGTGTGAGTGACCGTGAGTAAGGCCTCCCTCTCCAAGTAGGGTCGCAATTGGTGTACCAGGCGAATCTGTGCAAAGGTCCCCCTAGCCACAGCTGACAGATGTTGATCCAATTTTAGCTGTGGATCTCGGAGAACACCCAAATTGCGAACCCGTTCTGAGGGAGTTAATTTCTCTCCCCCAAGAACCAAGGAGGGACAGTCGACATAATCCTTAGGGGGCAATATCCATAGCCACTCGGTCTTGTCATGGTTGAGCTTGAGCCTGTTCATTCCCATCCAGACCCTAACATCGTCCAGGCATCAGCACATTACATCCACTGCTTCCCTGAATTGAGATGGGGTGGAGATGTACAACTGGGTATCATCAGCATATTGCTGGAACCCCACCCCGTGTCGTCGGATGATCTCACCCAGTGGTTTCATGTAGATGTTAAACAGGATGGGCGAGAGGACCGAGCCCTGAGGCACCCCGCAAATCAGGGGCCTAGGGGTCGACCTCTGTCCTCCTGTCAACACCGACTGCATCCTGTCGGAGAGGTAGGAGGAGAACAATATCAATTTTGGATAATTTTTATATATAGGATAATTTTACAATATCTTTCCCCCAGGAGTGGGGAGGGATTGGAGATTTTGCAGTATCCTTCCCCTGGAATGGGGTGGGAATGGAGATTTTGCAGTGTCCTTCCCTTGCCATGCCCACCAACCCATGCCCACCAAGCCACACCAAGCCCACCAAGCCACGCCCACAGAACCGGTAGTAAAAAAATTGGATTTCACCACTGTTTAAAACAAAATACTTGCTGTAATTTACAGCCTCGTGATCCTATAAATCTTTTAAGTTTCTTAAGAAGTCAAACTTTGGAATTATTCCTATATTTATATATGTGATTATCAGAAAAGTAAATTCCTTCACTTCCTATTGCTTTCTCTTCAGTTGAGAGTCTTACAAAAATCCTAGCATTTATGCATCCAAAAACTTAAAATATAAGAGTTCAAAATGTAGAGATCTTTTCTAGTAATCATTATGGATAATGAGTTTAACGAACTATGTGAAAAATTACATACAGTCAATCTGAAGCATGAGTGCATGGAAACACAATTGCCGAAATGCAGTATGCTCCCTCCCATATTTGGGTATACCAGGGTAATTTGACAGGAAAAAACATATAACCCTTCCCTGGTTCAAGCTGATGTAGGAGGAGAGCCTGTGGCTTGGAGGTTAAAGCTACTGCCTTACAGGCAGGCTGCCCATATTCGAATCCCAGTAAGGGTATGGCTAGCTGATGAGAGCAAAATTGCTTGAAATAGATCTATACTGGTCTCTCTTTATTTTCATTATCAGCAAAAATGTGTTACACACATATATATTATTTCTTGATGATAATTTCCTTAACTTGGTTGGGTTTTTTGGGCTCGCAAATTATGTATCATTTATTACTCATTTATTTTCTCTGCAAAAGAGCAGGATAAAAGTGCAGGTTTCAAGACATTGTCGTAAAAATATGGCTATTTATTTTCTTATTCAATTTGACCTTTTTAAAAAACAGAGAATTAAATCTGTATACTTTATTTTCATGTTTTAACAGCATATGAATGAGAAGCAACTACAGCAACTACAGCTTACACCACTGTTTTTCAAACCTGGCAACTTTAAGGAGTATGTATTTCAATTCCCAGAATTCCCTGGCCAGTATGCTGAAGTTCACAGATCTTAAAGTTGCCAAGTTTGAAAAAATACTGGCTTAGACAAACTGGCTTTCTTTTCCAGAATCAGCCTTCAAATTAGCTGTGCTCTGGCTTATTACAGCAACAGTACACTAGGGGGACTACTCCACTTTCTTTAGAAATGGAAACATAAGGCTGTTGGAACAAGCTGTGCTCTTCTAAGAATGGCAGCTGTTTTCCCCCAGTTCAAGTAAGTTACATGCATACATGCATACATGTGTGTGTCAAGATAGTTACATTTGGGTAGTGGGTTTTTTTTCTCATAATTATCTGGAAAAGATTACTGGGAGACCATAAATTATGTGGTAAAGAAAGAGCTAGTCAATTTTTTGTATTTTGTATTTTGTATTTGTTTATTTGTCAAGCATATATGATTATAAGCAAAGTACAGACAGTAAAACATGATTGAATATATATGTAATATTACAAGCATGAATAAGAGTAAAAGAGGTATGATTATATGGGTACATAGGACAGGAACGGGAGGCACGATTGTGCGCTTATGCACGCCCCTTACTGACCTCTTAGGAATGGGGTGAGGTCAATGGTAGATAATAAGAGGTTGAAGTTTTTGGGGTTTGGGGAAGAAACTACTGAGTCAGGTAAAGTGTTCCAGGCGTTGACAACTCTGTTGTTGAAGTTGAATTTTTTGCAATCAAGTCTGGAGCGGTTTACATTAAGTTTGTATCTATTGTGAGCTCGTGTATTATTACGGTTGAAGCTGAAATAGTCATTAACGGGTAGGACATTGAGGCGGATAATTTTGTGAGCTACACTTAGGTCAGATCGAAGGCGGCGGAGTTCTAAATTTTGAAGTCCCAAAATTTCAAGTCTGGTTTCATAAGGAATTCTGTTGTGAACAGAAGAATGTAACACTCTTCTTGTGAAGTATCGCTGGACATTCTCAATTGTGTTAATGTCTGATATGTGGTGTGGGTTCCAGACTGATGAGCTGTATTCAAGAATCGGTCTAGCAAATGTTTTGTATGCTCTGGTTAAGAGTACAATGTTACCAGAGAAGAAGCTGCGCAAGATTAGGTTAACCACTCTTAATGCCTTCTTTGCTATGTAGTTGCAGTGGGCTCTGGCACTTAGATCGCTAGAGATGAGTACTCCGAGGTCATTTACTGAGTGAGGATCATCATCAAGGTCATGATCATCAAGTTTGTATTTAGTGTTTTGATTATTTTTGCCAATGTGTAAAACTGAGCATTTGTTGATAGAGATTGGTAGTTGCCACTTGTTTGACCATTCAGATATATAGTCAAGGTCTTTTTGAAGGGTTGTAGTATTATCTGTGGTGTTGAATAGTTTTACGTCATCTGCGAAGAGGACGCAGGTGCTTTGTATAATATCACAAATGTCATTTATGTAAAGAATGAAGAGAGTAGGTCCTAAAATGTTTCCTTGGGGAACACCGCTGTTAACAGGTACAGGGTTTGATAGAGATGATCCTATTTTAACCACTTGTTGTCTGTTTGACAGGAATGCAGTTATCCATTTGTGTAGGGGGCCAGAGATGCCATAAGATTTTAGTTTATGGAGTAGTTTGTCGTGTACTACAGAGTCAAAGGCTTTACAAAAGTCTATATAGATTGCATCTATTGCTTTGCCCTGGTCGAGTTTTGTAGTCCATATGTTTTTACAATGTAGAAGTTGTAGGTTGTAGGATAACATTTTTCTGAAACCAAATTTTTTGTGAGAGAGTAGGTTGTTTGTCTCTAAGTGGAGGGTAATGGATTGGTTGATGATTGATTCCATGACTCTGCAGGTGGCGCAACATAAGGAGATTGGTCTATCATTTTCAACTAGGTTGGGGTCTCCCTTTTTGAAGACAGGGATAACCGTGGCTAGTGACCATAGGTTGGGTAGAGTGCTGGTTCTGAGAGATATGTCAAAAATGATGCTTAGAGGTTCTGATAGGACGGTGGAAAGTTTTTTTAAGAAGTAAGCACAAAGTCCATCTGGTCCTATGGATAGGGATGGTTTTAGGTTGTGTAGAGCCTTTCTAACCTTGTCTTCTGTAAAGTCGGTTTGTACTAGATCACTGTCATTGTTTGAGGTTCGACTAGGGAATATAGGACATGAGTTGTTGCTGTTTATAAAGACTGAGCCGAAGAATGTGTTGAAGAGGTTGGCTTTGTCGGATTCATCATTACAGTCTTTATTGTTGGGGCCTTTAAGGGGTGGGATAGTTCTCGTCACTTTGAGTTTGTTGTTTACGAACTTGTAGAATGCTCGGTTGGAATTTGTGCGCAGGAGGTTTTCCTCTTGATTGATATGATAATTTGTGCATTCAGTCTTTATTTGTTTGCATAAGTTTTTGTATCGGCTTTTATAGTTGGTTATGTGGCCCGTTTTGTTTTTACGCCAGAGATATTTTTTTTATTGGAGCTTCCTTATTGTTGTGGGTAGTTTGTTCTTCCTGTTTTTGGGAATGAATAGTGGTACATATAGTTTTATGACTCTTTGGACTTGACGTAGGAAAATGTTGTAGTGGTCATCAGCAGTGTTGCAGTCCATGAATAGGGTTTGCCAATCAAGAGAAGAGAGGTCAGTGTTTATGAGATCAAAGTTTGCTTTTTTGAAATTGTAACTGGGGATCTTGTCATATTGTTGATTTTTGTAAGGGTGTATATTGAGATTGAAGTCAATCATACTGTGATCACTGTTAGAGAAGGGTTCTTTTGTTTGTAATCCATATATTGAATTAGAACTGTTGCAGAAGATGAGATCAAGGCAGTTATTGAGTCTAGTGTTGTTGGATACTAGTTGATCCAGCCCCAGATTGGTTACAGCATTGTACAGGGTTGAGTGTATAGGTTCTGTGGAACATTCGTTGAGGGACCATTTGATAAGAGGTAGATTTAGGTCACCAAGAAAGATGAGAGGGTGTGGGCTGGAGGCTGCCCACGTAAGTAGTGAAGTTAACTTATTCGCATGTTCAATGTCATAGTCTGGGGCTCTGTAGCATAGTAGAAATCGTAATGTGGTATTTAAAGATAGTTCACAGAAGATCATCTCGGGAAGAGCAAGATCGTGTGTTACTTGGATGTTTTTGAGATTTAAGGACTTTTTGTAAAAGATGGCAACACCGCCTCCTCTACGGAGTTCGCGATCAGATCGAAAAACATGATAGTTTCTTTCTATAATAATTGAGTCAGGGAGGGATGAGTTTAGCCACGTTTCGCAGACAAATATGATGTCAAAATTGGTCGTATTTAATAGGAGGAGGAATTCAGGTATTTTATTTACAAGACTTCGTGCATTAAGTAGCTTGCATTTAAGGTCATTATTAGTTGGAGAGGTAGAGGGAGTGGTAGGTAGTTGGGTAGTTAAGTTAGTAGTAGAAGTGAGGTAGCTGAGGTTAAGGTAGTTAAGGTTAGGGTAATTGAGGTCTATAGTTGAGTTTATATTTGATTACTTTTTAATTCACTTTAATTCATGTCTAAGTACATATTTTCAGTTGCTTTCTCTCTGAATTTTTCTTTCTTTCTCAAGGTTTTGATAGGTACCTGATAGGCAGATTTTGATAGGTACCTGATAGGCAGAAATTCAGCAAGTCAAGCATATAGACAGATGGCTTCACTTGGTGATTTTTTGCTTGCCACCAACCTATTAAGAATAGCATTCCCCAAGGTATAATTTGCCCATTTTAGTACATGCTTTGTCCTGTAACTAGGATAGTTTTTAAAGTACTGTTATAGAGACATAGCAATATAATTCAGGATGCAGTAAGAACTTCTTTGTAAATAACATAGTATTTTAATTATCTATATATTACTAAAACTGTCTGTCTGTTTCCTTCAAGTAGCTAAAATAGTGCATCATAGGGCAACAATTTTTGAATCAAGATACCTCAAATGTGCTAACTTAAAGAATGCATACAAATCTGGGATTCATTGCTCCAGTGGTGAGTTGTAAATAATTTTGCCAACGTTTTGCGTGTGCGCTTGCGCTCATGCACAACACTTCTGCGCATGGGCAGAAGTGTCTCGGGCGGGTGGGCAGAGCCTCCTGCCGCCGGCGCTACTGGTTCTAAGAACCGGTCCGAACCGGGAGCAACCCACTGCTGCATTGCTCCTATGAAATTGATATATTAAGGATTTTCAGATTGGTTTGTTTTGCAGCACTACCACATTCAGCTGCAATGACATGATCAAGACTTAAAATGCTTCCTGCTAGCTTCCCAATAAAAATAAATGGGAAAGCAGGCATGATATCGGAAATCATTCCCTCTGTCCAGTGGTGGGCTTCAAATAATTTAACAATCGGTTCTCTGCCCTAATGACTGACTGGGTAGGCATGGCTGGGTGGTCTGTGACTGAGTTGGCATGGCCAACTTAATGTCACTCATGTTGAGAGGCGCTTAACCTTTCTCGGCCCCTCGTGACCATGGGGATGCTGCAACGGTCGTAAGTGTGAAAAACAGTCATAAGTCACTTTTATCAGTGCCATTGTAACTTTGAATGATCACTAAATGAACTGTTGTAAGTCAAGGATTATCTGTACAAAAGTACAAAAAGCTGGTTTGCTTGCAAAAAGCTGCCCTAAATACCAATCATTAGATTAGAAATGGGGGAATATACACTGAAGATCAATGAGTCACAGCTGCCATGGAAAGCTAAACCATTCTGTCTGAATACCTTCCTTTTCCTCAGAAATACTTGCAACCCAGAGTTACAAATCAGGCAGGGTGCCAGAGCACATTGAGGAATTAAAATAGTTAAAATATAGCCAACTCTTGCTCATAAAGTGAAACCCTTTAGCAGAGAGGTCATTTAAGCTATCCAGAAAGTGGGTGGGCTTATTTGGGCTACAAAATGTCAAGCTAAAGAGACAAATTAACAAATTAACATCTTGAGTGAGGGCTAATCCCATTCTGTCTTTGTTCAGACCTTGCTGCAGGGAATTTTTGCCTATGAATATAGCTATCTATCTCTTTATCTCTTAAGTGCTGACATCTGCTGTGGGCTATTAAGGAAGGTGGGGGCTGCTTTCTCCCTCTAAGAAAAGATGTTTCTCCATTTCTCATCCAGGGAAATATATTCTTCCTATTTAATATTTCTTAAAATATTTCATTCTTCTAGGAGAGGGGTGGGTGTTAACTTTCTACAATTGGTGCCATGTTACTATGCCATATTATCATGCGAGCAAACTATAACAAATTGGAAGGAGTATCCATTATTATCAGTGAGCAATCATGTAGCTTGGCCACTCTGAAGCAATGCAAGAGGCTCCTGTCCCAAAGGTGCTTTTTCAAGAGGCAACTGGACTTTCTGGAAACCAAGAAAGTCCAGTTGCCTCTTGAAAAAAGCACCTTTGGGACAACCATGACCTGGATGAGTGAAGAATCCCCATAGACAAGAGACTCCTGTGCTCAGTGAACTGACAAAGCACCCAGGAGAAGCAATCATTAGATCCATTTGCACCACTTAAAGATACCAGCTGGTCTCACTCACCTCACAAGATATCCTAAGGCAGGGGTAGGCAAAGTTGGCTCTTCTATGACTCATGGACTTCAACTCCCAGAATTTCTGAGCCAATCATGCTAGCTTAGGAATTCTGGGAGTTGAAGTCCACGAGTCATAGAAGAGCCAACTTTGCCTATCCCTGTCCTAAGGTAATCATCCAGATTTAAGGAAAAATCACATGCTCTCAGAAAGGCAGTAAAAAAATCAGACAGAATGCCAAGCTTGCATCCTGCCTCTCATCCATTTTTTCTATGGCTATGTCAACCCTTCTGTAAATAGCTTTTCAAGCCCCAGGAATAAAAGTACCACAAAAAACTGCGGGGGGGGGGGGACTCCGGAGAAGCTCAGCTAAGACAGAAAGTCTGGGTGTACTGCCAAGGACCATTAAGGTTGTTACAATGTAACAAAGCTTAACCCAGAGGCAGTTTCTGAAAACACTTAAAGCAGCAGGGGTGGCAATTAAGATAAGGATTAGGCTAGAAATACAGGCACACTAGAATCTTTCCTTCCCGTGTTCCTTGCAGGGTTAGCCCTGTAAAGTGGGAAAATATTTCTTCCAACAACCAAACTGCTCAGAAAATTAACATACGGTTCGGGAGAACCAGTGTGAACCGGCAGGAGCCCACCACTGCCTCTGACACTGCTTTTGTTTACCTACCATGTTATTCTGTTTAGGTAAGGAAATATCTCTGATATGACAACCTAATGACTCTTGGGTCATCTACTTGCAACTAATTATATATCCTATTTTTGCAGGTGTTTTAACTTTTTACAAAACTAAATCAGAACCAATTCATTACTATCTTAAGGAGATATCAACAAATATTAGATGGGGATCTATAAACTTTGTATACAGTACACAATGCTTTAAAATTGGCTAAGAAATACATTTTAAAATTCTAAAATAGTTTAATTTAGATGTTTCCCCCCACAGTAATTAATACTAGGTTTGTATGTGCGTTCCAGTAATTATTTATCATGCAGTTTTCTTGGAAAGAAAAATAGGCAAGAAAACATGGCAAGATTTTCAAAAGTTGCTTGCCATTGCCTTTTTCCCATGGTTGAAAAAAAGTGGCTGGTCCAAAGTCTCTGAGCTGCTTTTGAACATGTACACCAAACTGGCTCTCAGTGATAACATAGCAAAATAATAACTGAACCAGGACAAAATAAGTTTTTACCTGCCACTTAGTAGATGCAGTACTTTATTTTGTATTCTAAAAATGGAGTGGGAAAAGAAAATTTTATCCTTGAACTGCAAAAATAGCTCTCAGAAATATTTTTTAAAAGTACTGTATGTTCCAGCGTATAAGACGACTGGGCGTATAAGACGACCCCCAACTTTTCCAATTAAAATATAGAGTTTGGGATATACTCGCCGCATAAGACTGCCCCTCCTACCATTTTTCTTTTTCTTTCTGTCTTTCTTCCTTCCTAACATCTTTCTTTCTGTCTTTCTTTCTTTCTGTCTTTCTTTCTTTCTTTCTTTTTCTTTCTTTTTTTGTCTGTCTGTCTTCCTTCCTTCCTAACTTCTTTCTTTCTGTCTGTCTGTCTTCTTTCTTCTTCTTTCTTCTTCCTTCCTTCCTTCCTTCCTTCCTTCCTTTTTCTTTCTTTCTTCCATCTTCCTTCCTTCCTAACATCTTTCTTTTTCTTTCTTTCTGTCTTCCTTCCTTCCTTCCTAACTTCTTTTTTTTCTTTTTCTTTCTTTCTTTCTTTCTTTCTTTCTTTCTTTCTTTCTTTCTTTCTTTTTTTTCTTTCTGTCTTCCTTCCTTCCTAACTTCTTTCTTTCTTTCTGTCTGTCTTCTTTCTTCTTCCTTCCTTCCTTTCTTCCTTCCGTCTTTCTCCCTGCAGGGTGAAGAAGGAACCTCTATTGCTGTCTCCCGCGGGCTCCAGCCACCCGACTGAGTCCCTGACCACGGAGCCGCCAGGGTTAACGCACATGGGAGGGAAGGAGAGCGCGCTCTACCGCTGCTGCTGCTGCTATTGCCGCTCCGGTGTGTCCTTCACGCAAGGCGCTGCATGTGCAAAGTCTCCCCGGTCGCTGTGGCTGCACCGGGGAGCCCGCGTCCTTGTCAACAATGGAGACGCTGCGCGCGCAGGAGGGATCATGGAGCAGAGGCTCCTGCGAGCAAGGCGAGTGGCGGCATTGGTGGCAGACTCCTGCCTGGGTCTCCCGCCCGCCTGCCCGCCTCTTGCCTTAGCATTTAAAAGAATGAGAGGCGGGCGGGCGGGAGATGCGGGCAGGAGCCTGCCGCCGATGCCGCCACTCGCCTCGCTCGCCAGGCACTTCTGCTCTGTGATCCCTCCCGAGCGCGCAGCGTCTCCATTGTTGACAAGGACGTGGGCTCCCCGGTGCAGCCACAGTGACCGGGGAGACACGCCGGAGCAGCAATAGCAGAAGCGACGGCGGCACGCTCTCCTTCCCTCCCATGCGCCGCAGCCTTCCCAGCAGGCTGCCGGACAAGCCCGAAGAGACCGAGATGCAGGGCAGCATTGGGGCTCCAGGGCTCCTTCGGCCGCTTGGCCGGAGAACAGCAGGGATGCGGCCACAGACGTTTTTGAGCTCCCCCCCAGCTCGGAAGTTTTAGTACCCGGTGTATAAGACAACCCCCGACTTTTGAGGAGATTTTCAAGGGGTAAAAAGTCGTCTTATACGCCGGCACATACGGTAAGTTAAGATCAAAAATCTAAGAAAAGACCCATAAAATTAACTATCAATCTTTGCAGGAAGGAGGGCATCAGCTGGATCCATAAGATTTGCAGGTATGTGTTTGGGGAGTTATTTATCAAATGTCTTGTCAAACTCTGAAGAAAAAGAGGCAAGAAGAGCTCTAGATAAGATTGCTTTTGACTGGCCTCTCCCCATCTACCTGTCCTAGTCTACTCCAGAAGCTCTAGGAATTGAAGTAAGTAAAGAGATGCCTGGAGTAACACTGACATAGCAAGCATAACCAAACACATGAAATTTCAAATCTATTCAGTTATGATAAAGGGGCAAAATAAAGCTATGTCAGGGGTGTCTAGAGAAAATAATCCTGGAGATTGTGATTCCAGCAGTGTTGAAATCAGTAACTCCACTCTGGCTGAGGCAGATCCAACAAAGATAAAAAGTTCTTTGTATGCCACAAAGAATGCTATAGAAGTAATGTAAATGATATGTTTCAGAGCTATTGGTGCTGCCCAGAGATATGCAACCAACACCACTTTCAGACTTGTTGTAGGGATCCTAAAACAAAGATTATGGCTTGGAGCTATCTTACTTATTAGCTAAGGATCCAGTTTTTACGCACTGTCCTATTACTCCTTATAGACAGACGGATACTCTCCAAGCTGGAGGGGTATAGAAACCAAACTAGCAGCTCTTTTTTTTTAAGCCAGGTTCTTTTATATTTCAGATAGGGCATGTCAAACTGGCGGCCTGTGGGCTGGATGCATCATACACAGGCCATGTCCACTCCAGCTCTGTGAAGGGAAAAAACATAGCAAAACATCATGTGATGGCAACGTGATGCCGCAAGTTTGACACCCATGCTCCAGATTATAAAAAGGCGCCACACATACTTTTTTGAAGACAGGTGATAAAGAATTAACTGCAGGTTAATAGGATACCACATAAATGCAGTACTTAAATTTCAAAATACTTCTATGCCAGACAAATAATTAATCTCTCTCTCCTAACCAAGGTTGAAAAGGATTTATTTCAGTGATGGTTTGCCCCTTCCTGAGATTTGTTCTAGATACTTGGTATTGAACTATTGCCCTATCTCCAACTTCTCCAAATGACATGGAAAAAGAATTTGATTCCTGAAGATGAACAATATGGAAATCATTAGGCTACAAATGTCTTACTTATCAAAAGCATGTGAACTAACACCAGAACACAGACCATAACAGACACTCTATAAGTCTGATTCTGATAATGAAGAGATGACTGTCGAAAAGCAATGTCTTGTTTTCTATTTGTTGGACATGAATGACAGAACTTTCTAGATGCAATGCAATTTATTGTATTCAGTATGAGAGATCAAGAGCCCTGCCATATACAAGGAGTATGGTACTTACGAATCCAGGATGCTACCCTATGATATCACTGGGGTTCTGTAACTCTTTGGTTAGTTGCTGTTCTTGGACTACCACAGTGATGATGGATAGCTGCACTTTGTCTGCCAGGTGGATGGTTCCTCATAGACTAAAGTGACCAGATTTTTTTTAAGCGGGACGGGGGGGGCCGCCTGTGCGCCGCCATTTGTTTTGCCCTCTGCGCATGCGCAGAACGCTGCGCATGCGCAGAGGGCAAAACACAGCAAATGTCGGCGTCCAGGTGGGGGGGGAGGCGGGAGGACTTTCCTCGCCTCCCGCCTCCCCTTCGGGAGCCGGCAGCCCTTCGGGAGCCCGCCTCCCCTTCGGGAGGCCTTTCCTCGCCTCCCGCCTCCCCTTCGGGAGCTGCCCTGGCGCCGGGCTGGCAAGCAACGAATGGGAGGTGGGACACGGGGAAAGGAGGCAGCCGGCAGCTTACCTGCTCCAGGCATCCAAGCGCCGCGGTCTCCCGGTCGCCCGCCCGGCCCCAGGGCAACGGCGGCAGCGAGGCGACGGGGGGAAGGAAGGGGAGGGGGATGAGGAAGGGCTGTTTGCGCCGCCGGAGGGGCCGCTCGTGAGCTCAAAGCGGCGACGGCTCCTCGTCCCTCACCCCTCCCAACAGCAGCATCCCAACAGCAGCGGCGCCTTCGAGGGCGGGGCTAGGGATGGGGTGGGGGAAGGAGAGGAGGAGCAGCCCCCCTTCCCCCTCTCCCCAGCAGGCAGCCGGCTCTCTGAAATTCCGCCCGACTTGCTTCCGGTACCTCTCTTTTGCTTCCCCTTTTAAGGTGACCAGACGTCCCGCTGTTTCGGCATTCTTTTCAAAAAAGCGGGACTTTTTGAAAAGAATGCAGGACGCGGGACACATGCTTGAAAAGCGTGTCTGTCCCGCCAAAAGCGGGACATCTGGTCACCTTATCATAGACTAGAAGTCCCACTTTGTCATCCTTGCCAGCTCTCAGGAGTTTCCATCCTCTTCTGAAGTAAGACAGCATACTACCTTGGTAATATTACCTCAGTGCTTTCTGGCTGCTGATTGCAGTTGTATTGTTCATTTTATAATGGCAGCTTTTTCTCTGCAAAAAGAAATATAGCAAACAGAGAACAAACAAATTATATTGCCATTTTAGCAGGGTTAAATATTTCCTGCTAAAATAGCAATATAATTTGTTTGTCCTATATCTGTGCCCATATGTGGAATGCCATACAACAAAGCATGAAAATATTATTGATGGTTTGCAGGGTGAAGCCAGGTTTGTGAAAATAATCTTAAGGCTGCACTTGTATAAAAATACTTTCCAAGTAGATAAGCAAAGGCTCAAACTATTAGCCATTCAAATTAATGGTACTTAAAATCAATTACATTTTGTTATATATAATCACATTCAGATAACTTCAGGCAAGTGCCTATCCATTATGATTGGTAAGATGAGTGTAATAAAGGCATGTTTATTGACAAATCCCTTTGAGCAAGTACTAAATTGTTCATTGTCAAATTATTACAGAATGTCAGATTATATTATCATTTTTACCAAGTGTATCACTTTACTTTCCCCCATATACGAGTACAGGAGCCAGGCCAGAGTGGCCTAGTGTTTAGTATTTGATTCAGACTGAGAAAACCTTTGTTCTAGTTCTGGGTTGTTATTGTTTTTTGATGATTTTTGTTATGTTCTGAGGAACTGGGGTAAGTCTTCACTCCAGTCCGACCAGGAACTTGAGCAGGTAAAATCTGATTGGCTCTCTGCCAGTCCAGCGCTCTATTTAAACCCCTGCCATGGTCCCAGCTTTTGCTGGAGTTGTCACTGCAACCAAATAAAGAGCTGAAGTTACTAGCCTCGCCTCTAGTCTCATTCCTATTGAGATGTAACATTTGGCGATGAAGGCGGGATGACCAGCGAACAAAGGCGAGCGAACCAGACCATCCAGAAGCAAGCATCGACCACGAGGCACCAAATTCAAAGGGGAACAAAGGAATCAAATAAGGAAGCACAATGGCATCTGCATCTCTGCAGCCTCCCAACCCGTTCAACAAGGCAGAAGAAACCTGGGAAATGTACATGGACCGATTTAAATTTTTCCTAGAAGCCAACAATTTCACAGACCTGACGGATAAATGAAGAAAAGCGATGTTTCTAACGTATTGTGGACCCAAGGTTTATCGAGCTGCCGTGATTTATCCAAACCCAGCACCACAAGTGAGATTGATTGGAAGCAGTTAAATGAGCGTCTTCAGAAGTTTTTCAACCCGATACCATCAAAATGGGTGAGTCAGCACAAGTTTGGGGAAAGGCTACAAGCAGAAGGGGAAAACATTCTTGAATATGAGTCAGCCCTAAGAGAAGCGGCAACACATTGCCAGTTCGATGCGTGGCTGGAAGATGCCTTACTGGGGCAACTGATCCGGGGGGTGAGGGACGTTAATTTACAGAAGAAACTGTTGTCTAGGGCGGACTTGACTCTCCAGACAGCCCTAGATGATGCTTTAGCTTTTGAAACCACAAGTTTAGATGCGGAAGAACTCCGCCGAAGGGCCCCCCCGTTTCCAGCCCCCATTAAGCAGATAACACAACAGGTCGCAGAGGTGCATGTATCCAAAGAGGGATCCAACACCGAAATAGCCGACCCAGAAGAAGGGGAAGAGGTTTTCAAGCTTGATCAACGGCAGAGCCCAAAATTAATTCCATGTCCCAGTTGCGGGGGCCAGCACCCCCGAGCATCCTGCTGTTTCAGGGAGGCGATGTGCCATAAATGTGGAAAATTTGGACACATAACAAAAGTCTGCAGGGCACCACATTTTTTTTTCTAGAGGAACGGGCAGGAACTACTATCAAGGTGAACCCAGGCGAGAGGACAAGAGTCATAGCAGGCGACCCAGTAACCCATATCAACAATCGGGGGTTAATTACCTCCAAATTAACCAACTGGCCATAGACGAGAATCCACCAACCTATATCACTGTAGCAGTGGGGGGTCACCCTGTAAGATGCAGATCGATACAGGCTCATCTATAACAATAATATCCTGGGAGACTGCAAGAAGAGCCATGCCGAACCTCTCCCCGAGGCAACTAGCAGCACAAAGAGTAAGGATTGCAGACTGCCAGGGGAATCAGATTCCAGTGATGGGAACAACCCGTGTGCACTTGAAATACAAGGATCAGGAAGAAAGCCTGCCCCTGACCATCGCCCGGGACCACGTTCCGAACCTTTTGGGACGAGACTGGTGCAGAAGGCTACGAATCAAGCTGACCCGGGACGAAAAGGCCATCAACGCAACGATTGTGGACGGCTGCGATGACCTGCTGCAGCAGTTCCAGGACGCATTTGATCCTACTTTGGGCAAGTATGTGGGCACACCTATTTCTTTTAGCCTAGACCCAAGAGTTCAACCTATTAGGTTAAGGCCCAGGAAAGTCCCTTTTGCGTTAAGACCCTTAATAGATAAGGAATTAGATAGGTTAATAGTCAAGGAATTTTAGAACCAGTGGATCACGCTAAATGAGAAACCCCATAGTGGCAGTTTTAAAAAGCGATGGGTCTCTTTGCATCTGTGCTGACTATAAATGTACAATTAATAATGCATTACAACAAAGTGCATACCCGGTGCCAGTAGTACAGCACCTATTACACACGCTGGGCCCGGGCACAATTTTTGCAAAAATAGATCTCGTGCAGGCATATCAACAACTTCCAGTCGATCACGAGACCGCACTAGCTCAAACAATAGTGACCCATCGTGGGGCTTTCAAATGTAACCAGTTGCAATTTGGAGTTAGTGTAGCCCCAGGAATTTTTCAAGGCATCATGGAACGGGTGTTGAGCAAGATACCGGGGGTTGTTCCATATTTTGACGACATACTAATAACAGCTGAAGACAGACCTCAGCTGAGAGAGAGACTGCGAGAGGTGCTCTCGCGTTTAAGAGCAGCAGGGATGAGAGCCAAAGCCAGTAAATGTCAGATGGGGTCTCAGAAGTGGAATTTTTGGAGTATCGGATAGATGGATCCGGACTGCACCCAACTAAAAGCAAGCTTAGGGCTATCAGGGAGGCTCCGGTGCCCACCAACAAGACTGAGCTGAAGGCATTTTTGGGATTACTGAATTTCTACAGCATGTTCCTGAAAAATAAAGCTACCATCGCAGAGCCTTTACACAAGTTGCTAGCAAATCACACACCTTGGGTTTGGGGGCCAGTACAAACACGGGCATTCCAAGCAGTAAAAAACCTCCTGTGCCAGGACAGTTTCTTGATGCAATTCAGCCAAACTTTGCCTGTGGTGTTGGTGTGCGATGCATCACTTTTTGGGGTGGGGGCTGTGCTCAGTCATAGACTGCCAAATGGTCGAGAAGCCCCCATTGCCTATTTCTCAAGAACACTGTCAAGCACAGAGAGGAACTATGGCCAAAATTGACAGGGAAGCCCTGGCTCTGGTTGCAGGAGTGAGACGTTTCCATGAATACCTGTATGGCAGACATTTTGAGCTGGTCACTGACCATCAGCCCTTATTAGGGCTACTAGTGGCAAACAAGCCTACGCCGGACGCAATGCCGCCCAGAATGCTGAGATGGTCCCTTTTCCTTAACGCTTATTCATACTCATTAACATACAGGCAAGGCAAGAATATGGGAAACGCTGATGCACTGAGCCGCTGTCCCCTGCCAGAGCTGGTAGTTGACCCCACACCAGAGCTTCCTATTTTTTTGATAGACATTGTCAAACTGGGACTAATTACAGCAAGAGACATTGTAGCTGAAACAGCCAGGGACGCTGAGCTCCGCACGATTATGAGTTGGGTAAAGAGGGGGTGGCCAAAAGGGCCATTTAGACCCAGCCTTCAACACTATGCCAAACGGCAACATGAAATAGCAGTTCAAGAGGGGTGCCTGCTATGGGGTGAAAGGGTCCTCACTCCTCTGTTGCTTCGAGAGGATATCCTAAAGGTTCTACATGAGGGGCACCCAGGGATCATTAGAATGAAGGAGCTGGCACGGAGCTACATATGGTGGCCCAACATGGACAAAGAAATAGAGGGTTGGATCGCAGGGTGCACTCCATGCCAGGAATCTAGGCCATCACCCCCAAAATCCCCAGCCCTGGTATGGGAACAACCTAGGGCCCCCTGGTCAAGAATACATGTGGATTTTGCGGGTCCTTTTCATGGGCAAATATTTTTAATAGTAGGCGATGCGTACTCCAAATGGTTGGAAGTAGAAATAATGCAATCCACAACTTCAGAGGCAGTAATTAAAGTACTGAGGAAACTTTTTGCAACACACAGGCTACCAGACATTTTAGTCTCAGACAACGGGCCTCAGCTAAAATCAACACCACTCGAGAGCTTCCTAGCAAATCTAGGTATTAAACACACCTTAATTTCGCCTTACCAAGCGAGTAGCAATGGAGCAGCTGAAAGAGCCATAAGGGCTACAAAAGAGGCCTTGGGCAGAGTTAAGCAAGGTGATTGGCAACCCTGCATAGATAGGTTATTAACAGCACAACACATAACACCAAGCATGGCCACAGAGAAGAGCCCTGCCAAGCTCCTCATGGGCCAAAGGCTTCGGTCCACGCTCGACAGATTACACCCGAGCTATTCCAACAGCAAAGAAACACCAAACACGCCACAAAGTATCAAAACATTTGAAGTAGGCGATGCAGTCTACGCGAGGAATCATGCTACAGGTTCCCCATGGCTACCCAGGGAAGTTGTGGAAAGAATAGGTCCAAAATCATATCTAATAGATGTGGGGGGAGGCAGAAAATGACGGCAGCATTTGGACCAATTAAGGGACCGCCGGCCTTTAAATGCTGACTGGGAAGGGCCCCCCCCTCCTAACCATACTTTTCCCACAGCTACAACTTTTTCTCCGGAGCCGGGTCACTTAGCTTTTGATCCAGAGGTGCCACCCAGTGACCACGAAGAAATCAGTTCGACTGAATCCAACACCACCATCGCGCCTTTCCAGAATAATCCACAGAGGGAGCTAGAGGGAGAAAACACGTCCTCTCCCGCTCCGATCAACACCACAAATGAACTGCGCAGGTCAACTAGACCTGTTAAGCGTCCTACGTATCTAAACAATTACGTATGCTAATGTATATACAGGACTAAAGGGAGAGGGATGTTATGTTCTGAGGAACTGGGGTAAGTCTTCACTCCAGTCCGACCAGGAACTGCCGCATCCTGCCGCATACCTCCCTACGACCGGTTAGGTCCCACAGAGTTAGTCTCCTCCAGGTCCCATCGACCAAGCAATGCCGGTTGGCGGGGCCGAGGGGGAGAGCCTTCTCTGTGGGAGCCCCCTCCTTTTGGAACCAACTCCCTCCAGAGATCAGGACTATCCCCACCCTGCTGGCCTTCCGGAAAGCAATAAAAACTTGGCTCTTCCGGCAGGCGGGGTATGAGTGAAAGTTCTTTTAAAAGATTGATAGTATTTTAATATGTTTTTAAAATTGTTTTTTATTGATTATATTTCTATACCTGTTGTTAGCCGCCCAGAGTCCCCCGGGAGTTGGGCGGCATAGAAATTTTAATAAATAAAATAAAAAATAAAATAAAATAAAACTTGAGCAGGTAAAATCTGATTGGCTCTCTGCCAGTCCAGCGCTCTATTTAAACCCCTGCCATGGTCCCAGCTTTTGCTGGAGTTGTCACTGTAACCAAATAAAGAGCTGAAGTTACTAGCCTCGCCTCTAGTCTCATTCCTATTGAGATGTAACAATTTTGACCCAATCATTCAATCTCAGTCCCACCTATTTGCTTATTAGATTTATATCCTGCCTCTTCTTGAGCTCAAGATGGTACACATAATATTTCTCTTCCAGTTTTTCTCAAAAGCGTCTCTTTGAGGTAGGTTATGGTAAGAGAAAAAAAATAGGCACAAAATCCACAATGAGCATCCATAGCATTGTGGGAGAACCTCCAGGGGAAGAAACATAAACACTGCCTTGAGTTTAAGTGCAATAAAAAATAGATAAATAAGGATAGATGTTGATGGGCTATATCCGTTCTGTCTAAATAACACATTGTATGGGATTCAACAAAATCCAATATAAACAAAATCCTGCCTGTGACTTTTGTTCTGTTTGAAGATCTTCAGTGCAATCAAACAAGTGTGCCCTCTCTGTCTTGCCACATGGAACTTAATATCAGGACAGTTTTATGATTCCACTCCCTTTCTACATTTTTTAATGCTCTAGCATAACCTCATAGTCTTCTCTCATGGAAGTTTCTTATAATAAAAGAACTTGTGTACCCTGTTGCAGTGGTGGGTTCCTACCAGTATGGTCCACTCTACTGCACCAGTGGCGGCCGGCCAATGACATAATTTGCACGCAACACCGGTCCGCCGTCTTCACTAATCCGTCGCGTGTTGCCATCTTTTTTTCAGAATTTTTTGGCTTCTTTTGCTTCCTGCGCATGCGCGGAAGCAAAATCTCATGAGGGGACGCGCGCAAGAGAGATTTCAGTGATTTTTTGCTTCCGCACATGCGTGGAAGCAAAAAAAATCGCTGAAATCTCGCGCTCACGCGCGTCCCCTCACAAGATTTTGCTTCCACACATGCGCAGAAGCAAAATCGTGTGAGGGTCACACGTGTGTAGCATGCAGGCGCGTGCAAGAAACATGGAGATGCACGCGCAGTGCACCAGTAGCAACTTCGAGAGGAAACCGCCCCTGCCCTGTTGGTGTTTATTAACCTGTAAAACTGTTCACAGTTTAAGACCACATTATCCCTATTGTGCTTCAGATTTCTTGCTGGAGTGCAAAAAAACAACTGCACAAAATTGAACCATCTTGATGATGTTCCTCCAGTTTAAGAAAATTCTAGAGAGTTATCACTAGTGTCAATCTGACTGTACCATTGATTTCAGGCAAGACTTACTTTTATTGAGCCTTTACATTATTAGATTAGATTAGATTATTGTTAGAGTTGGAAGGGACCTTGTAGGTCATCTAGTCCAACCCCCCGCTCAAGCAGGAGTCCGGACACCATTTCGGATAAATGGCAGTCCAATCTCCTTTTGAAAGTCTCAAGTGTTGGAGCTCTCACAACCTCCGCAGGCAAGCTGTTCCACTGGTTGATCGCTCTCACCGTCAGAAAGTTTCTCCTTATTTCCAGGTTGAATCTCTCTTTGGTCAGTTTCCATCCATTATTCCTTGTCTGGCCTTCTGGTGCTTTGGAAAACAGCCTAATCCCCTCCTCTCTGTGGCAGCCCCTCAAGTATTGGAACATTGTTATCATGTCATCAGGAGGCCCATTATATTGGTTTTAGCCTCACTTGGGAATATGGCTTTTGCCATTCTACTGTCTTTCAGCGCTTTTACCATCATTATAAAGACGGCGACAGCTAACAGAGGGGAACAGCGCATGAGGGCCAAAATTTCTGGCCGGAGTCATTTTGCTTGCTGGAGACCCTGTCAAGAGACTATTGATGTAGCTTCAGGGAGGGGACCTCTGATGCCTCAAGGATATTTGTGCAGTGGGAGGCATCATTCGTCCCTGCCTGACTGGTTTCTTTCCCCCCCCGAAGCTCATCTCTATGTTATGGAGAACTATTAATTATTGCAGGCTCGAGAGTCGGTTCACTTGTGAGAGACTCTACAAGAATTAAAGACACTATCCCCCATGAAATGATAGATATGGGGAGGAATTGATTGAAGAAATGGATTATGATTAGTGGGTTTAGAGATTACTATTTATTGCTATTTATATTGCTATTTATATTTTTCATCTACCTGACCTCTTATTAATTACACTACTGCACTTTACTTATTCTCCACCTTGGGAGGAGGGGATTGCCTGAGGATATGTTTGTGGTACGGATGGATAGCATGTGTGAGTATTTATTGTGATAAATTGGATTAATTGGATGATCGGAGATGCGAGCCCCCTCTGCTGAGTGTGGAAACAGAAGCGAAAGGGTGCTCAATTTAAATCCCCAATCTAGTGTAAATGGTATATATGGCCTGCAGGAAGAGAGGGGGACCAGCGGGGAGGGGGAGGGGATCTCTGGGGGAGTGGAGAATATTATGGTCTTGATGGAAGAGGGAGGTATAGCGGGAGCAGAGGGGTGGGCCACTCTCGGGGAACGAGACCTCGCTGTGTCCAAGCGATCCCTTGTTCCGGCCCCTCTGATGTGGTTCCATCTTGCTCAACCCGAGGACCTGATGATCGGGATTTCCAGGGCCCTGGACTCAAGCTGATGCTGTTGAATGCCAGGTCAATTGTCAACAAAGCCCCCTTGATACGTGATCAAATCACAAGTGAGGGGGTCGACCCGGCATGCGTAACTGAGACCTGGCTGGGCCTGGAGGGGGGAGTAGCCCTCTCTGAGATATGCCCAGACGGGTACTCAGTGATACATCAGCCGCGATCCCAGGGAAGGGGGGGGGGCTATTATAATGCACCGAAATCTGTATTCTCGTAGGAATCCTGCCACGGAGATTGTCGGGTGTGAGACTCTACTTCTGAAGTTGGACGTAGGGGTTCAGGTGGGCCTTCTGTTGGTGTACCTGCCTCCCAGCTGCATGAACAAGGCCCTACCTGAGCTGCTTGAGGCAGTAGCAAGCCTGGTGGTGGAGTTCCCCAGGCTTTTGGTTCTGGGGGACTTTAACCTGCCAGCGGCGGGCGAAACCTCTGGTGCAGCTCAGGAGTTCATGGATTCCATGACAACCATGGACCTGACCCAAGTAATCCAGAGTCCGACTCATGAGAGAGGTCACATGCTTGACCTAGTGTTTCTCTCGGGGTAGTGGAGAGATGATCTGAAACTTGGGGATATAGTCATCACCCCGTTGTCATGGTCAGATCATTTCCTACTGAGGCTAGATTTCACAGCCCCACTCCTCCCCCGCAGGGAGGCGGGACCAACTAGGTGGTTCCGCCTCAGGCACCTAATGGCACCGGAAGGATTCCAGAGAGAACTTGGGGAAATACCTGAAACCCTAATCCACAATTCATCTGAGTCCCTGGTAGCTGCCTGGAACACCGCAGCAACAGGGGCATTAGTTCAGATTGCGCCTTTGCGACCTTTCCATGGCAGTGGATCCCAGAAAACTCCCTGGTTTACCGAGGAGCTCCAGGAGATGAAGTGCCATAAGAGATGTCTGGAGCAACGCTGGAGAGCCAGTAAATCCAAGTCTGATCGAACACTTCTAAGAACTTACATCAAGTCTTACTTAGTGGCGATAAGGGCGGCAAAACATATTCATTTTTCCACTCTCATTGCATCCGCAGATTCTCGCCCAGCCTCCTTGTTTAGGGTGACTCGCTCCCTCCTTGCTAAAGGGGGGAGCCAGGAACATTTGCAAGGTAGAGCTGAGGAATTCGCGCAGTTTCTGATGGATAAAGTCGCTCAGATTCGGTCGAACCTGGACTCCAGCTGGACAGAGCCAAGTGAGTTGACAGGGGCAAGTCTTAGTCCATCTTTGTGGGAAGAGTTTGAGCGAGTGACTCCTGATGACGTGGACAAGGCCGTAGGTGCGATGATCTCTTCCACCTGTTTATTGGACCTGTGCCCCTCCTGGCTGGTTTCGGCCAGTAGGGAGGTGGCACGCGGATGGATCCAGGCGGTGATCAACGCTTCTTTCGGGGAGGGATCCGTACCGCAGCCTTTAAAGGTTGCGGTGGTGAGACCTCTCCTGAAGAAGCCTTCCCTGGACCCGGCGGACTTGAAAAACTTTCGTCCTGTCTCCAACTTACCTTTCATAGGGAAATTGTTGAGAAGGTGGTAGCTTGTCAGCTGCTTTGGTTATTGGAGGAAACCGATTATCTAGATTCCTTTCAATCGGGTTTCAGGCGCGGCTACAGTATGGAAATTGCCTTGGTCACCCTGATGGATGATCTCTGGCGAGCCCGGGATGGGGGTTATTCTTCCATCCTGGTGCTACTTGACCTCTCGGCGGCTTTCGATATCATCGACCATGGTATCCTGCTGCGTCGTCTTGGCGAGGTGGGAGTGGGAGGCACCATTTTGCAGTGGTTCTCCTCTTACCTCGCTGATAGGACACAGTCGGTGTTAGCAGGAGGGCACAGGTCGTCTCCTAGGCCCCTGAATTGCAGGGTGCCGCAGGGTTTTGTCCTCTCACCCATCCTGTTTAACATTTACATGAAACCGCTGGGGGAGATCATCGGTCGACACGGGGTGAGTTTTCAACAGTACGCTGATGACACCCAGCTGTACATTTCCACCCTGTGTCAATTCAGGGAGGCAGTGGACGTAATGTGCCGATGCCTGGACGATGTCAGGATCTGGATGGGGAGGAACAGACTCAAGCTTAACCCCGACAAGACTGAGTGGCTCTGGATATTGCCCCCTAAGGACTATTCCGACTGTCCCTCTTTGGTTCTTGGGGGAGAAAATTTAACCCCCTCAGAACGGGTTCGCAATTTGGGAGTTCTCCTAGATCCACAGCTAAAATTAGATCAACATCTTACAGCTGTGGCTAGGGGAACCTTTGTACAGGTTCGCCTGGTGCACCAATTACGACCATATTTGGAGAAGGGGGCTCTACTCACGGTCACTCATGCCCTTGTCACCTCTAGACTGGATTACTGTAACGCGCTCTACATGGGGCTACCCTTGAAGAGTATCCGGAGACTCCAATTGGTGCAAAATGCAGCTGCGCATGCTGTGGTGGGTGTTTCACGATACACCCATGTAACACTGATACTCTGCCAGCTGCATTGGCTGCCCATCGGTCTCCGGGTGTAATTCAAGGTGTTGATCATCATCTTTAAAGCCCTACATGGCTTAGGACCAGGTTACCTCCGGGACCTCATCCTCCCACACACTTCCCTTCGACCGGTGAGGTCCCACAGAATGGGCCTCCTCCAGGTCCCGTCAGCCAAACAATGCCGACTGGCGGGGCCTAGGGGGAGGGCCTTCTCTGTAGGGGCCCCTGTTCTCTGGAACCAACTTCCCCCAGAGATCCGGATTATCCCCACCTTGCTGGCCTTCCGAAAAGCCATTAAGACATGGCTCTTCCTGCAGGCGGGGTAATTTTGAGACAACATTACATCAGATGTCTCCCCCATGTATGTTTGTGTGATATAGGTGTTTTAAATTGTTTTTAAATTGCTTTTTAATGATTCCGTTGGTTGTTTTATTAAAATGTACGCCGCCCTGAGTCCTCAGGGATTAGGGCGGCATAGAAGAACCTCCAAGTAAATAAATAAATAAATAAATAAATAAATAAATAATTAAATAAATAATTAAATAAATAATTAAATAAATAATTAAATAATATAAATAAATAAATAAATAAATAAATAAATAAATAAATAAATAAATAAATAAATAAATAAATAAATAAATAAATAAATAAATAAATAAATAAATAAATAAATAAATAAATAAATAAATAAATAAATGTCACCCCTGGTCCTTCTCTTCACCAGACTGGCCAAGCTCAGTTCCTGTAACTGCTCTTCGTATGTTTTAGTTTCCAGTCCCCTTATCATCTTTGTTGCTCTCCTCTGCACTTTCTCTAGAGCTTCAATGTCTTTTTTATAGTGTGGTGACCAGAACTGGATGCAGTACTCTAGTTGTGGTCTAACTAAGCCTTTATAGAGTGGTATTAGTACCTCCCTAGTTCTAGATTGTATCCCTCTGTTAATGCAACTCAGGATTGCATTGGCTTTTTTGGCTGCCACTGCACATTGCTGGCTCATATCTAGTTGGTTGTCCACCAAGACTCCTAGATCCCTCTCGCAGTCGCTGCTATTGAGTGTGGTTTCACCCAGTTTATATGCGTATCTTTGGTTTTTCTTACCTAGGTGTAGGATTTTACTTTTCTCTGCATTGAATTTTATTTTGTTTGATTGGGCCCAGTATTCAGGTCTGTCGAGATCCATCTGGATCCGGAGCCTGACCTCTGGGGTATTAGCTTATGTTGCACTGTACTTTGTGCTATTTTTCCTTTGCACTAGCTACATTTGTAAGTGATTTAATTATTAACCTGATCTCTTTATTAAACTATTATTACATATTTTACAACATTTTCATCTATTGATTGTAAGGTACTTTGTAATAATGTTCATCAATGTGCATACATTTTTAAAAAATAGAGACAAAGAGCAGTATTAACAGCTATATAATATTTTATGAAGAAAGATTATAGTGAGAAAATCCAGTATGTTACAATTTAATATATATTTTAAAAATTGAATGGGAGAAAGAAGAACAAGAAAAGGTGACTAACAAAATTCCAACCAAATTAACAAAAAGTCCTCAAACAATTTTGAATAATATATTGGGTTTAATAGTATATGTACAGTTCATTGCAGGGAAATAGAATTGCCAGAGAACAACTGGGGTTAAAAGGTATTTTCTGTAAACATGGCAACATATTTGTGTAAATCTGAAATCTGTAAAGCTAATTTTAGTATAATTTTTATGCACACACAGACACACACACACATGCTTGGGATTATACTAGTGAGTATATCTGAGTAGATCATACTCAGAAACAATAAGCCCAATTTATAAATTGTGTATACACATCTGTATGGAAATTAAACAAAATTATTTTTATTTTGTTTCTGTATTCATAGAGATAGAAAAAAGCATATGAGAACCCAGATTCTGATTATTTGCATAACTGTTAAATCTCTGGTTTCTGATATTTCAGAGTAGCAATTAGTATGCTTTAAAAATTCAAAGCATGCATAAAATATAACTTCTCAGAACATGTAGTCCTCAGCTTACAACAGCTCACTTAGTGATCAATCAAAATTACAACAGTACTGAAAAAAGTGACATGACCATTTTTCAGACTTATGACTGTTCCAGCACCCACATGGTCACGTGATTTACATTCGGATGCTTGACAACTGAGTCCCATTTATGACAGTTGCAGTGTCCCTGGGTCATGTGAACACCTTTTATAACCTTCTGTGAAGCAGTCAATGGGGAAACCAGATTCATTTAACAACCATGCTACTAATTTAACAACTGCAGTGATTCACTTAACAAATATAGCAAGAAAAGTCATAAAATGGGGCAAAAGTCACTTAACAAATTTCTCACTTTGGGCTAAATTTGGGCTCAATTGTGATTGTAAGTTGAGGACTACCTGTATACATTATACTTCCAGTAATGATTCTTCTACTTCTTCAAATGGAGAATAATCTTGAAACTTCAATCAGAATAAATGAAGATAATTTGAGATATACAGTAGAACTTCTGGTCACGACCATAATTCATTCCATAACTTTGGTCGCATACCAATTTGGTCATGACCCAAGCCTAATTTTGAAAATTTGGCACTTACAAAAAAAATGGCGCAGAAGGGGAAATCAGCCACACAAAAAAATTTGTGAATTTTTTGGTCGAAACCCGATTTGGTCGTGGTCAGAACCATTTGTGACCAGAGGTTCTACTGTACTATATTGAAAGAATGAGATGATATGCATTTTAATGAGTTAACCATAGTCTTATTTTCAGAGTTAAAAAAATCTTTTTCTTACTCCTATCAAGATAGGTGATAGACAATCTAAAAGAAGTGATTGTGATTTGCCATTTATTAGGAAGACTTGCTTTTAGCTTGGTAATCAAGTAGCAGAGATATTTGTGGGGTGACTTTTTCCCCACAGCACCAGCAATAGTATCCATCATTTTCGACTGCTCAGAGCACTAGAAATAATAAAACATCAACAACTGTATCTTTTTTTTATTGAAAAAGTTTTATTAGTACAGAGTACAAACATTTTTTATTTTTTCTCCCCACCCCCACCCCCTTCCCTCCCCCCCCTCCCCCCCGGACTTCCCAGAGAGAACACAGGGCATAATATCAGTAATTACAGAAGAAAAAAGAAAAAAGAAAAACCCCTCAACTCCAAATTACACATTGCTAACATCATTAAATTTCTATATTTTATATTATTTCCCATATAATTCTAAAAAATAAAAAATAAAAATATATTAATATATATAATCTGGGTTATACAAAGGAAGGGAAACAGTTTCTCCCTCCTCCTTTCAATCAACTTTCTAGATCTATGAAAATTATTAATAATACTAAATCTTTAAAAAAAAACGTTAATGATAATAATAATCTCATGATTAACTAAAACCAAGAAAATTTTACATAGCTAATATCAAGATATTAAATAATAATACCTTTAAATTTCATCATAGCAACATATTATTCTAAAGCAACTTATTAACTCAAATAAAACTAAAAAAGTATTACATGTCTACATATTAAATAATAAAACTTTTAAATTTCATCATAACATAATATTATTATACAACAACTTTGATTCATAATAAAAAATATTAAATAATAATACCTTTAAATTTCACACAATAACATTATTATACAACAACTTATTAGCTCAAATAAAAAAATATTACATGTCTACATATTAAATAATAAAACTTTTGAATTTCATCATAACCACATAATATTATTGTTCAACAACTTGTTAATTCATAATAAAAAGATATCCTTAAAGGTAATATTAATATTAATAATATTAATAATAATAATAATAATAATAATAATAATAATAATAATAATAATAATAATAATAATAATAATAATAATAATAATAATAATAATAATAACAATAACAATAACAATAACAATAACAATAACAATAACAATAACAATAACAATAACAATAACAATAACAATAAAAATAAAAATAATAACAATAGTAATGATAATGATAATGATAATAATAATAATAATAATAATAATAATAATAATAATAATAATAATAATAATAATAATAACAATAAAAATAATAACAATAGTAATGATAATGATAATGATAATGATAATAATAATAATAATAATAATAATAATAATAATAATAATAATAATAATAATAATAATAATAATAATAATAATAATAATAATAGTAAAAATCTAGAGAAGAGAGAGAGAAAAACAAAAACCTAAAGCAAATGAAAAAAAATCCTTCCTTTAAAACAAATTTTAAAATATAATTGTAATAATTTAAAACTTAATAGTTTTAATTAAAAGTTAAAAATTCCAATTCTTAAAGAATTATTAAAAAAGAGGAAAAAAGAAAAAAATTTCCCTTTTAAAAAAAGAAAGAAAAAAAGAAGAAACAACAATAAAAAAAGGAGAAGAAGAAAATACAATTATATTATCTCCATCCATCTAATACATATCAACACTACTTCTCTTTATCTCTTATTGGTTGCCTCCTTTTGTATCTTGATGATTTTGAATTTATCAGCTCTTCTTCCATCTGATCCCAATACTCCATCTCCTTTTTCACATCTCTCTGGCTCTGCGATTCACTTTGACTCTTTGAGATTATTTCATTTTGATCCGATAAGGATGACTTTTCCTCCTTGTCTTCTACATTCATACGTCTTTCTTCTGGAATTTTAGATATATCAGCCTTTAAAATATTAACATAAAATTCGGTAGCTTTGTTTATCGTATTCAGCCGGTATCTTTTCTCCAAAAATTTCACCATAACTCCTGTTGGTGCTTCCCATTTGTATTGTAAATTCAATCTTTTAAGTTCATCAATCAAAAAAGTAAATTCTTTTCTAGCTTTAAGCATTTTAAAGGGAATTTCTTTCCAAATCCTAAGTTCCTGACCATTCACCTGAAGATTATTCTTAAATGTCGCCTGAATAATTCTGTTCCGTAAGACTCTTGTGGTAAAATATATAACAATATCCCTTGGTAAATGTTTTTGTTTTGCGTGCCACGAGTTGACCCTGTATATCTTTTCAATTTGTGTAGCCAACTCATCTTTAGAAATTCCAGAAACCTGTACCAAGGCCTCAATCATTCTTCCTTTCAAATCATCATATAAACCTTCTTTCAACCCTCTTACCCTAATAGCGAATTGCGTTTTTCTAAACTGTGACATCAACACCTCTGTTTCAAAATTTGCGATATCCTTTTTAAATTTATTTATATATTCCACCGAGGTTGCCAACGCTTGTTTATTTGTTTCAATACAGTCCTCCAAAAAATCAACATTTGTTGCTAAACCTTTGCAAACCTCTAACATGTCCATCCGTAGCTGCTTTTCCATATTCTTTAAAGCGTCCTGCATTTTTTTTTCTATTTCAGTAATTTTTTGATTAAATTCCAAAATTAAGTCTTGTTTCATAATCTTTAAAGTATTTAATAAATTTTCCGATGTCAAAACTTGTGGAGGTGTTGGTTCAGTAGCAAGTTGCATTTTAGAAGTATAAGCAGAGGGGTAAATAGGCCTTTTATTCAAGGCAATCATTCCATACTTTGAAGCCATTGTTATAGTTCCAAAAAATTACACTGAAAACGCCAAATCACTATCAGTTGTTATAATCCAAAATTGAGAATCAAAAATAAAAACCAGTTTTCAAGTTCAAAAATTTCCCAAAGTCCAAAGACCACAAACAAAACACAAATAACTTTCACTTCTTCTTTATTATACTTCCAAAGAAGTGCAAAGGAGGGCCAAATCTGTAAAAAGAAAAAAAAATCTTGCAATTTCCAGGGCAAATAGTCTTTTATAATTTATTTATTTTAGTAAAATTATCAGTTACTGTTATAATCCAAAGTCACGGAGCAAAGAATAAAAATCAGTTTTCAAAATTTCCACAAGAGAAAAGCCAGAAAAAAAAACCAATCTTTCCAAACTTGAAACCATTTTTATATTTCCAGAGAAGTATAGAAAAAAGCCATAACTCTAAATAAAATTCTTTCCAATGTAAAGGATAGAGAGATTTTTACTTTCCAAAATCAGGAGACAGAGAAAAAAAAATCAGTCTTCAAGATTATAATTTTCCATAAGAAAAAGAGCCACAAACAAACAAAGCAAAAATCACCTTCACTTCTCTTCCCAACTTCTTCAAAACGCCTTAAAAAGCCAGATCTCTAAAAAGATACTTTCCACTTTCAAAGGCAAATAATCCTTTTTTTTTTAAATTATCAGTTATCAGAGAATATAAGGACAGCCAGTTTTCAGTTTTCAGAACAAAGAGTTTTCATAAGAAAAAAAAAACCACAAGCAAAACGGAAATCACTTTCACTTCTCCTCCTTCAAATGCCATATTGTTGCATGTTAAATGTTACTTTGTTTCTTCGAATAGAAGTTAGCCGAGGGTTTAAAAAAAGAGGAAAAAAAATCCATACTTGCCCAGCAAAGCCCCTGGTTCTCTCTGTCTGCCTCTTTAGATGCACAAAAAAAAGTTTTATAAATCCTCTTCTAGAAGCAGCGGCGGCTTCGGCATCTTGCTCCGCAAGAGCGGAGATTTCCAGGCTCCCGGAGCTGGGGGCAGGCTACCTGGGGAGCCTTCCCTTCGCGCCCCTGGATGGCTCCTAGGGCGCTAGGGGGGCTCTACCCCACCTGCCACGCTCTCCTCTCTCCCTATGTCCGGGGCAGAGAGATTCCAAGCCGCCAGACAGCTGTTCTGGCGGCCTGGCAGGGAGTCGGAAAGGCGCCCTGAAAGAGGAACGCCATCGGCGCCGAACGCCAAACCGGAAGTCCCCCAACAACTGCATCTTGATGTAGCTTCCACATTGTGAGAGGAGGTAGCTTCCACATTGTGAGAGAAGGTAGAAGGGAAAGAATGACCAAAATAGAAGATGAAGTCGAGGGTGATTGTTGAAGCCAGTGGAAGATTTGCCTTCCAGTGGCTGAAATTTTGAGAATTTAATTGAAAAATATTAAAGGGATGCTATTTTACAAGTATGGCAGCTGAAGGAATAAATTATTCATGATACTGATACTGATAGGTGGTGCAGCAATTGAGTGCAATACTGCAGGGGTGCTGCACTCAATTTGAGCCGAGGTGGTGCAGCAGTTAGAGTGCAGTACTGCAGGCCACTTTAGCTGACTGTGATCAGCAGTTTAGCTGTTCAAATCTCACCGGCTCAAGGTTGACTCAGCCTTCCATCCTTCCGAGGTAGGTAAAATGAGGACCCAGATTGTTGGGGGCAATATAAATATACATTGCTTAATGGTGTAAACCGCTTAGAGAGTGCTTGCACTTTGAAGCGGTATATAAGTCTCACTAATAAATAAATAAATAAATAAATAAATAAATAAATAAATAAATAAATAAATAAATAAATAAATAAATAAATAGGAAAAAACAGTATGTGAAAAATACATGGGTAGAAAACTTAGTTTTTCTGTGCATTAAATTCCTTGCAGGTGATCTGGCTTTAATATCAATTACTCCACTGATCACCAAGGTTGATTCAGCTGATCTGATTAATTACTGGATGTCCTCTTCCTTTGTTTTTACTCCATGTGCATCCCTTCTAAAATAGCATATTCAGAGAAAGAGGACAGTACCGCAGATAAAAGGAGTGATTTTATATTTATTTATTTATTTATTAATGACATTTATATACCGCCTCACAGTGCAAGCACTCTCTAAGCGGTTTACACCAGTAAGCAATGTATATTTACATTGCCCCCAACAATCTGGGTCCTCATTTTACCTACCACGGAAGGATGGAAGGCTGAGTCAACCTTGAGCCGGTGAGATTTGAACCGCTGACCTGCGGATCATAGTCAGCTAAAGTGGCCTGCAGTACCCCATTCTAACCACTGCGCCACCTCGGCTCTTATATAAATCATTTTGACTGTGTTGGTTTATATCCAGTCTGTGATGTAATGTGAACATTGTATCTAGGTGCTTCACTGACTAGGTGCAATGACTACATGACTCATGCATGCATGCAATCTGATTTTCACCCAATTTTGTGTGGAAAGAATACAGTACATTATTGACAAAGAGTGCCAAAGAAAACTATGCCTATACATGGTCCTTAAACAGTATATGAAATGCTAAGGCCAGATATAAATTATTCACATAGCTGAGTAGACCTTGCCATGTTCTTAGACACTTTGATAAGCTTTTTTATTTTAAATTATCTTAAATTAATGAAGTGGGTGCTTGCTTTATTAGAATTACTATGGCATGTCAAAAGTGATTCCCTTTTGTTTTAATGATTCGGATTTCCTTTTCTCCCAGTAATATGAAAATGCCTATTCAAGGACCACAATATATAATTGTAACGCAAGCTGCAAGAAGACATACATTATTTCTACTATAGGAGACATGCGAAAGATTTAATGTAAGCATTAGTATGCCCTGCGGTGTTCATAATGTTACAAAGGACAATTTAACAGCAGGTGAAAAGTAGTATTGGGAGAGAAGAGATAAAAAGGAACCCTTTAAGATGTAATAAACCCAAAGGTTTAAAAATATTGATCGGAGAAATATCATAATCAAAAAGTATATGTTTTAGCAAAGGAATAAAAAGAAAATGAAATGGATCCTGAAGACCTATGTTTAATTTGTTATGATGTTTTCTGAATATTGAGTTGCACTGTTATAGTGCCACCACAATCTCCAGTAATCAAAAAAGAAAAACAGCAAAACTAGTCCCAAATGCTCAATTTCTTAAAGAAAGGTTTTTTGTCCCACCCACTTATTTATGTATGTTTCATTTTCTTATAAATTTATCCTGAAGTATTTAGTACAATTTCCTTCTGACTACATTTTTCTTGTAATGAAACATTTCCATCTGTTTTTTAAAATCTGATTTCAGAGATAAAAACATAAAACAGGTTGCCTGTTTCTGTCAAAGAAACCTTTTTAATGTAAGAAAAAAAGTTTTATTTCTTCCACTTGTAGTATATTCATCTTATTAATTAATTATAATTTTATTCAATTAATTATTTTATTTTCAGTCATGTTCTTGAAGGAAGTGACAGATCAGTTTTGTTAAAACAAGAAGAATCAGAGTTGTTCAAAAAAGTTTATTGAAAACTTCAAAGTTCAATTCTGTCCCATCATTGATATTTTCCTACCCTGGATTAAGTTCTTGATTTATAGCCTTTTCTTATTTAAACAATCACCTTCTCCCAGGAGTGAAATCCTCCCGGTTCGGCCCATTTTGGGTGAGTAGGTAGGGGTTGCAGCAGCTGGTTCGAAGAACCAGGATGGCAGCGCGAGCTCCGCCCACCCGCCCCGACATCCTCACTTCCTGGTTTTTAAAAAAAATGTTTTAAAGCTTTTTCCCTCTTACGGTTCCCCTGAAAGAAAGAAAGAGAGAGGGGGAGGGGGGGAAAGGGAAGGGAAGGTAAATGAAAAAGAAAGAGAAAGAAAGAGAGAGGTGTTAGAAGGAAAAATCAGGACTCACTTTCCAGCCGGGAGATCGCTTGGCAAAGAAGAAGAAAAAAATGCTGTCGCTTTAAACCAGAAGTCTCCAACTTAGCCACATGACTGGCTGAGGAATTCTGGGAGTTGAAGTCCACAAGTCTTAATGTTGCAAACTTTGGACTCCTGCTTTAAATTGAAAAGCCTTCAGAAGCTGCTCGGAAGGAGGTTTTTAATTGCAGAAGCGAAGTGACATTCAGCAGTGGATAAAAGGAAGGATTCTTGTATGGTTCTATGTTTTTGAAGTTTTGGGGTTTGTGCAATATGGGCTTTGTGTTTCTAAAAGGGGTTGGGTGATTCCCATTGTGGCTAAATGACTTTCGTCCTGTGTCGGGTCTTGAGTGTGGGGCTGCTTATTCTGATTCTACTACTGTGTTTTGTTAGCGGTCAAATCTTGCCATGGGGAAATTTCAAAATATCCCGTCTTAAATGGGTTTTTAGGGATCTGTTTGCCTGCTTGTGTGAATGGAGCCAAACGTCAGGCTTCCACTTTCTATAGGGTCATTATCTCATTATCTCTATCGGGCAGGAATGTGGAATGAGCTTCTTTGTTAGCAGCTTGATTTTTCCTTGTTTTTCCGTGAGCCTTTTATTATGAGTAATATTTTATTGGGGGGGGCTGATTCCCACGAAAGAAAGAAAGAAAGAAAGAAAGAAAGAAAGAAAGAAAGAAAGAAAGAAAGAAAGAAAGAGAGGGAGGGAGGGAGGGAGGGAGGGAGGGAGGGAGGGAGGGAGGGAGGGAGGGAGGGAGGGAGGACTACAAACCTGGCTGGCACTAGACGCAGCTTCAGAGGATGCTTTGAAGCAACACAGCAAAGGCTGGAAAGGACCTCAGAGGTCATCTAGTCCAACCCCCTGCTCCCTGGCAAAATGGACTGCTAAATTGGTCGCACCCACCCAGTCACATGACAACCTGGCCATGCCCACCCAGTCACATGACCACATGATCATGCCACCTGAAGCCACACCCACCTGACCTCCAAGCCACACCCACAAAATAAGCCACGCCCACAGAACCGGTAGGGAAAAATTTCACATTTCACCCCTGCCTTCTCCCACATGTTCCTGCCCAGTTGCTGAAAATACAATCCAAGATTATTTTTTTAGGTACCTCCTTAGTGGATGTTAGGTAAGTGATAAATGAGGAGAATATTTGCTTCTCCATAGAAGGGCTCATCAAAGTCTGTCTGAGAATGATTTTTATTTAGCAACCCCTGCTCTCTGCTGGTTTTGTTATTGTTGTGGCTTGCCCGCATCCCACGCAGCTGGTCATGGACCCAGTGGACCAAGAGCCGACTGTGGTGTGGCACTATCATCCCGTGCACCTGGCACCTGAGTCCGATAGCGAAGAGGACTCAGTGCCAGAGGAGGAAAGCCAGCCAGGGCCTTCTGCACCTTCTCAGTTGCTGCTGAGTGACTCAGCAGAAGAGAAGGAGCCTCTGCTTGATGCTAGGGCACGCAGGGCAGCTAGCAGGCAGGAATGGTTCTGCAGAAGGAGGTCTCCTCACATGTAGAGCTGAGGGCTAATTGGCCACGCCCTCAGGCTATTTAAGTCTTCAGCACGATGCCGTTGCCGCTGGAATCAACTCGTTGCATTATTATCACCATGTTCGTTGCTATTGGACTTTATACGGCTTTTATATCTGCATTTTTGGTTTGTGCAATACTTTATTCTGGGCTTTCTGCCAAATTCTGAGAAGTACAGATTACGGAGGACTAATTGCTTGTTTGCTTTGGGGGTTTGGATTTGGGCCAACGCTTAAGAAGCAACAATATCGGACTTTCTGAAAAAAGACCATTTTGCTATTCTTTATGAACTTTAAAACCTAGTTACTAAGAATCTTTATTAGTACTAAAGGATTATTATTTGGCAAATAGTTGTGTGTGTGTGTCATTCCTGAGGGGTCTCCGTGCTGGGACACAACAGTTATTCTGAATTCTGCTTGTTATACTGAAAGTGAATTATTTTTTATTTATTTCTTGAATTAAAAGGCTGACTTAGAAATTTAAGAACCGAAAAGCAAAGGATAAATATTTTAATACCTAGATACATAACTGTAGCAATGCCACTAAACTTGGTGTTAGGTTCCAATACTGAAGAGGCAGGACACAGGTTGGGTGACTTCAGCTCTTTATTGGTCACAGTGAGCAACAACAGCAAATACCCAGGTGTGACTGTGGCTTAAATAGGGTAGCCCTGGCTTGGAAAAGGACCAATCAGCAATTACCTGTTCTGCTCAATAGAGTGGACCTGAGTGGAAACTTCCCAGCTAGTATGCAGATCTCAGGACACAACATCCCTCCCCCCTTAGCCCAGCCCAACACATTTGCATATGTAATCATCTAGGTACGCAGGACACCTTGTGTCTCTAGTTGACCTGCGCGGTTCAGTTTGGGCATCGGCTTTGGGCGGAGAGGGAGTGTTTCCTCTCTCTGGCTCCCTCTGTGGAACTTGCTGGAACAGTTCGGGTGCGGCCTCAACTTCGCTTGGAGTTGGTCCTTCGCAATCACTGGGTGGCGCCTCCGGAACTTCAGCTAAGTGATCCGGCTCTCTTGGGCTAGTTGTAGCTGTAGGGAAAACATTATTAGGACCTTTTTCCCAGTCAGGGTTTAACGGCTGGCGGTTGCATAGCTGGTCTACATGGCGCCACCATTTTCTTCCATCCTCCAGGGCGATTATGTATAATTTTGGCCCAGTTATTTCAAGGATCTCCCCAGGTAGCCATAGGGAACCCTCCGATTTGAATTTGGCGCCTCATGGTCCGACGCTTCCTTCCGGCCGGGTTGGTTTGCTCTGTTTGAAATTCAGTATCCCACCCTCATCGCCAATGTTAGGTTCCAATACTGAAGAGGCAGGACACAGGTTGGGTGACTTCAGCTCTTTATTGGTCACAGTGAGCAACAACAGCAAATACCCAGGTGTGACTGTGGCTTAAATAGGGTAGCCCTGGCTTGGAAAAGGACCAATCAGTAATTACCTGTTCTGCTCAATAGAGCGGACCTGAGTGGAAACTTCCCAGCTAGTATGCAGATCTCAGGACACAACACTTGGGATACTTTTTTTTGAAGGACCTATCTTGTTTGACTTGCAATTGCAATCTCCCTGCCTTAGCCACATTAATCCTTATACCCTGACTATCAATTAACAGTTACCACCAACTCTTCTTTAGTCACTATCAACAATCAGTCTGATACCACATGCTAAACTCCATCACAGATGCTACTGTATGCCATTTTAAATAAAGTTTCCAGGTCATGGGCTGGACAGATCAATTGCTGGCTTTGAAGATATAATAAAGGCACTGAAATGGCCAGGGCATACTATTCCAAGGCCCCACTGGTTATATGCTCCCAAAGGGTGTCTGACTGGCTCAGCACAAGACAGACAAAGTGACCAATAAGTGTGTTTGGTTCATTGCTTATATTTGTGTATTTTATTTAATGTTGTTACTTGTATATTTGTATTTTTTTATTTAGAACAAGCAACCGTAGATTCCATTTACTGAGACAGAAAGATAGGATATAGGAATTTCAAATAAAAAAATAATGTTCTCTTCAGAATCAGAAACATTCTCTGGCTGTAAACTTGTTTAAGTGATGAGATTTATGCAGATAGAGATACCAGAAAAGGAAGATTTAAAAAAATATCTGTTAACTAATGCTAGACCATCATAAGGACCTGAGACATTGATAAATACTTGTGTCTCAGGTCCTTATGACAGGTAGTCTTCAATTTACAACAGATCATTTAGTGACAATTTGAAGTTACAACGACACTGAAACAAGTGTCTTATGACCATTTTTCACAATTACGACCATTGCAGCATTCCCACTGATCACATGATCAAAATAAGATGCTTGCAACTGACTCATATTTATGATGGCTACAGGGTCAGGTAACTATGTTGTGCAATCTTCTTAATAGAATAGAATAGAATTCTTTATTGGCCAAGTGTGATTGGACACACAAGGAATTTGTCTTTGGTGCATATGCTCTCAGTGTACCGTATGTTCTGGCGTATAAGACGACTGGGCGTATAAGACGACCCCCAACTTTTCTAGTTAAAATATAGATTTTGGGATATACTCGCCATATAAGACTACCCCTCCTATCATCTTTCTTTTTCTTTCTGTCTTTCTTCCTTCCTAACATCTTCCTTCCTTCCTTCCTTCCTTCCTTCCTTCCTTCCTTCCTTCCTTCCTTCCTTCCTTCCTTCCTTCTTCTTTCTTTCTTTCTTTCTTTCTGTCTGTGTCTGTCCGTCTGTCTTCCTTCCTTCCTTCCTAACTTCTTTCTTTCTTTCTTTCTTTCTTTCTTTCTTTCTTTCTTTCTTTCTTTCTTTCTTTCTTTCTCTTCCTTCCTTCCTTCCTTCCTTCCTTCCTTCCTTCCTTCCTTCCTTCTTTCTTTCTTTCTTTCTTTCTTTCTTTCTTTCTGCTGCTCACTTCATCCTGCTTGTGTGGGGGGGGGACTATGGTGCTCAGGTTGGGGCCCCTAATGCTCTGCAGCCCTCTAGTCTGGCAGGAAAAGGAGGGGCTCTCAACCCTCCCCAAGAAGAGACCTGTTGATGCAGGCTGGGGGACGACGATGACAGGACCCTCGGTTTCTAACCTTCCTCATCTTTTCTCTTGTTCTCCTCCTTGTGGGTGCGCATGGGAGGGACCACGGAGCAGAGGCGCCCGGCGGCTTAAGGCAAGAGGCGGGCAGGAGACACTTCTGGCATTCCAGCGCCTCTCACCCCGCTCACCGGGCACCTCTGCTCCACGGTCCCTCCCGCATGCGCCCACAAGGAGGAGAACAAGAGAAAAGTTGAGGAAGGTTAGAAACCGAGGGTCCTATCATCATCGTCCCCTCAGTGCATGCCCACTTGCTGGGAAGGCTGCAGCTGGCTGTGGCGGCCGCAGCCTTCCCAGCAGGAGACCGAGATGCAGGGTGGCAGCAGGGCTCCGGGGCTCCTTCGACAGTTTAGCTGGAGAATGGCGGGGATGCAGCCACAGCCATTTTTGAGCTCCCCCCAGCTCGGAAGTTTTAGTACCCAGCGTATAAGATGACCCCTGACTTTTGAGAAGATTTTCAAGGGGTAAAAAGTCATCTTATATGCTGGAACATACGGTACATAAAAAGACAAGATGCGCCGAGAACCATAAGGTACAATACTTAATTATTGTCAAATAAGCAATCAGGAAACAATCAATATTAATATAAATCATAAGGATACAAGCAACAAATTACAGTCATACAGTCATAAGTGGGAGGAGCTGGGTGATAGGAACGATGAAAAGACTAATAGTAATAGTAATGCAGCCTTAGTGAATAGTTTGATAGTGGTGAGGGAATTATTTGTTTAGCAGAGTGATGGCATTCGGGGGAAAAACTGTTCTTGTGTCTAGTTGTCTTGGTGTGCAGTGCTCTATAGCGTTGTTTTGAGGATAGGAGTTGAAACAATTTATGTCCAGGATGCGAGGGGTCAGTAAATATTTTCACGGCCCTCTTTTTGACTCGTGCAGTATACAGAAGGCAGGTTGGCAGTGATTGTTTTTTCTGCAGTTCTGATTATCCTCTGAAGTTTGTGTCTGTCTTGTTGGGTTGCAGAACCAAACCAGACAGTTATACAGGTGCAGATGACAGACTCAATAATTCCTCTGTAGAACTGTATCAGCAGCTCCTTGGGTAATTTGAACTTCCTGAGTTGGTGCAGAAAGAACATTCTTTGTTGTGCTTTTTTGATGACGTTTTTGATGTTAGGTCACCATTTTAGGTCTTGAGATATAGAACTGTCACCTCCCGATTGGACTACTGCAATGAGCTCTACATGGGGCTACCCTCGAAGAGTATTTGGAGACTTCAGTTGGTGCAAAATGCGGCTGCGTGTGCTGTGGTGGGTGTGTCAAGATACACCCACATTGCACCTATACTCCGCCAGCTGCATTGGCTGCCCATCGGTCTCCGGATACAATTCAAGGTGTTGATTATCATCTTTAAAGCCCTTCATGGCTTAGGACCAGGTTACCTGTGGGACCGCATTCTGCCTCACACTTCCCTACGACCGGTTAGGGTCCACAGAGTGGGTCTCCTCTGGGTCCCGTCAGCCAAACAATGCCGGCTGGTGGGCCCTAGGGGGAGGGCCTTCTCTGTGGGGGGCCCCATGCTCTGGAACCAACTTCCCCCAGAGATCTGAACTATCCCCACCCTGCTGGCCTTCCAAAAAGCCATCAAAACATGGCTCTTCCTGCAGGCAGGGGGTTAAGTCTAGTTCCATCTGAGCTCTCCCCTGGTATGTATGTTGGTGAATATTTAAAATATATATTTTTTAACTTTTTTAATCTTTTAATATTGTTTTTAATCGTTGTTTATTGTTCAGTGTTCTTGCACAATGTTGTACGCCGCCCTGAGGAGTAGGGCGGCATAGAAGAACCAAATAATAAATAAATAAATAAACCTAGAAATTTGAAGGTCTCTACTGTTGATACTGTATTATCTAGTATTGTAAGAGGTGGTAGAATGGGAGGGTTTCTCCTAAAGTCTACCACCATTTCTACGGTTTTGAGTGTGTTCAGTTCCAGATTGTTCCAGTCACATGAGGCTAGTTGTTCAACCTCCCGTCTGTATGCAGTTTCATCGTTGTCTCGAATGAGACCAATCACTGTTGTATCATCTGCAAACTTCAGTAGCTTAACAGATGGATCGTTTGAGATGCAGTCATTGGTATATAGAGAGAAGTGGTGAGAGCACACAGCCTTAACGGGCCCCTGTGCTAATTGTACATGTATCTGATGTGATTTTGCCTAGCTTCACTTGCTGCTTCCTTTCTGTTAGGAAGCTTGTGACTTACAAGTGTGTTCAGGTACCACTAGCTGATTTAGTTTAGTTAGAAGAATGTCCGGTATGATGGTATTGAATGTTGAACTAAAGTTTACAAAGAGGACCCTTGCGTAGGTCTTTGGAGATTCAAGATGTTGTAGGATGTAGTGCAGAGCCATATTAACAGCATTATCTGTCGATCTATTTGCTCGGTATGCAAATTGCAGGGGGTCTAACAGTGGATCCATGATGGTTTTCAAGTGGGACATCACTAGGCTTTCAAAGGTTGTCATAACTACAGATGTTAGAGCAATTGTTCTGTAGTCATTCAGTTCCTTAATGGAGGCTTCTTCAGCACTGGGATGATAGTGGAGCATTTGAAGCAAGAAGGAACATGACATATCTCTAGTGATTTGTAGAAGATTTGGGTGAAGATGGGGGCCAATTGGTCAGCACAGACTTTTAAGCAAGAAGGAGTTATCTTGTCTGGGCCTGGTGCTTTTTCTGGCTTCTGTGAAATAGATCTTGCACTTCCTTTTCTGTGATCACTGAGGGTTGTGAACCCAATGGGATGGGTAGGAGGTTGTAGGAGGTTTGGCTGTTGTTGGTGTGTCTGGGATGGAGGTTGTGGAGATAGGTGCCTGTAATTTCCTTTCAAACCTGCAGTAGAACACGTTCGGGTCATCTGCCAGTTGCTGATTTCCTTCAGCTTGGGAAGGAGGTTTGCCGTAACCAGTGGTGTTTTTAAGAGTTTTCCACATGTTTGCTGTTTCATTTGTTGAGAACTGATTCCTTAGCTTTACAGAGTAGCTTCTTTTTGCTGCTCCGATCTCTCTTGTTAATACATTTCTGGCCTGATTGTACAGCATTCTATCACCTTTTCTGTAGGCTTCCTCTTTGGAATGACATAGCTACTTAAGTTTAGCTGTGAACCAAGGTTTGTTGTTACTATATATTCACAAGTTCCTGGTCGGTACACATAGGTCTTCACAGAAGCTGACATATGATGTTACAGTAACTGTGAGTTCATCCAGGTCTGCAGAGATATCTTCAAAAATATTCCAGTCTGTGCAGTCAAAGCAAGCCCTAACCCTAACTTTGCCTCCTCAGTCCAAGTCCTCACTGATTTAATTGTTGGTTTCGTGGCTTTAAGTCTTTGTCTGTAAGCAGGTACAAGGTGAATCATGGAATGATCAGAGTGGCCCACAACTGCTCATGGTAAGGATCGATAAGCATCTTTTAGTGTTGTGTAGCAATGGTCTAAAGTATTCTTGCCTCTGGTGGGACAATTGACATGCTGAAAATATTTTGGAAGCTCTTTCCTTAAGTTAACTTTGTTGAAATCACCCAGAATAATGGCCAGTGAATCTGGGTATTTGGCTTCAGCCTCCATAATCTGATCAGCTAGAGTTCATAATGCCTTGTTTACACAGGTTTGTGGAGGAATATATACCGCAATTAGGATAAATGAAGAAAACTATTGTGGAGAATAAAAAGGTTTGCAGCTGATAAGTAAGGACTCTTAAGTTTTCATCACAGAAGTTTTGTATTATAGTTATGTCCTGAGACCAGCTGTTGTTGATATATATACATAAGCCTCCTCCCTTTTTTTCCTGATAATTCTACAATCCTGTCTGCTCTAAGTATCTGAAACCCTGGTATATGCATGCTATTGTCATCGATTTCCTCATTCTTACCAGCAAAGTCAAAGGGGGAGCTTAACACTTATCACATAACAAGTGTATTACTAACATATTACTAACTTAACAACTGCAGTGATTCACTTAACAATTGTGGCAAGAAAGATCGTAAAATGGGACTAAATTCACAACTGTCCTGCTTAGCAATAGAAATTTTGGGCTCAATTTTTATCATAAGTTGAGGGCTATTATAGTGCTAGCTCCTAATATTGTTTCTGGTATGCACTGAAGATAATAGTAATATAATTTAGCATTTTCATAATACTTTTTAACATTCTCAACTTGTTATCCATATTACAGTTCTCTAAAATGGTTTGGTTCATGGCACAGTGGCATTTTAACAAATATCTTCATTTGTTTGATGTACAGCTATCTTTTCATACAGAAGCTTAAGATGGCATACAGTATATACCTCCTCCAAATTTCTTTGCAATAACAGCTCAGTAAATAAATTGGGTTATAAATTAATGATTCGGCCAAGCCTGGCCCTATTAGGTTTCTACAAGTGAGTGTACTGTAGAACCTAGATTTTTCTAATGCAGGCCTAATAGTATACTTACTCTGCCACACAAATGTGTTATTGCAAAAATGCTATGATTATGTACTTGCACAATGACAGCCGGCATTCTATGCAATGGCATAATTTCCGAATTATTGTTCTGAAGAAAACAGAAACATCTTAAAGTGAGATTTGAACTCTGAACTTCCTAGAACTTAATTACACTTATAATATTTAAAATTTGAAAGTTTTAAACTGTAACTTGACAGCAAAATAGTTCTGGCCCAATCAATTCAGAAATCAGGAAAAAATATTTATGGCTCCTATATTGCCCAATGAAGTTTTAATTTCAGAAAGTGATTATATCCTGCTTGTTCTAAATCATCCAGAAGGAGCAGCTGTGACTCCATTTCACCAGGCCTTCAACAAGCATTTATTTATAGCTTAAGTAGTGCATCTATATCTTAAAGGTAAATTTGGTTGCTCACCCCTGAAAGTCTAAAGTATTACCTCTGAGAGCCATAATAAAATGAAGAGTAATAAACATGCATAACATTTCTTACTCACAATTGTCATGCTTATGAAGGGGATTTTCTGTCCTGGAAAGGGGCAGAATGTGTGTTTGTTGTTCAAAAATTTAAAGGCTTTTGTTTCAAGTAACTTTTATATAGGTATAAAATGTTGTATGTGTAGTTCCTTATTGGCTAAACAAATAGTTAACTAATAAATGATATTCCCAGATGGTTTACAAACAATAAAGTAACAAAAAAGGACCATATTAATTTCTATTCTGTTTCCAAGGAAAGAGGGGGGGGAATCAATATTTGTTTAATGGGGGGAAAAGCAATATTAGAAGTAGGAAATAAAGAAAATAGGAAAGAAGAAAAGAGGTGAGGAAAGAAAATAAAGTTATCTAATTGTTATAGTATTTGTTAAATGTAATATCTAGTATCTGTTAAATGTTGTGAGTCTTCTTTTGGAAAAGCAGTGTAGCATTCTCAAAGAGCAAATAAGGATGTTAGATTACATTTTTGCTTGCCAGAAGAGGACCATTTATAGCAAGGGTCAAACTCAAGGCCCGGGGGCCAGATGTGGCCCACGGGGAGCTTAGATCTGGCCTGCAGGGCCACCTGGAAACAACAAAGGACTGGCCCATGGTGCTTCTGCCAGTGAAAACAGAGCTCAGGAGGGCCACGGGCAGCCCTCCTGAGCTTCGTTTTCGTTGGCAGAGGGTTGCAGGAAGCCATCGCAGCCAAAAACGGAGCTCGGGAGCCCGTTTTTGCCGGCGGAGCACTTGGGCCACCACAGGCGCTGCCAACTTGAGTGACAAGCTGGCCATGACCATCCTGGCTACGCCCACCCCGGCCCCCCAAAGTCAAACACAACCCTGATGCGGCCTTCAATGAAATTGAGTTTGATACCCCTGATTTATAGTTTTAAATAAGATCTCTACTACATTAACTGTAAGGAAATAAAAATAAAACAAATATATCCTATAGCAATTTTTCCCCATTTGTCCTATTTAGTTTTGAAGTATGGACCTTAATTTGCAGCTCTCACATTTAAAGTGTTCCTTTGATATAAAAATGATATAAAATATCTGACATACAATCTCTCTCTTTAAAAAACCTAGATTCCTCATCTATATTTAGTTATATCTTTATATATGACCTTTTTAATGCTTAACATGGGGGCTTCTAAATTATTTTCATGTGATTGTGTAGTATCAGTTGCACTTGTCCATGCACCTTAATATCTGGAGTGCTATGATTTAAAGCCTGCTCATTCTGGAAAATAGGGGAATCTCAAGAAAGAAAAGAGTTGGAATTCTGTTTCAATATAATAGTGATTTATAATTAACAGCTACTTTATCTCTGCTGCCAGCTAGTTGCCAACCAAATTTTTTTTTTGCAACACCAATACAGTAATCATGCTATAATAGTAATTAGCACTTAGACTTATACACTGATTCACAGTGCTTTACATCCCTCTCTAAGCATTTTACAGAGTCAGCATATGCAAGAACTGTGTTAATCCCAATAAAATTCTGGCATTGCAGTACGAAACATACCTATCTGAAATTAAATCTTATTGTAGTATTTGCTGCCAAGCCAATACAACTAGTTCTCATTTACCAACCATGTGCTCAGTGACCATTCAAAGTTACAACAATGCTGAATAATGAAACTCAATGATAGGTCCATGAAGTTGAGAATATTGCAACATCCTCACAATCATGTGATTGTAACTCATGTCTGGCAACCACATGCATTTAAAACAGTCACACAATCCTATGGTCATATGATCACCATTTGTGACCTTCACAGCCAGATTCCAACAAGCAAAGTCAATGGACAAGCTACCAGGAAGTAGCAAGTTATGGTCACATGACATCTCATTTAACAACTCATAATGATTTGCTTAGTGACCACAGCAGGAAATTACAAACTGTTGGTCACATAATCATGTTTTACTTTATGATTACTAATGTTGCTTAGGAACAGAGTTCTCAGTACCAACTACAGTTGATAAATAAGGACTACCTATAGTTATGACAAGGTTATAAGACCATAATCATATAGAAATTTACCTGAAAGAATAAGCTTAACTAAAAACTTACAGAGCTTTTCTGAAAGTTTGACAGGTTTAGGAAATTGCTCAGTTAATATTTTGTTCCCTTTCCTAATTCTCAGTTCTTTTTATACACACAATCGTCACCTTACAGTTGGTCATTTAACAACATTCACAGTCACAATGGTTTTGGAACAGGTAAAGCACTTCTAGCCATCATAAAATATTGCATCAGCCCATCTGCTCTTCTTTACACTCTTTCTAGGGTTTCAGCATCTTTTTGGTATTGTGGTAACCAGAACTGCAGTACTCCAAGCGCAACTTCAGTAATGCAGTATACAGTAATACTATCACTTCTTGTGATCTTGATACTATCCTTCTGTTGATGCAGCATTGGCTTTTTTGGCAGCTGCAACACACTGCTAGCTCATACATAAATGATGGTTCACCAGAAAACCTAGGTTCCTTTCACAGCTACTAGTGTTGAGGCAGGTATTGCCTATTCCTGCCAAAGTGCAGAACCTTACTTTTCTCACTACTGAACTGCACCTAGATACAGATTAACAGAATTGGAAGGGACCTTGTAGGTCATCTAGTCCAATCCCCCAGCCAGAAGACTCTACACCATTTTTGACAGATGGCAGTCCAGTCTCTTCTTGAAAGCTTCCAGTGATGAAGTTCCCACAACTTCTGAAGGCAAGCTGTTCTATTGGTTGATTGTTCTCACTGTCAGAAAATTTCTCCTTATTTCTAGGTTGAATCTCTCCTTATTCAGTTTCCATTCATTATTCCTTGTTTTGGCCTTCAGGTGTTTTGGAAAATAGCTTGACCCCCCTCCTTTCTGTGGCAGCCCCTCAAATATTGGAAAACTGCTATCATATCTCCCCTGGTCCTTCTCTTCACTAGACTAACCATGCCCAGTTCCTGCAACTGTTCATTGTATGATTAGGGGAGCCTCCAGTCCCCTAATCATCTTGGTTGCTCTTCTCTGCACTCTTTCTAGAGTCTCAACATCTTTTTAATAGTGTGGTGATCAAAACTGGATGCAGTACTCTAGTGAAAGCCATCTTGGAGTGACAACCTCCTCGTACCCACAAGCAACTACAGAGCTTTATGGGGTTTGCAAATTTCTATCGATAGTTCATTCCTTTGTTCACAAAAGTAGCCCTGATCACAGACCTATTAAAGACAGGAAGTATGGTGGGTAAGCCCCAGCCAAGCCAGCCCCTCCAATGGACTATGAAATGCCAGGAGGCATTCGAAACACTAAAGAGGTTGTTCACAAAAGAGCTGGTCTGAAAGCACCCCGACCCTGAGGAGCCTTTCATTATCCAAGCCGATGCCAGAGATGTGGCCATGGAAGAAGAATGAGGGGAGGACCTACAGCAATGTGCATACACCACTCAGAAACTCACTGATACTGAGCAGCAGTGGGTCGTATGGGGAAAGGAGGCTTTTGCCGTTTGATGGGCTCTGCTGACCTGGTGGCATTTCCCAGAGGGCAGCAAGATGCCTTTTGGACTGATCACAAAAATTTGGAGGCCCTTGGGGAGGCGGGGCTGATGTCGATGCATCTCCAGGGGGCTCCGTGGAATCTTGCTGAATCCAACCTGCCAGGAGGGTCTGAGGGACCCAAATCACCCTGGAGAGGTGATGAAGACAGAGAGGACACTCCACTGATTACAAGTAGACCACATACTCCTTGTTTGATGCAGAGGAGCTCTCAATCTGGCGGGAAGAAAAAGACGGCCATTGTGTGTCTGACCGAAGCTGTGACAGCCGACCGATGCAGCAAGTATAGAAGTTGAGGAACAGTGTGACCGATCTAGGTGAGATTTTTCCAACTCCTGTTGTGGAATTTACCCCCTTAAAAAAGCCTAGGTGAAAATGGGACTCAAAGAAGAGGAGGTGGAATTGTTTGTTTTCCACCCCCAAGAATAGCGGCGAGCAAACTTGCGAACTATTTATAGAACTGAAAGTAGAGAAAAGAGATTTTTTTTTTAAAAGGGAGAAGAAACTAAAAAGCTAGAAAGTTGGACTGGGAATTTAAAATACAAAATAGACTAAGTTGAAACTTTTTGGGAATATAAAATTTGGACTCCTGGAACTTTTAAAAAGCTTTGGAGCAGATGATACAATTTAAGCTAACAAAAGAGAAAGGAGAGAAATAGAGCAACAGTGACACCTACTGGAGAAAACTGCAGAGAATACAATTTAAGCTAACAAAAGAGAAAGGAGAGAAATAGAGCAACAGTGACACCTACTGGAGAAAACTGCAGAGAAGCAAAAGTAATGAAAGTCCTTTGAAAGTATGACCTTGACTGGCTATTGAAGATAAGCTTGTTAGCCACAATAACACCTGCTCTAGCAAATTGTTTATACCAGACAGCAGAGACAGAGGGTGAAACACTGTAACATTTTAAACATTGTGCAGCTCTTTGAACTTAGATGAAAACCAAAGAGATAAAGTAAATAGAAGCTGGGAAATAGCAAATAACTTTCTTTTTTCCTTTGTGTTTGAACTTTTTTTCTTTTGGGTGATATATGAATCTGAGTGGTTGAACTTTGGGGCTTGGTGGGCCTAAGTGGATTACAAATTTATTAAATTTACTAAATCAAGAAAAGAAAGGATTAGGGTTTGAAAAACCTGAAGATTAACAAGGAACTTTATTTTTTAAATTTTTTTCAACTTTCCTCTTTTTTGAACCACAATAACAGCAAATTTGAAACTGTTCAGAGACTTTGGTAGTGGCTTGATTTGTGAAAATACTTGTTAAGTGGAAGTTGGTGGGGGATTGAGGAAATACTAGAAGATTGTTGCGTTATTGCTTATTATTCCTTTTAAATGTTTTGAAGATCTTAAGCTTACTCGAAATGAATAGCACTTCAAATTTAAGCAAAGCAGGGAGAAAAAATACATCTGCACCCTCAGCAGCATCCACTCCAGCAAGTCAAAGATCTTTGGATAGCATGTTGCAGCAGGAAAAAATGAACACTGTTAGGACTCTGTCCATAACGATTGGGTAGACAATATATGTCTAGCTTTTAACAGAGCTATGTCTGTTTAGCTGAGGTGTTGCAGACTGCCACAAGAGGGAGCTAGAGTTCACAGCTTATTTCTCTGGGAGTCCCTCTCTGTTTGTTTTTGTCTCTGCTACTCACTGTTCTCTGCTACTCACTAGAGCAAGACATTGTGTATGTATGCTCTGCGTTGTAGTTATGTATTATAGCTAAAATGTATTTGTACTTGATAATATTTGGATTGTTATTATGACTATTAAGTGTATGACTTTGGACTGTTTATAGGAAAATGCTATTTCTTAAAGTAAACTTTAACTCAAGTTAGTGTATCTGTGTGTGGCTGAGTACTTATTCACAACTGATCTCAATCTAAATGTTTCTGTATGCACAACCTTGGTAACACAAGGAATACTCTGCTAATACAATGAATATGATGCAAGCAGAATTGACATTAATGCTCCAAACATTTCAAGAAGCCACAACAAAACATTTTGAAGACATGGAAAGAATGGAAAAGATGGATGATAAAATGGAGAACATTCAACAGACAATAACAAAAATGAACAAAGGATGCAGAAAATAGAAGAAAAATCAGAACAAACAGAAAAAATGGAAGAGATGGATGATAGACTTACACAGGCAGATAAAAATCTTGAAAGAACAGTAATCATGTTGGAGATGGATAAAGCTGAATACTTCTTGAGATTCCAGAACATTGAGGAAGAAAAAGGGCAAAACCTTGCAAAGATAATGGCAGAATTGTTGGTGGATGCCTTGGAGGGGGACAAGCAAGAGATGTTTGTTGGGATGGATGAAATATTTAGAGTATACACAATATATGCATCAAGAAATAAATTACCTAGAGAGGTATATGTGAGATTTACCAAGAAGGCACTAAGAACAGAGATACTTCAAAGAGCAAGTGATAACTCATTGAAATACAAAGGAAGAGAAATAACAGTTCTGAAACAAATTCCTAGAAGAGTAAGACACACGAGAAAACAATACCAATTTCTGACAAGACAATTAATTAAGCATGAAGTAAATTTCAGATGGCTGATACCTGAGGGAATCCTGGTGACCTGGAAGTATCAAAGCCATAGATTGGATACTATAGAGAAAACAGAGCAATTTTATGATGAGCAATTTGTATCATATGAGGAAAAAGAAAGAGAGAGGAGATAGATGACAAGAAACAAGAAGAAGCATCAGGAGGATGAAACATACAAATAAAAGAAGATGAAACAGAATTAAAGGAGAGAGCAGAACGAGAAGGTGCAAAGATAAAAGAACAGAGAGAAATAAGAGCGACCAGAACAATAAGACCTATCTACAAGTAAAACTATGGAAGATGAAATAAAACTACTGTTGATTAATATAAATGGACTGAATTCTCCTATGAAAAGGAAAAGGACTTTTAAAAAATTAGGAAAGTTAAAATTTGATTTTATTTGTTTTCAACAGGTCCACATTAAAAAAACAACACAATAAATTATTGGAATATCCTAAAATTGGAAAACTATACTCCTCATTAGCACAACAAAAGAAAAGAGATGTGGGTTTATATATATAAAGAAACAATAAAAGCAAGACAAATTTTTGCAGATGAAGAGGGAAGGATATTGATGGTGGAGGTAACAATGAATTATAAACAAATACTTTTTGTAGCATTATATACACCAAATCATAAACAAGAAAATTTTTATGAAAAGTTGCATAAGAAAATTACTGAATTGGAATATGAAAATATTTGTATTGTAGGAGATTTCAACGCGATTGTAGATGCAGAATTGGACTATAAAAACAAAAAACAAGAAAAAGCAGTAAAGTAAGTTAAAAAAACTAGAAAAACACTTCCAAAAACATTTTTAAAATGGCAGAAGAAATAGGTATTCAAGATGTATGGAGAGAAATAAATCCTACAAGAAATCAATATTCATTTTATTCAAACAAACATATGTCCTGGTCAAGAGTAGATATGATATTGATGTCACCAGAGTTAAAGTCCAATGTGCAAGAAATAGAAATAGAAACAAGCACCTGGGGCAGATCATAATCCAATTGGAGTTAAATGGAAAGGGCAAAAGAGAAAATGGAGATGGGCATTCAATCAATCAATACTGAAAGACAAGGAATTCATACAAAGTATGGAAAAAGAAATTGACTTAAAAAAAGAGAATAGAAAAGAAGAAACTTCACTACAAAATATATGGGACACTGCCAAGGCATACATTTGGGGACTAGCTATAACATATACAGGGGGGGGGGGACAAGAAAAAGAAACAAAACCAAAAGACGTTAGTAGAAGAACACAAGAGACTGGAATTAGAATTACAGAAAGAACTAAACAAGAAGATTTTAAAAAATCAAATGGAATTAATAAAACATAAAATAAATCTACGAGATAAAGACTTGGCACAAAAAAATCAAAAATGCTAAACAGAACTTTTTTGAAAATGCAAACAAGACAGCAAGATGCTTGGCATATAAACTGAAAACAGAGAGAGAAGAAATTGATACATAGGTTGGTAGATGAGAAAGGAACTTTATACTACCAAAATGAGGATAAAAAAATAATTATTCAAGATTATTATGAAAAGCTGTATGAGCAAGCGAAAGTTTCAGAAGAGAAAATTAAAGAATATTTGGAAAAAGCAGAACTACCTAAAGTACCAGAAACAGTGAAAACTATGTTAAATGAACGAATATCAATGATGTAATTGTCAGAAGCGACAAAAGAGACAAAAGAGTAATAAAACACCAGGACCAGATGGCCTACCAGCAGAATTTTACAAATTTTTACAAGATACCCTACGCCCATCAATGTTGGAAGTTTATAATGAAGTATTGATTGATGTGAAGGTACCAAATTCGTGGATGGAAGCAAATATTACTTTGAGTCAGAAAGAAGACTCAGATTTAATGCAGATAAAAAACTATAGGCCCATATGTTTACTGAATGCTGACTATAAAATATACGCTTCAATAATGGCAGAGAGACTAAAAAGGTTTCTAAGTGAATTTATACATCCAGACCAAAATGGCTTCTTGCCTAAGAGACAGATTAAAAACAATATGAGAATGATTTTAAATACATTGGAATATTATAAAGCACATCCTGGAAAACAAATGGCATTGATCTTCTTAGATGCATAGAAAGCATCTAATGTAAATTGGCAATTTATGCTGTTACAACTAAAATCTATGGACTTTGGTGAGAGATTTATTAACATGATAAGGGCAATATATCATAAACAAATGGCAAAGGTGATGGTAAATTGAGCCGAGGTGGCGCAGCAGTTAGAGGCAGGTACTGCAGGCCACTTTAGCTGACACTGATCCGCAGGTCAGCAGTTCAAATCTCACCGGCTCAAGGTTGACTCAGCCTTCCATCCTTCCGAGGTAGGTAAAATGAGGACCCAGATTGTTGGGGGCAATATAAATATACATTGCTTACTGGTGTAAACCGCTTAGAGAGTGCTTGCACTGTGAGGTGGTATATAAATCTCACAAAATAAAATAAATGGAGATACAACAGAGAATTTTAGGCTGTACTAGGTGCCTAATTAGCTTCCCCATAGTCGAGCAGTTGGGCATACGAGACCCCTAGTGTGTCCCATCCAATTTGAACAAGTTGATGGAACACTAATTGGAGGGGCCCCTGCCACTTTAATCATTGAGCTCATCAGATTGGAGATTGGTCGCCACCAAGAACTCATCCATTTTGTCATAGCCCCGAAAATGACTGAATCAATCATCTTAGGACTTGCATGGCTAGACAAATGGGGACCCACCCAGGGGTGAAATCCTCCCGGTTCGCCCGGGCCAGTCCTTCGGCGTATAGCCGATGGAACTGGCGGCGGTCGCGGCGCGGAGCTTCTCCCGCCCACTTTCCCGGCCCGGCTGAACACAATCACCGCTTTCCCGGCCCGGCTGAACACAATCATTCGGGTTATTTTTCCCTCTGTGCATGCGCGCGCATGCACAGAGGGAAAAATAACCCGAATGGCGGCGTTCAGCCGGGCCAGGAAAGCAGGCAGGAGAAGCTCCGTGCCGCGACCGCCGCCAGTTCCATCGGCTATACGCCGAAGGACTGGCCCGGGCGAACCGGGAGGATTTCACCCCTGGACCCACCATCTCCTGGGAGAATGGCTATAGGAAGTTAAACATCAGCATTCCTCAAAGTTCCACACAGGGGTTTAGAGTTATACATTTAAACACCCCTTCCCCACCCAGGGGGACTCTTAGGCTTATCAGGATATTTATTGGGCCACTTCCACCCGCAAAATCAGACCAACCCCAAGAAGCCACAGCCCCTGACAGAACTAACAGGACCGAAACTGCAGTCCCCGCCAAGGATGAACTACTCGGCAGCCAGCAAGTGCCTAAAGAGTACCGAGACCTATCCGGGGTCTTCAGCGAAGAGGACTGTAATTTCCTCCCACCTCACTGCGCAACTGATTGTGCCATAGAATTTGTGCCAGGGGCTAAACTACCCAAACCTAAAATGTACTCCATGACTCCTAAAGAAATGGAGGAACTGAGGAAATATATCAACACTAACTTAGCGTGGGCCTTTATCCAGCCCACGAAATCCAAAGTAGCAACTCCCGTACTATTCAAAGAAAAGAAAGATGGGGGGATGAGGCTTTGCATTGATTTTCATGGAATTAATGCCGTCACTGTGGCGAACACTACCCCCTCCCACTCATGAAGGACATGCTAAACCATCTATCCAAAGGCAAAATATTTACAAAATTGGACTTAAGAGAAGCCTATTACCACATAAGAATTAGAGAAGGAGACGAATGGAAGACTGCCTTCAATTACCCACTGGGTAGCTTCCAATTTAAAGTCATGCCATTCGGCCTGCAAGGAGCCCCCACAGTGTTCATGCAGCTGATAAATGAAGTGCTACAAGAGCATCTGTACAAAGGGGTCCTTGTTTACCTGGATGACATTCTCATATTCAGTGAAACACTGGATGAACATGTAAAATTGGTGCGACAAAAACTCTTTGCTGCCAAACTTTACATCAAACTCTCAAAGTGTGAATTCCACAAAACCTCCCTAGATTACCTAGGCTACGGGATATCTAGTGGTGGGGTAGAAATGGATCCAGAGAAGGTGAAAGCAGTACTCAACTGGCAATCCCCACGCACTCACAGGCAACTCCAATGTTTCCTGTGATTTGCCAACTTCTACCAGCAATTTATCCTGGCATTTGCAGAGGTCACCCTTCCCCTAACAGAGCTGTTAACAACTGGGTCTCCTCCCACAATGCAAAAACTGAACCAACCCCTCGCATGGACAATGAACTGTCAAAAAGCCTTTGAAAGCTTAAAAAGGCTCTTTGGTCAGGAGCCAATCCTTCAACACCCAGATCCAGAATGACAGTTCATCATCCAAGCAGATGCCAGCGACGTAGCAGTAGCAGCGGTGTTCTTACAAAAAGACCCCAGCAGACAGCTCCTGCCATGTGCCTACGTGTCCATAAAACTCACTGACACCGAAAGGAGGTGGGCCATTTGGGAGAAGGAAGCCTACACAGTTAGGTGGGCCCTATTCACATGGAGGCATTTTCTAGAGGGCAGTAAAGTGCCTTTCAAGGTTTGGACTGATTACAAAAACCTCAAAGCTCTCAAGACCCCCAGGAAATTGTCCTCCAAACAAGTCCGCTGGGCCCATACTTCAGATGATTCAAATTTGAACTGAAATACATCCCGGCAGGGAAAAACATATTGGCAGATGCTTTGTCAAGAAATCTGCAGTTTGACAGCTGCCGGGAGGAAGTCCACACCATAATTCCTCCCACCCAACCAGCAGCTCAAGTCACTACCAGGGCTCAAACCAGGTGGCCGCCCGATCCTGGCCAGGACAGACTGACAGCAAGTTAAAAGCCATGCTACCTGCCGACCCCTGGCTTACTGACAAAAAAGATGTCCTGATGATGAAAGACGGACTAGCATGGAAGGGGTCCAAACTTTTTTTTTAAATAATCTTTATTAAATGGTTTTTAAAAGAAACACAAATATATACATATATACAATTCAAACATACATCTAACTCTACATAACATCAATACATAATACATAGACTAACATAAAGTAAAAACATAAAACATTAATATTAATATTTTTGTAGCATTGCATACCATTATATCGATGGTACAATTGGTTCTTTAACTTATCTATCTTAAAATATTTCCTTAATTTTATTCTATTTATGGTTCTGTCATCTTAATTGTCCATGAAGGTCTATCTACCTGTCTTCTTATATTTCATTTTTATATTTCTCACTTATTGTTTCATTTGGTTTTTGTATTCTAACCAATTGTACCATTTTCCCCAAATTTTATAAAATTCCGTTTCTTCCTTATCTTGTAATTCAATAGTCAATTTACTCATTTCTGCATGGAAGGAGTCCAAACGTTGTGTCCCTGCAGACTTGAGGCTAGAGGTGCTACAATGCAGCCATGATTCAAAGTTAGCTGGTCATTTTGAATTTCTGAAAACTCTTCACCTCACTCAGAGACAATTCTGGTGGCCCAAGATGAAAGCAGATGTGCAGGACTATGTGAAAAGCTGTGCCACCATGCTGCAATGAAACTGAGACCAGGAAAAACCCCTGGACTCCTGCAGCAAGTGAGAAGCCCAAGCAGACCTTGCGAAGAAATAGCGATGGACATTTCAGAAAGTGGGGGGAACACAATAATATGGACAGTGATTGATTTATTTTCCAAGCAAGCTCATTTGGTCGCCCTGATGGATGATCTCTGGAGAGCCCGGGATGGGGGTTATTCTTCCATCCTGGTGCTACTTGACCTCTCAGCGGCTTTCGATACCATCGACCATGGTATCCTTCTGCATCGTCTCGGCAAGTTGGGAGTGGGAGGCACCGTTCTACGGTGGTTCTCCTCTTATCTCGCTGATAGGATGCAGTTGATGTTAACAGGAGGACAGAGGTCGTCTCCTAGGCCCCAGACTTGTGGGGTGCCTCAGGGTTGCCCATCCTGTTTAACATTTACATGAAACCGCTGGGGGAGATCATCTGTTGACACAGGGTGAGTTTTCAACAGTACGCTGACGACACCCAGCTGTACATCCCCACCCTGTTTCAATTCAGGGAGGCAGTGGATGTAATGTGCCGATGCCTGAACGATGTCAGTATCTGGATGGGGAGGCACAGGCTCAAGGTCAACCCCGACAAGACTGAGTGGCTCTGGATATTGCCCCCTAAGGACTATGTCGACTGTCCCTCCTTGGTTCTTGGGAGAGAAAAACTAACTCCCTCAGAACGGGTTCGCAATTTGGGAGTTCTCCTAGATCCACAGCTAAAATTAGACCAACATCTTACAGCTGTGGCTTGGGGAGCCTTTGCACAGGTTCGACTGGTGCACCAATTGCGACCATACTTGGAGAAGGAGGCTCTACTCACGGTCACTCATGCTCTTGTCACCTCTTGATTGGACTACTGTAATGCGCTCTACATGGGGCTACCCTTGAAGAGTAACTGGAGACTTCAACTGGTGCAAAATGCGGCTGCGCGTGCTGTGGTGGGTGTCTCAAGATACACCCATGTAACACCCATACTCCACCAGCTGCACTGGTTGCCCATCGGTATCCGGGTGCAATTCAAGGTGTTGATTATCATCTTTAACCTACATGGTTTAAGACCAGGTTACCTCCAGGACTGCATCCTACCTCATACTTCCCTTCGACTGGTTAGGTCCCACAGAGTGGGTCTCCTCCAGGTCCCATCAACCAAACAATGCTGGCTGGTGGGGCCTAAGGGGAGGGCCTTCTCTGTGGGGGCCCCTGTTCTCTGGAACCAACTACCCCCAGAGATATGAATTATCCCCACCTTGCTGGCTTTCCGAAAAGCCGTTAAGACATGGCTCTTCCTGCACGTGGGGCTTTGAGACAATTTTACATCTTAGGTCTCCCCCACGTATGTATGATTTTGTATGTTTTTTTAAATTCATTTTAACTGTTATTAAATTTTTATATTGTTTAGTTGTTCTTTAAATGTTGTACACCGCCCTGAGTCCCCAGGGAGTAGGGCGGCATATAAGAACACTAAAATAAATAAATAAATAATAAATTATTGCTTGCTCCGGACTGCCTTCAGCAAGAAAACTAGCAAAGCTACTCATCAAACATATCTACAGACTACATGGGATACCCCGACGAATCATCTCAGACTGAGGAGTCCAATTTACCATGAAGTTCTGGAGAGAATTCCTAAGATCCACAGATCCACACAAGGACTCAGTTTGGCTTTCCATCCGAGTACGAACGGTGCAGTAGAACAAGAGAATGCAATGGTGGAACAATATATACGGTGCTATGTGGATTAGCAGGAGAACTGGGCAGACTTATTGCCATTTGCAGAAGTAGCTTACAATAATGCCGTGCATAGTAGCACGGGGCTAACCCCTTTTCAAATTACTAGTGGCATGGAATTTGTTCCCATGCCTGAGCTACCCAGGGAACCCCCTTCCTTGATGACTTTGACAGAATGGATGGAATCTCTAAAAAAGGGGTGGGAAAATACAAAAAAAGCATTAGCACAAGCAGCAGAAGAATATAAGAAACAGGCAGATAAGCACCGTTCTCTCCAACCACCCTTTTGTGTGGGAGATAAAGTATTCCTCTCAACAAAATACATATGGCTAAGGTTGCCTAGTAAATAATTGGGACCTAAATTTTTAGGTCCATTCCCAATAGTGAAAGTAATTAAGCCAGTGACAGTTCAGCTTAGCCTTCCCTGCATTTTGGGAAAGATCCATCCTGTGTTCCATTGTAGTCTTCTGAAACCAGCATTTGGGTCTAGGTTGAGACCTCAGACCCAACCACCTCCCCCACCTATAGTACTACAGGGAGAGACACATTATGAAGTAAAAAAGATTTCAGATTCTCCAGTATATAGAGGTCAATTACAATACTTTGTTCATTGGAAGGGGTACCCTTTGGCTGAAGCTACTTGGGTCCAGAGTTGGAATGTTAAAGCTGATAGACTAGTTAAACAATTTCATGATAAATATCCTGATAAGCCTAAGGGTCCCCCTGGGTGGGGAAGGGGTGGTTAAATGTATAACTCTAAACCCCTGTGTTGCTCTCATTGCAGACATTGATCCTCTTTTGAAGGGGGGCAGCCAGTCAGGCCTGGAAGCCATCTTTTTTGTTGGGCCTTCAGGCCTGCCACATCTTCTACTGTGGGAAATTGGGAGGGGGGATTATAGGGAGTGTGAGAGATATATAGCCAAAATAACATTCCTTTCTCAGAGAGTCAAGGATGTTTTACCCTGGCACCTGGAGTTGGATGACTGGGAGGCATCTCTGGTTGGGACAGTGTGTGATTTGATCATGTGATGGACATGTGGGTGCTGGGCAGGGTTGTGACCTTTCTTTTGGCTGGGGAAAACCTGGAATTCTTTAGATTCGGGTTTCCCAGATGTGCCAATATGACATCTCTAATAAAATGGAGCTTTGAGGAATTTCAAGCCTCAGAGTCTTCTTTTGTTAGGGGTGTTACTTGGAATACTGACATTGGTCTTTATCTTGGAAGATCCACAAGAAAATGGACTTAAATTAATTTGGAAAATAGAAGAATATGGTGAAGTTGCAGGGCTGAAAATAAACAAAGAAAAAACAAAAGAAATGTTAAAAAATGTTACAGACACACAGAAAAAAGAACTAATGAGGAAAATAGGTATACAGATAGTCAAGAAAGTTAAATATTTAGGAATTCAACTAATGGTGTGTAATGATTAAAGAAGATAATTATAAATTGGTGCAACAATTTAAAACAGATTTAGAGAAGTGGAAAATTTACAATATTAGACATACATGGCTGGAAAAAATGATAAAACAACATATAGATTTGAAACCAGAGACATTTTTGTTGAGCATTTTACCAGACAAGTACAAAGGGAATGTATTTCTGATTTTGCATGTATTGACTGCAGCAAGAATAGTATTTGCACAAAAATGGAAAAGTGAACAGATGAAGATGTGATTAGAAAAATATTAGAATGTGCAGAAATGGATAAGCTAACACAATTAAAGAAAAGAAAGAAATTGAATATTTTTTGACTTGGGATTTATTTTATCAATGGTTAGCTGACAAAAACAGGAGCTACAAACTTCAACACCATTCTGCCGAGCATTCTTATCGAAAAGCTGACTGATCTGGATTTTCCCTCTTCCATCTGCGACTGGATCAAAGACTTTCTGAGGGACCGGCCACAAACAGTGAGGGTTGGGTCTGTCATATCCACCTCCCTGAAGCTTAACACTGGCTCCCCACAGGGCTGTGTGTTCAGTCCCTACCTGTATTCACTGAACACACATGATTGTGTATAGTCTGACCCATCCATTGTGATCATTACGTTTGCAGATGATACCACCATACTGGGTCTTGTTACAGGTGGAGACAAAACAGTGTACAGGGGGAGGTTCAAAAACTATCCACATGGTGCTTAGAAAACAACATGCACCTGAACATCAGTAAGACAAAGGAAATGGTGTTAGACTTCCGGAAGAAGAGAGAGGAACTTGCCTCACTTTACATCGAGGGGAACTGTGTGGAGAGAATTTCCTCCTTTAAATTCCTGGGAATCTATCTCAGCGAAGAAAATCAACATGACCCAGGTAGCCAGAAAGGTTCAACAGAGATTCTACTTCCTTAGGGTCTTGCAAAAAAATAAAGTGGAACAACAACTGATGCCCTCCCTTTACCGGTCCACAATATAAAGCATCCTCACTCATTGCATTACGGTATGGTATGCTGGCTTGACAGCCACAGATAGAAAGACATTACAGAGGGTGGTGAGCACAGCACAAAACATCATGGGCTGTTCCCTGATACTACTAGACAACATCGCTAGGGCTCGCTGCCTTAGAAGAGTGAAGAAAATCCTCAGGGACGACTCACACCCTGGTCAGCCCTTCTTTATTCTCCTACCATCCAGAAGGAGATATTGTTCTGACCCAGCTGCCGGACCAAGGAACACAGCACAAACAGTATCCAAACAAACCTTGTTTTAATATTAACAAACTAATTATCTCTCTTAGCAGTTGTTCTACAGTCAATGAAATGATAAACCAGTCTTTTCGGAGCAACAGCTGTTAATTAACCTTCTTAACAGCCGGCAATAGTCCAAGCAAAAAGAATCAAAAGTCTGACGAAGAGTCTGTCTGATAACAGCACACAATCTTACTGTTGTTGGCAGAATGCCCAGGAGCAATTTGCAGGAAAGTTGACATCTTTCAAACACGAGCCGAACAGGAGTTTTGCAGTCAGAAACAAGACGTGGAATGAACAAAGTTGTTTCCTGCAAATTGGTTAGTCCTTTTCCTCACTTAAATAGGCTACGGGAGTGGCCAATTATCCCCAAGCCTTATTCCCGAGTAGTCCTTCTCCTCAGGTGCCATTCCTGCCTTTTGGCAGCTCTGCGTGTGTGCACATTGAGGACAGGCTCCTCCTCTTCTTTTTCTGCACTCATTGCAGCCTCTGGAGGTTCTGAAGGCCCTGGCTGAATATCTGCCTCTGGCACCAAGTCTTCTGCAGCTTCCTCACTGTCAGACTCTGGTGCCAGCTGCACAGGCCCCTGGCGAATCATCACACCAGCCTCCTCGCTGTCTGAATCAGCTACCAGCTGCACAGGCTGCTGGCGGGCCACAACAGATATAGAAGCATAGGCAGCCGCAGAAACAGGCTGAAGAACAGTTTTTATCTGTGGGCTGTCAGACTCCTGAATGAAAAATAACTACAACAACATAGTACAATTGACTTGCGGGGCTGGTGCGACGTGCAATAAGTTCACATGGTGCACCGGGACTGGGTGTTTGTTTGTTAGTAGGATTCACTGGGCTAGGGATTCTCTGTCTTTCACTGTGAGTTGTATTGTGTTGGGAGGGGTGCACAAAGGGAGGCTCAGCCAATCATTGTACCCATGTTGTACTCTGACAATAAAGGATTTAAATTGAATGGAATTGAAATAGAAACAGGGAAATATATGGAAGGATTAGTGATATAAGGAAGATATGTTAACTTGGTTAAACAAATATTATGATTATTATTACTATCAATAATTGATATTAATGCAATGAATATTGTTGTACTATTAACACTTTGATTATTATTTCCTAAAATGATTTATACCCAGACAACACATTGTTCAATTGAAATTGGAATTTTTGTATGTTATAAAATAAAATAAAAACTTATTACAAAAAAAATCTGGAGGCCCTTAAGACCTCTTGCAAGCTATCGGCACAGTACCTATCGGCACAGTATTTCAACCAGCTCAACTTCATCTGAAAGTATATCCTGGGGAGAAAAAACTTCCTGGCCGATGCTCTTTCATGAATGCCCCAGTTCAAGAATGCCACTTAGTGAATATTGTCAGTTGTATGTATATGCAGGGTGATGCATCCCTATTCTAATATTATGGTACATTCCAATACAAGCAGAACACGTGATGTGATCTTCTGCGCATGTGTGAATTCCTGATTTTCCATTATTCTCTTTGACTTGACTCTTGACCGGAACGGTCACATTTTCTTAGCAAAATGTAACTATTCAGAATTTATTGTTTTTGTACCGAAATAAATATTTTCTATTAGACCTTTAATCTCGGCTATATTTTCTAAATGTCTGGATTCCAAGAAAAGATCCACATCGCCTCTATGAGATTTATTCTCACTTTAACATGGTAGCAAGAGGATTCTGGTTCTTGGAAATTAATTTTGACAGATTTATTGCGTTTTAGCTTAGCCAGCTAGATAAGAATGTTTTTACTGCCTCTGAAGTGAGCCAGCTAATTAACCTTCCGAAATGCCTTTACTGGAAGAAAAAGAGAAAGAAGAATATATCCTTGATTTGCCGAACAAACAACTGGAAGAAATATTTCAACATGCTTCAACTCCGGCACGAGAAACCTCCAAACTCTCAGTGAAAATTTCTCCTACGCATGCTGCTGCTGATGAAAAACTATCAGAAACAGACACTTTACAAGGAGAAAAAGGCTTTCACAGGTTAGTGCATGATGTAAAAAGCACATCCTTTCACCTGGGAGCAAATTCTACTCAAATGGGGGCCATCCCAAAAGTTACTCATTATGAGACAATTCAGCCCCGCCAAATTGAAAGTTTCTCTGAAGAAATTTCCTCCATAATCTGTCAAGTACAGAAAAATTTATTGATACTCACTACAGAGAAACTATTGAAAATCAAGAGAAAGAAATAAAATATTTAAGGAGACAGTTATTAGAAAGCAGACGGTTAAATGAAAAACAAAATGTCTGCCAGCTCTCCTACATTCCTGAGGAAAATTATGTGTCATCATTTCCGGCTTCTTCAACTTTTGAGTCACGCCCAAAAATGGGTGTCACCTTCAACTTGCCAGAACAAACATATGCACGTGCATCATTAGGGGCTGAACTTAGCCAACACAGGGAATATGAATTGAAGGACTTTCCCAAAAGTAATGTTGCACCACCATCTAGTGGCGAAAGAACAGAATTGCTATTACAGAATCTCTGTGACAGATTCGATTTATTAATGTCTGGACAATGCCCTTTCCAGTCTCCTATGCCACCTGGAGGTTTTGGATCACAATTTGTTCCACCTCCACCAATTGTTCAACAACAAATTCTTCAACCTGCCCAAACAATACAGGCCCAAATTGCCCAGCCTGTTCCTGAGGCAGCACAAATTCCTCAGCAAGCCCAAGCTGCCCTACAAGCTGGACCAGCTCCAGCACAGGCTCCTCAAGCCGCACAACAACAACCCCAAGTGGGACCACCACCTGCTCCAGTGCAGGCTCCTTTACTGCCTCCTCAACAACCCCAAGTGGGACCACAGGCAATTCCACAGGCCGCACCTGCGCAGGCCCCATTAGGCGCCCCGCCTCTACAGCCAATTCCAGCTGTAGCTCCTTACCTGGCACCAGTTGCCCCATTGACTGGCCACTCAAAATTAAAGCAATTGGGACAAAATTATAAAGCCTGGGTCAGTGAAATAACAATTTTACTTTGTCGTGAGGGCACATAAGATATGGTATTTAACCCCCCTCTTCCAACTTGGCCCGATGCCATGAGACTTTTAGATATTAAAGCATCAACAAGTTTATTGATGTCAATGGACACAGAATTGCAGCAGACTTTTGCTCCTAATGCAACTGCTCAACAAATTTGGGCTCAATTAGAACAGTGTTTCCGTCCAGTCTCCATGGAAACCACTTGCTTACTTTTGTCACAATTCCATGGAATGAAACTTAAACATGGTGAAAGCATTGGGGCACATTTAACGAAAATGAAAGTGATGGCAAAAGACCTCGCAGAACGAGGCTATACAATTGATAATTTTCAAATGGTCAGTATTATCATCACTTCATTGAATTACACATGGAAGGATGCCATTACACAAATCAATCAAACACCTATTGCTCAAAGGACTGTTGACCAGGTTTGTAGAATTTTAACAGAGCACGAAGCTCTTACACTTGCTACGCCTCATTTGCAATGCCCAGTAGCAGTGGCCAGAGCTCCACCCAGACGACCCTTCGAGAGGGAATATGTCCCAAGGATGCCAAGATGCCAATTTTGCGATTGTGTGGGTCATCTCAGCAAAGATTGTTTTCAACACGCTCTAGTTCCTGTTCAGCACCAGTACCAGTATCAGCCCAGAGGCACAGTCTACAGAAGTACATCCCTGCCCAGAGGAACAGTCTACAGAGGCAGCAGAAGCAGAAGCAGCAGTCAGCGTCGACCCGGTCCCAGGCGCGACTCATATGGCCCATATGCCACTCTTGCCATCACACAAGGTGCACAACCAACTCAACAATATGACCGCCATTTATTATGGACCTTGGACTGAGGTGCAGCTATTAGCATTACCTACCAAAAGCACCTTTTCAAAGAACTGCATGATCCAGAACCAGAATTTTGTGAACTTTATGCTTTCACAGAACAACCTTGCAAAGTCGAAGGAAAAGGGACTGTTTACATTGAAGAGTTAAATACACTGGTTCCAGATGTTTATTATGTTCCTTCTGCAGCTTTTAATTTGCTTAGTCACAGTCATTTAACTACTGTTTTAGATTTTCAAGTTCTTCACTTTAAGAAAGCAAGTTATATTCTCAAAGATGGTGAATTTATTATTGACACAATCTTGATTGGTGGAGTTTACTACTTGAGGCCAAAATCTAAGCCTCAAAATCAGGCAAGTATAGAAATCTCAATTAAAAGCAATGCAGGCCCCGAGAGAGATGTCCCAGAGAGAGATCCTGTGATTGCTATACAGGCTCCTATAGCCATTACCCCAAAAGTTGACAAACAAATTGCTAAAAGCAAAACTAAGATTCCTCATTCAAATGTTAATTTTGTTAATTCATTAACTGGCAAACCTTTACATTACAGATGTATCCATAAATGGCACAGAAGATTAGGCCATCCAAGCTTTGAAGTTCTTAAGAAAATGCCATTCTTCGCACAAGTTTTGAATTTCAAAGGATGTAAGGTACATTTGGATTGTGCTGTTTGCAAAAAGGCAAAATCGAAGGCAGCAGCCATTCCAAAACATGCTATACATAAGTCAACATGCATTTTTGATTTGGTCCACACAGATATTGTGGGTCCTTATGGGCCAACTATTGGCGGTAAAAAGTATTTCTTAACTATTGTTGATAATCATTCTAGATATGGTTATGTCTTTCCTATGAAAGAAAAATCTGAGACCTTTCAGATCTTTAAAGACTTTGCAGTCCAGGCTTACAATCAACACGGGGTGAAGATCCTCAGAATTCAAAGTGATCGAGGTTCCGAGTTCATGTCACAACGTTTCCAGGATTGGATGCGCAGAAGCAGTATTATACACCAAACATCCCCGCCTTATTTAACACCTCACAACGGAGTGGCAGAGAGACAACAAGGGGTTCAACAAACCATGATGTGCTGCCTCCTAGAAGATGCTAATCTGAAACACTCATTTTGGGGCGAAGCAGTTAAGTATGCAAATTACATTGTAAATCGCACTTGGAGCAGTGTGATTGACCAAACACCTTTCTACATGTTGCATGGCTACCAGCCAGATCTTTCTAATTTACACATTTTTGGTTCATATGCAATGGTGAACATTCCATTAGCACTGAGAAGAAAAGGTGGCCAAACTGCAAAAAGACTGAGATACATGGGTGTTAATGACAATTCAAAGTGGGGAAAATTCATTGACTCTCACAATATGATAACAGTTTCTAATTCAGCTAACTTCGAAGAAGATTCAGATTGATCCAGGGTACATTCTAATGATCCTGGAGTTTATTTTCCCAGAGATGAAATTCCTGATATTCCATCTTCACCAGCCGCGGATGCTCATGCTAGCGACAACGATGGAGATGAGGACGAAAAGGAAGAAGATTGGACAACTGTTCCGAGACGTTCCAAGAGAACTACAAAAGGTATTCCTCCAAAGAAATACACACTGCAATGCACAAACAGACCATCGCCATTGATCTGTAACGTTACACTTTAAATTGCGTCTATTGCTTTTCCCTGGTTGAGTTGTGTAGTCCATATGTTTTTGCAGTGTAGGAGTTGCAGATTACAGGATAAATTTGAGAGGGATCTTGGGAGTCCTAGTGGACAACCATTGAAATATGAGCCAGCAGTGTGCAGCAGCTGCCAAAAAAAGGCCAACACAGTTCCAGACTGCATAAACAGAGGGATAGAATCAAGATCATGTGAAGTGTTAATACCATTTTATAATGCCTTGGTAAGGCCACACTTGGTTGGGCTCATTACTTGGAACCATAACAGATGTTAGATGTGTAGTGGCCCAGATGTCTGTTTTGTGATCATATTATAAGCAACTGCGTTCTCCTTGCTGACGATGTTAAGCTATTCAACACCACTGACAATACTTCTACCTTCAAAAAGACCTTGACCATGTATCACAATGGTCTGATAACTGGCAACTACAAATCTAAACCAACAAATGCTCTGTCTTACACATTGGCAAAAAGAATCCGAATACAAAATATAAACTTGGAGGACATGACCTTGTAGATGACCCTCACTCTGTTAAAGACCTTGGAGTACTCATATCTAATGACCTAAGTGCCAGAGCCCATTGTAACAACATTGCCAAAAAGGCACTAAGAGTTGTCAACCTAATCTTGCGTAGCTTCTTCTCTGGCAATATCACTCTGCTAACCAGAGCATACAAAACATTTGCCAGACCAATCCTCGAATACAGCTCACCTGTCTGGAACCTGCACTGCATATCGGACATTAATACAATTGAGAGAGTCCAGAAATACTTCACAAGAAGAGTCCTTCACTCCTCTGCTCGCAACAGAATTCCTTATTCCACCAGACTTGAAATTTTGGGCTTAGACAACTTAGAGCTATGTCGCCTTCGATCTGATCTAAATGTAGTTCATAAAATCATCTGCCACAATGTCCTACCTGTCAATGAATACTTCAGCTTCAACCACAACAATACACAAGCACACAATAGATTCAAACTCAATGTAAACCGCTCAAAACTCAACTGCAGAAAATACGACTTCAGCAACAGAGTAATCAATGCCTGGAATGCACTACCTGACTCTGTGGTTTCTTCCCCAAACCCCAAAAACTTTAACCTTACACTGTCTACAGTTAACCTCACCCCATTCCTAAGAGGTCTGTAAGAGGCATGCATAAGCGCACCATCGTGCCTACCATCCCTGTCCTTCTGTCCTATTGTCTAAATTTATCTATACATACTTTGCTTTTGTTTATGTTTATATCATACCTGTTATCTTGTACACGTGTTGACAAAATAAATAAATAAAATAAAATAAAAAAGATATTGACCTGCTGATTTTCAAGAACTTTGTCAATTTGGTGTTCACTGTAATTTTTGCTGCATTAGAACCGAAACTTTTGGCAAAGCTTCCAATGTATGATTTTGGTAACTTGATCATAACATTGTAGATCATCAGTTTGTGAGATTTTGCTGCAGTCACTGATAAGGTGATCCACTGTTTCATTTTTCTCATTGCATAAGCAGCATTTGCTGTTGTTACTGACATGTTGAATTTTTGCTTTCATAGAATTGATCTGCAGGGTTTGTTCTTGGCAGCCAAAACGAAGTCTTCAGTTTCTTTCTTCAGCACCCCTGATCTCTTCAATGTCCTTCAGGTATTGACGGTGCATAGGATTCTTTTTCCAGTTAGAAGCTCGATGCTCAATTGTTTCCTTTCGATATTCTACTTTCAATCTTGCTGTTTTCAAGAGGTTTCCCTTGTTCACCTCCTTCAGCAGAGGCTGTTTTGCTTTTTTAATGTAGTCATTTAAGCCATATTTTTCCTCTTCCACTGTTTGTTTCCCCTGTAAGAGTGCCCCCTGTTATCTAGGCAAATACAATCAATCAATATCACTTTTTGGGTGCAGAGAATGGTGCATTGTCATTAGTTTTCTTGTCTTTCGATTCAAGTTATCAAGTTATAGCTGAGTCCAATCAATTATTCCATCTGAGTATTATGTTACAGGCACTGCCCAGGTGTTAATTGCTTTTATGATATTTCCTCCACTTAGCTTTGGTCTCAAAATTTTCTGCATTTGCTTTATATATTTTGTTGAAGTAGCTTCCTTGACTTGGTTGTGCAACAGGTCATCAGAGGCTTCCAAAACTCGTAAATACTTGTACCCTTCTTCTGATGTTACTGCTTTTATAAACTCTTGATTACCAAGTTCAAATTGTTAGAAATAACAAAAGAAACTTGGATCGATTAAAAAAACAAAGAGTATTTATTGGAAAGAAATAATAATAATAATAATAATAATAATAATAATAATAATAATAATAATAATAATAATAATAATAATAATAATAATAATAATAATAATAATAATAATAATAATAATAATAATAATAATAATAATAATAATAATAATAATAATAATAATAGCAGTTTGCAAAGTGCGGTGGATCATTCAGCCTGACCTTAAGGTGAGGTTTGAGCCAAAAGCCACACTTAAGATTTCAAAAGCATTATATTTTATACTTTCTATCTCGACACCCCCATGCCCCTCCTTTCGGATACAGTTACCGATCACATCTAGTCCGTAACGCCTGAGAGACAACAGAATCTGTGACATGTCCATCAACACCTTTCCATTATTGCCCATAAAATATTTTGCAAGTACAGCATCTTCCTACTTCCCTTACCCTAGCATTAAGGAATGTCCCTTTTTGGTTGGGCCCCTTTCTTAATTAACAAAAGAATATATGTCAGCATATATTTTCTCCAACTATCTCAAAGCAACTAATATTTAACAAGTTCAAGCTGGAAGGGACCCTGTAGCAGGGGTGAAATCCTTCCGGTTCGCCCGGGCCAGTCCTTCGGCGTATAACCGATGGAACTGGCGGCGGTCGCGGAGCGGAGCTTCTCCCGGCCGCTTTCCCGGCCCGGCTGAACGCCTCAATTCGGGTTATTTTTCCCCCTGTGCATGCGCGCGCATGCACAGAAGGAAAAATAACCCGAATGGCGGCATTCAGCCGCGCCGGGAAAGCGGCCGGGAGAAGCGCCGCGCCGCGACCGCCACCAGTTCCATCGGCTATACGCCGAAGGACTGGCCCGGGCGAACCGGGAGGATTTCACCCCTGCCCTGTAGGCCATCCAATCCAACCCCCTGCCCAAACAGAATTAAATCATCTACATCTATATAAATTTCTATATACTATTTTATTTTTGAATTTTCTTATATCCAACAAATCCACCCCTTTTCTATTTTATTAGCTTCTTCATAAAATAAAACATTATCTCAAAAATTTTCTTAAGCTTTCTTCAATTTCTTCAGCATTTTCAAATTTCATAATATCGTCATCATATGTTTCTCTTTATTTTGTGTGACAGTTATCATACCTTCAATAGTGCTTTGTACCACATTCCTTATAAGGGGTATAAGACATGGTAAACAGATTAATTCCAACATAACCGTACCTGCCATAAATAAGGCTTGCTTCCAATTATTAAAAATCCCTCCCTTTTTCTTTTCTACTTTAATTACTCTTTTATACATGTAACAATTCATAATTCCCTACTATCTCTTCAGATTCTTGTGGCAACATGGTTTCATATTCTGAATCTTCCTTTTCAAACTTTTGCTTCCCCACTTTTATTATTAACAATGTTTCTCCAGAAAAATCTGTGAATCCAATGCTAAGCAACTCAGTCCCTTTCTTTGATGGATGTAAACCATCTGTTTTGTACAGTTTTTCATTGGCCCAGCTGCAGATATCATGACTAATAAAACCAAAGCCTTCCCTTTTACACCACTCTTTTAACCACACATTAAACTCTGTTATACGAAGGCCTTTCCCTTCTTGTTCCTTATATACTGGTAAAACCTCTGAAAAGCTAAGCCTACAACCTATACCACTAAGTTCATATCCCAAGATCTGGAAGTCACCTTGCACAGAAAGGACATCTTTTTGGAACAGATCATTTGTGCCCAGATGTATTATAACATCAACATCACAATTCATACTGGCATTCTTGACTATCTTAAGAATGCGCTTCTTATCTCTGCTGGCAGTGGCACCTGGCAGACACCTGATTTCTTTCAAAGCCTCCATATCATTTCCTAAATTTACATCCCTTACAACTGAATCACCAACCAGAAGGTGGCTTTTCTCTCTGGATACTTTGCTGCTCTTGTGTATAGTACCTGGTTCACAGGTTCCCCTTTTCACAGTAAGTTCTTCATTTCGGACCACAATCCCCTGCTTATTTAGAGTTATCATTATTACAACTACTTTGTCCTGTAGCATCCCTATTGAAGTCTGCAAGAGTACTATATCTATTATACTGGTACACCGCAAAAGCATTGTGTTTATAGTTCACAGCTCTCACCCTGCCAGATCCCACAGTTGTCCACACTGCCCTTCCCCTGCAGGGTCTTTGAGGCAGAGGGGGCTGATAGGGTGACAACTCAACAGGGTGGAATGGCTGAATTGGGCACCTAATTTCTTCTTGAAGAGCACAGATCAGTGACTCTAAACGGTTAATCTGTCCACGGAGACTAGTGATCTGTTTACAAAAGGGACAATATCCAAATTTGACAAGAGTACTTTGAAACGCAACTGAAAAACAAGTATTGCACTGAACTAAGTCAGTCATTTTGAAACAAAATCACACTCTAGCTATATTATACAATTAGCATGGTCTGAGCAATGAGTACTATCATAACACTCACACTAGCATTCGCAACCACAGAGCCAACACATCAGAAAGGGGTATAGCCTCTGGCTCTTCTCTCTGATCTTTTGGTCACAATATAGGGATCCACTCCTCTTTTGCCCACCAAGATACCCGAGCACCCAGGAGTAGTAAAGTTATATTCAATCCTATTCCTATCCAGTACCCAGTATCATCCATTAATGTTTAAACACTGGAAACTTTACTCCAAAGAAAATAATATTATTCCACATTTTTACCATATCCTCACTACATATATAGCAAATATCAGCATGAAAATTTCTTAAGAGAGATCTTAAAAAGATCTTTTTCCCAACCTCTATTTTCACTCAATACAATTCCCTCCTCACCAGTTATTCTAACAGTTTTGTAAACTTTATTTTTAACTTTTAACACCACAAATATGCTTTCCCAGGTTGGCTCTCTCTTTTCATCACTCTTCCAATGGACTAGGATTCGCCTCCATCTTTCAGCTCCTTCCACTCGGATTCGGAACCTGCTGGGGCAAATCTCATTAGTAATTAAAGACATATAGTTTATTGTTTCTTCAAGGTCAACTTTAAGGGGTCCCCATGCGGGACGCTGGTACAGGTGACTGGTGGAGACACAGGGCCTTTAGTAAGTCCAACCCTTCTTTGCCATCTGGACTGCTGTTTCGGAGGTGAGAAGTACTTGGAATGGTCCTTCCCACTTTGGGGTCAGTTTTTCCTCCCTCCAGCTCCGGATCAGCACCCAATCACCGTGGTGGAATTTGTGGACTGGAAACTCCAAAGGCGGTGTTTGAGCCAAAAGTCCTTGTTTCCTAAGGAAATCAAAGTATCTGGACAGTTTATGCACATATTGTTTCAATTCCTTATCTGGCGTTTCCAGGGAATCAATACATATATTTCCTGGAGGAGCAGCTATTCCAAACAACAATTCATAAAATGATAATCCAATATCTTTTCTAGGTTGCGTTTGTATTCTCAGTAGAGCCAAAAGAAGACATTTAGTCCATGGCATATATGTCTTTTTATTTTTCCATTAACCCTTTCAATTTTACCACTGCTCTCCGCTCTCCAAGGCGTATGTAACTTCCAATTAATTCCCAATGATTCCATAATATTCTGTAATATTTTTGAAGTAAAATGACTTCCTTGATCACTATCTATTTGAGTAATTATTCCATACCAAGGAATGATTTGATCCAACAAAACTCTTGACACCACTGTTGCTGTGGCATTACTGCAAGGAAAAGCTTCAACCCACCCTGTGAGGTGGTCCACTATGACCAATAAATATTTTACTCTCCCCAATCTTGGTAATTCTGTAAAATCCACTTGAATACATTGAAATGTATTGAAATGTATTGAAATGATCTTAAAGCTGGTGGTCTTCCCCCAATCTGTTGTACAAATTAAACATATTCCAATACAACCATAACATCTACAATAGCTTGAATTCCCCAATGACTTCCTTCATGTAGTTTTTTTTTAAATTAATACTCATGCTATTGGTTTACTTATTAACTGTCTCCCATCTGGGAGGAACCACCTTCCCTTCTCCCCTTCCTGTCCTCCTATCTGTTGTAACTCCCTTTGTTCCTTCTCAGTGAATACAGGAATTTGCTCTGTTGTTTCAACAATGGGAATTAATAACTCCATTTTTTTTCCACTTCAGCAGCTAATTTTGCCTCCTCATCAGCAATCTGATTACCTATGTTCTCAAATTATTTCCCTTTTTGGTGAGCATTCACATGTGTTACTGCTATTTTTCTAGGTTTTTGTAAAGAACTCATTATTTCTTTTATCAGAGTCTCATGTACCAATTCCTTTCCCTTGCTATTTATCATTCTCCTTTCCACCCATATTTTGCCAAATGTATGCACTATCCCAAATGCATACTTAGAATCTGTGTATATTGTCCCAATTTTTCCTTCTAAGATGCATAGAGCCTGGTGTAGTGCATACAGTTCACAAGTTTGTGCAGACCAATTTTGAGGCAAACCTCCTGCCTTAAGGATCTCTGTAGTATGCCCATTTATAATGGCATACCCGTTTTTCCGTACTCCCCCCTCCACCCTAGAGGATCCATCTATGAAAATTGCTTCCCCTTTCTCCAGAGGGTGTTCCTCCAAATCAGGTCTTATTTTAGTTTGTAAATTTATCACTTCAGAACAATAATGTTCTAACCCATACTGATCCATTGCTCTAGTGTTGGCTAAGAACTGTGCTGGATTCAAATTGTGATCTGTAGTTAAAACCAAGTCTGTGCTGCATCCTGCTTTTTGCTGGAGAAATGGTTCTAACTTGATGTGGAGTGATCACAATAAGGGCTCCCCCAAAGGTCAATTTCCTACTTTCTTGGACCAGCATTGCAGGAGCAGCAATTGTTTGAATACATACTGGCCATCCCCTTATTACTGGATCCATTATTTTTGACAAAAATGCTACAGGTTTCTTTTGTCCTGCCCAATCCTGAGCTAACACCCCTTGTGCAATACCATTCGCGGTGTTTACAAAGAGATGGAATGGCTTTTCCAAATTTGGCAGACTTAATACAGGAGCCTTGGTTAAAGCTTATTTTAAATTTTCAAAACTTCCCCTTTTATGTCCCTCCAATTTCAAATTCCAAGGCTCAAATTCAATTAATTTAGCTTATAGGGGCTTGGTGAGATCAGCACACCCATCCATCCAGAGTCTGCAGTATCCCACCAAATCTAAGAATTTCCTTAGTTCTTGCTTGTTTTTAGGTAAAGGCTGAGATGCCACCCCTTCTATTCTGTCAGTAGTGATTTTCTTGTTTCCTTTATTAATTAAGTATCCTAAATATTTTACCTTTTATTTCAACATATTATAATTTGGATTTAAATACTCTACTTGTCCAAATATATTTTGGAGATTCAGTGAATCCTTAAGGTAACACTGTCCACTGATATTGTTGCATATCAATTAAAAACACCACTTCTTCTTCCTTAGGTCCCACTACTAGGTTTATCAAGGAAAAAGAAATCGCCCCTGACACCCTAATATTCACTTTCATCTTCTACCATCATATTGTACACTTGTGCTTCCCTTCTCTGGATCGGGCAGTCTTTCTTGAAATGTCCAGGCTGGCCACACACAAAACATCTCCTAACTCTGTCCTCCCTGCCCATATCACCACATACTTTTTCCATTATCGCTTGGTTCCACCCTCAAATTCCTTCATTCCTTTCCCATCCAAAGGTTCCCTGTGGTAACTGGGATTTTGGATACTTTTTCACTTACCCTCACAAACCTGTACAGACCACCTTAAAGGTAGCTTCTTAGCTGGCTAAACCAAAAATCCATCTCTTCATTCTACTACATCCATCCTTTTGCTTCCCTTCTACCACTTGGGAGAACCCATCTATCTCCTTCTCCCAAGGGAACATCCCTCAAGTCAGATCTAACTCTGGTCTGCAATTCAATTACTTCAACAAAGTAATATTATCTGATCCTTCTTCTAAATTTCCTCTTTAAAACTAAGCTGGATTCAAGTTAACATCAGTAGTCAACACTAAATCATTTTCTTCCATAAGTACACTCTCATATTTCAGAATCCTTGAATCAGTCAGCCATCGACTGGCTTTTTGGTTCAAGATCACCCTCACTTAGCTACCAAAGCTCCTCCAAAAGTCAATTTTCTGCTTTCTTTTACTAACACTGCCGTGGCCACCACTGCTTGAACACAATCTGGCCACCCTCGATAGACAGGGTCTAAGATTTCTTTTTAGATACTGGAAGCCCTTTTTCTCCTAAAACACTTTAATAAATCATTTCTGTAACAATTCCTGAAAGGGCAACAACTTATGCTGTTAACAAAGAAAAGTGCCATAGGACGGAGCACCTTCGCTCCTAAATATTCAAAATCAGTGTGTCTCACACACAGACATAAAATAAAAATAAAAATAAAAAGAACAGCTTTAAAAAGAAAATAACCTTAATGAGGTATTCTGAGTTAATGCTCTGAAATATATTTGGGTCAAACTTTAAAATCAATGCTTTGCTTTTAATAAAAAGAGTCAGATTCAAATTCCATTCAGATGGAAGCAATTCTCATTAAATAGTTTAAAACATTTAAAAATGTAAGCAAAATCTTTCAAAATCATTTCTTTTTATACAGTATATAGCTTTAATTAAACATTTTAAACTTCAAAAATCTCCAAAAGAAATCAAAACAAATCAAAACAGTGAAAGGCAAGGTTATGTGAATAGGTTGCCAACCTGCCCCTCCTTTCTCAAACAGGCTCAGCAGAGAAGGGGGGTAAATGAGCAGCCGCATGGAGGGGGGTATTCCCCCGCCTCTCTCGCTCCTTCAAGGCAAAAAAAAAAAAATCCTTGAGTTTACAACCAGCGAGGACAAGGAAAATGTTTAAAAACAAAAACAAAACTACACAGAAATGTAACACTTCTTCTCCACAAAATAATTCTCTCTCTCTCTCTCTCTCTCTCTCTCTCTCTCTCTCTCTCTCTCTCTCTCTCTCTCTCTCTCTCTCTCTCTCTTTCTAGCTTTAGTAAATGACACACATTTCCTTACAACTTACTGTTTAGGGAATCAAAGTACATTCACACCAACTTTTCTTACTACAATCAGACTGCTTGTATAAACCATTTTCACATGCAAAAATCCCATTTCATACAAACCAATCTACTATTTTATTTTTGAATTTTCTTATATCCAACAAAATCCATCATCTTCAGCCATTTTTCCTGCCTTAACAGCAATTGTTGCACATTTGTTAATGCGAATTGCATCTCAATGACTATGCTAAACAGATTTGTTTTTCCAGTCAGTTTTAAATCATCCATGTAGAGCAAATGGGATATTTTCAGCTTTTTTTTTTGCCAATTCATAGCCACAGTTTGTTTTGTTCAAAATGGTTGTTTAGTGGTGCCATTGAAAGTACAAATAACAGAGGTGACAATGAGTTGCCTTGGAAGATTCCTCGTTTGATTTAAACTTCACCAAGTTCTTTTCTACAGGCCATCAGCTTAGTTTGCCATAGCTTCATGGAAGTCTTCAGGAATTTCTGGATGCTGCTGCTAATTCCAAAAATGTCTAAGCATTTCTCAATCCAGCTGTGTGGAACAGAATCAAATACTTTCTTATAATCAATCCAGGCCATGAACAAATTAGTTTGTCTTTTCTTTGAATTCTTCAAAACCAGTTTATCAATCATCAGTTGATCTTTAGTTCCTCTTGAATTTTTTTCAGCACCCTTTCTGTTCTACAGGTAGAAAATCCTTGTTTTCTAGATATCCTTAAATTTGGTTTGCGATAATGCCTGTAGGTAATTTGTATGTTGTTGGCAGGCAAGTGGTTGGCCTGTAATTTTCAGGTTTATTTCCCTTTTCTACATCCTTCTGAATCAAAAAAGTTCTTCCAGTGCATTGTCATTAGTGTTGTTGTTGTTGTTGTTGTTGTTGTTGTTGTTGTTAATCTCTTTTATTCATTAAGCATGAAACTCAGTCAACTAAACATTTAAAAATGTATGGTTTTTGACAACTGTGATATCTGGTGTGTTGTGTTCCAAATGACTGTCTGTCTGTATTCGAAAGTCCCACAAGATCTTCATCTTCTCATTTTCGACAACTTTTTTTCAGTTTATGTTCCCATGACTTTTTGGATACAAGTAAGTCATATTTTTTACATAATGACCAGTGGATTAATTTAGCAACTCGGTCATCTCTAGCTTTTGTAATCAGTTTGCGCGATTTTGCTGCACTCAGATATTAAATTTGAAACAGTTTCATCTTTGTCATTGCAAAGTCGGCAGTTTGGATTGTGAGTGGATTTTTGTATCTTCGTTTTCCTGGCATTAGTTTGTAGTGCTTGTTCTTGAGCAAACAATATTAAACCTTCCATTTCTTTCTTTTTTCTTTTTTGTATATGTTTTATTTGTAATTTTCCTTTAGATAGATTTTCCATAGATTTTCCTTTCCATAGATATTTTGAAGACAATATTGACAGGGTCAATATATTTTTTAAACAATGCTAACAATGATAATACAATTAGGTATACATAATCCTAATCTTCCAATTTCTGATCTTAACCTGCACATTGTACATAATCTTCAATAACATTCCTTCATGCAGTATATTTATTATCCCCTTTAAATCACTAGTATTTTAATATTTTTAACATTACTCAATATTCCACTGTAAATCCAATATCCCAATTGCTTAAAAACACCAATAAAACCATTCATTAACCAAATTTAATCAATCCCAGGATTATATCTCCAATCCCCTAAAAAATATAAATTTCAGTATATTTTTACACGTCATTAATAATAAAAATACAGTTAGGTTGCCACATCATAGACTTCCACCTTAACCTTGATTAACATGATTATAATGAATTCTATTATCTATCTATATATGTTCTACTGTTTTTCTATTTTCTATTTTCTTCTTAATCTTTTTAATTTCTAATACATTCACCATATTGAGAGTATTTTCTATCCATCATCTCTTACTCTTTTTGAGACTTAATCATTTATTGACTTTTTGATCTCTCTTTTATATTTCTCTCTTGGGATCTTATTTCTCTTTCTACCATTTTTATACCAATTAAGTATTCCCTCTGGCTTATCCCTTATCTCCTTCTGCCGCATCATTTGAGCACCCATTCATAGTCCTTTCACTATTTTTTGGAGACTTCCCTTCCCCCCGTTCTATTGTAAAACTCTTAAAAAATTATCTATTTGATTCATACTTATTATTCTTATCTCTTCAATATTCTTATCTTCTTGCAATCTGTTTTGTTTTGTCTCCTCCCCCACTCCTTCTGGTTTCTCATCTGTTTTCTGTGTATTATGTTCATCTCCCCCCCCCCTTTGTTGAGGGTCTTTCTCTTTGAACAATCCCATTATCTCCTTATGATTCTTTATCACAGTTTCATATAAGCTTTTAAACATTGATAACATTTCTTCATACAGCTCTATTATCCCCTGTTGAGTCATTTTGCAATAATTAGGTATGTTAAAAATTACTCCATACACCCCTAGGGCTCCAATGTCCCAATATCTGAAAGCTCCAAAATTACTAAAATTTAATCAATCCCAAAATTGCACTTCCAAGACCTTTATGTTTATAGTCCTTAATTTTTTTAGTGATTTACTGTCTTTGTAATTTTCCAATTTGCTTCTTCCCAATTGTCCAAAGTTTGATTTTTCTTCTTTTCTTTTTTCTTCTATCACCTTCCTTTTATTTTGATCTCATAGAATGGTCAATCAGGTAGCTTAAGTAATTCAAATCCAAATTAGCCCACCAAATTTTCTCCAGTCTTTCAAATCCACTATTCAGTAAACAGCTTTAATAGAAATGTATTTATTTGCAGTTCAATTTGTCTTGGGGATTTTCAGAGAGCTCACTAAATGTTTCCAAACATCCAAGTTGCCTACCAAAATAAAATCGAGATCAGGTGACCTTCCAGATGTTGTTTACTTTCTCTTCATTTATTTATGTTAAATAATTGTCACTTTCACTCAGGTTCTCACATTGTAATGCTCTCTTTCCTCCAGTAGATGGCTCCCCTATTCCCAATTCCAGCATTAAACAGCATCAAAGAGCTGATTGTCAAACCAATCGAAGGGGATTAAAAGTAGAAATAAAAGGCAATTTCTCCCAATAATCACTTTTTAAATAGTTATTGAATCTTTTCCAGGCTTTCTATGTTTTAAAGCTTCCGTTAAACATTTATTTCACCTTTGGGTCTTTCATCTTTCTCCCTGTGTCCTGCTTTCTTGCTATTTGGAGATTATTCTTGGAATTTTTAAACTTGGGTTAGATCTCTAGCATAAAAGTTGGAAGTTGTCTCACCCAGTTCCAATGCTCTGTCCTGTCTCCCTCTGTCTGGGAATCTCATTTCTTCTTTCTTCTCTTATCCGGTGAAACGAGGAGGGGCGGGGGACGGATGGGGCCAACCACGTGAGGATTCTCTTCTCTTCTCAAGCCATATGAGGAGTGACTGGGGTGATGGGCGGGGCCAACCACATGAGGAGTGACTGGGGCAATGGGTGGGGCCAACCACATGAGGATGACTGGGAGGGGAGCGAGTTTCTTCTTTTCTCAAGCCACGCCAGAAGTCACCCGGGGTGAACGGGTGGATGAAATCAGCCGGTACTACCGCGGAAAAACTTAACAACCGGTGGGCGCTACAGTTTGATGGATTTGCAATAGCCCTCTACCCCCTATTCTTCTTGGCAGGTACAACCTGTCGATGGCACTTCGTGGATGTAAAACCTGGTACATATTCCAAAGTTTACGTGTTTTCCAGTCCACATTTTCCAGTTCAGCCAAAGTCCAGTTGATGATTCCAGCTCGGAACTGCCCATGTATTAATGGATTTAATTATGTTTCCAATTATGTTTGATTTTAATATTTTGCAGACCATCCTGATGCTTCCCTTTTGTGTTGACTCTTTGACTTTTCCATTCAAGATGTTATCTGTTTCCAATATGCCTAGGTATTTGTAACCATCATACTTTGCTAATGCTTTCACGATGCTTCCATTTCCCAGTTCTGTTCCTTCTATTTTTTCCATTTTTCCTCATTGCATGGATAATATAGCACATTTTTCAAGTGCAAAATTCATTCTGATGTCACTGCTAAACAGTTGAACTGTGTTGAGTATTGATTCAAGTTCAGTGGGGCTTTTTGCATACATTGTTAAGTCATCCATGTATAATAGATGGTTTATCTTGTCATGTTGGCTTGAGATTTGGTATCCCAGTTTTGTGTTTCATAGGATTATTGTCAGTGGAATTAATGTGATGTTGAACAGTAGAGGCAAAAGTGAGTCCCCTTGGAAGATTCCTCATCTGATGTTGACTTCACCAATGTTCTTCCCATTTACTGTTAGAACTATTTTCCATTTTTGCATATTTGCTTTCAAAAATGTACAAATATTTTTGCTGATTCCAAGTTTTTCAGACAGGCGTTAATCCAGCTGTGGGGTAATGAGTCAAATGCCTTCTTGTAATCTATCCACGCCATATTTAAATCCATTCCTCTTCATTTTGCATCTTTTAGTACCATTTTGTCAATGAGCAGCTGATCTTTTGTTCCTCTTGATTTTTTTAATAATTTCCTTTTTGTTTTACTGGATACAAATGGTATCAGATGATTGAATACTGAATTTGCCAGTATTCTTGTAAAAAGTTTGAACGTGATTGGGCGGTAGTTGCTTGGTTCTGTGCTCTTTTCTGGATCTTTCATTATCAATTACACCGTGTGCACAATTATTAGGCAAGTGAGTATTTTGACCATATCATCATTTGTTATGCATATTTTCCACCTCCAACTTGTATAAACTTGAATGCTTAGTTGGGATAAGCATATCAGGTGATGTGTATTTGTGTAATGAGGGAGGGTGTGGCCTAAGGAGATCAACACCCTATATCAAGGAGTGCATAATTATTCGGCAGCTTCTTTTCCTCAGGCAAAATGGGCTAAAAAAGAGATTTAACTGACTCTGAAAAGTCAAAAATTGTAAAAAGTCTTTCAGAGGGATGCAGCACTCTTGAAATTGCTAAGATATTGGGGCGTGATCACAGAACCATCAACCATTTTGTTGCAAATAGTCAACAGGGTTGGAAGAAACGTGTTGAGAGAAAAAGATGCACCTTAACTGCCAAAGATTTGAGAAGAATCAAACATGAAGCTACCAGGGACCCATTATCCTCCAGTGCTGTCATATTTCAGAACTGCAACCTACCTGGAGTGCCCAGAAGTACAAGGTGTTCAGTGCTCAGAGACATGGCCAAGGTAAGGAAGGCTGAAATCCTACAACTACTGAATAAGACACATAAGTTGAAACAATAAGACTGGGCCAAGAAATATCTGAAGACAGATTCTGCAAAGGTTTTATGGACTGATGAGATTAGAGTGATCCTTGATGGACCAGTTGGATAGGCCCATGGTTGGATCAGTAATGGGCAGAGATGCCAGAAGATGGAGGTCGACTCAGATGCCAGCAAAGTGGAGGTGGGGTACTGGTATGGGCTGGTATTTATTTATTTATTTATTTATTTATTTATTTATTTATTTATTTATTTATTTATTTATTTATTTATTTATTTATTTATTTATTTATTTATTTATTTATTTATTTATTTATTTTGGTTTTCTTATATGCCGCCCTACTCCCGAAGGACTCAGGGCGGCGTACAACAGAGAAAATACAAGAATAACCAATTTATAAATATTACTTAAAAACAAATATAAAAATTAAAAACACAATATTAAAATCATCCAACAACCATTCAGCAACCATACATACTTGGGGGTGAGCTCGAGTGGATTAAGCTCTACCCCCAGCCTGCAGGAAAAGCCATGTCTTAACGGCTTTTCGGAAGGCCACCAGAGTGGGGATAGTTCGGGTCTCTGGGGGAAGTTGGTTCCAGAGCACGGGGCCGGCCACAGAGAAGGCTCTCCCCCTAGGGCCCGCCAGCCGGCATTGCTTGGCCGACGGGACCTGGAGGAGGTCAACTCTGTGGGCCCTAACCGGTCGAAGGGAAGTGTGAGGCAGAATGCGGTCCCAGAGATAGCCTGGTCCTAAGCCATGAAGGGCTTTAAAGATGGTGATCAACACCTTGAATTGGACCCGGAGACCGATGGGCAACCAATGCAGCTGGCGGAGTAAAGGTGTCACGTGGGTGTACCTTGGCACACCCACCACAGCACGCACAGCCGCATTTTGCACCAACTGAAGTCTCCATATATTCTTCAAGGGTAGCCCCATGTAGAGCGTGTTGCAGTAGTCCAACCGGAAAGTGACAAGGGCATGAGTGACCATGAGTAGAGCCTCCTTCTCCAAGTATGGCCGCAACTGGTGCACCAGGCAAACCTGTGCAAAGGCCCCCCTAGCCACAGCAGAAAGATGATGATCCAATTTTAGCTGTGGATCTAGGAGGACCCCCAAGTTGCGGACCTGATCCGAGGGAGTCAGTTTCGCTCCCTTGAAAGCCAAGGAGGGACAGTTGTCGTAGTCCTTAGGAGGCAGTATCCAAAGCCACTCAGTCTTGTCGGGATTAAGTCTGAGTCTGTTCCTCCCCATCCAGATCTTAATGTCGTCCAGGCATCGGCACATTACATCAACTGTCTCACTGAAGTCAGACGGGGTGGTGATGTACAGCTGGGTGTCATCAGCGTACTGGTGAAAACACACCCCATGTCTGCGGATGATCTCCCCCAGCGGTTTCATGTAAATGTTAAACAGGATGGGTGAGAGAACCGACCCCTGAGGCACCCCACATAATAGGGGCCTAGGGGATGATCTCTGCCCTCCTGCTAACACCGACTGCATCCTATCGGCGAGATAAGAGGAGAACCACTGCAAAACGGTGCCTCCCACTCCCAACTCGCCGAGACGATGCAGAAGGATACCATGGTCGATGGTATCAAAAGCCGCTGAGAGGTCAAGTAGCACCAGGATGGAGGATTTCCCCCCATCCCGGGCCCGCCAGAGATCATCCATCAGGGCGACCAAGGCAGTTTCTGTACTGTAGCCGCGCCTGAAACCCGACTGATAAGGATCTAGATGATCTGTTTCATCCAGAAGCTGCAGAAGCTGAGTAACCACCACCTTCTCCACAACTTTCCCTAAAAAAGGTAAGTTGGAGACCGGACGATAGCTCTTCAAATCAGCTGGATCCAGGGAAGGCTTCTTCAGGAGGGGTCTCACCACCGCAGCTTTTAACGACTGCGGTACGGATCCCTCTCTCAAAGAAGCGGTGACCACCACCTGGATCCAGCCGCGTGCCACCTCTCTGCTGGCCGAGACCAACCAGGAGGGGCACGGGTCCAATAAACAGGTGGAGGTACCCATCGCCCCCACAGCTCTGTCCACATCCTTGGGAGAAACAGGCCCAAACTCTTCCCATAACGGTGGACTAAGACTTGCCCCTATCAACTCTATGGACTCTGCCCAGCCAGAGTCCAGGTTCGACCGAATCTGAGCGACTTTATCCGACAGAAACTCTGCGAATTCCTCAGCTCTGCCTTGTAAGTGTTCCTCGCTCCCCCCTTTAACAAGGAGGGAGCGAGTCACCCTAAACAAGGCGGCTGGGCGAGAATCTGCGGACGCAATAAGAGTGGAAAAATAGGATCGTTTTGCCGCCCTTATCGCCACTAAATAAGATCTGATGTAAATTCTTAATAGTGTTCGGTCAGATTCGGTTTTGCTGGCCCTCCAGCGGTGCTCCAGACGTCTCTTCTGGCGTTTCATCTCCCGGAGCTCCTCGGTAAACCAGGGAGCTTTCCGGGATCCACTGCCACGGAGAGGTCGCTTAGGCGCAATTCGGTCTAAAGCCCCTGATGCTATATTATTGAAGATGAGGTAGTTAGACCTTTTCAGGTTGAAGATGGACTCAAAATCAACTCCCAAACCTACTACCAGTTTGTAGAAGACATTTTTGTCAAGCAGTGATCCAGGAAAAAGTATGTATCATTCAAGAAGACAATGATTTTTATGCAGGACAAAGCTCCATCGCATGCATCGAAGTACTCCACTGCGCGGCTAGCCAATAAAGGCCTTAAAGATGAAAGAATAATGACAAGCCCCCCCTTCCTCACCTGACCTAAGCCCTATTGTGAACTTGTGGGCCCTTCTTAAATGGGAGATTTAAGGTGAAGGAAAACAGTACACATCTCTGAACAGTGTCTGGGAGGCTGTGGTTGTTGCTGCACAAAAAGTTGATCATCAACAGATCAAGAAACTGACAGACTCCATGAGTGGACAGCTTATGACTGTTATTGAAAAGAAGGGTGGCTACATTGGTCACTGATATGTTTTTTGAACTGTCAGAAATGTTTATTTGTAAATTTTGAGTTGTTTCTTTATTATTCTCACTTTAACAGATGAAAATAAATGAGTAAGATGGAAAGTTTTCATTTTTCATTTAGTTGCATAATAGTTCTGTACACTAATAATTGCCCAATAATTGTGCACACATAGATATTCTCCTGAGAAAGCCATAACCTCACTTTTACTTTTTGAAATATTCAGGTTTGAGGTTTATTAACATTTTGGATTGACCGAGAGCACTGTAATTGTTCAATAATAAAAGTAATCCTCAAAAATACAGCTTGCCTAATAATTGTGCACACAGTGTATGTTCAACCATCTGTTAACCATTCTTTGCTTGTTGCATTTTGAAGCATTTCATCAAATTGGATGGCCATGTGGTGATGGAGACTGGTCAGGTGTTTTAGCCAGTATCCATGCAGTTCGTCCAGGCTAGTAACATTTGATGATTTCTCAGTTTTCTTCGGTTGTCCAAGTTTTCTGCTTTTATTCCAGTCACTTTACAGTTGCACACCCTGGTTCGCCAGCAGTAACAACTGAGCCCTGTAGTCCATTTTTTGACAGATGTCCAGGAGCCATAGCATCTGATGTGGCCCTTGTTGACCTGAGCAATGACCGATGTGGAATTTTGTTGATTTCTTCTCATCATTTGTGATGGTAGGTGCCTTGGTTGGTTCACGGTGGCTAAGCCACTACCAATCCGAAGATCGGTAATCCCATAACCATAGGGACCACACCCGATAGCTGTCCAGGCCCAGTCATGGGATTGTTGTTGTTGTTGTTGTTGTTGTTGTTGTTGTTGTTGTCATCATCATCGTCATCTTCCTCCTCCTCCTCCTCCTCCTCCTCCTCCTCCTCCTCCTCCTCCTCCTCCTCCTCCTCATCATCATCATCATCATGATTTGTTGCAAATCTTAGTTCATTCTAGGCCTTAACTAGAGATGTAAAATTTCCAGAAATATTGAAGCTCGGAAACCCCCCCGTTTTTTTTCTGTTTTTTTCGGGGGGGGGAATGGAAATTTTTGGAAAAATTGAAAAAAATGCTACATTAGCACTTTTTTGTCTTTTTAAGATTGAAAGTCATTCTGTTACTTTAGGAACATAAAATATGACCATGGACAATTTGACTTGGCATAAAATTATCACAACTAGCATATTAAAAATATAATGTAGCCAAACAATTATCACAAACAGAATTTACTTTTTTATAATATTTATTTGTAATTGTAACAAAGGGAGCAACAATCTCCTGAACTGCTTACTAGTTTATGTGGAACAGCCAAAAAGCCTCCACAAAACAATTTTCAAAACCAAAAGTAACAATTTTTCATACTTCCTCTCCATAGTATTAAATAAAAATAAAAATAAAAAACCCATTCTCATAAAAAGTATTGAAGATGGGGGAAGTGTTAAGAAGAGAGTGGGACTAAGTTTCAATGGACATTTAATCAGAATCATTTTCTGAGCTGAAATTGTCAGTATCCATCTCTGCTTCTGCAGCTACTCTTTTTTGTCCGTCATCACAATTAGGAACTTCTAAAAACTGAAGGTTTGCCCGGATCAAAACAAGCTTCTCTACCCTTTCACATGTCAATTTATTTCTTGACTTAGTGTGAGTGTTTCCAAACATAGACTAGATTCTTTCACATGCTGCAGAAGATGGAGGTATCTGGAGAAGGTAAGAAGCAATAGGAGTCAGAGGCTGGGTTGTGCAAAGACCTTGCCACCATGTTGCAGGAGGAATATGTTTGGCAGAATCCCAGATTGCATTCCTGGACCAAATCCCTGAAGATGTTCTATATTCTGCAACATTTGAAAGTACCTTCCCAACATCAAGTCCTAAATGTGATGCTTGTTTTGTGATCCAGTCAAATGCAGTAGCAGTGTTATCATAATCACTTATGTTTGCACCTTTGAATCTTGGATCCAACAGATTTGCAGCAGCATGAATTGGATGACAACAAAATTCTTCCCCCTTTTTAATAAAATCTTTCACTTTACTTTCTTCTATAGTTGTAAGTGGAGATATACTGAGATTTTAAAAAAACAGTTGTTTTTATTTTGGTCATTAGATAAGGAATTTCTGACACTATCTGATTCAGATGCAGTGATTATTGCAGCAATTGGCTTTAGAATCTTCAGGGAATTTTGCAGCTGAACCCAGAAGACATCCTGATCAAGAACAGTGTTTCTTACACTCCTGGATACTTTAAGATCTTCAACTATTACTGTTTCTTGAAGAGCTTCTTTGTTTTTTTAGTAAACTTTCAAAGGAGATCACCACTGCAGCCCACCGAGTTTTACTACAGAGTTTCAGCGTAACTATGCTATTCTTTGCATTTTTTTGACTTGCTTCTTCTTGAAAACTGCAGCTACAATATGAGTACCTTTTACATGTTTAATAACTTCTTTTGCTCGTCTATGGACCATTTGAAGGTTGTCCAACTTCATAATATCATTAAAAAGCAAGTTTAGCCTATGGGCTGCACATCCTATTGCAGTAATATGTGGATACTTCTCCATTATGATTCCCCATGCTGCTTTCATATTGCTGGCATTGTCAGTAAGCAAAGCAAATACTTTACCACTCCCAATTTTCTGTAGGACATCACAGATTTTACAGCTGATATACTCTGCAGTATGCCTGTTCTCTCCTGTTTCAATGCTTTTGTAAAAAACTGGCTGAGGTGTTGTTATAACAAAATTTATAATTCCTTCTCCTCTCACATTTGTCCATCCATCTGTAAGTAGTGCAACACATAGTGCTTCATTAATTTTTCCTTGCACTGATTCCATTATACGTTCATATTCTGACTCCAAAAGAGGCTTGCTCAAAGAATGTCTGCTGGGCAATTGGTATGATGGTCTTAATAATTTCAAAGCTTCCTCCCAGTATGTATTTTCAGTTATTGAAAACGGCGTTCCAGAAGAATATATTGCTCTTGCAAGAGTTTGATCAATGTTTTTCTGATCTTCAGGTGTCATCTTGTCTATAAATGAAGTTAGTGAATAATTTTTGGATGCAGCTGTCTGTAAGGAATGTCTTTCCAGCCACAATTAAAGTATGAACTTCTGAGTCAGTGTTCTCAAAAGGATTCCTTTTATTTGCATCTGTATAACATCCATTCGTTCAAAGCAAAGTCTAAATGCCTTCAGGCAAGGCAAGCATATTTAACCTTAATGCCCCACCCCATTCAGCATAATCAATCCACAAATGTGGGGCCAGATGGCTTTACGTTCCCAGCCTCCCTTCCGTTCAACTGACTTGTAATTACCCCTCATAAAACCCTATCTTAAGATGAGAAGGCTCCCAAGATGAGAAGGATCCGGATATGTTATAACCTTTTGATCAAGCAGAGCCAAGACCCCCCTTCTCCTTTTGAATGGCAGAGTCTGGAGTCTGACATGCTGCCTCTTAAGAGAAAAAAAGGTCCACCTGTAAAACATAAGCAGAATAAATTATGATATATTAACAAGGTTTGTTAGGGTATTGGGAGTGGAATCTTCTCAATAAGATGGGAGCTTTCACATGTTGTTTAGCGACCCACTCGTTCTGTGAAGAAGGCAAATGTTTCCAAGCTACCAGATACTGGGTTTTCCCTCTGTGGATTCTAGAGTCAAGAATTTCCTTGATTTCAAAGTGTTGTTCCCCTACTATCATGATTGGGGCAGGTGGTGCAGCTACCACCAGTCTAAGTGACGAGGTTACCTCTCTCTTGAGTAAACTAATGTGAAATACTGGGTGGACTTGTCTAAGTGTTTTTGGAAGAGCCAATTCAACCACTACTGGGTTAATGATCCTGCTAATAGTGAAAGGCCCAATAAAATTAGGCCCTAATTTTTTTGATGGTTGTAACGATCTCAAGAATTTTGTAGATAAATATACTCTATCCCCAACATGGAAAGGTTTAGGCTCTACTCTTTTCTTGTCAGCTTGAATTTTGAAAGCCTCTCTAGCTTCCTGTAAAGCCAACCTGACTACTGGCTATGTGTTTTGCAAATTTTCTATCCACTCCTTAAGTGAGGGGATAGTGGGTTTTTCTGTGGGTAGTTCCGGCATTGGGCTGAAGTCTTGCCCCGTGGCTACTCTAAAAGGTATAAAACCTGTACTTGAATGTACAGAGTTATTAAATGCAACATCTGCAAATGGTAAAAGTTCAGTCCAATTGTCCTGTTGAAAATTAATAAAACATCTTAGATACTGTTCAAGAACGCCGTTCGTTTTTTCACAATTTCCATTTGATTGAGGATGATGGGAGGAGCTTAATCCTTGGGCGGTACCAAGTAAGCCCAAAAACGCCTTCCAAAAGCTGGAGGTGAATTGGACTCCCCTATCCAAGATTATTCTTTTAGGAGCTCCATGAAGATGATAAATGTGTATTAGAAACAGTCTAGCCAAGCCTTTGGCAGTTGGGATCTTTTGGCAAGGAATAAAATGTGCTTGTTTTGAAAACAAGTCTGTCACAACCCAAATGACAGTGTTTCCCCCACTTTCCGGTAGTTCTACAATAAAATCCATAGCAATTTCTTCCCATGGGGCTGACGGCTCAGCTACTTTCTGTAGAAGTCCTGGAGTTTTCCCCTGTCGTCTTTTTGCTGCAGCACAAATGGGGCAACTTGCTACATAGCTTTCTATGTCCTTTTTCAACGAAGGCCACCAAAATTGTCTCTTTATTAAGTGTAAAGTTTTTACAAAACCAAAGTGTCCAGCTAATCTAGAGTCATGGCACCTTTCCATTAAGCGTAATCTTTGGCTAGCGGGTACATAAAGTTTGTCACCTACCCAAGCTAATTCATCTTTCATCACGCAACTGGATTTGTGGTTCAAAACCCATTCATCGTTGACTAATGCTTGTTTAAACGCGTGAGTGACATCTGCGTCCCTCAATGCGTCTTTTCCTCCTTGGGACCTGATGATTACTTTGGCTGCCAATTGATTTGTTTGTACTATAGGTTTAAATACCTCTGATTTCACACAATTATATTGTGGCTTTCTGGACAGTGCGTCTGCCAGAAAGTTTTTCCCCCCAGGGATAAATTTAAGAGTAAACTCAAACCGTTTGAAGTATTGCGCCCAACGAACCTGTTTGGGAGATTGTTTCCTTGGTGTCTTTAAGACTTCTAAGTTTTTGTGGTCAGTCCAGACTTCAAAAGGGATCTTACTCCCTTCTAAGAATTGTCTCCAAGTTAAAAGTGCCCATCGCACCGCATAAGCTTCTTTTTCCCAGATCGCCCACCTTTGTTCAGTTTCACTTAGTTTCCTGGATGTATACGCACATGGCTATAGCTGTCCTTGCTCATTACTCTGGAGTAGGATTGCTCCTATTGCCACATCGCTAGAATCTGCTTGTATTATGAAGGGTTTTTCTGTGTCTGGGTGCTTCAAAATTGGTTCTGTTGAGAACAGCCATTTTAGTTTTTCAAATGCTGCCTGGCATTCCATTGTCCAATTCACGGGCTGTCTCGGTTTGGATCTCCCTCCCCCTTTGTTCTTAGCAGTTTTGTGATGGGCAGGGCAATTTGAGCAAACGCGGGGATAAATTGGCGATAGAAATTTGCAAACCCCAGGAAACTTTGCAGCTGCTTCCGTGTGCGAGGCGTTTCCCAATCGAGTACCGCCTGCACTTTTTGAGGATCCATTTCTATGCCCTGGTGTGAAATACGATATCCCAAGTAATCAATTTTTTCTCGGTGGAATTCACATTTTGAGAGTTTGGCATAAAGTTTTGCCTCACAGAGTTTGCTCAGCACTGCCCTCACCAATTTAACATGTTCAGCCTCGGTCTCTGAGTATAATAGAATATCATCTAAATAAACAAGAACCCCTTTGTATAAATGTTCACATAACACATCGTTGATTAATTGCATAAACACTGCAGGTGCCCCTTGTAGCCCAAAAGGGAGCACCTTGAATTGGTAGCATCCCAGGGTGTTGAATGCCGTTTTCCATTCATCCCCCTCCTTAATCCTGATTCGGTAGTATGCCTCCCTGATGTCTAGTTTGGAGAAAATTTTCCCTTTTGTGAGGTGGGCCAGCATATCTTTCATCAGGGGGAGGGGATACATGTTTTCAACACTTATCGAGTTTAGGTTTCTGAAATCGACACATAAGCGTTTTGTGCCATCTTTCTTTTCCCTAAATAACACTGGGGCTGCTATCTTTGGTCTGGCTGGTTCAATGAAACCCCTTGCTAGGTTTTTATCAATGAAAGCACTCAGCTCTTCTAACTCCCCTGGTGACATGCTATACATTTTTGGTTTAGGTAGTTTAGCCCCAGGTAAGATTTCTATTGCACAGTCAGATGCGCGATGCGGGGGAAGTTCATCCGACGCTGCTTCGCTAAAAACTTCTGCCAAGTCTTTGTATTCCTTGGGTATGCCTTCTGTTGCCACGCTATGACCAGGCATGGCTGTTTCCCTGCGTTCAGCCCCCTCAGTTTCTATCTGTGGGTCCTCCGCAACAGTCATGTGCATTTGGAATTTTATGGTGCCTTGCTCCCAATTTATTTTTGGATTCCACTTTTTTAGCCATGCGAGTCCCAAGACTAGTGGCCATTCCATGCCAGGTGCTACTATAAACGTAAGTTTCTCTTCGTGGTTATCAATGCCTATTTTCAGGGGTTCCGTGGCAAAAGCAGCCGGCTCCCCCCCTGCTATAGACCCATCCAATTGGCAAAACGCGATGGGATTTCTCAGCTTTCTCACTGTGATTCCCAGCTCCCTGATTAGGGTTGGGCTGATTAAGCAACGGGTGCATCCTGAGTCTACTAATGCGGAGATATGTTTTCCCTCCTCTTGGTTAGGGATAAATAGTCTGAGAGGGAGGGTGAGCGGTTCAATTGGTTTGCTTACCAGTGGTTCATCCTCCGGATCGCTCTCGAACGCGGCTGGATCTTCCCTTCGAAATGCCGGGGTGTTGTCTCCAGCGGGAGGAGGGGGTGGTGGTCCTACCATCTCGCTGCTCCTCAGGGCTGTTTCCCCCGCTGGATGGGTCTCGTTGGTCTCTCCCCCGTTTGGCGTTCGGGTTTCCAGGTGGGTGTTTGGGGCCAGCATTTGGGTGCTCGGTGTCCCTCCTTCCCGCAGTTGTAACAGATTGGAGGTTTAGGGGAAAAGCCCTGCTGCCTTCTGAAGGGTTCTTTCCTCCATTGGGGTGGGGATTTCTTCCATGCTCTCCCCGTACGGTACTGATTCCTAGCCATATCAATCTCCGCTTCTTCAGCGGTGAAGTACCATTCATGCAGATGATTCGGTGCACCCCTAGCCACGCAGGCATTATACAGATCATCACTCAGTCCATCCTTAAAACAGCTTACCAGGATGTCTTCTGGCCAGTTTAACCGACATGCGAGGTCCCGGAATTCTTCAGTGTACTCCGCCACTGGTCATCGTCTCTGTTTCACCACCTTAATACGATCGCGTGCTTTGCGGTCAGCCAGCGGGTTCTCAAACCGTCGTCATAGGGCCATCATGAATTGGTTGAAGTTGCACAGTTCGGGTGCGTCATCATTATGTAGGGTCACCATCCATCTGGCAGCGGCTCCTTCCAGAGCTAAGGTAACTGCTCGCACCTGGGATCCCTGGGTTTGGAACTCACGTCCATATTCTTGCATATAGGTGAGCATGTGTGCTACGAAGAATCCCAATTGTTGTGGGTCCCCATCAAATTTCACTCCCAGGGGGGGAGTTTTCCTTTCTAGTTGTGGGGCTTGGAGTTGATTAGGAGGGGGGGCGCTGCGTGTACTGCCCTGGGGGGGTTTGTTGGGTCCCCTGCCGCGTCCTCCATCTGCATGCCGGCTTCCCGGAGGTTGTTGGCCCCCCAATCTCCTCAGTGGTTGCTATGCTCCCAGCGCTCGTTATTCGTCGTTCTTGGGTCCCTCGGATGTTGAGATTTTCCAATGTTTCCATCACCAGCTGGGATAGGCATCTCTTCAACCGCCCCTCCCTTAGAGGTGCTTCGGTGGGCTCCTCCTGGTCCGTGAGAGCTTCTAGCTCCAATTCCCAACGAGGCTTCCGATTCCTTCGATTAAGTGTGACTCCTCTGGTTCTTCCATCCCAGCTGTCTTTTTTCCCAATGCCGATAGACCAGTGGGGCTTCTGAGAGGTCTCGAAACCTCCCTCAGCCTCTTTGCTGGGGAGTGCGGAACAGGCCTCCGCCCGGGGGGTGATTGGTGTCTCCCCCCAGCATTCAATTTCCTCCTGTTCCCAGTTTTGTTCAGCCATGATTGCCCGGTCCCCTCAGTAGAGCGAAGTTACTCTCTGGGTTGACCGATTTTGCAGACTTTGCTTTCTGTAAGGAATGTCTTTCCAGCCACAATTAAAGTATGAACTTCTGAGTCAGTGTTCTCAAAAGGATTCCTTTTATTTGCATCTGTATAACATCCATTTGTTCAAAGCAAAGTCTAAATGTCTTCAGGCAAGGCAAGCATATTTAACCTTAATGCCCCACCCCATTCAGCATAATCAATCCACAAATGTGGGGCCAGATGGCTTTACGTTCCCAGCCTCCCTTCCGTTCAACTGACTTGTAATTACCCCTCATAAAACCCTATCTTAAGATGAGAAGGCTCCCAGGTGTCTGGGATCCAGATATATTATAACCTTTTGATCAAGCAGAGCCAAGACCCCCCTTCTCCTTTTGAATGGCAGAGTCTGGAGTCTGACACTGTCTTCAGTATCTGTTTACTTGAAGATGCTGCTGATGGGACAACACTTTGTGTTGCTGCTGACGTTATAGATGGAATAGAAAGAGGACTTCTTGAATGAGAACGTTGAGAAAAACTATGTGCATTGTCATTATTGTTGTCCTCTTCACTTCGATCCATGAAGGATTTTTTTTTATTAAAAAGTTTTATAAGTGATTACAAAGTTTTATAAGTATACCATATTTTTCGGAGTATAAGATGCACCTTTTTACCCCCCAAAAGAGGGTGAAAACTTGGGTGCATCTTATACACTGAATGTAGCCCCACCCACTCAGCCACCCCCACCCTTTGGCCTCTGTTTTCCAGCAATTTACCTGCTTGCAGGAAAGAGGGAAGAGCCTTTAAAGCCAAGCAAGTCAGTAGCAGTTTCCCGAGGAACAGCTGATTAGGTTTGCCATGTGGAAAAATGAAAGTGAAACTAACTATAAAGAGGCAAATAGCTGGGAGAGATTAGACACGCAGGTTTTTATTTTTGATGAACTGGCTGCAAAGGGGTAAGTGAATAACTATAAATGTCTGTAGGATGTTCAAATTATTAGACTTATTTTTTAAAGACTGCTTTATTATTGTTTTAGAGACAGGGGTCTCCAACCTTGGCAATTTTAAGACTTGTGGACTTCAACTCCCAGAATTCAACAGCCAGCTTTGTTAGCTTTGCTGGCTGTGGAATTCTGGGAGTTGAAGTCCACAAGTCTTAAAGTTGCCAAGGTTGGAGATCCCTGTAAATCTAGACAACTTAACAAAATAAAGAAGCTTTTTAAAATAAATGCTTGCTCTGAAGAGGCCCAGTGCTATTGTATCTTCTTTTAAATAATAGAGAATAATGTATACTTCCAGAAATTTTAATTAATTTTAACAACTCTGTACAAGTATAGTCTGAAATGTAACAGTGTCCTGTTTAGTATTAGAGTTTAGTTACCTTGGAGTAGATCTATTTAAATAATTGGGAGGAGTTAGTGTGACTACATTTAAGAAAACTTTCTGGCATAATGTACATTTCTCCAATTCTTTGCTATTTCTATGGGTCAAGCACACATGCACAGAAATACACATGTATATCATCTGTGCTGTTTGCTGTTTGGCAAATTGCTTGGAGGCAGAGGCCTTTTTTCCTTGTTTTCCTCCCCCAAAACTAAGGTATACTTCGGTGCGTCTTATACTCTGAAAAATACGGTAATTTTCAAATACATTTTCCCCCACCCCTTCCCTCTTCCCTCCCCTTACCCTTCCCCCATCCCCCCACCCCCTTCCCTAGACTTCCCAGAACAAACACAGGGTATAGTATTTATAAACATAAAACTAAAATATGCTAACTAATTGTTGACTTCAAAATCTCTCTAATTCTTTAACTCCATTCGTAAGCTATTTGAATCTTCTTGGTCTGGTACTTGTTTTGAATATAGTCAATCCATCTTCTCCATTCCAATATAAATCTTTAGTTTAAATAGTCCTTAAGATATGAAGAGATTTTGCCATCTCTGCCAAATGCACGACTTTTGGTGTCCATTCCTCGATAGTAGATGGGTCTTCCTTTTTCCAATTCTGTGCCACCAGCAACCTGGCAGCTGTTATTATATTCAAAACCAACTTAGTCTCTATTACAGTACAGTCCGTAATTATAAAAGTTCTCTCTTAAATTCTGAGCTTGCGTGAATCTTACATTTCTAACCCATATCTTTCCCCATATTTCCATCATTATAGGTTCTCCAATATTTTGTGCCCATTTTATCATACAGTCCTTAACTAACTCTGTTTCTGAATCTATTTCCACTAGTACATTATACAACCTTTTTATATGCATTTGACTTTTGTCTCTTTATTCATAACAAAGAATTCTTTCATAAATTTTTTACACTCTCTTACATTTTCTTCATATCTAAACAGATTATCATTTAACCTCCCCAACCAGACTGGGCTATAATCTATCATTGTTCTTGAACAAATCTTTGTTTTCTTCACCCTGGAAAAAAAATCATTAGTAAATAATATGTAATCAGTCCTTGAAAAGGATTGATGTCTATCAGGAAAAAAAGGGGGGTGAAATCTTTTTCTTCAGGGTTTCTTTCACGCCAAATATCTCTCAATTCCCAGTCGTCCATCATCTCCAAAAACAATTTAGGCAATCTTACTCTTGTTAGAAAATTTTGCTTAGGACCCTTCTATGAGTCTCTTGTAAACAAATTACATCATTCTTGAATTGTTTAAGATAATGAAATATTTTCCTCCTCTTCTGTGGAGAATTCAAACCATTAACATTCCAGGTTAAAAATCTAATTCGCATCTCTGGGCCTCTGAAGCATCTGAAGTATTTTCTGATGATCTTGCTTGATTCGGCCTTTAGGTCTAGCTCCTCCCACTGCTTCTGTTTTAGAAGTTTCTTGGGTTGCCAACTTAAGTTGCTGCTGTCTTAATTCTTCTTGGAGCTTAGCCGTTTCTGCTCTATTCTGTCTTTGATCCTTTATTTCTTCTTGTATATCAGTTACCTCCCAATCTTGAACATCCATCTGAATTTGAAGCAAATCATCCTGACTTGTCGAAGCTCCTTCCTGAACTACTGTCAGCAACTCTTCCCTCTCTCCTTGTTTTACTTCCTTCATTCTTTTCCCTTCTGGTGATTTTGATGTCCCAGCCTTTAACACATTAGCATAAAAATCTCTTGCTTTCCATATCGTGTTAAGCCGATGTCTCTCTCCCAAATAAGTCACCACTAGACCGGCTGGAACTTCCCATCTGTACTGTATTTGACATTTTTTCAATTCATCAACCAGAAAGGCATAATCCCTTCTAGCTCTCAACATTTTGGGAGGAATTTCTTTCATTGTCATCACCTCCTGTCCTTCCACCTGGAGCTTGTTTTTAAAGGTAGCCTGTAAGATTTCGTTGCGCAATGTCCTTGTGGTAAAATATATTACAATGCCTCTTGGTAAATTTTTTTGTTTAGCCACCCACGAATTCACACGGTATATCTTATCAAGCTGCCAGCCCATCTCCACTTTAGTTCCCCCCATCATCTGCGCCAGTGCCTCTGCCATCATTTCTTTCAAATTCTCTTGTTTGTTCTCTTTCACCCCTCTTATTCTTAAAGCAAATTCCATGTCTCTGTATTGAATCATTGTTACATCAACTTCACCCCTTTCGGTTTTGTTCTGAATCTCTTCTAATTTATCACCAAAGCTTGCTGTAGATTGTTCGACCTCATCCTCCAATATTTCAATGTTGTCTGCCAAACCTTTAAAAGCCAATAAAATATCTTCCCTAATTTGCTGATTCTGAGTTATAATCTCCTCTGAAACAGCCTGTATTTTTTTCATTAGTTTCATTAATTTTTTCATTAAACACAGTAGTAAGTTCACGCTGTGTGGCTTTTAAGGCTTCCTGTATCATTCCAAGGGTTAAAATCTGTGGATGTGTTGGGGGGGGGGCAGGAGCTTGCATTCTAAGAGTATGCATGGGGGAACTATCAGCACTTCCAATTCCTTTAGTAGGAACAGTCTTTACAGGTTTTGAGGCCATTGAACTATATTTTATTTCAGAAGCCAAAAGTAAAAGTCCATCAAAAATAGAGGATTTTCATACAGTGGGCAGCTAGCAAAACGAAACTTTCCTTTAACTTTCACTTTCCACGCCCTTTCAAACCTCAATTGCCATTTTGTTGCAAATTAATTAAGTTGTTACTTCTGAATAAACATTGGAGTTAAGTTTTGAATACTTATCTGGCTTCTCCTGGCTTGTTCTGCCTGCAGCAATTTAAGATGTTAAAATTCTTTTGTTATTGGCAGGGATGGTTGCGGCTTCTTGCTCTGCTAATTAGCAGAGGCATCCCAGGTCCGGAGCACATTGACAGGCTTTTAGGGAGCTCTCCCCCTTCGTGCCCCAGAGCTTCTCCTGGGGCATTTGGAGGGCTCTACCTCCGCCTGTCTGCTCTCCTCTCTCCCCTTTGCCCGGGGAGGAGGTTTTCCAGCCACCAGACAGCTGTTTTTCTGCTGTTCTGGCGGCTTACGGTGCCGGGGATCAGGCGCTTACAGGGAAGCGTCTGCGAGGCTACGCGGAGCCACCAGAAGTCCATGAAGGATTTTTAAATATCTACAGGACACTTGTTACATACAAGAATGTGTTTTGTCATCCTGGTAGCATTTGGAAATGCATATTTCATCTGACAATATTTGCAAATCACATTTTTCTTTTCAGAAGAACTTGTAATGTGAAAATGCCTCCATATGCTAGATGTTGGTCTCACCATTTTTCTGAGGGGAGTAGGAAATAAAAACAAGAAAAAATGACTACTTTGCAAGAAGACACTAATCTATGGTTGTGTGTGTGGGTCACTGGGGGAAGAACCAGATTACTAGTAATTAAATTATTATTTACACAAAAGTTTATAAAGATAAACTAATGTAGCTAAATGATTCAGTTTTCTGGATTCAGATAAATGTAAACTCTTACCTTTTTAAATTAAGTATATACTTTCAGGTTCTTTTTGTTGCTCTATTTTCTTCCAATGCTTTTGAGGCCTAGTAAAGAGGACAGAACAAACCAAACACACCCACTAACATGCAAAAGCAAAACTGAAACCTTTTTTTTTGTTACAATAGCAGCACCTCCTAAAGGAAGAAATGCATACTGTTCTTGCATTGGAGGGTTCAGTTTGTTACCTAGGTCTTGCTTGTCCTCACTCAGTGCACAGAAATTAGAATAATCTGATATCATACATTTTTTTTAGAAATGATTTGGAAAATATTTGAACACCCTGTCTTAAAATATTTTATTCATCATGTTAAAATAAAATATTCCACAATGTTTTTTTTCTTTTTTCAATGTTTCCAATTTTTTGGAAAAAAACAAAAAAGCCTTCAGGAAAAAAACAGAAAAAAACTCCCCCCCCCCCGAATTTTTCCGGTTTTTTTCCGGGCCTTCACATCTCTAGCCTTAACTTTCCTGGCTTTATCCTTGCAAATTTGGGCTTATGTTATTTGCCCTTGAAAATCCTTGATGGCATTGCTATTCATGTTAAATAGATCATGGTCAAACCAGATTCATATTTTACTCAGTAAAAGCCTTTTGGCAGATATGTAAGGGGAAATATTTAGCTTTCCATCTAATAAAGAGGTGTTGGGATAGAGAAATGTTTGATGTAGATTGTCAAGGTGTACTTCAGAATGAAAACTTTTTCATGTAGAATACTAGTGTAAACAAAGTGAAGACCATCATTAGCATTTTATTTATTTATTTAGCATATGGCATATCACACATGGACTAGAAATATAAATTCTAGTCCATATCACACATGGATTAGATATATAAACTAATATTTCAATTAGATTAGTATAACTCAATAAAATATAAATGTCAAGAAGATCTATGTTCAAATATCAATGTCTAGGCCATCTAACCCCTAAAGTAAAGCATTGTTTAAATTTAAAAAACCAGATATTTGAGCGGTATATGCCCTTCAACTTACAGTCAGTCATGATGTGCCAGTTTGACATGGTACCCCGCAGTCACTCTGAGGGGAGGATACTGTGTCCCATTTATACACAGAGTCCCGGCAAATGCTGTGTGAGGTGCAAATCCTATTCAGGATTGTTCATTGCTGACATGGTAGTTCAAAGCCCGGCACCTTTTTTTTGTGGGGACATCATTATGTAAACATACAGATAAGTAAGTCAAACAGTTTTTATTTTACAAAGTTGCAGATATTATTTGTGCTAATATTTTCTATGACATATATGTGCTTACTGATACTGTAGGGATAAATTTACATAGTGTGTTCACAGTGCATATGTTGGAAAGACATAATAGGAACTGTAAAAATTGTGTGATACAATTCTTTTTCAGGTTATATTAAATACATCCTGTATCTCATGGAAAAATAAAAAATATAGGAGGTTGTCAAAGACAAAGTTGTCTGATCACTAAGAGCTGACACCAATTTGATGGCACACAGTCAAAAAAACAGTGAGTGGGTACAACAGTATTCTTCAAATACCAGAAAGGATATCACTTCAGGAAAGGGCAAAAGTAGTTTTCACTTGGCCAAGAGTACAGAATCCCAGAATAAGGGATTTAAGTTGCAGAAGGCAGATTCTGGCTGTACTTTAAAAAAAATTTCTAAACAGTGTTAGAAGAAATATCCAGGTACAGTTCCAAGCTGGGAGAAAGGCACTGGAGACAAAATGGAGGCTGGAGTTTGATTGGAAAGAGGGTCCATTTATTGATGAAGCAGAACCACCAAGCACATGTGATTCTGGGTAGCTGACCACATGGAGTTGAGAGTGAGGGGTTTTTATATCTTCTCTTGGATTTTGAACTCGAGTTTCCTGTTCCTGTGCAAGAACATGTATTCTGTTGGCTGTTGTAGGGGTCATAGCTCTGTAGGTTGTCTGAGCTAAGTTTGGTTGAAGCCTGGAGGGTGATGCAATGTCCCCAGGAGATTGTGCAATGTGGTGAGCTCTGTTGCTAGATGGTAGACCAGGTAGAGGGTTAACCCTATTATGTCCTGAGGGGTCATGTCTTAATCCCATCATCCTGGAGCTGGAGGTCTTTTGTTTTGTAGATAGGCTAGCTCAATCTTTCTCAATGAGCACAAAATATTTGCTGGGGGCTATTAAGAAAGACTTGGGGGCTGCTTTCTGTCTCCAAGAGCATGTTTCTCTATTTCTCTTTAGGGAAATATAATATTCTGCCTTTTTAACATTTCTCAAAATATTTCATTCTTCTAGGACAGTGATGGCGAACCTATGGCACGGGTGCCACAGGTGGCACGCGGAGCCATATCTGCCGGCACGCGAGCTGTTACCCTAGCTCAGCTCCAGCGTGCATATGCACGCCGGCCAACTGATTTTTGGCTCACACGGAGGCTTTGGGAGAACATTTTAGGTTTCTGGAGGGCCTCCGGGGGGCGTTTTTGCCTTCCCCAGGCTCCAGGGAAGTCTCTGGAGCCTGGGGAGGGGGAAAACAGGCCTACAGGGCCCTCCGGAAGTTGGGAAACAGGCCGTTTCTGGCCTCCAGAAGACCTCTGCGGGGGCGGGGGAGGCCGTTTTTGCCCTCCCCAGGCATTGAATTATGGGTGTGGGCACTCGCATGCGCGTGATAGTGCGCGCGCACGCGCTTTCGGCACCCGAGGGAGAAAAGGTTCGCCATCACTGTTCTAGGAGAATGGGTGCTAACTTTCTACAACAGTAAGAGAAGTTCCACAAACAAAATAGTTCCCCAAAAAAGCAAAAGTCTCCCTTTTACTGAATGTAAATTTGTTGGAAGCTGAAAATATCCTTTGAGATCAATGGACTAGATTAGGTTATTAGTACAAAATATTTCCTACTGATCAGTTAAACTTGTTATTATACAAGAAGCAATGGGTGGAAACTAAACAAGGAGAGAAGCAACTTAGAACTAAGGAGAAATTTCCTGACAGTTAGAACAATTAATCAGTGGAACAGCCTGCCTCCTGAAGTTGTGAATGCTCCAACACTGGAAGTTTTTAAGATGTTGGATAACCATTTGTCTGAAGTGATGTAGGGTTTCTTGCCTTAGCAGGGGGTTGGACTAGAAGACCTCCAAGGTCCCTTCCAACTCTGTTATTGTTATTATTATTATTATTATTATTAACATATAGAACAACTTTTCTTTTTATCAGCAGAATTGGAATGAATGGATGATTACAATCTGTATTGTAGAATTAAAGAGCAAGCAGCACTAATACTTCTGTTGTGATTCCCAGAGAAACATTAGCAAAAGAAGAGATCAAAGCCTGTATTGAATCCTCTTCCTTTCCCCACATTGTAAAAATATTTTAAGAATTCACCCTAATCGTCTTGGTGGATCAAAATATACAGAATGGTGCAATTCAAATAGTAAATAATAGCGGTGAGAAAAACAAGATTCAAGCTGGGTTCTCATCCCAGAAACTAGCCGTGCATTTTTTGGTTTAGTATGTAATGCAAATACCACCAAATCAAATTGATTCATTGATGATTAAATGTATAGTTGGTTAATTACCTGAACGTACATAGCAGTTTGGTCCTTATTAACAAACAGTATAGAAAGTAATTTTTAAGGGGCGTGCATAAGCGCACCAGCGTGCCTACCGTCCCTGTCCTACTGTCCAATTGTCCTCTTTTATCGTTACTTTTTACTTATGTTTATACAAATTACTACTATACATGTTTGACAAATAAAATAAATAAAAATAAATAAAAATAAACGCTGTCATGTGGAATCTAAATAACTTCTTCCTTCCCTGCTCTTCTGTTCATATATGTTGGGATTGCAATTCCCAGATTAACGTGTTGATTTAGATATTTGGGCAGTTTCAGTTCAATACATCCGAAAAGCTCCAGGCTGGAAACGCAATTCTAAGCGTTTAGCAGGCAAGGAGCAAGAAAAGTGATTGGTGTTTATTGATCACTTCGCTGCTCTTTCTGGTGAATCCATTGTTTCGTTTCATTTCTTTCGACATAAAAACATAGTATTAAGCGCTTTGTTTTTTAAAATATATGTGTGATGTCATTGTAGTTACGTTCTGACTTATATATTATGCTTAATATTTATTATTTTCACAGTCCTAAACGCACAAAAGAAAATTCGAAAAACACATCTGTAGAAATTCTAACCCTTGGGGAAACTGGAGATAGAAAAGCGGAAAAAAGGAACTACATTACCCAGCATGCCAAATGACACCTACTTCCGGCATTCTCACGTGATTGTCTCACGTATCGTTATGGCGGAAACTGCGGAAAAGGTAAAACTTATACATACAGCAAGCTAGTTGTTATGAACTGTCTGGAGAATCCTGAATAGTTTCGAAAAATAATTATAAAACGGAAACTTTGGAGATGTGGGCTTTTGTACGTTCCTGACGTTGATAAATCGCTGAGTGCACAAACGATAAAGGAATGGGAAGAGGAAGAGTGCTATTACTGTATATATTAAAAAGACTCTAATAATGGATGAAATATAAAAACGGGGAACTTGAAGAAGATACAATATTCGTTTGTTTATATGATGGGGAAGAATTTAAAGAAAGTATTAAGTGAAAATCATGCACGTTTTCATTTCGGATTGCAGAATATCGCAGTAATACAATAATTAATTAACTTGCTCTATGACTGATTCCTTGTTATAGATTGAGCTATAAAAGTATTAAGGTTTTTGGACAACAGTTTCCTCAACTTTAGCGGATTGCTTTATGAACTTTAGTTGCGACGATCTTAAATTATGGGCTGTTCAGTCTTCAGATTCAATCTCCAAAGGCTTTTGAAAGGAATTTGAATATAGTGCCTGTCTGCAACACCTGCAAGTGCAAGTGCATGCACTTCTAGGAAAATATACAATTGCTTTAAGAAGTTTAAGAAGATTTTGTGCTTACATCCCCATGTGTTTAAAGCACCTTTTGGAATATTGCATAACCCTACTAAACAGTAAATGTCCAGGTTTAGTCTTTGCATTAAACCAAATCTTGTTTAACCATTTGTTAAATTGAGTTGTAAGTAACAGGTCAAGACAACGTGCCAACCTATGACTATTGTTTAAAACTACAGTGCCTGGTTTTGCACATCATACTTAATTATGTTAAGTAAGGAATGGTTGTAATTTTAATAAAATGTTCATAAATTTGCAATGGATCAATAAAGTTTATAAACTGAAGTTAACTTACTCTCTTTTACTTTATGTGGAGGAGCAAGAATGTTTCAGAGCTCATTTGGTTGACTGACTGCTGAACTGGATTTTATATTTGTTACATTTGCTTTCTACAGACAACGAGTTATAAAAAAGAAACCTAAGCAGAATCAAGAAATCCAAAAAGGCAAAAAGTGCCCTCCAAATTTAAAAATAAAATATAAAATATAAAAATATCCTAAGCATAAAATCTATTGAACATAGAGAAATCAATGATTTGCAAAAACCTTATAATACTACATTATTATGGTTACAATATTTTAGCACCTGTTTAAACCTTCTATATTTTTGCTTAATTTTATATTGGTAATACAGTATTTTGGAAATTATAGTGGTTGTAAGGTTAATTGAGATAAATCTTGTTTACATCCTTTAGTTTTTACTATAAAAACCCAACTTGAGTTTTATGATTTCTACTAATTATATTAAATATTTCTAATTATGTGGAAATAAGCATGTTAAACTTTTAAAAAGAATTTATTTCAATGTTAATTGATTAAAATTCCATTAAATAAGTTTATGAGGCAAAATTAATATTAGTAAAATAAATATTGTGCCCTGTATTTAGAGAGGCATTCCAATATTAGTTTCATATAAAGACTCTCAGTTGAAAGGATATTTAGGAAATTTATTTGGGAAAAACTAGAGCACCAAGGATTTCATTAGCAAAAATGCAATTTCCACTTGATGATTGTAATCTCAATTTAGTTAATGAAATTCTTGTTGGTTTTAATTTAATTTAATTAATTTACTGGATTTGCAAAAATAACATTGACTTTATATTTTATCAGTCATAAGTATGTGGAATTAAAATTAGTAGAATATCATCTCCTATGGATCTTTTTGGTAAGTTATTATATATTCCTGTGATGGCAAGTACTTGGCTTGACATAAAGTAGAAAAGGTATTCCTGTATAGCAGTGGTTGTCAACCTTCCTAATGCCGCGCCCCGCGCCCCCGCCGTGACCCACCCCGCCGCCATGCCCGCCGCCGTGACCCCCGCCACTGCCATTTGGGTTCTTTTACCCTCTGTGCATGCGCAAAGCGTTCTGCGCATGCGCAGAGGGTAAAGAACCCAAATGGCAGCGTCCGGGCGAAGTCTCCCGACCCCTGTGAAAGGTTGAGAACCGCTGCTGTAGAGTGTTTGCTTTTAGTGGTCATTATGCTTTGTTGGGGCAGAGACTGGATTGAGACTGAGAGATTAGATTTTGATACTGATATTTTTTACTAATTCTTTGAAGAAAATCCACAATTGTAGGTGGGAAAATCTGTTTTTTTTTTAAAAAAAGAAAACATTGACAGAAGCCAGAGTAGTCACCATAAACCAACTGTTGTATAATAATTACTTCAAGAACTTTTCTCAGCTTGAAACTGAATTTGGACATAGTTCACAAGCAGGCTATCACAAGCATACTTTGGCAGCCCATCATGGGCCAGGTGACTTGGCTGCTTCAGCCAATTTCAAATTCTTAGCTCATATTAATAACTTTAGGTAATTGATTTATTTTGATACTGTATTTTACTGGTGCTTATTTGGGATAGACTTACATTTTATAAACACTGTATCTTTCAGATTATCCACAGGTATTTTGATTAAAAAATAACAGAATTTTGAAAATAAGCTTACAGTAATATAAATACTTCAAGGTAGTCCATAATCCATAAACATGAAAATATTTCCATCTTGCTAGAATTTCTTTCTAATCACTAGTTCCTTACATTATCCATACTTTTACACAGTTCAAGCCTTTTACACAGTCATTAACATGGCCTGGTATGTTAATGTACAATTGTGGGTCTTCATATTTACCTCAAATCAATGAATAAGTGAAACTCACACTGAAATATTATGGGCTCAATTATACCTCCCTTCATAACTTTCAGCTGGATTACTGCTATCTCAAGTAGGAATGGAACTACTGCAGAAGTTTGTGCCTAACTCCTAACACTTGTAGGACATGTACAACAATACTGGAGTAAGCAAGCACCATTTCTGAGAGGTCTAACAAAACTTGGGGAGAGTGTCTTGGTGTTTTACTCATTCTATCAAGTCAAAACAAATCAGTTAATCAATGACCAATGTTGTTTCTAACCTATTACCAGATCTGAATCCAGAGAGAGTGTTTTAAGAGTTACATACCAGAGGAGATTTGAAGTAGAAGTTAAATTGCATGAGAATTGGCAAACCTTCCAAGACTTCAAAGGGACCACGGTTTAATACTATACTTGGGCCTAAATAAGTGACCGAAACCTGCTTTTGGATATTCAACTTTTTAGATAGTTTACTCTCCCTCCCCCTAAGTAATTTAAGAGAATCCAGTAGTGGCAGCAGTCTGTGTAAACCTTTTACTAAAATGAGGCAGAAAATTTTCAGGACACCAAGTTACTTGGATCAAGAAATAACATTCGGATTCATTAGATAGCTAGAATTCATTCACCCCACCTATCCTGCAAAGTTAGTGTATAAATCATGATGTTTATAAAGAATATATGAAACATCTTTTAGTATATACTGTAATTGTGATTCCTTCACCATCTTGTACCTGATAAGTTGAGCTTTAAATTTCATAATGATAAAGCATTCTTATTTTAAAAAATGACTACCACATGAGTTTTGGCTATAGTTAACTGTTCCAAATTCACTTTGTGGCATAAATATAGTCCTATGATGTAGCAAACTCTGCTGCAATTATTCATCTTATTGTCAAAATATTACCTCATAAGGTTTCTAAAGCTTTCTGTTCTCATGAAGTCTTTATTTCTATTGTGTGCTGCTGTTAAAATGCTTAAATTCAGTGTCAGCATATTAGATGTAACCTTTTATTGCTATTGATAACTGTAAATAAGTTAAGTAAATCTTCATTTTGCTGACCTCTTGAAGGAAGTGTGGTATCAGCAGATTTTGTTACTGGACAGGTGAGAGATTTTAGAGTAGACTCAATTTCTTTTGTGTGTTTGATTGCCACAGTAAGATACATTACTTTCTGAGAGAGATATTTTAAAAGTAAACCTTTTGTTGATGATTTGAGCAATGTAAGACCAAGATTAATATTGGTTTTCATCTTACTTGCTTTCTGAGTTCCTTTTGAGTAACTTTAAATTCCTTAAGCTTTGAAAGACCTCCTGTAGAATCTACATTCTACTGTAAAGAAAAAAGACTTCCCTCTGTAAACCATAAAAGCAAAACATTTTAAGAGATTTTATAATAAATAGCAGAAATAGAGCCAATTTTATAATGAATGGGATACATTTTTGTTTAAAATTTGGTTGTAACAAACATGCTTATTTTTTGAGATTATAGTTCAAAATCCATTTAACACTGGCTTCTTTGATACTTGTTTTTCGCTCGTATATCTACATTGTGATTCTACATTGAACACTGCATGGGTAGAATACTAAAGTATAAATAGAGGAGGGGTTACTTATTGCATTACTCTACTGAGTATTCAAATTATCCCTTTCTGTTGACCAGCATAAAATATTCAAAGCTGCCAAATGTAGAAAGTATGATTCTACTCCTTGGAAAGTCTGTCCAGTTTTTTCTTGAACTGCAGTGTTTGCTTTACGTTTGTGTTAATTGATTGTCTGGAGGACATTTGTCAAGAAGCTATGAATAGAAAAGATGAGGTGAATAGAAGACATTTTGATGGAAAAAGCAATCTTCTCAGTTTGACTTTTATTGTGAAGTTATATTTTGATATGTGAATCAAAGGGGTAGAATTAAATATTTCAAGACCTTGGTATTAATATGTCATACAATACCAATATCTGTAGTGATTTAATGAATATCTGAGAATTAAAAGTCAGAGGAGCAAGAGTTTCCTTTGCAAAACTTGGATAATTGCCCAATGCTTCTGTGTATCTGAAAACAGCAAAATGATTGTATGCTATCTGAATTAGGCAAATAAGCAGCAATGTTGTAATTCTTTGGTGCTGCTCTATATATTCTAGGTAACATAAACACTTATTAGGCAAATTGTATTTTGGAGGATTAATTTCATTATTGAACAACTACAGTGTTCTTGGTCAATCCAAAATGTTAATAAACCTCAAACCTGAACATTTAAGAAAGTAAAAGTGAGGTTTTGGCTTTCTTAAGAGAATATCTATGTGTGCACAATTGTGCAACTATTAGTGTGCAGAATTATTATGCAACTAAATGAAAAACAAAAATTTGCCCATCTCACTTGTTTATTTGCATATCTTAAAGTGAGAACAATAAACAAACAACTCAAAATGTACAAATAAACATTTCTGACATTTCACACAAAAAAATCAGTGACCAATATTAGCCACACTTCTTTTCAGTAACAGTCATAAGCCTTCCATTCATTCGTCTGTCAGTTTCTTGATCTGTTGTCGATCAACTTTTTGTGCAGCAGCAACCACAGTCTTCCAGACATTGTTCAGAGAGGTGTGTTGTTTTCCTTCACCGTAAATCTCTTATTTAAAAAGGGCTCACAAGTTCTCAATAGGGTTTAGGTCAGGTGAGGAAGGGGGCCATGTCATTATTCTTTCAACTTTAAGGCCTTTACCAGCTAGCCACACAGAGGAGTACTTCGATGCATGTCAAGCGGTCTGGGGCTCCCAGCTTGACCATCGTGGATTTTGATGACATTTGGTGTAAACATGCACACACGTCCCCAATGAACATTGGTAAAGTGTTACGTTTGCCGATGCAATACTTGCAGAGATATAGTCATTTGTGTGACCCCATACAGCAGCTTTCGACAGTATGACTCTGAGGTTTCAGCAGCTTTGAGACGTAATATCTCCGGCAATATTTTGTTAAGAGAAACAAAACTTGACCATTTTGTACAACTTGTTGTGCTCTATTAAACAAAATAATAAAAACATTCTCATGAACGATCTCCATCTAAATCAGTGGTTCTTAACCTGGGGTGCGTGCACCCTTGAGGGTGTGTGAGAGCATTTCCAGGGGTGCGAGAGAAATTTCAAAATTTTTTAAAAAATACGAATGAGGCGACCGTGTTTTTATGTTATATAGTAATATAATATAATATATATAATTATATATATATATATATATAATTATATATATAATTATATATATATATATATATAATATAATATATATATATATATTATAATGTTATATAGTAATATATTGTAAATAAACACGGCATTTGTTTATGCAATAAATGTTTTTTCTTAAATAAAAAATTACACACATTTTTTAAGGGGGTGCAAGAGCTTATTTTCAGATTCAAGGGGGTGCGGACCACTAAAAAGGTTGAGAACTGCTGATCTAGATAATTTGGAGCAAAGTTGGCCAAAAATGACTGCGGCGTGAAAAAAGGGTAAAGTTTCAAGGTATTCAAAAACCTTGTGTTGCTAAGTTATTACACACAAAGTTTCACGTTTCTCATACCTTTCCTTCCAGAGATATAAGAAGCCAAACTTTACCCTTTTTTCACGCCGCAGTCATTTTTGGCTAACTTTGCTCCAAATTATCTAGATGGAGATCGTTCCTGATAATGTTTTTATTATTTTGTTTAATAGAGCATAACAAGTTGTACAAAATGGCCAAGTTTTGTTTCTCTCAACAAAATATTGCCGAAGATATTATGTCTCAAAGTTGCTGAAACCTCAGAGTCATACTTTTGAAGGCTGCGGTATGGGGTCATACAAATGACTATCATTCATTGGCAACCTTCAGCCTCGAAAGATTGGTATCGTGCTCTGGAAAGAATTCCTAAAACAGCATCTAGTGTGGCTAAAAAGGCCAATCCGACAGTGGCAATCCCTTCCACACGGAGGGCAGATCCATTCTGTCCCCTGCCCGGCCCCCGGATTTTGCTGGTTCCGGGACTGCCTCTTCGCCTCAGCCTGCCGAACAACTTGTTTGGCAGACTGAAATGACTATATCTCTGCAAGTATTGCATCGGAAAACATAACACTTTACCAATGTTCATTGAGGATGTGTGTGCATGTTCACACCAAATTTCATCAAAATCCGTGATGGTCAATCTGGGCACTTTTCTGAAATCAGACCACTTGACATGGAATGACCCAGCATTGACCTGCATAAAAATCATGGTCTTCTTGAAAGATGCAGACTTTTTCCTGTACCAGTGCTTGAAGAAAGTGTCTTCTGGCAGTAGATTTGGGAGGTGATTTTGAGTCTATCTTCAACCCGAAAAGGTCCAACTAGCTCATCTTTAATAATACCAGCCCATACCAGTACCCCACCTCTATCTTGCTGGCGTCTGAGTCGAAATGGAGCTCTGTGCCTGTTACTGATCCAGCCATGGGCCCATCCATCTGGTGCATCAAGATTCACTCTCATCTCATCAATCCATAAAACCTTTGAAAAATCTGTCTTCAGATATTTCTTGGGCCAGTCTTGCCGTTTTAACATGTGTCTTGTTCAGTGGTGGTCGGGTTTCAGCCTTCCTTATCTTGGCCATGTCTCTGAGCACTGAATACCTTGTACTACTGGGCACTCTAGGTAGGTTGCAGTTCTGGAATATGACAGCACTGGAGGATACTGGATTCCTGGTAGCTTCACATTTGATTCTTCTCAAATCTTTGGCAGTTAATATGCGTCTTTTTTTCTCAACACATTTCTTGTGACCCTGTTGACTATTTACAACAAAACGTTTGATGGTTCTGTGATCACGCCCCAATATCTTAACAATTTCAAGAGTGCTGCATCCCTCTGAAAGACTTTTTACAATTTTTGACTTTTTAGAGTCAGTTAAATATCTATTTTGTCCTATTTTGTCTGAAGAAAAGAAGCTGCCGAATAATTATGGACACCTTGATATAGGCTGTTGATCTCCTTAGGCCACACCCTCCCTCATTACACCAAAAAACATCACCTAATATGCTTATATCCAATAAGCATTCAAGTTTATACAGGTTGGAGGTGGAAAATATGCATAAAAATAATGATATGGTCAAAATACACACTTGCCTAATAATTGTGCACACAGTGTAGGGATGCAGAAAACACTTTCCTTTGGCTAGAATATCATTGCAATTTTACAGATGTGTATTTATGTTTTATTTTAAACAACTCTCTTTCCCAGTCCTGCTCCTCAAAGAAAAGACATACTTTGAGACAGTTTATTGAAGAATGAATTCCATTAGAGTGAAGTTTTGGATTGTACTGTTAATTTATTAACTTTTTCCACATTATAATTTCTTTCTCCTCTTATATATGGTTTTCAGGAGCCTGTGACTGATGAAGAAACAACAGATGAGTCTGAGGTAAGATTATTTTGAAGGGCCTTTATTTTTGCACATTGCAAAAATACTTTTGCACATTGCAGTTTCATTAAATGTACAGTCTTTGTTAATAAGTAAGTATACATGCATTTATTTTTCTCCATTCCTGATTTTTCTGCTTTATTTTAGATATGGAAGCCTTTTATTTACCGAAGATTGATTATAGTTTTATGGCAAGGGTTTGCAAGGGATTTCTTAAGCTTCAGTTAAAAATGGGATCTGTGCTGCTACTGAAGATGCAACACAAGTGATAATAAATATGGATAAAGATTTTCTGCTAAAAGAATATATCTTAACTAATCATGAGAGGAATTGAAACCTATATGCTGTTGTTTTTGTTTTGCATATATAAAATGAGATCGATACAAAGAAGAGTTGATATTTATTATGCTATAATTTGTTTCATTTATTTTGTCAAATTGGGCCTTTGAACCATATGATCATCCACAATGTACACATTGTCTTATTAATTTTTTAAAAATGTATTTAAATGGAACGAAAATTGTTTCTGAAATGACTTTGGGATCTTTATAAGCACACATTTGTACAAGGAGCTATTTACAAAATTGCAATTCACTGTCACATGGTACTAGTAAAAATTGGTGAAACTTGAGTTATATGAATGTGTGTTTTATGGTGTTATATAAGAAGACAATGATAGTGGATCAGCTCTAGTCTTATTTACAACTTTCTTTTTGTAGGCAAGGTTATTAAAAAGAAGGCAGTCTTGCCCTTGACAAAAGCGATGATATGGAACTTTTTAGTTAGGTTTCAGGCCAGATTATGGCACCGAGACAGCATTGATCATGCTTGTGGATTTGATCAGTTCAGGGCAGGAGCAATTTACAGGAGTGACTTGTGACCTTTCTTGCTGGCTTCCCCGATCACTTTGCCTATGAGAAGCCACCAGCAAAGGTTACAAATGGTGAACATTTGACTGGGGGGACACTCTGGCAAATGAAACTTCAAGTATCAGTCATAGGTCCCCACATTCAGCACCTTTGTAACTTCAAACTGTCAAAAGTGGTTGTAACTTGAAGACTACTTGTAACTGCCAAAACGTATTTGCTGTTTTGATTTTCTTGTCAAGCTAAAGGGACATGATCCAGTCCCTTTAGGTACATGATTTCCTTTTTTTTCTATAAATGTCTTAAAGTTTACTCCATTAAAATCGTTTTTGGAATTTGTCTTGGTTTAAGTCCTTTGTTTTCAATCCCCAGGCCTTCTAGTTAACCAATGCTACCAATACAAATATATACAAAAATTGTAAAACAAATAGAATAGCAATAGCAATAGAACTTAGACTTACCGGTATATACCACTTCACAGTGCTTTACAGCCCTCTCTAAGTGGTTTACAGCATATTGCCCCCAACAATCTGGGTCCTCATTTTACTGACTTTGGAAGGATGGAAGGCTGTGTCAATCTTGAGCTGGTGGGAGTTGAACTGCTGGCAGTCAGCAGAAGTAGCCTGCAGTACTGTGTTCTAACCATGGTGCCACCATGGCTCTTGCACCATAATGATTGGAATTGAAAGGAATATTTTATTCTTCTATAAATAGATCTTGGCCATACATAACAAATTATATATGCTGTCTTGTTCCGGAAGTATACCGTATGTAGTTTTTTATCTGTGTGATTCCTGTTTTTTATATAGGTAAACCTATACACATTCCTGAACAAGCCCCACTACTGTCATCAGTGATATTTCAAGTAATATTGTATAGCAAAAGAGTAGTAGAATTACTTTTAAAGCCCTGTCTATTTCTAGAGCGTAGTAAAATCTTTTGGTATAAATGTATAATTACTATATATAAAAACAATGCAAAATGCAAGATCAGTATGTATGACACAAATGCATATCACTATTGCATGTGTAATACTTGTTGTAAGTTAACACTTTTAGAACTTAAATTTGTCTGTCAAGCAAACCTTTTTATAGAGACAGCTTTCTATCAACCCAATTGTAATACATCGCTTTCTTAAATGGTTGCAGTGTTACTGCTTTTCAATTTACTTTCGTAACCCTATATGTGATTTGAAGCATTATAAGACTCTTGTTTTAATCTAGCCCATACACTAAATTCATTCCTCCTTGAAATTATGAGCAAAAAATATTAAATGGTATTTTAATACTCAGGGCAAAAAAAAGTTGCTTTAACTTGAAAAGAAGAGAGGGTCAAACTATTCTCCAAAGCACCTGAATGCAGAACAAGAAGCAATGAATGGAAACTAATCAAGGAGAGAACCAACCTAGAACTAAGGAAAAATTGCCTGACAGAACAATTAATCAGTGGAATGACATGCCTCCAGAAGTTGTGAGTGCTCCAACACTGGAGGTTTTAAAGAAGAAATTGGACAACCATTTGTTTGAAATTGTATAGCGTCTCCTGCTTGAGCAGGGAATTGGACTAGAAGACCTCTAAGATCCCTTCCAATTTTGTTATTCTGTTAAATATATTCTCTGCAGTCTTGAAGTACTGTCTTCTCCATAGTGGGTGGAGCCAACATCCAAGTATGGGATGACACCATCCAGCCAGCCAATGAGGACTGAGTCTGTTTTGATTTTTATCTCTGTCCTCTCCTCTAGAATCCCCTCTCTTCGACTCAGTCCTCGGTCAGGACAGGGCATGTGTGATTCCATCCTTGGACATTGACTTATATCTCTCCAGTCGAAGTTGTGAATTTTTCCTTTCCGTAGCCAAATACCTTCCAGTTCGCTGGTGACAGCATCAGTAGAGGCAGATTGTCACCTGAAGGGGTTTCCCGCTTTCCAAAGGGCTGAGGGGCTCCTGGGGTCCTTCACCCCCCTGTCACACCCCCCCCCAAATCCTCTGAGATCAGCCTCACCTGTCTGCGTTCTTGGGAAATTCCTCCTGTCATTTCAGGTTGTTGCGAGATCGCTGACAGGTCCGTTGGCCTTAGCTGTCAGCAGACGTCCTCCCTCACAGCAAGGGTTGCAGAGACGATTAAATCCACAGGAGCTCGTACGCTCGAGTGGATCGAGGCAGCAGACAGCTCCATTTAAGGGCTGGTAGGAGCCGTAGGCCTCCCAAAGCCGAAATTGCTGCCAGACACTGGCTGTGCATGTGCGAAGCCCCAAGTTCGGTTCCTGTGATAACAAGCGACTGATTGCAGCTCGGGAAGCAGAGCCAGGGCCGTGAAGTGCACACAAGGCCGGGAACAAGCCAGGACAGCCCACAGATCGCTTGCTGCCCTCGTGTCAGCACACTAGGCCCCAGGCAGTTAAATGGCCATTTCTGAGCCAAAAATCTGCCCAGCAACAGCGGCAGCCATTTTGTGTGTGGGCATCAACAGTGATTGGAAGACTTCACTGTGCCTAGTTCCGGCTGCCATTTTGGTTAAGGGCATTTGCCCATAGATAACCTCCATTGCCTGGCTTCGCCTTGGGGGCCATTTTTTTCCTATTTTTTTTTATTTTTTCCTCCACCACTTTTACAATTTAGTAGACATATACCTTAAAATGTTACAATAAAATACACAATTTTACATTTATAATCCATCATTCAAAAGTCAAAATCTTATACAAACGCTTACATCATCGATCATCAGTCTGTTCTACTTTTATTTCCCATTGTACTCCCCTCTCTCTATCTCCATCATCTCCTCCTACTATCTTACTCCTTCACTCCTCCTCTACTCTCTCTACTCCTTCTCTTCCTCCCCTTCTACTTCCTCTTACACTCTCTTTGCCTTCCCCTGAGTACTCTTTTGTGCTGAATCTCTTGTGTTTGACAGGCTGATGATACAATCTCAAATTTGGACTCTTCATATCCCTTCCAAGAAAAATTTATTTTTATATCATTTCTTTATATATAATACTTTGTTTCTAGGTATATACTGCTAACTTCATCTTACCTCCACAAAAAAAGAAAAAAGAAAGAAAAAAAAATCTAATTTTGTCCTCTGTGATATTCACCAATTATTTTTTCAATTCTACTCCTACATTCTCTGCTATTAATTAGTTTCCAAATTAGTTATTATTCTCCTACTTCTTAATTTTAGGCCAAATTGCTTCCTCCACTTTTTTGTCTCTTTATTCATTGTTTATGTTTTTTATCCTCTATTTTATCACGAACTAAGTGCCCAATTATACATTCCAATTTCTTATATTAGTCATAAAATTTCTTCTTTGGTTATTTACACTCAGATTAAACAATTAACACTTGAAATATATGTTTTTTAAATTTTAAATTTGAACACATCTCATGTCTGAAATAATGATACACAATCATATGCTTTTTCACTTACTAATCATCAAAATTCTTTCTGAATTATTCAATTAAGTATTCAACTCTTAAAATAATACATTTTTCCTTTTAAAGTTTTTCATTTGAACAAATTTCATATGTAAAAAAAGTACACAATCATAATATGTCTTTTAAGTTCTAATATTCATATTTATCATTCATACTTCTCATATTGATTAACATTATTTTATCTAAAATATCAAATCTTTTAATTCATTAAACAATATTAATCTATATATAACAGGACAGAAAAAGAAATTTTCAACTCTTAATAAAATAATAACTAAATAAGAAGAAAAAACATTTCCATAATATTTCAATGTCATCATCCATTCCCTTTTAATTTCTCGACTAATTCTTATATATATATATATATTTCTTCTACCCCCATCTGATTGAGTTCTTTTTTCTCTTTCTTTTAATTTTATACCAATAAGTTCTCTTTCCCCACGCTCTTTTCCTCCCTCTTAAATTTACTTTCTGTGTATATCTAATTTTCCCCATTCTTTTTTCCATTTTATGTATCTCAAAATCCTTATCATCAATCTGAACATAGTTATTCTTAATATCATCATCTCTATTATCATTGTAACTGTTATCTTTATCTCTATTTTCACTGTTAAACCCAGTGGAATCATTATCATTAACATAATCATTAATCAGCATTTCATTTTCAATATTATTACCCTTTTCATCATCATTTATAATATCTTCATCACTCTTCTTTTCTTCTTCTGTTCTCTTATCCATTTTTTCCCATTTGTACTTCATTTTTTTCTGTCTCAAATGCTCCAAATACAGATCTTCTAAAGTTTTCAAAAAGGTCCTTCATAAACTCAGCCAATTCTTCATAACCAATTCTCTCCATCTTTAAAGTCTCAGTTCTTAATTCTTAAATCCAAAGCTTAAATAGGATCAATCTTTAATCAAAGTTCGTTCAAAGAAGTCTCAGATTTCAGTTAAGTCCAAAGCCTAAGTAGCTTCAATCTTTAGTCAGATTTCAATCTTTAATCAAAATTCGTTCAAAGATGCCATCAATTCTCAGTATTCACTAATCTCCATGTCTCAGATTCAGAGATCAAATATTTTCTACTATTCATTCAGCTGCATACAATATGTCCCACAGCCTTTTATAGTTTACAGGTTTGTTCATACTTTTTCTTATCCAGACCAGTCCAAATATTTTCTTTCAAATACTCTGTTCATATCCAAATCAAGCCAAACACTTCTTTTGAAAAATAACAGTTCAGAAAGAGTTTCTTTGTTCAAGGCCAAAGCTGTCCAAACAACATGAAACTACTCCCATATCAGTAATTCTTCCAGCTACAGATGGCACTCTTTCTTTGCTCTGTCCTTCCTATTAAAAATTTCCGTTTTCAATCAATTCCAATTTTCCAATTATTCCTTCCAAGTTGTTTCTCAAATTTCTTAAAACTTTATCAAGTCTTTAAAGCAAAGATTCCAAATCTTTAAAACAGAAAAATCCAAGTCTTTAATAGTTGGGCTTTAGTTACAAGTCCCTTTAATTTTGTTCCACCATTGTATCCACATATTACCAGCCGCTCCTTAATTTCCGGTCCTTTTGTTCACCTTTTAAGTTAGAACATTTCTTTTAATATTTTTTTGGCAATGTGACTCACCAGCCTCCTTCTTCTTCAACTTCTCCAGCACATAGCTTAAAAATTTTTCTTCCCAGATGACTCCAATCACCGTTTCAAACTCTTTGCAGATGTAACCGCCGTGACTAGGGATGACACTTAGAACGGTTGTCCTCTATATGCCGCCAGTTGAGGAGACAAAGCCGGCTCCTCCCAGTCCGCCAGCAGGCCCTCCTCGTCTTCCCCACCCCTCCTGGGTGGTTTCGACCCGATCCTGACCAGACTGGGTCCCTGGGCAGCGCAGGTTTGGAGCTTTCCCACAAGGAACGGGGAAAGCTCCGTAGTGCCGCGGAGCTGGCCACGCCTTCTTCCGCCTTGGGGGCCATTTTAAGTGCCTTTTTTCCTTTACATTTCTCTGACACACATAATAAAGACTTGCCTGCATACTCCATTATGGCAGATAAGGCACAAGACAAGGCTACCAAGGCCAAGGCCTCCAGGAAATCCAGCAAGTCCAGAGACCCACCCAGGTCTGAAGTAGACTTGGAGGCCCCAGGATCCTCCAGGGACAGGGACCATTCTAGGCCCTCAACTGAACGGCAGTCTACCTCCAGGGGCAAATCCACTGAAAGGGACGTGGCCCGCAAGGATAAGGGCAGTGAAAAAGGGGGCTCAAGGGCTACCAGGGGCAGATCCACCTCTCCACCCTGACATGCCAGTGGCACTGCAGACTCCTTGGACTCCAGCCGCTCAATCGCAGCCTCCAGGCCCCGCCACTCCCTATCCTTAGACAGCCCTAGCCTTCTCATTGAGATGGGGACCCCTGGGGACAAGGCGAGCAAGACCATCACTCCAGCTCGGCCCGCCCATCTACTAGGCAGCCGCCCACGGCCACTTTTACACCAACGGCTGCAGGCCTCCGTGATGTCCTCCAGGGCTCCGCTCCCGATCCCAATATGCAAATGGTGATCAGCCAAGCCATCAATCAGGGGATCGAGGTGGGTATGCGCCAGCTGGGCCAAGTGACACCACAGTGCTCTAACCCAACCTCCGCCCAGGGCAATGACTACTTGTGGGCTCAAGAGATTCCCTCAGATTGGTCCCGGGGTCGTTACTCCCCTGACCGCTCGCTTGATGCCCTCTCTCAGGGGTCTGGCATGCGATCCTGGATCTCAAATGCCTCAACCGCTATATCGCCTATCGGAGGTTTAAGATGCACTCCCTGCAATCCATCCTGGGGGGCATCCGGGAGGGGGACTTCCTTTCCTCCATAGATCTCACGGAGGCGTACCTTCATGTTCCAATTCGGCCTTCCCACCGAAAATTCTTACATTTTTACTATGACGGGTCGCAGTACGAGTACGGGGCCCTCCCCTTTGGCCTCTTGTCGGCCCCTAGGGTCTTCACTAAGGTTTTAGCGGTGGTAGCAGCTCACTTCCGCACCAACTCGGTGCAGCTGCAATGCTACCTGGACGACATCCTCATCCAGTCTCGCTCTCGGCCACAGGCCGAGCAGGATGTCCAGCTAACGATAGCCACCTTGCAGGACCACAGGTTCTCCGTAAATTTCGAGAAAAGCCACCTGGTCCCCACCACTTGCCTAACACACCTGGGGGCAATCATCGATTCCAGGGAATGTAAGGTCTACCTCTCCCAGGAGCGACAGTCCGACCTGGCCCAATCGGTGCAACAGGTCCTACACCTCCGCAGGGTGCCTCTGGCTCTGCTCTCTTCACTCCTGGGAAAGATAATCTTGGCCATTCATATTACACCATGGGCACATCTCCACTCCAGAGATCTTCAGTGTTTTTTGTTGCCTTTTCAGAGGGCCGGACGCGCCACAACATCGGCCAAGGTGCTGCTCCCGACATAGGTTCACCGCTCCTTCCGGTGGTGGGTCTCCGCTGCCATAGATCGAGGTGTCTTCTTCCATGAACCCAACAGGATCGGCGGCACCACGGACGCCAGCCTCCACGGCTGGGGCGCGCATTGCCAATCAGCGGTCACCCAAGGCAGGTGGACCGCGGCGGAGTCGGACCTCCACATCAACGTGCTGGAGCTCCGCGCCATATCTCTGGCACTCCAAGAGTTCGTGGGGCTCATTAACGGCCGTGACGTGTTGGTCTTGACCGACAACATGGCAACGAAGGCCCACATTAACAGGCAAGGGGGCTGTCAGAGTTCAAACTCTGTCATTCAGAAGGAAAAGGGGGGAGCCTGGCTCTGTTTGTTCAAAAGGTTATATATATCCGGATCCCAGGCATCTGAGAGTTTTTCATCTTAAGATAAAGGTTTATGGGGGGGTATCCGGATCCCAGACACATGGGAGCCTCTTCATCTTAAGAGAATGTTTTATGGGTGGGGGGGTAATTGAAAGGGAAGAACGGATCTGAGGAGCGGATCCATTTGTCAAACATTTGTGTATTCATTATGTAGAATGAGGTGGGGTGCTAGCTTAAAAGACTTGTCTTGCCTGAGGGCATGTTAGATCTTGCTTTGTTTTGAAGTGGTTGTATCCAGATGCAAATAAAGGAAATCCTTTTGAAAACCTTTGACTGGACTCAGAAGTTCGTACCTCACTTTGTGACTGAAGACAATCCTTACAGAAAGCAAGATCTGCAAAATCGGTCAACCCAGAGAGTAACTTCGCTCTACTGAGGGGACCGTGCAATCATGACCGAGAAAAACCGGGAGCAGGAAGAAATTGAATGCTGGGGGGAGACACCAATCACCCCCCGGGCGGAAGCCTGTCCCGCGCTCCCCAGCGAAGAGGCTGAGGGAGATTTCGAGGCCTCTGGAAAGCCCCGCTGGTCTATCGGCATTGGAAAAAAAGACAGCTGGGATGGCAGAACCAGAGGTGTCACTCTTAACCGGGGAGATCGGAAGCCCCGTTGGGAATTAGAGCTAGAAGCAGCCATGGATCAGAAAGAACCCACCGAAGCGCCTCTAAGGGAGGGGCGGTTGAAGAGATACCTGTCCCAGCTGGTAATGGAAACATTAGAAAATCTCAACATCCGAGGGACCCCAGAACGACGGATAACGAGCGCTGGGAGCACAGCAACCGCTGAGGAAACTGGGGGGGTCAACAACCTCTGGGGAGCAGGCGTGCAAATGGAGGACGCGGCAGGAAACCCAACAAACCCCCCCAGGGCAGCACACGCAGCGGCACCACTTCCTAACCAACTCCAAACTCCACAACTAGAAAGGAAAACTCCCCCCCTGGGGGTGAAATTTGATGGGGACCCACAACAATTGGGATTTTTCGTAGCACATGTGCTCACCTATATGCAAGAATATGGACGTGAGTTCCAAACCCAGGGATCCCGGGTGCGAGCAGTTACCTTAGCCCTGGAAGGAGCCGCGGCCAGATGGATGGTAACCCTACATAACGACGACGCACCCGAACTGCGCAATTTCAACCAATTCATGATGGCCCTACGACGACGATTCGAGGACCCGCTGGCAGACCGCAAAGCACGCGACCGTATTAAGGTGGTGAAACAGGGACGACGACCAGTGGCGGAGTACACTGAAGAATTCCGGGACCTCGCATGTTGGCTAAACTGGCCAGAAGACATCCTGGTAAGCTGTTTTAAGGATGGACTGAGTGACGATCTGTATAATGCCTGCGTGGCTAGGGGTGCACCGAATCATCTGCATGAGTGGTACCTCACCGCTGAAGAAGCGGAGATTGATATGGCTAGGAATCAGTACCGTACGGGGAGAGCATGGAAGAAATCCCCACCACAATGGAGGAAAGAACCCTTCAGAAGGCAACAGGGCTTCCCCCCTAAACCTCCAATTTGTTACAAATGCGGGAAGGAGGGACACCGAGCATCCGAATGCTGGGCCCAAACACCCACCCGGAAACCCGAACGCCAAACGGGGGAGAGACCAACGAAACCCATTCAGCGGGGGAGGGAAACAGCCCTGAGGAGCAGCGAGATGAAGGGACCACCACCCCCTCCTCCTGCTGAAAACAACACCCCGGCATTTCAAAGGGAAGATCCAGCCGCGTTCGAGAGCGATCCGGAGGATGAAGCACTGGTAAGCAAACCAATTGAACCGCTCACCCTCCCACTCAGACTATTTATCCCTAACCAAGAGGGGGGAAAAATATCTCCGCTTTAGTAGACTCAGGATGCACCCGTTGCTTAATCAGCCCAACCCTAATCAGGGAACTGGGAATCACAGTGAGAAAGCTGAGAAATCCCATCGCGTTTTGCCAATTGGATGGGTCTATAGCAGGGGGGGAGCCGGCTGCTTTTGCCACGGAACCCCTGAAAATAGGCATTGATAACCACGAAGAGAAACTTACGTTTATAGTAGCACCTGGCATGGAATGGCCACTAGTCTTGGGACTCGCATGGCTAAAAAAGTGGAATCCAGAAATAAATTGGGAACAAGGCACCATAAAATTCCAAACGCACGTAACTACTACGGAGGATCCACAGATAGAAACTGAAGGAGTTGAGCGCAGGGAAACAGCCATGCCTGGTCATAGCGTGGAAACAGACAGCATACCCAAGGAATACAAAGACCTGGCAGAAGTCTTTAGCGAGGCAGCGTCAGATGAACTTCCCCCGCATCGCGCATCCGACTGCGCAATAGAAATCTTACCCGGGGCTAAACTACCTAAACCAAAAATGTATAGCATGTCACCGGGGGAGTTAGAGGAACTGAGTGCTTTCATTGAGAAAAACCTAGCAAGGGGTTTCATTGAACCAGCCAGACCAAAGATAGCAGCCCCGGTGCTATTTAGAGAGAAGAAAGATGGCACAAAACGCTTATGTGTTGACTTCAGGAACCTAAACTCGATAAGTGTGGAAAACATGTATCCCCTCCCCCTGATGAAAGACATGCTGGCCCACCTCAAAAAAGGGAAAATCTTCTCCAAACTAGTCATCAGGGAGGCTTACTACCGAATCAGAATTAAGGAGGGGGATGAATGGAAAACGGCATTCAACACCCCCCTGGGATGTTACCAATTCAAAGTGCTCCCTTTTGGGTTACAAGGGGCACCTGCAGTATTTATGCAATTAATTAATGATGTATTACGGGAACACTTATACAAAGGGGTTCTCGTTTACTTAGATGATATTCTATTATACTCAGAGACCGAGGCTGAACATGTTAAATTGGTGAGGGCAGTGCTGAGCAAACTCTGTGAGGCAAAACTTTATGCCAAACTCTCAAAATGTGAATTCCACCGAGAAAAAATTGATTACTTAGGGTACCGTATCTCACACCAGGGCATAGAAATGGATCCTCAAAAAGTACAGGCAGTACTCGATTGGGAAACGCCTCGCACACGCAAACAGCTGCAAAGTTTCCTGGGGTTTGCAAACTTCTATCGCCAATTTATCCCCGCATTCGCTCAAATTGCCCTGCCCATCACAAAACTGCTAAGAACAAAGGGGGAGGGAGATCCTAAACCAAGACAGCCCATGAATTGGACAATGGAATGCCAGGCAGCGTTTGAGAAGCTAAAACGGCTGTTCTCAACAGAACCAATTTTGAAGCACCCAGACCCAGAAAAACCTTTCATAATACAAGCTGATTCTAGCGATGTGGCAATAGGGGCAATCCTACTCCAGAGCAATGAGCAAGGACAACTACAGCCATGTGCATATACATCCAGGAAACTAAGTGAAACTGAACAAAGGTGGGCGATCTGGGAAAAAGAGGCTTACGCGGTGCGATGGGCACTGTTAACTTGGAGACAATTCTTAGAAGGAAGTAAGATCCCTTTTGAGGTCTGGACTGACCACAAAAACTTAGAAGCCTTAAAGACACCAAGGAAACTGTCTCCTAAACAGGTTTGTTGGGCGCAATACTTCAAACGGTTCGAGTTTACTCTTAAATTTATCCCTGGGGGGAAAAACTTTCTGGCAGATGCACTGTCCAGAAAGCCACAATATAACTGTGTGAAATCAGAGGTTTTTAAACCTATAGTACAAACAAATCAACTGGCAGCCAAAGTAATCACCAGGTCCCAAGGAGGAAAAGACACATTGAGGGACGCAGACATCACTCACGCATTTAAACAAGCATTAGTCAACGATGAATGGGTTTTAAACCACAAATCCAGCTGCGTGATGAAAGATGAATTAGCATGGATAGGTGACAAACTGTACGTACCCGCTAGCCAAAGATTACGTTTAATGGGAAGGTGCCACGACTCTAGGTTGGCTGGACATTTTGGCTTTGTAAAAACTTTACACTTAATAAAAAGACAATTTTGGTGGCCTTCGTTGAAAAAGGACATAGAAAGCTATGTAGCAAGTTGCCCCATTTGTGCTGCAGCAAAAAGACGTCAGGGGAAAACTCCAGGGCTTCTACAGAAAGTAGCTGAGCCGTCAGCCCCATGGGAAGAAATTGCTATGGATTTTATTGTGGAACTACCGGATAGTGGGGGAAACACTGTCATTTGGGTTGTGACAGACTTGTTTTCAAAACAAGCACATTTTATTCCTTGCCAAAAGATCCCAACTGCCAAAGGCTTGGCTAGACTGTTTCTAATACACATTTGTCGTCTTCATGGAGCTCCTAAAAGGATAATCTCGGATAGGGGAGTCCAATTTACCTCCAATTTTTGGAAGGCGTTTTTGGACCTACTTGGCACCGCCCAAGGGTTGAGCTCGTCGCATCATCCTCAGACTAACGGCAATTGCGAGAATTTGAACGGTGTTTATTTATTTATTTATTTATTTAAACGCTCTTATAGGCCGCCCAATCCCGTGGGACTCAGGGCGGCGTACAACATGAATAAGAGGCGTACATTTAAAAACAGTCGTCATTAATTTAAGTTAAAAATATAATTAAAAAGAAGACATTATAAACACAACATTCAGGGGGAATCTGGTTGTCCTATTCACCCCATCTGCCGGAAGAGCCATGTTTTTAAGGCTTTACGGAAGGCCAGTAGGGTGGAGATGGTCCGGATCTCTGGTGGCAGTTGGTTCCAGAGGGACGGGGCTCCCACAGAGAAGGCCCTCCCCCGCGGTCCCGCCAACCGACATTGTTTGGCCGACGGGACCCGGAGGAGGCCCTCTCTGTGGGACCTAACCGGTCTTAGGGAGGTATGTGGTAGGATGCGGTCCCGCAGGTAGCCTGGCCCTGAGCCATGTAGGGCTTTAAAGGTAGCGACCAACACCTTAAATTGCACCCGGAGGCTGACTGGTAGCCAATGCAGCTGGCGAAGGATAGGTGTTACGTGGGTGTATCTCGGTACACCCACTACTGCACGCGCAGCTGCATTCTGTACCAGCTGGAGTCTCCGGATGCTCTTTGAGGGTAGCCCCATGTAGAGCGCGTGTTCTTGAACAGTACCTAAGATGTTTTATTAATTTTCAACAGGACAATTGGACTGAACTTTTACCATTTGCAGAGGTTGCATTTAATAACTCTGTACATTCAAGTACAGGTTTTACAACTTTTAGAGTAGCCACGGGGCAAGATTTCAGCCCAATACCGGAATTACCCACAGAAAAACCAACTATCCCCTCACTTAAGGAGTGGATAGAAAAGTTGCAAAACACATGGCCAGTAGTCAGGTTGGCTTTACAGGAGGCTAGAGAGGCTTTCAAAATTCAAGCTGACAAGAAAAGAGTAGAGGCTAAACCTTTCCAGGTGGGGGATAGAGTATACTTATCTACAAAATTCTTGAGATCGTTACAACCATCAAAAAAATTAGGACCTAACTTTATTGGGCCTTTCACTATTAGCAGGATCATTAACCCAGTAGTAGTTGAACTGATTCTTCCAAAAACACTTAGACAAGTCCACCCAGTATTTCACATTAGTCTACTCAAGAGAGAGGTAACCTCACCACTTAGACCGGTGGCAGATACACCACCTGCTCCAATCATGATAGAAGGGGAACAACATTTTGAAATCAAGGAAATTCTGGACTCCAGAATCCACAGAGGGAAGACCCAGTATCTGGTAGCCTGGAAACATTTGCCTTCATCACAGAACGAGTGGGTCGCTAAACAACATGTGAAAGCCCCCACCCTATTGAGAAAATTCCACTCCAAATACCCTAGCAAACCTTGCTAACATATCATAATTGACTCTGCTTATGTCTTACAGGTGGACCTTCTTTTCTTTTGAGAGGCAGGATGTCAGAGTTCAAACTCTGTCATTCAGAAGGAAAAGGGGGGAGCCTGGCTCTGTTTGTTCAAAAGGTTATATATATCCGGATCCCAGGCATCTGAGAGTTTTTCATCTTAAGATAAAGGTTTATGGGGGGGTATCCGGATCCCAGACACATGGGAGCCTCTTCATCTTAAGAGAATGTTTTATGGGTGGGGGGGTAATTGAAAGGGAAGAACGGATCTGAGGAGCGGATCCATTTGTCAAACATTTGTGTATTCATTATGTAGAATGAGGTGGGGTGCTAGCTTAAAAGACTTGTCTTGCCTGAGGGCATGTTAGATCTTGCTTTGTTTTGAAGTGGTTGTATCCAGATGCAAATAAAGGAAATCCTTTTGAAAACCTTTGACTGGACTCAGAAGTTCGTACCTCACTTTGTGACTGAAGACAATCCTTACAGGGGCACCCTGTCCCGACGGCTCATGGCAGAGGCCATGTCCCTGGGGCTCTGGGCGGAGGCCAACCTGCTCTCCCTCACGGCGGAACACATTGCCGGCCTGGACAACACTACAGCAGATTGGCTCAGCTGCGAGACCATGGACCAGTCGGAGTGGAGCCTCCACCCGTCGGTCTTCCAGTCTCTGACTCGCAGGTTCGGCACTCCAGTGGCAGATTTGTTCACCTCGCCCCACAATGCTCTGCTTCCCCGGTATTTCACCCGTTACAGGTCACAGGGGGCGGATGGAACGGACGCTCTCCGTTGTCTGTGGTCGCGGGGCCTTCTATATGCCTTCCCGCCCGTATCCATAGTGGCCAAGGTGATACAGAAGATACTGCAGGAACAGGCAGAGGTCCTAATTCTGGCCCCGCATTGGCCCAGTAGGCTGTGGTTCGCGGACCTCCTGTCGCTCTCAGTGGGCCTGCCCTGGTGGATCCCAATGACCAGGTGTTCCTTGCGTCAGGGATTGGTGTCCCACCCCGACCCGGGATGGCTCCAACTGACCGCCTGGCGGTTGAGCGGGGTGCCCTGAGGTGCCGGGCCATGTCAGAGGACGTCATTGCCACCCTTCTGGCATTCAGGCGCCCATCCACGGTCCGGATTTACGCCGTGACTTGGAAAAAGTTCTGTGCCTGGTGACCCAGGGGGACATCTTTCCAGTCGATCTCTCCATACCTCAGGTTCTCGAGTTTCTTCAGGCAGGCCTCACCAAAGGGTTGTCACCAAACACCCTACGGCGCCAGGTGGCTGCCCTTTCATCCGTGCTCGCGGTCGGGTCTTTGGGGCCGCTGTCGCACCACCCCATGGTGCGCATGTTCCTCCGAGGGGCATCCAACCTTTCCCCGCCTGTGCTGCATCGATACCCCACCTGGGACCTGTCCCTGGTGCTAGCTTCCCTGATGGGGTCTCCGTACAAGCTGTTACAGGACACGTCCCTGCGTCATCTATCTTTGACGGTAGCGTTCCTGGTGGCCATCATGTCCGCCAGGAGAATTTCAGAGCTCGCCGCCCTCTCGGTCCGCTCTGATCTCTGTGTTTTCCACCCCGATCGAGTGGTTCTCATTTTGGGCTCCGCCTTCGTGCCCAAGGTTAACTCCATTTTCCATAGGGCACAGGAGTTGGTGCTTCCCGCCTTCCCTTGCAGGCAGTCTCGCTCCTCGGTCGGTCAAGAACACACCCTGGACGTGCGTCGAGCCTTGAAGGTCTACATCGACCGCATGGCCGGGCGCCGGCGGACGGAGGCTCTCTTTGTCTCCTTTCAGCCCAGCAACACCGGCAGCAAGGTCTCCTCCTCTACCATCGGCAGGTGGCTGCAGAGCGTCATCACCCAGGCCTATGACCTGCAGGGTCGGGCCAGGCCACCAAGGGTGACGGCCCACTCTACCAGGAGTGCGGCTACGTTGGCGGCTTGGGCCACGCAGGCCTCCATCGACAAAGTTTGCAGGGCCGCAACCTGGTCATCACCGACACCCTTTATTCGGCATTACCGGATTGACGAGTTCGCCTCGCACGATACCGCCTTTGGCTGTCGGGTCCTCCAACGGGCAGTCCAATCAGGGGCTCAGGGCGACCAGATTAGCCCTCCCTAGTTCACACAGCTTTGGTATGTCCCATACTTGGATGTTGGCTCCACCCACTATGGAGAATGGGCATTGGTACTCACCTGATACGCCCCTTCTTGTAGGGTGGAGCCAACATCCAATCCTGCCCATGATCACTCTGGTCATCGGCACCCTGCTTGGGACTCGCGTTAGCGTTTGGTTGTTCTGTTCGATTATTAAATTCCATCTTTTCTGTTATTACAGTTGTAGTTGTCGTTTTTTCCTTTTGACTGGAGTTCTGGATCACACATGTCGGATCTGTTCTCGTTCTTCGCCGAAGAGAGGGTTCTAGAGGCGAGGACAGAGATAAAAATCAAAACAGAGTCCTCATTGGCTGGCTGGACGGTGTCATCCCATACTTTGATGTTGGCTCCACCCTACGAGAAGGGGTGTATCAGATGAGTACCAATGCCCATTTTCTTTAATTTCATTTTGTATAATTTTTGAAATTGCATATAGATTGTAGATACATTTCTTTTTTTCTTTCTATGCAGAAAATCAATTGGACCTCTTTTTACGTCCCAATTGTGCTTTACAAAAATCTACATTTATATTCTGATCATAAATTTGAGAGACATAAAAATATACTAGTAATAAATCATGAGTATTGTTTGTTTGTTTGTTTGTTTGTTTATTTAAATTATTTGCTGCCCATCTCTTCATGAATGTCTCTGGATGGCTTCCAGCATTAAAAATCCTAACAAATAAATATATTTAAAAGAATAAAAATAGAAATCTCAATCAAGATATGTGGTGCCCGCATACAGGTACTGAATGTAAAATAGTAAGTTGTTGTATAAAGTTATAATGTTGTTAAAAGGAACTGTTTAAACAAGTAAGTATAGAGCCAGACAGCTTTTAAAATGTATGGTAAGTAGAAAGGGGGAGGTGTTTATCCCAGTGCTCCAGAAGGGAGGGGGGATAGATGACATCATAAGAGACAGCCAATCGGAGCATAGATAGCAGGGCCAGGAACTATAAAAGGCCTGGTTGAGAGAGATGTGGGGCTCTCTTGTTACGTTATGTGGTAACTTCCAATAGAAGGAAGATCTAGTGAGAAGAGCTAGAAGAAAGCTCTTTTATGTGTGAAATTCCAAAGAAGGAAGGTGTAGTGTGAAGAGCTGAGGGAAGCTCTGTTATGTGGTAAATCCCAGGAGGGAAGGCTTAGTGTGGAGAGCTGAGGAGCTCTGTGTGTGACTTCCAAAAGAGGGAAGTTGACAGGAGTGCAAAGATAGGCCCTAGGTAGTTCTGTGGGAAGCAGGAGCCAGGGTCAGGGAACAAGATTGACTGATATATATTGAGTAATCTGTAGATAGAGATAAACGGTGAAACTTTATCTATAGGTCTAGAAACAAAGAAGAATGGGAGTTGCTTAGATTTAGTCAAGAAAGCAAAGAGAGTCTCAGAGAGGAAGGAAAGAAAAAGAAAGAATTAAATAAGCTGCTTGTGGCTGTAACAAATCCACTTGACAATTACTGAGAAGTTGTATTTAAATAAACTGTTTACTAGTTTGTTAAAGAAACGTGTCAACGTCTGTCTATTCCACACATAAAGCAAATCTCAAACAATCCTGCAGAGCTTAGAGATATTGAAGAAAAAGTAAAAGCAAGCCTCTAAAGTGAGAGAGAAGTGAAACAGAGGGTGCAACCCTTGGTCAGGGAGATATAAAAGGAAAATTAAACACAAATCGCTACCAAGACATATAAAATAATAAACCTGACTGGGAGGGGACGGTGGCGTACCCTCCGCAAGATAAAATACAATTGAAGGATGGGGAGAGAAAAACAGAATGCCCCGTGGAGGTAGTATTGACTCTTAATTCAACAGCCACCTCCAATGTGATGTTCCCACGTTGGGATTCCAAGCCATCTAGCAGAGCCAGGTCTTCAGAAGGGTGGGAACCAATCTCACCTCAGGGGGTAAATTGCTTCAAAGGGCAGGAGGAGCCATCGAAGAGAAAGTCCTTCCCTTGGACAGTGCCAGCCAGTTATATTCATTTTGTTTCTGTAAGTGCTGGCACATTTGCCAGCATATCATTTTGTGAACCCTTCTGAACACAGAAATTCAGATAATGTATTTTTTGTCCAATATGGGACTCATCAGCTGCTACTGTATAAGCAGTACTCATTACTTTCTGTTTCAAACACAACATCGAGGTGTGTTTGCTGCTCTCATTTTATGAGTTAATTTCTGAGATTTGGATTATAGAACACAGTTTTTAAATGTATAGAAGAATGGTGAAGAATATAACGAGAACATAATAATTATTCACCATTTTGAATCAGTGGATGGTTTAAATAATATATTGAGGCTTAATACATCAATTTAAAAAAAACATATTCATGGTGGTGTAAAACAAAAATTTTAATATACGTTATATTAAGACTGATTTCTAGAAACCAAATTATTTATTCTTTGATTTTCGGTGTTCAAGGGTAAAAATTAGATAGTTAATTTAATGAGCTATTAATATTAACTAGAAATGTCAATTTGAAGATTGTGGAATTTGTGCAGTACATACTGCACAAATGTAATACAGTTTGAAGTCCTGCTTTATCAACAAAGTGTGCAGCTTGAGTGTCTTCAAATTATTAGTCTGGTGGAATAAACTTTTTTTTCCTTGGCTTCAGTTTCTGGGTAAAGGTAACATTGCTTACTATTAGTTTCTGAAAGACAGGATTTTTTAAATATTGTTACCAGTTTGCATTAATTATCATATAAGTTGCCTGCATCTAAGTATCAGGTTGAGATCAGTTGTCTTCTGAAGAAAGACTAGCCAGGGCCAAAACAATGGAAGAAAATCAAGAGGGACATCAATGCATGGAAAACAATGAAGTGTTATGTCTGTGTTTTTCAATCTTGGAAACGTTCAGATGTGTGGATTTCATCTCCCAGAATTCCTGTAGTATTGTGGCTGAGGAGTTCTGGGAGTTGAAGTCCACATATTTTAAAGTTATCAAGGTTAAGAAATATTGTGATGTGTAATAAAGAGAGAGGGAATGAAAATCTAAAGGACTTGTAGAAATGCTCCTTCATATTGCATATTTCTTAGTAATTATATAAAAACTACAGTAAGCATTTCTATAATAATTTGCTGACAATTAGGATTATAGACAATGTTTAAGCAATTTGGAAGTCATGGAAAATGTGTTGTCAAATCTGAAGTCTTCTGTGTACGTGGAAGAAAGTAATAGGAATGCTTGACGTTGTTTTTCCTTAGTTCACTATATCTGTATGTTGGAACAGCAAAATTATATAAGAACTCTACATGCTTCCTCCTTTTTCCTAGTCTCTGATTCTTGTTCAGGCTTAGTTGCAATGATATCACAAACTTACAGGAGAGGCTAGACCAGTGATGGCGAACCTTTCTTTGCTCGTGCGTGTTTGCGCGTGTGTGTGCGTGTTTGCGCGTGTGCCCACACCCATAATGCAGTGCTCTCCCCCTGTGCATGCGTGCACAACCCCCCATGCTGCCTCCCCGCGCATGCGCACAGGGCTCACTGAAGCCTCCGGAGCCTGTGGATGATGAAAAATGGATTCCAGCTGATTTTCGCCCTTCCGGAGGGCGGGGGGAGGTTGTTTTCACCTTCCCCAGGCTTCAGGAAAGCCTCTTCCTGAACTTCCGGTTGGATAAAGAGATATATATTATAGAATGGTCTTTCTTTTTTGTTTCTTTCTATTTTTTTCTTTTTTCTTTTTTAAAATTATACTAGATTTAATTGTGATAAGAATGTTAACCTTTTAGAATCTTGATATATAGAACTAATATAATTATTTTATAAGGAATTAAGATTTTTCTTTTATCCTTTGTTCTTTTTATATAGGTCATACTATTCAAGAATTAAATGATTTGGAGAAATATAAATAAAACAATGATAATTAAAAAAAAAAAAAGGAAGTGGGCGAACCCAGTGATGCTTTGAAGGCTCCAAACCAAGGCTTGGGGAAAGCTGACAGTCCCAGTTCCCAGAGTTTTAAAACCATGCCAAGACTGCTATTTTATGGTCTCGTCACAGGGAATATCTGTAGGAAGCACTGTGGACAATCTCAAGTCCTTTCCTTAATCCAAAAAGGAGTTTGCATAACTGATTTGTTCACCAGTTCCCCTTTTCAATGCAGTCACGCTTCCCAGAAATGAATTTCATTAAAATATTTATTAATTGTGTTTGATGATATAGTTTAAGGTCTGTAGGTATTCTTCTAATATGAACAAACACTTCACTTTGATGCATGGTAGCCCATGTTGAATGAATCACTGTAGTTTTATATATGTATTGTGAATCACTTTAACCAAGATTGTTTTGAAGAGCAGCATATTAGTTAACCTAATATAATGTATTTACTGTTCAATATTCTCAGCAGTAGTGCCTAGGCTATACTAAGACACACCTCTCTGTAGTACTACTGAGAAGATCTGTGTTAGAACAGTTGGATTGTTTATTATGTTCTCTATGATTTTATAACCCAATGTAGCATTCAGCAAAAAACATTGTTTTTCAAATCCCAACTCATCTTTGGTGCCAGCAGCTTCTCAAAAAAAAACACTGACGTTGGCATTTTATACTGATAGCATGACTATAATTTAGTACAACTATAGAATAACAAAATCATGTTAGCTTTCTCTTCACCTTGCATTCTATGTGCTTAATATACAGCTGTAAGGTCTTGCCTCTCCAATCTTCCCAAGAAAGCAGGACTCTTGAAACTGCAGTTTTTTCAAGAGGAGCTTTTATTGAAAGGCTTATGATAGCAAGAGGTCTAGGCAGGAACTAAATTTTCCCACTTAAAAAACTGCAATTTAAAGCAGTGCAAACAAAACCCCTCCCATAGTACAGCAATGCAGGAAACAGAAACTTCATATAGAGATCCCCCCAATCCTTCCCCTCCCACCAGAATGCCAGCGTCCCAATAGAAATATATGATACCTGACAATAGCTAATATAGTCAAAGGTAGAAATTGTATCATAATTAGTATATATTACATTTTCCTCAAAATGAGGAATTTAAATAAATCCCTTATAGAAAAGAATAAGAATTAGAAAGAGGAAGAAATTGTAAGTGCTGGGAGAAAACCTAATGTCCCAAACTATCTGGATTGATTAGATTTTGATGAGTAGAATAATGTGAAGCTTGCTTTTTTGTTGGACCCCTGTCCCTCCTGGCTGGTTTCTTCCAGCAGGGAGGTGACACGAGGCTGGCTCCAGGTTTTGATTAACACCTCCTTGAGAGAGGGGTCTGTCCCGCAGCCGTTGAAGGTGGCGGTGGTTAGGCCCTTCCTCAAGAAGCCCACCCTGGATCCAGCAGAATTTAAAAACTTCTGTCCAGTCTCCAACCTACCCTTTGTCGGTAAGGTTGTTGAGAAAGTGGTGGCGCTTCAACTCCAATGGCTGTTGGAGGAAACGGATTATCTAGACTCTTTTCAATCGGGTTTCAGGCCCGGCTACAGCACGGAAACTGCTTTGGTCATGCTGATGGTTGATCTCTGGCGAGCCGGGGATGGCGGTTTCTCCTCCATCTTGGTGCTACTTGACCTCTCAGCTGCTTTTGATACCATTGACCACGGTATCCTTCTGTGCCAACTAAGGGAGTTGGGAGTGGGTGGCACCATTTTACGGTGGTTCTCCTCCTATCTCTCTGGTCGGTCACAGTCGGTGTTGGCAGGGGGACAGAGATCGACCCCTAGGCCCCTCGTCTGTGGGGTACCTCAGGGTTCGGTTCTCTCCCCCCTCTTATTTAACATCTACATGAAACCACTGGGTGAGATCATCCAACGGCATAGGGTGAGGTACCAGCAATATGCTGATGACACCCAGTTGTACATCTCCACCCCATGTCAATTCAGTGAAACAGTGGACGTGATGGGTCGGTGCCTGGAAGATGTAAGGGTCTGGATGGGAGTCAACAGGCTCAAACTAAACCCAGACAAGACCTAGTGGATGTGGATATTGCCTCCAAAGTACCAGGTAGATCATCCCTCCATAGTCCTGGGGGGGAGAAAATTTAATCCCCGCAGACCGGGTTCGCAATCTGGGTGTCCTCCTAGACCCACAGCTGAGATTAGACCACCACCTGACAGCTGTGGCTAGGGGGGACCTTTGCACAGGTTCGCCTAGTGCACTAATTGTGGCCCTATTTGGATCAAGAGGCTCTACTCACGGTCACTCATGCCCTTATCACCTCACGGCTTAATTACTGCAACGCGCTCTTGCGAGGATGCACCTGTCCCATTCCAGTCAGGTTTATTGTTTTATAAGTCTTGGTAGCGATTTGTGTTTAATTTTCTTAACTTTATATCTCCCTGACCAAGGGTCGCACCCTCTGTTTCACTTCTCTCTCTCTTTAGAGGCTTGCTTTTACTTTTTCAATATCTCTATGCTCTGCAGAATGGCTTAAGATTTTGCTTTATGAGATAAATAGAAAGACGTTGAGACGTTTCTTGAACAAACTATTAAACAGTTCATTTAAATACAACTTCTCAGTAATTGTCAAGTGAATTTGTTACAGCCACCAGCTATTTAATTCTTTCTTTTTCTTTTCTTCCCCTCAGTGACTCTCTTTTCTTTCCTGACTAAATCTAAGCAGATCCAATTCTTCTTTGTTTCTAGGCCTATAGATAAGAGCACATTTCACCGTTTATCTCTATCTACAAACTACTCAATATTTATCAATCAATAAAGTTCCCTGACCCTGGCACCTGCTTCCCACAGAACTGCCTAAGGCCTATCTTCTCTCCTGTCAACTTCCCTCTTGGACAGTCAAACTCAGGCAGAGATTCTCTATAAATCTTCCCTCATGGAAGTTACACAAAACACACAGACTGAGCTCTTCTCAGCTCTTCTCACTACACCTTCCTTCCTGGAAGTTACTACATAACAGAGAGCTTTCCAGCTCTTTACACTAAACCTTCCCTCATGGAATTTACCACATAACAGAGCTTCCCTCAGCTCTTCAAACCAGGCCTTTTATAGTTCCTGGCCCTGCTATCTATGCTCCGACTGGCTGTCTCTTATGATGTCATCTATCCCCCCTCCCTTCTGGAGCACTGGGATAAACACCACCCCCTGTCTACTTACCATACATTTTAAAAGCTGTCTGGCTCTATACTTACTTGTTTAAACAGTTCCTTTTAACAAAACTTTTTAACTTTATACAACAACTTACTATTTTACATTTAGTAGCTATATGTGGGCACCACAACTCCTTTCCCTTGGAATTGAAAAAAATGACGTCATTTTTTTTCTTCAAAGTTACCTGTGGGTATAAAACTTTAAACAGAGAATCTTTTCCAACTGTCATGATTAGAGCAATTTTTACAGTCATTACATAATAAATCTTTGTAAGTCTCTATTAATCTGGTGCAGGTCTGCTTGCTTCCTCCTTGTCATCCTAGGCATCGTCAGGGTTCCGTCTCGGTTCCGCTTGCTTCCGCGTCGTCCTGGCATCGTCCGGGCTCCGTCTCGGTTCCGCTCCGGCCTCGTCCTCACCTCGTCCTCATGGACCACCGTCCGCAGGATCTTCTTGGTTGATGCTAGACAATGCATCTGCTACCCTGTTCTCTCTTCCTTTATACTGAAATTTTTTTTTTCTGGTTCTATTGTAAATGCTATCTCTGACTGCCTCTTTTTTCAATTTTACGTGTATTTCTTTTGGCAATTTATGTTGCCGTATGTAATTCGTGTTCACTCTGAAGGCCTCATCTATTTCTCTTATTATTTCTTGCTTATCATGTTGCATTGTTAGTGCTAATAGTTCTGCTATCTTTTTGCCTGTGTTAATTTTATGTTCTGTGCCCTTTGCTTTCTCTGGTTTCTCTGTGAACTCACTAGCATACTTTCTAATTAGGCACATTAGTTGTTCCTTTTGTTCTTTCGTTAGTTTGGGATTTATATTCACTTTCTCTATAGAATTTTCTTTTGGTCGAGTCTGATCATTGGTTGGGCAAAATATATCTGACCCTTCATCTTCTATCTGGTTATAAAGAAAAATCCGCTCTGGATTCCAGTACTGCTTTATCGAATTCACGTGCACAACCCTCTCTAAATTGTCATCCATTCTAATTACGTAATTTACAGGAGTGGTCTGTTTAATTATTTCATAGAGACCTTCCCAGTCATTTTGCCATTTGCTTCCTTTTATATAACGTAGGAACAGTACTTTATCTTCTGTTACCAATTGTCTACCTTTTGCATTTTTGTTATACCATTGGCTCTGTTTTGCTTGAGCTTCAGTTACGTTCTGTTGTGCATATTTCATAGCTTCTGCCATGTCCTCTTTTAGCTTTTTCACATAAGCTATAACCTCCATAGGTTCCTTTTCCTGTTCTACTGCCCACTCTTTCCTCACTAGGTCTAAAAGACCCTTTTCTGTTCTTCCATATACCAGCTCACATGGACTGTCACCTGTGCTCGAATGTCTAGTGTCTCTATTAATCGGCCCTACCATATCAACTATAAATTTCACCATATCATCTTCTGGCTTACTTTCCTTATCTTTATTTACTTCCTGAAACAAAGCTAGCAAGGTAGGATCTCGCATTTGCTCTTCTGCAAACTGCTGTTTGCTGGTCACATTTATGCTTTCATTCGTTACAGGCAAGTTAAGTTGCACCTGGTCTGACTCTGTTTGATGGAAAACTTGCTTAATCTCCTTTTTAACTTCAGGGGAGACTCCTGCCCTCACATTGTTGGATTTTTGTATTTGCTCTATCTGTTTCCCCAGACTATTGCCCACTAGTATGGGAGTAGGTATAGCATCATAGATGGCGAAATCATGGTAACCTTCCCATGTACCATAGCTATCTTAATACGTGCTACCTTTGTATGTATCACTGGACCTCCCAGACCTCTTAATTTTATGCTTTCTCCTTCCACAATATCTTGAGGCCTCACTAAATCACTTCTTATTATGCTTATCACAGACCCAGTGTCACGTAGGCAAAAATAAGCCTGTTGATTAATTTTTACCTCCCATAAATATTCAGGATCTGGCATGTTGTGTAAGTTTATGCACACAAGGTTTCTGCAGATCCCATCCCACCATTCAGCATTGTCTTTTGCTTCCTGTGTCAGGCCTCCATTTTGTTTTTCTACTGTGACCTGCTCTCTAGGCTTACTGTCGCTCTCTGCTTCAGAAGACTCCTTTGGCTTACGTATATAGAAACTGGTGTAAACATCATTTTTCCTATCTTTATAGGCACTGTCTTTTGCTTCCTGGGTCAGGCAGCCATTTTGTTTCTCAACTGTGACCTGCCCTCTAGGCCTACTGTCACTCTCTACTTCAGAAGACTCCTTTGGCTTATGTATATAGAAACTGGTGTAAGCATCATTTTTCCTATCTTTATAAAATGTTTTTGATTGGTTACATTGAAACTGCATATGGCCTGGATTGTGACACTTGAAGCAAATACGATCTCTATTAAAATCTGTTTGTGTCTTTTCTTTTGGTTGCATATAGATTTTTTCTTTCTGAAGTAAAGGCTCCCTGTATGTTTGGACTTTCATTTCTTTCCTATATTCATTTGGACTTCTATATGGTTTACTTCTTATGTCTGGAGTGACTGGATTCTTGAAACTCTCTTCACGTGCCTGCATCATAGCATCTGCCCACAATGCAGCCTCTTCCACTCTTTGAAATTGCTTGTCAGGGACTAGCCACTTGATTTGCCCTGGGAGAAGCTCATACAAGCGTTCTAGGGCTAATAATTCTTGTAATTGTTCTAGACTTCCCACCTTAGCTTCCCTGAGCCAATCCATTAAATGTTTCTTTATTCTGGAGGCCAGTTGCGCATATGTCTCGCTCCCTTTTCTGTACACTGACCTAAAAGCCTTTCCGTAATGTTCAGAAGTCAGCCTGAATCTCTGTTTGATCACTTCTTTAAAGCGTGTGTATGACATAGCATCTTCATCACTTAACCCGGCATATATTTCTAGAAGTTGCCCGGCTAATCTGGGCCTCAAATACCCCATTCGTTTTTCCTCAGGCACACTCAGTTCTAAGCAAGCCCTTTCAAAAGCAGATATAAATGCTTGCACATCATCTCCTGGAGAATACAGAGGGAATCTTTTTATGTCAATCTTTTCATGGCTACTTGTTCCTCCAGATCCTTGTTCTACCTGTGACATTTTTAATTTTGCCATAGCCAATTCATGTTCAAAGGCTTCTTTCTGCATTCTAGCCTGCATCTCCCTCTCTTCTCTTTCCTGCTCTCTGGTCAATTCCATTTCTCTCTGTTCCCTGGCCAATTCCCTCTCTTCTTTTCCCTTTTCCCTGGCCAGTTCCATTTCTCTCTGTTCCTTGGCTAATTCCATTTCTCTTATTTCCCGTTCATGGCTTAACTTAATTCTCAAAAGTTCAGCTTCCAAGTTTACATTTGACATGGGCTCATCAACCTGTGGCCCTTCACTTCCAGCTGGCTGTATCTGTCTTCTAGTTCTTGTTTCCATTCTTTTTTTTTTCAAATTAAGGTTTTAAAATGACAATCCTCTTTCCTCAATCTGTGAGCTCCTTTTTATATTTTATATATATATATATATATATATATATATATATATATATATATATATATATATATATATATATATATATATATATATATATATATATATATATATATATATATATATATATATATATATATATATATATATATATATATATATATATAGTCTTTCTTTTATTTTATTTTCACAGTGATATGATTGTCCTCCCTTACAACACCAATTAAATTTTTACCTCAGAGAGGATCAATCTACACCTTTCAAACTGAATTTCCACTCCACTCGAACTCGCACCCTGAGTCCTTCGTGGAACACACAAATGAGCTGACACCCTTCAACAAATACAACTTGGTGTGGGCTTTTGTTGTGGATTAACACTAGGCTCTCAATGTCCAGCAGTTTCCAGTGGTGTTTCTACATTACCAGTCTCCGTTTACCTCAAAACACCCTCTCTACCTACTTTAAGCCAATCTCCTTACTTTACTCTTTTCGTTCACCTCAGGAGATTTGAGCTTCAGCCTTAAAATTTTAAAATCCAAGAATTTTTCTCTCAACCTTTTGTACTAAGTATTATTTCGTTCTCCACCAGTTCAAATCCCGGCGCTGCCACCAGTTGCGAGGATGCACCCGTCCCCTTCCAGTCAGGTTTATTGTTTTATAAGTCTTGGTAGCGATTTGTGTTTAATTTTTTTAACTTTATATCTCCCTGACCAAGGGTCTCATTCTCTGTTTCACTTCTCTCTCTCTTTAGAGGCTTGCTTTTACTTTTTCAATATCTCTATGCTCTGCAGAATGGCTTAAGATTTTGCTTTATGAGATAAATAGAAAGAAGTTGAGACATTTCTTGAACAAACTATTAAACAGTTCATTTAAATACAACTTCTCAGTAATTGTCAAGTGAATTTGTTACAGCCACCAGCTATTTAATTCTTTCTTTTTCTTTTCTTCCCCTCAGTGACTCTCTTTGCTTTCCTGACTAAATCTAAGTAGATCCAATTCTTCTTTGTTTCTAGGCCTATAGATAAGAGCACATTTCACCGTTTATCTCTATCTACAAACTACTCAATATTTATCAATCAATAAAGTTCCCTGACCCTGGTACCTGCTTCCCACAGAACTGCCTAAGGCCTATCTTCTCTCCTGTCAACTTCCCTCTTGGACAGTCAAACTCAGGCAGAGATTCTCTATAAATCTTCCCTCATGGAAGTTACACAAAACACACAGACTGAGCTCTTCTCAGCTCTTCTCACTACACCTTCCTTCCTGGAAGTTACCACATAACAGAGAGCTTTCCAGCTCTTCACACTAAACCTTCCCTCATGGAATTTACCACATAACAGAGCTTCCCTCAGCTCTTCACACCAGGCCTTTTATAGTTTCTGGCCCTGCTATCTATGCTCCGACTGGCTGTCTCTTATGATGTCATCTATCCCCCCTCCCTTCTGGAGCACTGGGATAAACACCACCCCCTGTCTACTTACCATACATTTTAAAAGCTGTCTGGCTCTATACTTACTTGTTTAAACAGTTCCTTTTAACAACACTTTTTAACTTTATACAACAACTTACTATTTTACATTCAGTACCTGTATGTGGGCACCACAGCTCTACATGGGGCTACCCTTGAAGAGTGTTCGGATATTGCAGTTAGTCCAGAATGCAGCTGCGTGAGCTGTTGTGGGTGCCTCAAGGTACACCCACACTAAGCCCATCCTTCGCCAGCTGCACTGGTTTCGATTGGTCTCCGGACACAATTTAAGGTGTTGGTTCTTACCTTTAAAGCCCTATATGGCTCAGGACCAATTTATCTGCATGAGCGTCTGCTACTGCATTCCTCCCAGCACCCTGTGAGATTGCACAGGGTCGGCCTCCTCCAGGTCCCGTCAGCTAGACAATGTCGGCTTGCGGGTCCGCGGGGGAAGGCCTTCTCTGTAGTGGCTCCATGTTAAGATAAGAATTACTCTCATCAGAGGCGAAATGAATCTTTTCCTGAAACTCTGACATTATAAAAATAAACCGCAATGTAAGTGCTAAGGTATAAGATATTTATTTCGGTACAAAAATAATAAATCATATCTTGGCTATAAAAGAGGTGTTGCTCCTTACAGAAGCTGAAGAGAAAAGGGAAGATCGAAAGAAAGGAATGTACACATGCGTACTAGGAACATATTAATCACGTGCTCAGGAATTAACCACTATATTTGATAGGGATGCATCCCCCTGCATATACATGTAACAGGCAACATAAAATCACTGCCTGACACCCCTTCTTTGTCTGTTGGATGGATATGCTTATATCACTCTACACACATTAGGTATGTTAAAGATTCATGTCTTGCTGCGGGCAACGGTTTGTTCAGGATGTCAGCTATCTGATATTCTGTTGGCACATATTCTAACTTAATGAAACCTTGTCTTACTAAATCTCTAACATTTTTATAACGAATGTCAATGTGTCTGGACCTGGAACCTGTGAAACGTGTTTCTGAAATGTAAACAACTGATTGATTATCTTCCATCATGGTGATTGGTTTCTTTGGTTTGGTCCAGATATCTGTAACTAAAGAATAGAACCAAGTTAACTGATTACTAGCGTCAGAAATGCACGCATATTCCGCCTCGGTGGAAGAACAGGAAACAAAACTCTGTTTTCTCACGTTCCAATGAACGGGACATCCATTCAGGTACATTATGAAACCTGATGTGCTTTTTCTTGATTCCTTATCGCTTGCCCAGTCAGCATCTGCATAACAATACAAGTCAGCAAAATCAGAATGTGTAGGTTCTAGCTTTAATTTCATGTGTTGAGTGTATTTTAGGTATCTCAGTAATTTCTTAATACATGACCAGTGGAATTCTGTGGCTTTGCCTACATGTCGTGACAACAAATTGACACTAAGTGCTATGTCTCGTCTAGTCCAACCACTAATGTATAGTAGTGAACCAATTATTGAGCGATAAAGTGTTTGATCCTTGAACTCAGGACTTTGTTCATCTTTCAGATTACAAAAATCTGTTTGTATAGGAGTGTGTGCCGGTGTAGCATCTTGCATGTTGCAATAGTGTAGGAGTTGTTCTATCTTGGCTTGTTGTGAGAGGCTAAACCCCTTCTGTGTCTTTTCAATCTGTACACCTAAATAATCATTGATGTGACCTAGTGACTTCAATGTGAAGAATCTCTACAGACCTGAAACAAAAATTTCACTCATGTGTTTGTTAGGACCAATGTAAACAATATCATCTACATAAACAAGAACAATTTCATATGCATCCCTAAACCTTTTTGTGAACACGCATTCATCAGTTTCAGACTTAATAAAGCCCATTGAATTTAGTTTGTCTTTGAGACAGTTATACCACATCAAACCTGATTGTTTCAGACCATAAAGACTTTTGTTGAGAATCCACGTGTCCCCTTCTCGGCCATGGAGGTCGTCATGGAATCCGGGGGCGCACTTCACATAGATTTCTTCATCTAGGTCTGCATGTAGATAGGCAGTTTCAACATCAAATTGGAAAACTTCAAGTCCAAGAATGGAAGCTGTAGTTAAGGCTATTTTCACACTTTCAGTCCGCACTGTAGGTGAGTAAGTGTTTGTGAAATCATCAGGATAACTTTGTGCGAAACCTTGTGCTACTAGTCTTGCTTTGTATAATGGTTCACCATCTGGTTTTTGTTTGATTTTGTACACCCATCGTGTGCCAATGACTTTTTTGTTTTGAGGAGGTGCTGCAGGTGTAAATACTTTGAGATTTTGGAGACTGTCCATCTCAACTTGCATGGCGGTGTGCCATTTATCTTGTTCATCTTGTGAAAGATATTTGATTTGAGCATAAGTCTCTGGTGGAAGTGTAACATTACAGACCAATGGTGGTGGTCTGTTTGTGCATTGCAATGTGTATTTTTTTTTGGAGGAATACCTTTTGTAGTTCTCTTGGAACGTCTTGGAGCGGTTGTGCAATCTTCTTCATCTTCCTCATCTCCATCGTTGCCGCTAGCATGAGCGTCCGCGGCAGGTGAAGATGGAATGTTAGATGAATCATCTCTGGGAAAATAAACTCCAGGATCATTAGAATGTATTTTGGACCAATCTGAATCTTCTTCAAAGTTAGCAGAATTAGAAATTGTAATCATATTGTTAGAGTCAATGAATTTTCCCCATTTCGAATTGTCATCAATGCCCATATATCTCAGTCTCTTAGCAATTTGTCCGCCTTTTCTTCTTAGCGCTAATGGAATGTTCACCATTGCATATGAACCAAAAATGTGTAGATTAGAAAGATCTGGCTGGTAGCCATGTAGCATGTAGAAAGGTGTTTGGTCAATCACACTACTCCAAGTGCGATTAACAAGGTAGTTTGCATACTTAATTGCTTCGCCTCAAAATGAATGTTTCAGATTTGCATCTTCTAGGAGGCAGCGCATCATGGTTTGGAGGACCCCCTGTCTCCTTTCTGCTACTCCATTGTGAGTTGGCGTTGAAGGGGCGGATGTTTGGTGAATAATACCGTTTCTGCGCATCCAATCCTGGAAACGTTGTGACATGAACTCGGAACCACGATCACTCTGGATTCTGCGGATCTTCACCCCATGTTGATTGAAAGCCTGTATTGCAAAGTCTTTAAAGATCTGAAACGTTTCAGATTTCTCTCTCATAGGAAAGACATAACCATATCTAGAATGATTATCAACAATAGTTAAGAAATGCTTTTTACCGCCAATAGTTGGGCCATAAGGACCCACAATATCAGTATGAACCAAATCAAAAATGCGTGTTGACTTACGTATAGCATGTTTTGGAATGGCTGCTGCCTTTGATTTTGCCTTTTTGCAAACAGCACAATCCAAATGTACCTTACATCCTTTGAAATTTAAACCTTGGGCAAACAATGGCATTCGTTTAAGGATGTCAAAACTGGCATGCCCCATTCTCCTATGCCATTTATGTATACAGTTGTAATGTAAGGGTCAGCCTGTAAGAGAATTAACAAAGTTAACATTTGAATTAGGAACCTTAGGTTTGATTTTAGGAGTCAGTGAGGCAATCACAGGATCTCTCTCTTGGACAGCTCTCTCTGGGCCTGCATTGCCATTAATGGAAGGTATTATACTTGCTTGTTTTTGAGGCTCAGGTTTTGGCCTTAAGTAGAAGACTCCAGCAATCACAATTGTGTCTGCAACAATCATACTATTCTTAACAATGTAGCTTGCGTTCTTAAAATGATGAATCTGAAAATCTAAAATATTGATTAAATGGGTATAACTAAGCAAATTAAAAGCTGCAGCAGGAACATAATAAACATCTGGAACCAGTGTATCTAATTCTTCAATGTAAACAGTCCCTTTTCCTTCGACTTTGCAAGGACGTTCAGTGAATGTATAAAGTTCACGAAGTTCTGGTTCTGGTGCATGCATTTCTTTGAAAAGGTGCTTTTGGTAAGTAATGCTAATTGAGGCACCTGAGTCCAAAGTCCACAATAAATGTCTATCATATTGCTGACAGGGTTGGACAGCTTGTGTGATGGCAAGAGTGGCATATGGGCCAAATGGGTCGCGCCTTGGACCTGGGCGACGTTGGCTGCCACCTCTGCTTCTGCTGCCTCTGGGCAGGGATGCACTTCTCCTGTAGGTTGTGCTTCTGGGTTGGTACTGATCCCTGAAATCTGTTCCTCTGGGCTGGACAGGAAATTGAGTGCGTTGCAATTGAATACAATCTCTGCTTGTGTGACCTACACGATCACAATATTGGCAACGTAGCAATCTTGGAGTGTATTCCCTCTCTGGGAGTCTTCTAAGTGGAAGATGTGTTGCAGCTAGGGGGCGCTGCAAGTGTGGGGCTGCAAGTGCAATATCTTCATATTCTGTTAAAATTCTACAAACATTGTCCACAGTTCTTTGAGCAAAAGGTACATGATTGATTTGTGTGATGGCCTCTCTCCATGTGTAATTTAAGGAATTGGTAATAATACTGACCATTTGATTATCGTCCATTGGATAGCCACGTTCTGCGAGGTCTTTCCTCATGCGTTTCATCTTTGTTAAATGTGCCCCAATGCTGTCTGTAGGTTTAATTCTAATTCCATGAAATTGTGACATTATAAAAATAAACCGCAATGTAAGTGCTAGGGTATAAGATATTTATTTCGGTACAAAAATAATAAATCACATCTTGGCTATAAAAGAGGTGTTGCTCCTTACAGAAGCTGAAGAGAAAAGGGAAGATCGAAAGAAAGGAATGTACACATGCGTACTAGGAACATATTAATCACGTGCTCAGGAATAAACCACTATATTTGATAGGGATGCATCCCCCTGCATATACATGTAACAGGCAACATAAAATCACTGCCTGACACTCTGACCCTTTGGAACCAACTACCTCCCGAGATCCGTACTACCCCCACCTTACTGGCCTTCTGGAAAGAGCTTAAGACCTGGCTTTTCCGACAGGCATGGGGCCAATGATCCGAAGATATGGTCTTGTTAGATGGGCCCAGGTATGCATGTCAGAGTGAAAGTTCTTTTTAAATAATGTATTGTACTTTTTAATATGCTTTTAAATTGCTTTTATTGATTGTGGTTTCTATACCTTACCGTGAGCTGCCCAGAGTCCCTCTGGGAGTTGGGCGGCATAGAAATTCCAATAAACTAAACTAAACTAAAACTAAATTTTTATAATGAAATAAAAGTGTGCATGGTCTTTTTCTCATGGGAAGTAGGTGAGGGCAGGAATCCTGCAGTTGGAGTGTCATTACTGATGACAAAAAAGGAATTTGATTGTTCCATACATTACACATGTTCAGGGTGATGTATATCCAATTATAATGGATAGTTAATTGTTTTTTAATTACAGAAAGGGAGCAAGGATTTTTCAATTTTCCTATAAGTAAAAATCCTGGGACTAATGGTTCTGAGAGTCCGGTCTTAAATGAATAACATATGCCTATCAATCAGTCTTCTGATCTTGTTAGTTAACTGCTTTACAGTAGCAAAGTAGCAAAGTATAGGGTTTTTTTTAGCAGGAGAGATCCATGAATATTTAAGAGCTTCTTGTTGAGTAATTTTGCTGTGTGTTGAAATGCAAATAGTAAGGAACCACAAAACAAAATGAGCAAATGGAAAGTTTTTAATTGATTGCTATGAGAAATGACCAGTTAGTTATGCAACATCATATTTAATATGTTTCTTTAAAATCCTAGCTTCAGGATGAAGTTTATATTTTTCTGCAAGTGTATTAAAAGCAATCTTTCAAGTTTTGAACTGGACATATATGTATTATATTTATTTATTTATTATTTATTATTTGTATTTATATGCCGCTCAATTCTGCAGGGACTCTGAGTGGCTAACAGGGATACAAATAGAATTCATATAAAAACATTTAGAAACAGAATTAAAAAACACAATATAACAATTTATAAAATTTCCAATCATCCAATCAATTTCATCCATGGGCCAGCAGCAAGAGATCGTTCATTGGCCCCAGGCTTGCCGAAAGAGCCAGGTTTTCAAAGCTTTTCTGAAGGCCAATAAGGTGGGGACGGTCCGGATCTCGGGGGGCAGTTGATTCCAGAGGGTAGGAGCTGCCACAGAGAATGCCTTCGCCCTCGGGCCCGCCAGCCGACACTGTTTAGCTGACGGAACCCGGAGCAGACCAGCTCTATGTGATCTAACTGGTCGCAGGGAGGTATGCGGTAGCAGGCAGTCCCGAAGATACATTGGCCCTGGACCATATAGGGCTTTAAAGGTGATCACCAACACCTTGAATTGCGTCTGGAGACCGATGGGAAGCCAATGCAGCTCGTGCAAGATGGCAGTAGTGTGGGTGTATCTGGGTGCACCCAAAACAGCGCGTGCAGCTGCATTTTGCACCAACTGAAGTCTCTGAATACTCTTCAAGAGTAGCCCCATGTAGAGCACATTGCAATAATCGAGCCGTGAGGTGACAAGGGCGTGAGTGACCGTGAGAAGTGCCTCCCGATCCAAATAGGGTCACAATTGGTGCACAAGACAAACTTGTGCAAAGGTCCCCCTAGCCACAGCTGACAGATGTTGATCCAATTTAAGCTGTGGGTCTAGGAGGACACCCAAATTGTGAACCCGTTCTGAGGGGGTTAATTTTTCACCCCCTAGAACCAAGGAGGAACAGTCTACCAAGTCCTTGGGGGGCAGTATCCATAGCCACTCGGTCTTATCCGGGTTAAGCTTGAGCCTGTTGACTCCCATCCAAATCCTCACATCGTACAGTAAGTAAGTTTTAACATTCATACAGGGTTGCAATATAGATCTGGCTTCAATTCTGCTATATTGCACATACTGTAGCTACATGCACAAAATAAGACTTCTTAACATAGGATGCCACTGCTTATAGCAGACCTCTCTGTTTATTTTTTATTTCATTACTCTTACTTCTGAACTGTCTCTGAACATTGAACATGACTATTATTGTCTATACTATCCAGAATCCAAAGAATTGTGCAGCCTAAAATATGGATTTTAAAAATGTTTTGTGTTATATCAGAGATATATATGTTTCAAATGCAAAAAACAACAAATAATCCTACAGAAAAACAATGTTTTAGTTTTGCTTGATATAACACTATGAAATTCTTCTCTTTGAACTTAAAAAAAGACTGGGTCAATAGTGTATATAACATAATAAAATGATTTTTTTTAAAAAAGTTTGAAAATACATTAGAAATGTATAGTGCATTTGCTATCAATTAAAACTGCCGCATATTTAGTTAAAATTTTTTAACAAAGAAAGTGCATGTCTCTGTATATGTTTATGTTTATGTTTATATATATATGAGTGTGTGTGACTGAATATGTGTGTATTTTTGTGTGGGTATATATGATTATGTGTGTGCGCACACTGAATTTTTCTGTATGGAGTAAATGTCACTCTGTTTAAATCTTAAGCTTTGATGGAAGTCAAGACTTGTACTATTCAACTAGGTTGTCATAGAAACGTTACTAACTGTCATTTTAAGTCAGGCTACTGATGGTTTTATTTGTAGATTTGTTGGATTATGAAAATTTAACAAAAATATTGATTTACTTTTTATTTACACTGTCTTGTGTTTATTTTTGGAATCTACATAAAAGCTTGTAAGAAATAAAAACACAAAAGACAGATTCATGAAGCGCTGTTTATGCTTTA